>OY747707.1:36394370-36994370 GCA_963556495.2 Valencia hispanica | reverse complement strand
TTTCTTCAGCTGGTGAGATCTAGCAACTTTTAGCATAATGAATTTAGCAGGGATCCCTTTACCACACAGCCCATCAGGCCTGCCATCTAGGAGATTAAATTATGTCCGTAAGCATTAAAGCTTTGATGCTGTATTTGGGCAGCATGCGTGCATCCATTTGCAAAATTCTTTATAACAAAATTAAAAACATGGACACCTATAGAAAATGCATTGGCACTACCAGCACTTAAAGCCTGCCTCTCCATACAGGCTGCTGACTAATGCATTTCTAATCATTTCTCTGATCAATGTTAGCCACTGTGCAATAAGATTAATCAGCCATATGCAAAGCTGGGATCACCTTGAACAGGGCAAGATAAAAGTTGGAGAAAAACAGGAGATAAAAGGAAAGAAGGTGCCTTGCTGTTATGTATGATAAGCACACCATGCAGAAGAGAGGCACACCTGCATTGTTCAGCCTTTCCATGGTTTTATATGTGTTTCTGCAGTATTACACCGTTGTGCTTCCCTCAGCTGTGCTTTGGCATCTGGGCACGGCCATCTTGCTGCTGAATAGCTGCCTGATTATTCCAAATCGGAGGGAATATTCAGACAAGGCCGATAATGCAATCTTCCATATGATTCTCCAGAGCGGGGACAGCTGTTCACCAGCTTTTAGTGCCACACACAGAAAGGGACAGATTTCTCCGCTCTATTAACAGGCCCCCATTAGTAAAATCAGGGGGAAGCAGTGGTAGCACCAAGGCACCACTATAAGATTGTCTTGTATTCCTAATGCTTTTATACATTGATATAAGAGAGCAAGATGACAAGCTTTGCAGAGTTGCAAAAGTCATTAATTTATTTGTGATATTGTTCACAGTTCTGCTTTTCAAATGTCTTTTTGGCCCTCCCCTCAAATGACATCAGAATTACATACTACAGACTAGAAAAATATGTTGTTATATAAGGTGGTGGTGCTTGTATGAATGCGACGATGAAATAGCTCCCTCTTATGCACTGGACATCCTGGTGCAAAATAAGGTCCCGCAGGTTCAAGGCTGTTTTTTTTCCCAGTGGTTATACTCTGGATATATTCTCACTGACTAAAATAACGAATGATAGAAAACTTATTTGTGTTTCTTTGTTTTGCTTTATTTAATTTTTTGAGAGCTCCTGCCACCCCCTTACAGCAGGGCACCCTGTATGGTGAGCCATATCGCCCATATTTAAATACTACTGCTAGCGAATCAACTGATTTATGGTAAATAGGTATTTCAAATCACATTTTTAGATGTTACTATCTTGTTTAAAAAAATCCTAAGGTTGATCAGGTGTTTTTTTTTATATTTTAGATTAACTAAATTTCAATTTCTATCATTGCACCAAAATAAAACTTCTTACATTCTGTGATGATATTTGGCTTCGGAGTGCCAACACAAGATTATCAGAGTCTCATATATGCCCACTCCTTTCTTTTTGAAGGTGCTGTTTGGTAGAAAGTTGAACAATGAGGCCAAAAGGCTGTTTGTTTCAGAAAAAGCATGGTCCGTTTCACATATAATACAATGCAAAAGTATTAATAGGCCTTGAACTGTTTTCACATTTTTTCACAATACAGCCACAACCTTCACTGGATTTTATCGAGATTGTATGTGATGGGCCAATAAAAAGTATTGCGTAGCTGTGATTTGTGAATGGAAACAGTGTGGCCCAAATCTAAACCTACTAAGATATAGCCATCGCTACCTAAACTGACAAGCGGGGAAAGGAGAGCATTAATACGAGAAGCATCCAAGAAACCTATGGTAACACTGGAGGAGCTGTGGAGATCCACAGCTTAGGTGGAAGAATCTGTGGACACTCCAACTATGGAAGATTGAGAAGAAGAAACCCAGTGTTTAAAGATAGTCATAAGAAAGTCTGACTCAAAGTTTGCCGTGAGCACATTTAGGGGACTTAGCAAACATGTGGAAGTAGGCGATCTAGTCATAGGAGATCAAAAGTTAACTTACTTAAAGTTAACTCTACTGCTTACTGCTATGTTTGGTATCCTAGATACACCGTTTTCACAATGAGACATAGTGGTGTTACCATTTTCTTATGGTAAGGAGAGTGAGACAGTGAATGGGAATATGGATGCTGCTAAATGCAGAGCAATCCTTGAAGAAAACCTGTTGGAGGTAGCAAAAGACTGAAGGCTGAGGTGGAGGTTTATCTTCTAGCAGGACAATCCTAACACGTGTGTTAGAATGGCCTAGTCAAATTCCAGATTTAACTTGCAACTGTGTGGCAAAATTTGAATAGAACATGTGCAGAGGTGGTAGAGAGATACCCTGAATGTGTTGGGGCATAAACTGCAGTAAAAGTTGGTTCTAGAAAGTATTTACACCGGGGGTGGGAGAATACCAAATAGATGCCACACTTTTCAAATTCTTTAGTGTAAAACACTTCGCTATATTCTTTTTTTTTATCTACTTCACAAATATGTTCTACTTCGTGTCAGTCTGTTGCATACGTTCCCAATAAATTACCATGATGTATGTGGTTGCGATGGGATAAAATGTAAAGCAAAAAATGAAAAAGTAAAGTTCAAGGGAGATGAATTCTTTTGCAAGGCCCTGTAGCTATTGAAGAGCTACACTTTAACAAAAACTTGTGGGGGATCAATGTTTAACTGAATGATCAATGGCCACACAGGATCTTAGCAATAATGTGAACAAACTGAGACACACACAAAGCCTGCTCTATCCGAGCGTTTACATTTCTGGACAATAACTGTCAGTACGTTTGTCACTTTATGGCCATCAGAATTAAACAGATTACAAGCAGACCAATTCCACAAACCAGGGCGACAACATGATAAAAGTTTAACGACAAGAATTTGTCAGCTGCAGCAGACAGGAGGAATTACTGGAGATCAGTGTCTCTTTGTTCATTTCACTCTCGCCCCTCGGTGATCTGAGAGCGCAGAGCGGTGCGGCTGTGTGGGTGCCTTGTAAAGTTTCAACTGGGCAGATGAATTCTTTCAGACCACCTCTCCCCCTCTCAAGCCTCCCTCTCGCCTGAGAACAACGGAGAGCTTGTCTGTCCAAGGACGCACCTGTAAGGTGCGGGCCCTCGCCGGGGCTTACCTCAGTGGCCTCTGCTTCTGTACTCAAAAGGCAATTATTCCCTCCAGAGAAGATATTGCTCTGTCAACTTCAAACAGAGGACATTCTTTAGGCAGATTAGACCAAAATTATGTTTTATTATTTAGGGCCCTGAAGAATGAATTGGACTATTTGGTCGTCTTTGTGGTGAAATCTAAGACACTTTAAATAGCAGAGGTATGTTTGGAGTCAGGGGGTAATGCTCTGCTGTCGTTATGAAAGGGCAACGGAGAGGATCAGATTAGAGACCGAACAGCGAGAGTCTTTCAAAGCGGCTCCGTATCATCTCCGTCTTCTTGTCCCTGCCTGTAGAGAGGTTAAATTAAATGGCTGTAATAAATGTGTTGGTACTGCTGATGCAGTATGGCCAGCTATCAAAAGAAAACACAGCGGAGAGAGACGGGCACGGTGGAAGATCAGAGACAGGAACAAATGGAGGGTGGGAGAACTATGTCAGCACATTACCAGCATTAGAAACGGACTTGTTTTCACTTAAACCTCAATTATGATGCCGGCTCCAAAAACAATTATATTGATGAATGCTTTCTAAGTTACTGTAATTAAATTATTCCATTTAATTAACAGATTATATTGAATTTCTCCCCAGAGGACGGCATTAGCCTCATCTGCTGTTTTACAAACAGGAGCACTCTAATGTTGTGTGCAATTGAAATGATTACTAATGCCAAATGAAACAGTGTCAGATCAGATAAATACTGTCCCAAGTAAGAGAGCCAAGCTTGTAACTCAGCAAAACAACGACTTGAGACCAAACAATAAAGTCACAGAAGAAATCACTGCGTGTGATTTTTGTTTCCCAAGGGCAGGCTTTGTAAAACTGACATCAAATGAATTATTATGCTGAGTGCCTACTTGATGTTTTAAAGAGAACACAGAAAGCCAGACGAAATGTGCATTAAGCAGGTTTCAAAACATAATTGTCCTTGGATCAACCTGTAAGTGCTGATTTGAATGTATATTGAAAATGAGCGCTTTAAAATGAATCTGTTTGACTCACAGAGGCACATTAGTTTTGAAGGGAGCTTATATGAAACAGCATCATGTGCACACTTAGTAGTTATAGTACGTAATTATGCTCAATATAAAACTGTGAAGCACATATAACCGTTTTGGTTCACAGTTTGTCTGGATGGAAGCAAGAAATGGAAGTGCAGAAAGTGAGTCACATGTGGCTGACCATTGCCCTCTGGTGGGATGAATGAGCATCCGCTGGAAGAGGATCAGCCAGGATCTGTTTTGTATTTTTCATGACAAATTTCACAACTCTAAAACTCATCTGTGGTATAAAACAACAACAAAACAAAAAATTTTATCTCAAAAATGAAGACAAATAAAGAGTAATGCAGTGAAAGATCAGAAGCATTAGACTTAAAAATAAGAAAGCAAAAAGACCTTACAGATTTTCTATCAATTAAGCCCAAATGTATCCCTACTCTAGCAGATATAGGATCAAATTTGTTTTCTCCTCACCAAGAAGGCTGTTCCTGAAAGTAAATGACACAGGCATTTCTCAAGAGTAGGGCTGTCAAAATTAACGCGTTAAAGCTACATTGTGTAAGAACTTCTCCCATCTAGCGGTGAAACAACCAACTGAATATTACGTTCTAGCCCCACCTCCCACCCCCCCATTCCGAGCGCGTTTTAACTCCTATGGTGGCCGTTTCATGCCAAGGTTAACATGGCTTCCAGTACTACGACTTCGTCCAGTGTTTCTTCCAGTGATGAGGTTACTTTAGAAAACTACATTGCATTTAGTTATATAGTCAGACATCTGCCGCGTCGCAAGTAGACAATATCGCTCTGGCATTCGTCATGGTGCAACTGAGTGTAGCCAAAGCGCGAAAGGCGGAGCTAGAATTTCCAGGAATGTCCCTCGTTGGCGAATGTATTTCAAATATGGAGGCTCAACATGAATTCAGGCATTCGCGCGACTCACACGTATGTATTCTGAATAGCAGATTCTACACTTACAAGAATACTTTCATTAGTAGGTGGAAGTAATTACACATGAATGAGCACATATTTTTGAAAGAACAAAGGAATTTTTGCTAAGAATTAACTCAAAAAAATACACAACGTAGCTTAAACGCAGGTCGATTAATTTGTAGAATTAACGCGATTAATTTCTTTAACACAATTAACGCATACACAGGATAACCCTCCCTGTTTATCCTACAATTCAGCCCGCACTGCGTTCAGTGCTCCTCACGTAAACAGCATGGCAGACCTGAACTGCTTTGCCGCATGCACAGGATCACGCGCCCTAACGGTCTTTGTCGGACACGTGACCTGCCTAGCAACCACTACCCCCGGGCGCCATCTTGAGGTTAAACAGCATCAGATATGCTGAAGAAGCCGAAGTTGAAGAAGCACACTGGAGTCTTACACATGGATAAAAAGAAGAAGGTGGAACGCATTCCTTACAGGGATAAACTTGTAAAGGAGGCTAGGGATAGACATAATAATAAATTGTCTAAAATTGATAATGTAGATCCATACAAGCTCAAAGGAAATGAATGGAGCTCAGACCTTTCATTACTGCCTCCAACTAGCGCATTGGACATAACAAACTATCTTGTGTTTGGGATCAGCGCATACACATGTAAACAGTTCAAAAATTACAAATCGCTGGAGGCATTCTCGCATTTTCTGTCCAAAATCACTTTTCCAAGCGGGAAACCTAAAGAATCGTATATGGTTGTAAAGTTTTTGTTTCCCGGTATTGTGTGACCTGTTGTGGCAGCCCTTCCCACAACAGAAGTGAACCATTTAGTCCAGGTTTATGCACTCCACATACACAGCGATCGCAGCTTCCGTCGTTGTGTACACTCAACCATCCCGTCATGCAACGCGCCTACAGCACCCAATACGTCATCTGACAAAGACCGATTGGGAACATCTCTTCTCAGTCCCAGGCCAGATACAGGGATTATCGATCTACGTCACTCCCTGCTCTACTGCGTGTTTAGTCTGCAGAAAGAGACGCGATCAGGTGTTGTAAATGATCAGTAGAAGCGACTGGAATGAGCAGATTGTTAAAAGACAATCTGCAGCTATCACTTCACATCAAGTAAGCCTTGGCTAAAAAACAAGCTAACATAGCTAACCAACACTGCAGCTGCAAGATAACCGCAAATTATAACGATGGGTACAGGAGTTATGTAAAGGTTTGGTTCCAAACCATTTGCGCTCATGTTGATAAGTAAATAGTCCCTCTATTGTTCAGAAGAATACAATTCAATTCAAAAACGCTTTATTGATCCCAGAGGGAAAATAAGTGTAGGTTTAGCTCATACTATTAAATACTTCAAGGAGTTGTTGTATTGTCCAATTTTAATAAGAAACGGTCAGCTTTACATTCAGAAAAAGTTAATCAGTTAGTTTGCCTTGGCAACTGGCTAGATTAATAGGTTAAAAGGAGTTCAAAACAAAAGTTCCATAGATCTCTCTGCATCCGGTTTTGTCCTTTATTTACACCGGAAATTATAGTTTTTCAGTCATATTTAGGATTGTTAATTAATCATGATTAATTGTGATTAATTCACAGCTACCCTTTGATTAATTAGATTTAAACTTTTAATCGTTTGACATCCCTACCCAAGAGATTAAAAAACCAATGTAAAATGAGTATTAATTAGGAAAAAAGGATCTGTTTTATCAATACTTTCATTAGAAGTGGTCAAAAATTATTTCAACACTTCTCAGTAATTGGGGGAAAACTCTATATTGGCATCACAAACCCTCGCTGACCACTTTTCTACCGGTTTTCTTTGGTATTTTTCCAATTTATCTTTGGTGAGAACCTCCATGTCTTTGAGTTTGGAAGGATTCCTTTGCCGTTACTCTAATCTTTACCTACCTCCAGATTCTTTATATGTTAGATATTCAAGTTTTGACTTTGGCTGGGCTGCTCCATAACGTTAATATCACTTCCAATTAGAAGAAACATGTTAGTCGAATCAGAAGATTACTTTACATCCAAATTGTCAGTGGTATGGAGAATTTTGCGCTTAAAGGCATAGAAAAATGTTCAGCATCCATTTATTTGTAAGTGTATATGTATGAAAGTGTTGTGCCCACTCTCTTTTCTATTATTCTTTTTCTGTTCATGAACCTGATTTGAATTTAATTTAAACGTTTATTTTTGATCCCTTCATCTATTTTCTTTATCCATTCATCTATTTGTAAAATTATTTAAATACGTATTTTAAATACTGTTAGGGTTTTTCTGAAGTTCTTGTGAATTGATCCGCAGTTAGTTAGTTAGGCTGGATTTCTTTCTTTCTTTCTTTCTTTCTTTCTTTCTTTCTTTCTTTCTTTCTTTCTTTCTTTCTTTCTTTCTTTCTTTCTTTCTTTCTTTCTTTCTTTCTTTCTTTTATTGACTTACCTAAATAGTTCCATACTTAGTCACTCATTCAGTCAAGAAGTTTCTTTTTCTTTTCATCGTCCCTTCTCAGAAGAAGAAGCTGCAGCAGATGTAAAAGCACTGTTGGTCGTGTTTATTGTCCAATCCCTTTCTGGCTTGGCCATATTAGTCCATGTGAGAGGAGGGATGAGTTGTGATGCTGTAAGCACATACCGAGCATTCTCCCTCCTCTGCTGTGCAGTTGTTGGGCATATTGTGAGATTATAATATGGGGGCAGATATGGAGAAGGGCTCGAATCACATTCGCTGTACAGGAAAGAGCGGTGGCCAAGAATGGCAGTTGCTTCTCCTGGAGTTGAGACGATGGTGGATTTGAATTGCACTCTGAAAGGTCAGAGCATGACAGGGCGATCGGTCAGCTCCTAACATGGCGATCTGAACTCAAGGAGATATTTGTCCAAATTGCTTTTTTACTCCATTATAAGAAAATATGAACAAATAGAGCACTGACGTCGGAATTTTAAGCATTTTAAGCCCACCAGAATTTGTCAATTCAACGTATGTTGGCACCAAGAAGGAAAAAGGCATCAGCATAGAAAGTGGTAAAGCTAATAAATTAAATTAGAAAAGCCATTGAAGGGATTATTGGCACCTTACTGTGTAAGTAAGCCAAACCGAACAGTGCCTTCATTTTAAATTATACATGTCGACAAATAACCGAGGAACAAACTAAAGATAAGAAACTGCTATTATTCAAACACTGCACATATTGTGAAAGCAGCAAAGATGTGGAAATCCCTCTGTTAACAGTCCATGAGCTTCACAGTCATAATAAAATTGTCCGATGTGTTGCCAAGTAGAAACTTAAAAAGAGAAACCTGTGAAGGTTGCCAATTGTGAGAAAAACTAAAGATAAAAGGAAATTATAGCAGAAAAGACATGTGAAAAGCTTCAAGCTGAATGGAGTGGTGTTTTTTAGTGCAATCTAACACTTCACTTCACATAACATTGAAACAAACAGGACTCTGTAGGTGAAGGCCAAGCAGGAAAACACTCCTCAGAAACATTTTGTTATTTTATAAAACTGTCTTTTGGTGAGGAATTTCAATGGATAAAATAAGCTAACATATAGATGCTGTGGTCTATCTGAGATTAAAAACACTTTATATATGCATGTAAAAGAAATGATAAAATAAAACTAATTGTAAAATGTTAGTTAGATGTGAAAAGAACACAAAGCAGACAGCTGAATGAAAACGTTTCAGAGGGAAGAAAGACACTGGGATAAATTGAGCAGCCAAGTTTTAGACTTATATCCTATAATAGAAAGGTTAAAAACAACCCAGCTGGCCCTTTTTTCTCTTACCCAGTCTTGGGGCAAACACGGGCTCAGTTGCTGGCTTGAACCCCTTTTTTGGGTGTTGTTAAAGTGACAAATGTCTGACACTGAAGCTATTCAAGAGTAAGTTGAAAAGAATAACCCATAAGATGAATTACAAAGCTAGTAATATTTGGATGAAAATTTGTCATTTTTATTTTACTGCAATTCTGTAATAAAATGGATTAATGAAAAATATCAGATAGGACTTTAATTGACAAATGATTAATTTTGAGAAACCAATTTGATAATTAACGTATAGATGCACAGATCAGAAATTTCTTAGGTCCATTTTTTGCAGATTTGCAGATTTCAACTGATTCAGATTTCTCCTTGAGAACTCCTTGCAGAACTCCTGGGGGGTCTTCAATGGTCTCGCCTTCCCCTGGTCAAAACTGTCATATTTCTCTGACACCACACAAGAAAAGAGTTCCGCCCAGAATATACTTCCAGAACAAGGTGCAAGAACTCTTTTAAAGAACAGCTGTATGTTGTTTCCCCCTTTTTCTAACTTTATTTTAAACATTTTGTGACTAGAAAAGTATCAGAATTTTAATTTCCCTACCAGCTGATCACCGGTCAGGGCGATTCTGGTCACCAGTCACTTTTTCTTTGCATCTCCTTCATATAAAATATTGCCTGCAGGCCCGGGGTGGCTAATCGGGAGGACCCGGACAATTCCCGGTGGGCCGGTCTGATGTTTGGGCCACAAGGGCCGGTGTACTTTGACCCTCTGAAAATGAGCTACTGGTAAGAGTTCTGAACTAGTTTAGCAAAAGTTTAAATTAGTAGGGGAAAATGTTTAACTAGTTCCATGTAGTCACATACTAGTTGGCATACACAACAGTTGGTATCAAGGAAATTTAGTTTTTACTGAAACGGCTTGCCATATTGGGCCGCCTCATCCTCCACTGGCAGCTTGTTTTTTGTTGTTGTTTTTTGCAGCACACCTTGATGTAAAAGGACAGAACACTCAGTCAGCTGTGTTTGAAAGTTGAATGAGCAAGGTTGGCTCGGAGAGAGAAAGAGGAAAGCTCAAACAGACACTGCTAAATGTGCAAAAATGGGCAACTTTTTCACTAAAACAAGCTTGTGGATGATGAAACGGGTAAGACAACACGCTGAACTTTGCCTGCAAACCACCATTCGAGTTAATTAATTATCAAGTCAATGAATTGTGTGACGTTGTGGCAACTTCCACAACATATCAGTTTAATGATATGATGTGATGCCATATAACTGGGGAACTGTCTTATTGCTCCCCAGCATTAGAGGGAGAATCCAGCACCGAGCAATATGAGCCCACAAGTCCAGAGTGGACGGGATTACTTATTGAGTAAATATTTCAGTATTTAAATAATGCAATGCTAGCTGTTTCAGCACTATATTAATAAAACTGCCGTGAATTGATCAGAGGCTTTGTAAAATTGGGAGATTTGTGCTAAGAATTATGGCCCTTTTTAAATGTGATTAAGTTTCAAGAGTCAGGAGTCTCTTGTCAGTCTCATTTCTCTTGTTAGTATGGAAGAAACAGGTGTGTGAACAAACAGGCATTAGTTTGAATATAACTGCTTTCTTTGCCCAAATGACAGTGTGACCTGTTGTATTTCTTTCTTTAAAAGTAAGACAATAAATACACAAAACCCACATTTGAAAGAGAATAGAAATAAAGTAATATAAAATAAGCGTGCATGTTTTGCCATTGAAAATATCTAAATTGGTCAAGTCAAATGTGTTTTCCTTATCAAATACACTAAAGCTTTACAGAATGATGATGATTTTAATAATAATATGTTGTGATATAAAGTGGGCTGGTCTGAGGCATGAAACTCCAGGCTTAAATATGAGTCCCACGCTGCCGTGATTGGTTGTGTATATTGACTAATCCTTTGGTTAAATTGTGAATGTGCTACCCTGTGATGACTACTTAGCAGATAAAATGCTAATGCTATCTTAGCCAATAAACTGGATCATCATTTTTGACCAAATGTTTTTGCTAAAGCAGCTCACCTTCCTTCCTAGTACCATAAACACATCTGGGTCAAAGTTGCAACCCAGTCGTTTTTAGAGGATGGTGAAAACCTCAGTTTTGGAAAAGAACTGCAGCTGAAATTACAGCAGGTGGCAGACATTAAAGCTGACAGGTGCAAAGAAACTTTTAGATGACCACAGAAAATGTTGTTGATGCTCTTGGTGTTGCCAAAAGGCCTGCAACCATAATCATAGCATGCAAAAGGGTACACTTTGTTGTCTTATTATTTCGTTCGTGTTCATTTCAGAGTGCTTCATAAATGTTGTTTTACTATAACCTTTAACTTTTTAGCATTTACTGTGTCGATTTGTTAGCGCTTAAAAATCTGGGTTGTTATCATTTGAGCAAAAGTATATGTGTCAGTTCATAAATGCTTATTTACAGCAGGGAGGACTTAAAAAAATAAGTAAAAACTGAAACTGAAACAAGTGGTTTCAAAAAAAATTAAAAGAGACTTAATTTTTTGTCATGGAGAACTCGGATCTGATTGCTCGGGAGAGGAAAAACTTGATGATCATATTATCATATTGATACACCAATATGATGTAAAAAGTTTTCCCTCTGCATGTTCGCACGTTTGAACTTATGTAACTCCAGCAATACTGATATCTGGAACATGTTCATTCAAGCCTGCAGTGGGTGCAGTTACAGCGTTTTAATAAGAGGACAAGAACTGCCCGAAGGAGCAAGTGGTTAAGAGCAGCAGTATAAATGTCTCATGAAAAAGATCTTATATACACACTAGGTTTTCATGTGTACCCAATCAATGAAACTTGGCTCAGCCTTGTTCCTATCTGCTCTATCATTGTGACACACTGTTCCCGATTGTTACACCAACATATGCTGCTGATACAATACACACTTTTGTGAAAAAGATTAAGAACCTAGACAAGTCAATTCTATTTCGCTAAGATGTTAGAAAGCTCCTGTCAATGGGATCAAAGAGGGACAGAGCCAAATTCATGAAACAGAAACACCATACGGAGATTTTATTTAAACCAGTTGGTAAAACTACGCAGATGATGTGCTGTTCAGCAGGACTTATTTAAAGACTAATTCCAACAACTGCAGGCCCATCTCAGGTCAGTCCATAACTCCTGAAGGTAGAAATGATACACAATGTATTTGCATAAAACAGAGGGCTTCACCACAGCCTTAGGAATGTTGGCATCAAGTATGCAGCCTTGACAGACAGCTGCACCGCTGTGACGTTTTTAACATGCCAGACCAGGGATCCAAGGCTTGCTGCATCATCAAAGGGAAATCTAAAAATGATCCCCAAAAAAAGTAAAAGTATACACTAACACGATTTAACCTCTTTTGTGCATGTTGGTTTATTATTCTAATAGAATTTTTTTTGAGGTTCTAGTGTTGACAAGAACAAGATGAAACAAGTAGACAACATTTAAACAAAAAATAGTAAAAGTATGAATTTAAAATGAAGTTGTTAGTGAGTAATGCAGAATAGGGGAATCACTTTTTCTTTCTCCATGGTGATTTTTGATATGGGTCAAATGGCTCTGTTAGAGAAATACAAGATTCAAAGTTTTCACAAGAATAGTTCTGAATATATGTGGCCTATATGCATATAGATAAATCTATCCATATCACTATTTCTGGATGTCTCTCTCTAATGCTTTGCAAAAGCATTTATACCTATTGAACCTTTTTTTTTTTTTTTTTACAATTCTTCATGTAATACAGAAAAAAAAACATAGTTACCACCACAAAGAAATGCATAAACATTGTGAGGTGCATATGTACTAAGGCAACCTGATTCCTTTTGAAGAGCCACGTTTATTTACAACTGTAAGTCTTTTGAACTATGTCTGTGAGATTTGTTTGCTCATGCAAAGAAACTCAGGCTCAGTCAGACTGGATGGAAAGTGTATGTAAAAATCAGTTTTCAAGTTTTGCCACCGATTCAGGTCTATTTAGATCACAGCATGGATGAGGTCATTCTAACCCATGCTGTGATACTAAACCCTTGCACTATAGCCATGGCTGTGTGTATGTTTGTTGTCTTTCTGGATGCTGGACTTCTGCCTCGGTCTCAAGTATTTGGCAGCCTCTAACAATTCTTTTTTTATTTAGGATTGCTCTGTATTTATCTCCATCCATCTTCTGATCTGGGTCCTATATCTGTTGAATAAAAGGAGCATGACGCTGCCACTGTCATGCTTCATGATGGGAACGGTGTCATGTGAAATGTCAATTATCCACCACATATGTTTTGCATATTGGCCAAAAACTTTAATTTTGGTGTCATCTAATCAAATCTATCTATCTATCTATCTATCTATCTATCTATCTATCTATCTATCTATCTATCTATCTATCTATCTATCTATCTATCTATCATTTTGTGGTTCTGATTGCTATTGATAAGTTTTGTAATAAAACCAGCCAGAAATTTATTATCAGCTTTATAAACAGCTTTTTTCATAGAAATCAAACAGAGAAGAATTCTGTCTAGATGAACCTTTAAGGTCTAGTTTTGAAAAAAACAAAAACACATTTGCTGTAGGAATTTAGCCTACAGAATGAAAGCCCTGCCTCATTTGTGGACATGCCGCTCATGAACACATTAACAGCCCTGAGTCTTATTGACTCATCATTAACTGTTTTTAAATCCAAACACCCAGTTCATTTCATAATCACCAAACCGCAGCATTCATTACACTCGGTGTGCTAAATGCCGCCTGGTTGCCCTGTTTGTTTTGCACATGTTCGGCGCCGCCCTGCAGACGCACCGTATCACGCCGTTGCGTAATTTGACAGGCGAGTGCAAACCAAAGGAGGATGGGCGTTTGACAGCTGGGTCTCGCAGGGGATTGTTTTGTTTTTTTTGAAGCAACAACAATTCATATATCCTCCATTTATTTTGGGGATTTTTATTTTCCTAACGTTATCGGACGGGTATAAGGCTATCCGTGCTTTTAATGGCCGCAGCTGTGACGAGTTCGGTTTGGGTTGCTCCGGGGCAGGACGCGCAGTTTCTCCACAAAAGCCACCCAGCGGCGCCGCTGAGATCATCCACAAGTGCTGTGTAACGCCATCCTGGGAATTTCATCTTTCCCAGATTATAATCTGGTAGGTTGGTTGCATTTCTGTACTTGTATTGCCCCTCAGCGTCTCTGTCTCGCTAATTTTCTTTTCCCGTGTTACCCGCAGATTCGGTGTAAGGAACATATTTTTATTTTTTTTTCAAAGGTCTTATCCTAATATTGGTTGTCGCTGCGTGATTAGTGACTAAAACCCAATTTTAGAGGTCTTTGCTCATGCTGACATTCACTTGCTGTGTTGGGATTGAATGGGATGGATGTGCACCCTGAAACTTGTCCTGCATAGTCCTGCGGAGCAACTGGATGTTCTAATTTCAGCTGTGCGTTTGGAAACAGTTTGCACGCAGCCTCCTTTGCATGGAGCTACTTGTAAATCGGAGCTAGAGATTAGTTGACTTTCTGTTAACAAAAATCTGTCTTTGGTACACATGCAGGCCCCAGAGGTATAAGTGGGTTTAATACTTTTTTTTTGTGTCCAGAAAGACATTAAGTACAACCAATGATTGTAAAGTCCAAGACAGAAAAAACATTAACATTCTTAATAGAGAGGTGATTTTTTTTTTTTTTTATCATAATACCACACTTTCAGACCTAGGTTACATTAGCAGCTTGATTCAACCTCCTTACTTAAGAAACTGTGTAAAGAAAATTATATACAATAATATTAATTAGAAAATAAGGCTAGCTTGTCAATTTAGTCCAAGGTCAAACATGAATCAGGACATAAATTACCCCAACAATTTGGGTTAGTTTTATTCAGCATAGTGGGTTAGGTTTTTACCCCAACACCTTAGTTGAAGGGACCAATTTTTAACATTCATTGGATTGTCGAGGATTTGTCAAAATAAGGTTCTGTTAAAAGGTTATCAGCACTTAACATCTTACCTGCAGTACATAGTTATGTTGCCATTTTCTTTTTGTATAAATCCAGATTAGTTCGTCTACAAGGTTGAAGGTAGCAACCATAATGGACTTCTACCTCAAAGTGGTTTATGCAACCAACCTTTAAGCCACATTTACATTTGAATTTGATTGAGATGCACACAGGAAATGAAGGTAGGAAGCAGTGTGCCACCTGTGATCTTCCTGTGTGAAACATGTTCTACTGAACATGTAAACCTTATTCAGTCAGAGGAACAACCGGAGTAACAAATGACCTGGATTACTGAACAAGTACAGTAAATTAAGCTAGAATGAAAGATTTGTATTTTCTTATTTTTTAAATTTTATTCTGCCTAAACATGATCAGGTTACAAACAAATAAAGATGATAGTTTGATGTCGTCTAATAAAATTGGTATTTAAGAAAAAACAAAACAGAATTTGGATAGCAAATTTGATACTTAACTCGTATAACACCAAAAGTGCACTGATCCGACTAGGCCAATTTCCAGCTTTTACCTGCCAATATCTATTTTACTTAATTCCCACTTGTCTTTAGGAACTATCCTTAGCAGCATTAAAAAATGTTTTGTTTTTCGTGATTGGTCATTATTATCAGATTTTATTATGCGTGTCTGAGAGAAAGACATTGTGATGGGTTTTACTATAAAAAAAGAAAAGACAAACAAAACTACAGAGTTAGCATTTTGGCTCATAGCATCCAACATTAGTGATTTGCACAATTAGAGCATTTAGAATTAGTTACTCTAAACAGTAGTCTCTGTTTGTGTTCCCTACTTTACTTTTAAGATTTCCAAAAAGCTACCAAGCTTTCCAAATCCAGCATGTTTGATGCCAGACCGCAGTTGAAAGCTTAGAAGAGTTCAACTTTATTGTCACTTACATGTATAGCCATTCTGGAATCTGCTAAAGTGGGCTTTGGGTTCAATGTTTCTCTTCTCCAGTTCAACAAAATATCCCCAAGGCGAATTAAGTTGATATCCTGTGGTAGACAGTTCCTTCTCAGACCATAATAGTCTGTTTGGAACAACCAACACTGCAAAAGTACAGAATGGAAAAGAAATAAAATAGCCAACACCTGCAAGTGTCTAGCTTTCTGTGGTAGCCACCTTATTGAACAGCCAACAAGTTTCCATGTGTAGGCTACGCTTTCTTTCTAGAAGCTTCTTAACCTTTTTATGTGTCCTCTGACTTTATTAAAAGACATCACGGATAAAATGGCTAACTGAGTCTTCTTCCTGCATTAACAACTGCATCACAGAGGAGTGTTGTGGCTAGCGTGACCTTGTAGCAGTTACCCACAGTGTAATATCGGAAAATGTTCAGATTTTTATGCGTCCGGCCGGCTAATCACTGGTCAGACCAGGTCAAGTTGGACTGCATAAAATGTTGCTTGTTGATATTGACTTAATGACCAGTTCCTTGGTCAAAGTGTGAATGTTGACCATGGCTAGCAGGAGCTGGCGCTAACTACTTAGCAGGTAAAATATTGATGTTAACCTTTTTTTTGTTGTTGCTGTAAATCAAACAAACATTGTTACAGAACATGATCTTACAACCTTCCTATTTCCTATTTGATCCGATGGAAAATTCTGTAAAATGTGATCAGGTCATACATTTCAAAATGGCTGCCTGTGAAGAATGATGAGATACACGTCTCCTTTCTTTAATATGAAAAACTGGATCATAATTTTTGTCCCAGTGTTTGATTCAAACCACTAAGCTTTCATCTGAACAGCATAAACAAAAAACTTGAGTTAAAGAAGCAACCCTGCAGGGTTTTCTGTGTAATTTACCTAATAGATTCCCTTCTGCTTTTCCTACCAGGGTAAATCCGAGATGGACACCTACTTTTTCCATGATGCATTAAATTCAAAAATGTTTGACAAGGATAGTGCTCCCATGCTGGAGCCACCTTTCACCGAAGAGTTCGCCTCTTCTTACAGCGTCAACATGAGCCTGCTCCTTCCTGATGCTGCCTACCTGCAAACTGGCCTTGGCCGAACTGTAAGGCAAATCAAAATGGAGCCATTGCACTCTCTGATGCACTCGACCTGCCAAGGCAATGAAGTACCAGCATCCCTCCCAGAGTACTCAGGAATGTTTAAAGCAGCTGACACTCCTGGTGGTAGCTGTTTCATCAAGCAGGAGGTGCCCGAATTCCAAGAGATTCCCCAGTTTCAGATGTTGAACACTGATTTAGAGCAGAACTCTTTCCCTATCGCCCCACTAAGTCTTCCAGTCGGGAATCTCCATGTTGGACAATTAGCAAACTGTTCACAGACTGAGTGTTTTTCATTTAATCTGCATTCTGGCCATCAGTTTAGATCAACTTATTTGCCACCATCTCCACCAAATTCTCAGCCTCCAAGTCCAATTAGAGGCAAGGAGCCCCTTCACAACATCTCTCCTCCTCCCACCTACGAAGCAAGCATTGCCTCCAAAACAACGCTAGAGACTCACGGTTTAACTGATCCCAGGCAGACCTCCAGTGAGCCTTCCATTCAAAACCACGACCAATGTTACACTCAAGGGTTTACCGAAGGTCAAGTTGGTAGACCGGTTCAGGACTGCAATCTGGCACCAGCTCGGGTAACGCCAAGCGTTGAACCTCTGTCTCCAGAGTTGGCCCAGTCGGCTCCAGCCAAGTACAACCGGAGGAATAACCCTGATCTGGAAAGACGCAGGATTCACCACTGTGATGTTCCAGGTGAGACCAAGTCTGCACATCTGGCAGTTTAGATAGGGATTTGTAGAAATGTATGCCTAAAAGTTGTTTTTATCGCTTTTTAAGGGTGCAAGAAAGTATATACAAAGTCGTCTCATTTAAAGGCCCATCTACGATTCCACACAGGTAAACTGCCTTCAGTTGCACATCTTATTTTGGGGGGTGAATATGATGATGTTGCCAGGCAGAGAAGTTTTCTTGGCTTGCATATTCATTCTGTCTGGCTCACATCTCGCTGCTGTCAAATCATATAAACCCTGCAGCTCTCGTAAAGAGGTAGAGGGGGGTAGAAACATGCAGTGATTTATGGCCCACAGATGAGGCATGCTATCCTTTTTTTTCTGCTTTTCCAAACTCTTTTATTAGATGTGAGCTCTCATCAAGATTCTTAGATGATGTCCTTGAGGGAGAATGGGGGAGGGGGGATATAAATCCAAAAAAAGTTGTGTCTACTTTAGCTTTACTGTGTGATTTCTGCCTGGCAAAGGTGAGAAGCCGTACCGGTGCTCCTGGGAAGGATGCGAGTGGCGCTTCGCCCGTTCCGATGAGCTGACGCGGCACTTCAGGAAACACACCGGAGTGAAGCCCTTCCAGTGCGGCGTGTGCAGCCGCTGTTTCTCCCGCTCTGACCACCTGGCCCTGCACACGAAGAGACACCAGAGCTAAGGAACCCCTTAGCTATGTCTGCCCGGTCGTATTTAGCTTTTACTTAATGTGGACAAAATATAAAAAGAAAACCTGCAATTTATTCTATTTACTCTCAAAGAACAGTTTAATGTTCCGATCTGCCACTAATTGTCTTTTTTTTAATTCTAAGAATAATTCAATCTGATTGTTGCCTTACTTTGTTTCATCAGTATGAGATATTTGCAGATCAGTTGAACCTATTTTACCAAATTTGTCCTTTTTTCAAGCCTGTTTTTGATAATATACCTTATATGAACATTTTACACAATTTTTATATCTGAACTGTTTATGGGGCAGATCATATCAGCATTGTGTTAGTTTGTTTTGGAAGGTTTTGTGTTGTCAGCTGAAAGGAAAAGGATGTGTAAGTCTGCAGGTCAAAGCATGATTGTGTTTGTGAACTATGGAGAGTATCAGCGGTTAGGAAAAGCTGGATGTTTAAGATGAAAATAGGAGAAAGTGCTTTGGTGTAGAGCACAGTTTCTGTCATGCGGTCAGTGCGTTGCTCATAGCATGACTTTAATGTTGCCAGGTTTGATTCTTTTTAACTAAAAGACCATTGGTGATTTTTTTTATTTTATTTTTCTCTGTAATAAAAAAATTATGTTTGATCTTAGATGGCAGTGGTTTTATTTAGAAAGCTTCTGTTTTTTGCATTTTCTTTAGTCATTGATCCGTGATCATGTCTCCCGCCTGCAGCAGGTCCAGAAGCAGCCGCTGACTGCATCCCTGAAGAAGCTGTAAGTACCGAAGGCACTCCGGCTGGTGTGAGTCGCACCTGCTCTTTGCTTCAGTATTCTATGTTAAACTCCATCACATCACTGGGATTTTAATCCTCTGGTCTGAAGTGAGCTCCACAAACGACCGTGTTTTTCATAGCCAAAGCAGAGGTAAAGTCCAGCTGCACAAAGCGCACCCTGGCACAGAAGATGGTGTTGTTTTTTCTTTTGGAAACCTGTGGACAGCCTGACAGGCTGGTGTTTGTACATCCTCCACAAACAATAATTTACAATCTTAAGAAAAATGTGCGCAATCCACAACTGGTGAACACACTGACTCTCGATAAAACGACACCTAATAACTACCTACTTAACTGAGGCAGCACATAGCATATAACTCCCCCCTCTTATGTCACACGTCAATATTGTGACTTTTTGATTAAAATTCATGCCGTTTTGCATTGGGAAATTTAAAATACCCTCAATAAATGTTTTAAATAGTCATTTATGGACATTTTATATGCATTTTAGAAAATGTTTACCCTGCAATATGTTCTTTAAATGTTTCAGATCGTCAAACTGATTTTAATGTCCGACAAAGATAACCTGAGTAAATGCAAAAAGCTTTTTTTAAATGGTGTGCTGTTTTTCATCCAACCATCAATCGTTTATGCCTGCTTGCTGAAGCAGGGCTGCAGGTGGGGTTATTACCAATCTCCAGAGGGTGTGGTACCCCCTAGACATTGTGCCAGTTCATCCTAGGGCAGCTGAATACCACCTCACCGCATTACATCTGTTGTCACACATTTAATTAAATTCAAGCCAAAATGTGGATGCAGTGTGTGGTAACTACTACTAACACTATGATTCAGTAACTTGTGGAACTTTTTAACAGCAACCAGTTGAAGTAATTTCTTTGACCGTATTTTTTCCTTCATATCTTAGAGGATTTTGGCCCACTTGTGTTTGTGGGTAAATAAAGATTACTCTTATGGTCCCAGCAAGTTATCATTTAGATTTGGCCTAGTCTTTTTTTTTTTTTTACTTAAATGTAACAAAGTCATGGTCAGAATTTAGTAATCTAAGCTCGTTTTAGTCGGACAAATTCTACATCATAGTCAACATAGTTATATTCTCTAAAACATGAAGTCAAACTGGATTAAAATTGGGGTCTCTTACGTCTTTGGGGAATATCCTTTCTTAAAACCTAGGTCAAAATGTCACAGAAACAGAATTACTTTTGTTATTTAAACCCAGCAAGTAAAATGTAATCTTAAGTTTTTTTTATTGGCTATTTTTCTAGTTAGTCCCACTTATTCACACTAATAAAACATCTGATTGGCTTTCATCTCTGTACAGTATTTTTGTCTCATTTTTACTGGTTAAACCAATAATATCAGTCGTTTTTGTTAGAATTTCTGTTGAGATTTTATTTAGTTTTGATCTTGAGAAAAACATTTGTTGATGGGGTGAAAAAAAGGTCCCACCATGGCATTTCCATCAATTTGAGGCCTGAGCTTTGATTCGTCCATCATGACACTCCAATGGTTCTCTTTTCAGATGTTTCGGCTGTGTATTTGCAGGTGTCACTGTCCTATTACAGATTCTAGTTTTTAAGGACATTTTAGCTGTCCTCAGGTGGCTTCATTGACATTTTAAACACTTTGCACACTGAGGAATTAACAGCAGACTCAATCACTGTGAGGTGCCTTTAGTTGCAAAACAAGCCACAGCTTAATATGTTGTGATTGTTCATCAGAGCTTTTGTTAGCCTGATTGCGTGACCTGGTGAGAATCCGGCAGTTGATATTATTGTGCTCTGATGCATAAAAACAGAAAGACGCCTTGCTTTCTTTTTTACTTTGACTTCCATTATGTTAAAATGAAAGTAAACAACATCATCTTGTCTGTTCAAGTCTTTTAGTTTGATGTTCAGTTCCATAATTGTTTCTAAGTAAACCCACATTAGAACCAGTTTTAGACCAATTGTGACAAGCAAAACAAGATGTCCATGTCTTTATTTACAGTTCACGGAAAATCTGCTTGTGACATGAGTCATAGAGAAAGTGCCGACAAAGGGTGCCAAGTGAGTCCGCTGAAGCCACAGTAGGTGCCTGAGCTTGTTCTGACAGTAGAGAAAGTAACCTGCATGTAGGGACAACTTAATGGAGCTTCATGTTTTTTTTTTGTTTTTTTTTTCTTTACATACGACTGAACATGATCTTTACAGCCAAACATCTCGGAAGTGCTAAATCACGAAGGTGATACACTACAAACGAAAAAAATATGTTGTGGAGTGGGAATAGCTTGTAATTATCTGAATTCTTTAGCGGTTGATAAAAACATTCATCTAGATTCAATTATGATGGAGCGCAGTACAGGACGTTCAGGGTGTTTCCTCTAAACTGTAACCTGTTCTTAGAAACTGCATTCGCTTCATGCTGGGTTGGCGCATACCAGGGCTTAAAATATCACCCTCTGTTGGTGCTGGATTATAGCAACAAAGCAATGCAGTTTTATTCTGACAGATATGAAGCTATACTTGAACATTTGAATACATCAGAGGAAGAATGTGAGTTCCAAATACGTTTTGCACTCATGCATTAAAAACTACACTACTCCCTATTCAGCTATGGCTGACATGCAGTTGCGCAACCAAGGTGGGTCATGGGTGGCAATAGTGATTAGAAGTGGATTGATTTTCTTCTGCCAATTCCGGTGCAGATATTTAAAATTTAGGGTAGCTGATGGCTGATATGTCTGGCTGTTTCTTTTGCTGTTTATTTATTTCAGCTATGGCAGATATGGCTTTTTTTTCACTTTTAATTCTCAAATTTTTCCTTCAGTGATTAGAACCGCTTTCAAATGGGACATGTGCAGTGGTAAGGTGACATGAGCTGGTTGACCAGAAGCTTCTTAAAGGTCTTGTCCACTGAGAAACCGAATAATACTTCTTCTTTTTGAAAAACGATCGATCACTCTTAGTTGCATATGCATGCTGCACGTGAACATTATCTCCAACCCCCACTGCCTGCATTTAGCCACAGAAAGGATGTAGATGGCAAAAACAAGCGAGTCAGAAAAAGCCAGTCCCTTCTACGCCACAGGGAAAATTAGTATTCACGGTCTTGCCTAACATGATTTGAGACCGCCCACAGACAGGTTATACTGATTTTGCGGCCATGAGAGAACAAAGCAGTCTCTGCCAGAACTGCAAATACAATATGAGAGCATTTTTTCCACAGAAAACAACCCACAAGGCATTAATGTACGCTAGAGACCACAGCAAATGTATTGGAAAAACGATTGAATAAGACCATTAAAAGTTACACTCCCAGGAAAATGTGCTTCTTTGTCACTGGGTGTATATTTACATAAAAAGTTGATATTTATTTCTCTGTTTTGTTTTTTTGCTGTTATAGTATTATTCCACAGAGGAGATTATATTAATTAAGACGCACAAAGATCTGTTCAATAACTAAAGCTTAGCACACAATGCTTAATGCAAAATATTCTGTGGACAGATAAGACAGAAGTTTAAAGTAAAGACATCATGCAGATATTCAAACACGGCAGCAGTAGTGTGATGTTCTAGCTCTGGTTCCCTACTTCAGGTCACGGAACATGTACCGTAATTGATGAAACACGCAAACCAGCAAGAACCCCACTGAATGGCCTTTAAAAAAAAAAAGGAAGATCCTAATGTGGCCTAGTCAAAGTCTGGAATTAAAATCAAACTCAGATTATGTAGGATAACCTTAAATAGGCTGTTCATGGTTGAAAACTCTCCAATATGGCTGAATTAAAAATAATTCTGCCAAGAAGAATGGACCTAACATGATCCAGAGCGATGTAAAAGACTGATAAGGAGTTACCACAAACCATGATAATTATCTTTTCGCATACAGCCAGGTCTTCTTTGATAGCTTTTTTTCTCCTAATTAACAATGTTAGCGTTTAAAAATTGTTTTATTGTGTTGGTCTGATATAAACATATTTGAAGATCTGAAATATTTAACTGAGACAGAAGAAATAAAAACAGAAGAAATCTAACAGGAAAAAAAACCTTTTTCACAACACTGTTTATGTTTACTGTTTGGTGCTGCTTGTGTGGCTTTTTCTGTCCATTTAAGCTGCTGTATCCTTGAGTCGCCACACGGGTGGCTCTCCAGCTCCAGCATCCCCCAAGCTATGCTCCACACTAATGGTTTCCCCCAAATCCAGATTAGGTTTCTGAATGCCAGTGTGAGCACAGTTCTCAAATGTCACACAAATGTGTCATCGAAACCACATTCCATCCATCCCAATCATAGATAGCAAAGGGGCTCCATCCCAGTAGTGTTACATACAAAATGCAACTTTATTAACCTTCATGCCTCCATTCATTTCAATATACATGTATATGTTTGAACTTATCTTAATTTCACAGCTCCATCCATATGAAAAAATACAGGGGAAAAAGGCAAAACACTGACTTGTTACTCAAACAACTTTTGGAGAAAATAAAACTGTAACAGGAAAAAAAGAGAAAACAAAAGGACACCTGTTTTTAAAAGTTTTTAAAAATACCAGGATTAAAAATGTCTTTTTTTCCCATTAGCAGATTCTCCCTTTTGAAGCAATATCACATTTTTTTTTCTCACGGTAAGAATGAAAAGATCTAAATATATTTACACAACACTCACTTTACATAAATACAGAAACAACAATTACTGTACGTAATATTAGGAAACTTGAAACATAGGCGTTGGCTTCACTACTTAAGTTTTCAAAACCAGAAGAAAAAAAAATAAAATAAAACATCAGATGTTACACAAAGTAAAAGATTTATTTAACTGATCGAACGTCTCAAATCATTAGCAAAGGCATCAAACTACCAAACTGTGGGTTTGATCCCTAATGGCCTAATATGAAATCACTGTACTGAAGCTGAAACATCCAGAGGCCTTCGTAATTCAGGTTTACTCCCCTTACGGAGGACTTATTGCAGCCAAAGTAATGACGTATGCTTCAAACTGGTGAGAGTGTTACGGTGGGACGCTGCGTTTGACACCGTGTTAATAAGGCTCAGTGCGAAGAGAAGGTTCAACGTTAGAGGTCCGACTTGCATATTGTTGTCTGTGCTTTTTATCCCGAAATAATATCAATAATAAAAAGAAATCATTATTTCCCCTTTTGAAATGTAGCAATTGAAGCGCACGTGTTGGAATCGAAACGCTGCACAGAGCAGGTGATATTACAAGTTTGTGATATGAGGCACTATTTTTATCATTATTGCATAACTTTGACCCTGGTTACCGTAACAAAATTATGCTTCAAAACGAGGAAAGAGATGTGGTGTGTGTGTGTGTGGGGGGGAATAAAATACACCGTGTCTCCATGGAGACATCATCTTCAAGTCTAATTGAATTGTTTAAACACTGGTGTATTAAGGCATCCAACATCATATATAGATATACTGAATAAAGACTACACGTGTTGTTGATATGTGATTGATTTGTGTATTTTCATTTTTTGTTGTTGTTGTATGCAGGTACAGCTGAAACCAGATGTTTACATACACTGTATTAAAAAACAGGTAACCCTTTTTTTTTTCCTTCACCATCTGCGATTACATCAGATACAACTTTACCTGTTTTAGGAAAGTTATGATTTGCTAAGTCCCAGAATAATGATTTTAAATATTTTTTTTTATTCTGAAGTTTACATACACCAAGTTTACTGTGACTTCAAACAATTCGGGAATGCCCAGATATCACGGCTTTGGAAGGTTCTGTTAATTCAAAACATTTAAATTGAAGGACACATGTGGACATACTTTAAGCCAAGACCTCAAACAAACTGCTTCCATATGTGCCATCATGGAAAAATAAAATGTAATCAGCTAAGATATCCAACTGATATTTTCTTATGTCTAGATGCCTGAAATTGCCACTTTCATCTAAATATTTGAAAGTATAAACTGTGTAGAGGCTGGCTAAAACTGATAAGTTGGCGGTAACCATAGTGAAACAAGTCCTGTATCGACATGGGCTGAAAGGCCACTCAGAGAGGAAGAAGCCATCACTCCAAAAGCAACACAACACAAAGACGTTAATATTTAAAGGGTTGTCCTGTGATCTCACAAAACAAGAATCCAAGTGTTGGGCCGTAATGACCATTGTTATAACTGGTGGAAAAGGGTATGGGAGTGAGAAAACAACATCTCAACACATCAGCCACAAAGTTAAAGCCTGGGCACAAATGGGTCTTCCAAAAGGACAATCATCCTAAGCATCCCACCAGATTAGATACAATATGGCCAAAATGAACAAAGTCATTTTTTTGGGAGTGTTGTCATCATGGAGCCCTGATCACAGTCCGTAGAACATCTGTGGGAAGAGTTGAAAAGATGTGTGTGTGTGTGTGTGTGAAAGGCAGTCTGCAAATCCTGACTCAGTTACAACAATTATGTTAGAAGAAATGGGTCAAAATTCCAGCAAACCATTGTGAGAAGCTCAAGCAAAAATGTTTCCGAATTTATGATTTAAGGTTATCTTAAAAACAATAGAAAATAAAAATGATCTCTGTCATTATTCTGGCTTTTAGCAAATAGAAATATTAATATTAACCTTAACTGACCTAAAACAGGAAACATGTGATCTTATTTAATATCAGAAAGTGAGTTCAAAATATGTGCATGTGTGTGTAAATATCTGGTTTCAACCTCACAACAGCAAAACAGCAACACAGTCAATCAAGTACCTTAATACAGTCCGTGTATATAAATAATTTGTTGTTTTTAGCAAACACTGATTTAGCCTTATAAAACAAAAAAATAAGAATTTGATCATGAACTTGTTTAACCCCAAACCAGAACAATTAAAAAAAGCAAACTGTTATATAACATCACATATGATCATTTACACGAACACCTTTAGCCCATTTTCGCTGTATATCAAATTAGATAAATTACGGTCTCAGAAAAAGACTTTACGTGTATAAATGTATCTCCTGCATCTACGAATCGAAAGCCCTATTTCTCCATTGTATATACAGGTTTTAGAACTTTTGTAATAGCTTTGTATCTTCACTATCACATATATTACAACATTTCAAAAGATCCTTTTTTTTTTTTTTACATAAAAGAAAGAGTTACAAGCCGTCACATGAAGTGCACCTCGATCATAAAAAAATGTCCTAATACATTGTACGGATGGTTAAAATATGATGAATATTTGTTTATAAATTGACATCTGAAATAAAATTATCTGAAAATCATCTCAGTAAACAACGAAGGTGCTAATATGCTTTTGCCAAAACGATAATACAACTGGGCGTAATGACATGTGCACAAACGATATACATAAATAATAGTAACATAAAAGAGGGCCGCACAAACTCTGCATGTGTGGAAACTGTTCCCTGGATTTGGCTTCTTTACTAAAAGTGAGAGCTTTTTAAAGTATGTGTGTGTGTGTCTGTCTGTCTGTGTGCGTGTGTATGTCGGCATTTGTGTATAAGCATATGGATTTCAAGATACCTTAATCAAAAAAGGTTGCCATGTCTTTTCACTGGCTTCTGCCCAATAACTGCATTTGGCAGCACTATCGAATAACATCGGTTGGCTCTGTACCTAAAGTATGAAGCTTTTAAACAGCATCAAGAGAGCTGGAAATACTTGCAAACCCCCCCCCCCCCAAAAAAACAACAATTTGCCTTTAGGGCTATAAAAATATACTTTTAATTGAATTCCCTGATGGAGGTCAAGTCAGGTTTTCAGAGAGATATTTCTGCCAGTAACTGCATCCAAAATCTTAATCTTCTGTGATATAATGTTAAATTTAATAATATTAATATCTGTATTATGTGCAGTGCTTTACAAAAGTATTCACATTCCTTTGAACTTGTTCCTATTTTACCACATTCCAACCATAAACTGTAATGTGCCGCCTTATGGGCGGTTTAAGTGATAGACTAAAGCACAGTAGTGCATAACTATGAAGGGGAAGAAAAGTGATCCCAACCCCTCAAAAACGTGTGCTGCATTCTGCCCCCCTTTACTTTGATGCCCCTTAATAAAGTAAAGCGCATTTTCAAGTTACCTAGTTTATAAAAGGATTCCTAAAGGATAAATGCTGCTGTTCTGTAGAGGACAGGAAATGTCAAAAGCCTTGCAGCTGTTCAATCTACAAAGTAGTGACTCAGGGATGCTGACGACATATGCACTCTGCTCTTTTCAGACTTTCATTCATTTACAGGGACATAGAAATGTTTCAATTTACTTCCACTTGACAACTACGTGCTACCACTACTATAGGCCTATCACGTGAAATCCCAGCATTATAAACTCCTGTTTGTAGTTGTAATC
Source organism: Valencia hispanica (assembly GCA_963556495.2). NCBI lineage: Eukaryota > Metazoa > Chordata > Actinopteri > Cyprinodontiformes > Valenciidae > Valencia > Valencia hispanica. The sequence goes on along the minus strand of OY747707.1, from coordinate 36,966,991 downwards.
TGCTGAAATGTGAACTAGTTCAAGGATTAAGACTTTTGCTAAGCAGTGTGATGTATATTCAGTATGTAACTAGGTGTGCAACTCCTGCATTTTAATTACCAAACTTCTGATGATAACCCACAAAACCGCCCAAAAATGAGGTGAGAACATTTCAAGTGATGCTTGTGAAAATTAAAAACAAAAAATGTAAGACGCTGCGGAGTGAATGACCAGCTGAGACATCACGTTGTGACCTGGAGCTTCAGAAACGGAGCGAGACCATAAGCCTCCGTCTCTGATTTGGACATGAACACTTGGATCAAAATGTATTGCTCTTCTGTGCACAGGTTTATCTCCATAAGTCTTCAGTTTGGGGGTCATCGGCAGCTTACAATCGAGGGTATAAAAAAAAAAAACAACCACACAAAATTGCTTGTTTCTGCTCCGTTTCGGTGGAGGAAAAAATGAGTTGACTGATGAGTGCAGGTAGATGGGGACAGAATGAAAGTCTCTAAGGTGCCTCTGTTGTTGTTTTTTTATTTCATTTTTCCACATACTCTCCTCTGATTGTTTCAAGGTTTGCTGTACATGAGGGGGTTTTATGTCAGAATCAAACATAAGCAATAAGCAGATACTTAAAGAAAAAGCAAGATTCAATAAAGAAAACATTTTCATACTGAAAGTTTATATATATATATATATAAATTTATATATATTCTTTAAGATTGCACTTTACTGATTGCTAATCACAGCTCGAAATCCACATAAGATTTGTGTGAAGAAAATGCTTTAAAGAGGCTCAAAATAAAGAAAAGCACTGATGAAGTATGGGGTTGTCTGATGTCCGTGTGATAAAATGGGGCTTCTTTGCTGGTGTGATGATGACGCGTGTCCAGTTTCTGCTGTTTGGAGGAAAGCAGCTGATGGCTGAGTGAGTGAGTGAGTAAAAATGGATCCATCCATGTGAAGTTGTTTGCACTTTGCTGGCTTCGGGGGGAAAAGGTGAACGTCCAACCCTCGTTTAGCTTTTTAAAGAAAAACGCCTCAGATGTGACGGCTGAGTCAGAGTAAACCTTCCGTGATCAAACGCTGCCCTCTGCTGGTCAACTCACAGGGAAGGCAAAGCAAAAACAATACTGTCAGTAAATCCAGCTCCGGCCGAGTCTGTTCATGTAAAATCCGCTCCCGGTTGAACTTCTTCCCGATGTGATTTCAAAGAGGTCTTTCACATTATGAACGCTGGAAAAAGCAGCTGCAATGTAAAGTGAGTAAAATCCAAATGTATAGAGTGCCACTTCATCCTAAAAAAATCAAAGCTAAACATCAAGAAACAGTGCTGTTAAAAACAGTTCCCGATGACGGTTGAAGATCCTGCCATCGTTTCCTTCCAATCCAAAGAGGATCCAGAAGTCACCCTGTTTTCTGCTCCGACCGTCCATCCAGCTTCTCTATCTGTGATCTGCTTGTGAAGAATGAGAGCAGGTGTGTGTGCGTGTGAGCGTGCGTGTGTTTGTGTGTGAGAGCTTGGGCGTCCAGGCCAGCTGAAGAACATTCAGAGGGAGATCCCGCTCCCTTGGCTGCCTGTGTGTGAGTGTGGGTGCGTGTGTGTGTGTGTGTGTTTGTGTGCGTGCGTGGAGATGTGTCTGCTCCACTGACATCTTCTCTTAATCGCTCCCGTTGTGCTTCACACCAGCATGTGTCTCCGTCGGTGCAGGGCTAAGTGGTCGGATCTGGAGAAGCTTCGGTCACAGTCTGCACATTTGAAGGGCTTCACGCCTGTGTGTTTCCTGTAATGCCTCGTCAGCTCGTCGGAGCGGGCGAACTTCCAGGTGCAGCCGTCCCAGGTGCATTTGTATGGCTTTTCCCCTGCAGAGGACAACAGGAGACACATGGGTCACATCTTCCGTACTATCACTGATCAGACACTTTATGACCAACTGACTAGAAGTGGATTAGTTTCCCTTTTCCTGCCCAAACAGCCCTGCATGTACTCCAGTAGACCCAGAAACTGTGTATGGTGTCCGGCACCAAGATGGAAGCAGCAGATCCTCCCAAGTTCTGAGGTGGGGCCTAAACAGACCAGACATGTTTGTCCAGCACATTCAACAGATGCTTAATTGGACTGAAATCTAATTTCGGGGGGGGGGCAAGTCAACATCTCAAACTGTCTTTGACTTTGTGGACTGTTGACTTTGTCGACAAAGAATGTTCATCATAGCAGTTTTTTTAAACAAACAATGGCTACGATAGAAATGACTGACGTCAGTTAATAAAAAAAGAGATGAAAATGTTTAAGGGATTTGAAACCTATTTAAATATAATTTTTGTAATTTCCAAAATTATTTATACCCCGGAGAGATTTAGGTTTGAAGTCATCTCCAAAACTGTGCCAACATTTTTCCTCTGACTGGAAGCAACAACAACTATTTGGTGTCGCCCAGCCAGACTCCAAACTTGAATCTGAGCGTGGAGGTAGCAAAATATTGGGATGATGGCAAGGAGGCTTTCCAACCTCAAAGACTTGGAGCTCATTAAAAGAGATAAAACAACAAAAATACCAGTAGGAACAAAAAGCTGGTCAGCAATTATGGGAGGGACTTGATTACCATAGTGCCAGTAAATATGTTACCGGTGATTTTTGAGAAAATATGAAAAGACGATTTTTTAAATAAAATATAAATAAAATGTTTAGGTCAAACAGGCCTAAAGGCAATGTTTACACATACATAAATATTTTTACTCTGATCATTTTAGATTTTGAAAAGATAAACGCTAACTGGAAGTTTCAGATTTTTTGCACTGCTTTCACAAAATTTTTTGCGACTAATCTGTGTAAAATGTGCATCCTGTGTTAGAGTTTCTTGGATTGTGACTTTCATTTTAATCAAATCCATAAATGTTCCCATAGGTATAAATGAATGATTTTTCTTAAAGATGTAGAAGGTGGTAAAAATATATTCCTCGAAGTTTTTCTTTTTAAACGGCCGAACCAACAACTCATTTAGTCGAGTATATTGCAGTGAGATTTGGTCGACTAAAACTAGACTTAAAGAGTAACTAAACCCCAAAACAACTTTTTTTTTTGCTTCTAAACTGTATAAATGGGTCTTTACCAATGCAGTCTTTCAGTTTCTGGGGATTTTTTTTACATTTTGGTGTAAACTTGTTTAATTCTACACCTTTTGGTCTAAAAACATCTTAGTGCTGCCCTCTTAGGGTTGAACGGTGGCTACTGCATTTGAATTTTGTGATTGGTGGAGAGAGGTACATCTCTACGTCACAGGCATTGACTATGTCACAGGCATTGACTATGTCACAGCAGTCACGCCCCGTGGGTTTGGGTATAAAACTATCAGACATTGACCACGCCCCCCCCCTCGTGGCGAGTTTGGAGTGGGATTGTGTTTTTCAGGTTACAATTAATATCACATTAGCACTTAGTTAGCATAGCTAACATACTGTTTTGAACGTTAGCCTATGTTAGCATTACCACTCGGAGACCGGACCCATCCTGTCTCTCTCTCCCTCAGCAGCAGCGCCAGCCAGCCAGAGGCTGCCACTGCTGCTGAGGGAGAGAGAGACCGGAGGAGTCCAGTCTCTGAATGGTAATGCTAACATAGGCTAACGTTCAAAACAGTATGTTAGCTATGCTAACTAAGTGCTAATGTGATAATAATGGTAACCTGAAAAACGCAATCCCACTCCAAACTCTCCACGGGGTCGGTATGTGTGATAGTTTTATACCCAAACCCACGGGGCGTGTCTGTGAGACCATGACTGCTGTGACACAGTCAATGCCTGTGACGTAGAGATGTACCGCTCTCCACCAATCACAAAATTCAAATGCAGTAGCCACAGTTCAACCCTAAGAGGGCAGCACTAAGACGTTTTTAGACCAAAAAGTGTAGAAGTAAACAAGTTCACACCAAAATGTAAAAAAATCAGCAGAAACTGAAAGACTGCAATGGTAAAGACCCATTTATACAGTTTAGAAGCAAAAAAAAAGTTGTTTTGGGGTTTAGTTACTCTTTAAACTAAAGTGATTATAGATTAAATAAATTGTGATTAAAACCAAATGAGCTTTGTCACAATACTCTGAATAAACCTAAAATAAAAAGTGTATATTGTGACATTTTCTGGCACATATTCACCACTCCTTTCCTAAAAATGACCTCACCCAGTCATCTAGCGCTACTCAAACTAGCTCAAATCTTCACGCCCATTTTTTCCTGCTTTGAGCATAAAACATCCAATTACTGACTAATACATCCCACACACTAACAGATGCCATGATTAAATCTGATTAATCAGTGTTGATAACTTCATTTGTCAGTGGTCATAATGTTAAGCCTTTATCACTTTCTAGCAGAAACTAGACAGTGGTGAAGCTCACTAATAAAGTACTTGTAATGTGTCCTGCTACTTGACACGTTTTCTGACATCTTGTGGGCTTTGATTGTTTATAGCTTAGCTTTTAACCTGCTTCTGTCATTTAAATAATTAAATCATTTTGGCAAAGAACTCCAGAAAGTTTTAAAAGGCAACTATTAAACATAAAAAAGAGAACATTTTATCTCACTGGACAAATGCTGGTCATTTGAGGCCATTTTTATGGACATGTTTCCATGGGTGTTTGGATCTGACGAAGGTGTTAAAAAATGACGAACTAGGCTGCATCACGTCAGAAAAGCAACAACAACAAACACAGCTAAGATTTCTGAAAAACCTTTTCTAAAGCCTCGAGCTACCTGAATAATTTACGAGGATAGCTTCCTCTGACCCACTTTTTGTAGTAGTCGTTACAGCTGGATAACAAATAACTTCCCAATGGTTTAAATAAAAACGATTTAAAAAGCAATGAAAAAAACATCTGTGTATGAATCTTTGGTTGAATAGACACTGGAACCTAGTAAGTAAAGATGTCTTTAAATCCCTAAAATGTATTATTTATTGCTTTACCATTGTCTAATACTGAAACTTCAAATGAATCCAACTTTTAATGTGAGTGCATTTATTTATTCAGTAAGGTAAGTCATGTAATAAGATAGTTGTTGCTTTTTTACGAAATCACTTTTGTACCAGATAATGGCAATTCCAATAAAATAAATCTGCCTCAAATAATTTTTACTTTGATTTTTACTGACATTTTTACTTAAGATTTTGAGTGTGAGAAAGTTTTACTTTAATAATCAACAACCTCCCATTCATTTGAGATATAAATATGAAACATACACCCATTTCTCTTGGCTACTGTTTAAAATGCAAAAGACAGGAGAGCATATGTTTCAAGTAAAGAGGGTGTCAGTTGATCATCATAAATCAGTAAATGGCTATAAGAAAATAGCAATTTGCCTAAACCTGGACACATATAGTCAAAGCAATAATTAATTTGTAGCTATTTTAATCCATAACTACTCTTTCTTTCTGAAATGTAGTCAAACTATGGGTGAAACTTGAAATATTATAATATAGTGCAAAAGTTAATTTATTTCAGTAATTCAGCTTAAAGGGTGAATTACTAATATATATATATAAAGCGTGGATTACTAATATATATATAAACTAATATATAATATAGACTCATTATATGCAAAACGAGATATGTCAAGCCTTTATTGAAGTAAATTTGATGATTATGGCTTACAGTTTATGAAACCCCCAAATTCAAAATTTCTGAAAATTAGAATATTAAATGAAACAAATACAACAAGGAGTTTAAATAGACAAATGTCGGACCTCTGAAAAGTATAATCATGCATATGTACTCAGTACTTGGTTTGGTTACTGCCTCAATGCGGTGTGTCATGGATGCGATCAGCCTGCGGCACTGCTGAGGAGTTATGGAAGACCAGGATGTTTTAATTCAGCTCTTCTGCATTGTTCCGTCTCATGTCTCTCATCTCTCTCTTGGCAATGCTCCATAGATTCTCTATGGGGTTCAGTTCAAACGAGTTTGCTGGCCAATCAAGCACAGTAATCCCATGGTCATTGAATCAGATTTTGGTACTTTTGAGAGTGTGGGCAGGTGCCAAGTCCTGCTGGAAAATGAAAGCGGCATCTCCTCAAAGCTCGACTGTTGCATGGAGTGCTCCAAAATGTCCTGGTAGATGGCTGTGTTGACCCTGGGACTTAATAAACCACAGTGGACCAACACCAGCAGATGACATGGGTCCCCAAATCAACACAGACTGTGGAAACCTCACACTGGACTTCAATAATCTTGGAATGTGTGCCTCTCCATTCTTCCTCCAGACTCTGGGACCTTGGTTTCCAAATGAGATTCAAAATTAGCAGTGTTTTTTTTTCCACTTTTCCTGACAATCCTCTCCAGGCTGCGGTCATCCCTGGGTGTCCATGACGGTTTTCTGCACAACTGTCAGGTCAGCAGTCTTCTCCATGATTGTGATTCCTACTGAACCAGACTGAGGCACCATTTAAAGTCTCAGGAACCCTTTGTAGGTGTTTTGGATTAATTAGCTGATTAGAGTGTGACATTTTGATCCTGAAATATTGAACCTTTTCACAATATTCAAATTTTCTGAGATTTTGAATTTGCTGTTTTCATAAGCTGTAGGCCATAATCATCAAAATTGTAACAAATAAAAGCTTGAAATATCTCGTTGTGCATGTTTTCATATATTGGTTTCACTTTTTAAGCTGATTTACTGAAATACATTAACTTTTGCACTATATTCAAATTTTTTTATATATTCAATTTTTTTAATCAACATTTCCATCAGTTTCTTTCCGTTCTGAACAATTTAAATATAAAATAACATGCAGATGTTATATTATCCACATCCAATGGCTGAGGATGAAGAAATATGTAGAGCACGAACAGTATGCTCATGTAGATTTTAACTTTGTACAGTGAAATATTATTGCACTTCATAATTGTTTTCTTTATTTTCAATTTCCGACATCTGAATGCTAGGATCACAAGGGGAAAAAAATAGAGAAGAAACTATATAGTATGGTTGACCTGTTTTGAAAAAAGTGGAAACGACGAGGACCAAGTCCAAATAAGTCCTAAACTGAAAGAGAGCGCATGGTGCGCATGCGTCAGCGTCAGTCAGCCCGCCAAGACCGGCTCCCTATCAAGCACGGTTTTTAACTGGTTTTAAACCTTTTAAAGACCGGTTTTAACGGATTTTTAAACACCACTGACTTATTAATAACCAGGACGTTTTTTACCGGATCGTTTTAATCGGTGGGAAGCGCGGATTACTTCTCCCCCACCATGCCTCCACTCACCTGCAGTCCTGGGTGTGATGGCTGCGCAAAACTTAGCCAGATGGTTCTGGAGCTGGAGCAGAGGATCTCAACACTCCACCAAATCCAGGACCATGAGCGCGACTTGGACATCATCTTCGGCCGGACTTTCGCCGCCGCCAGCAGTGCACAGCTGGCGGACACCATTCCCTGCCAGCCCGGCGAAGCTGTAAGGGGGAGGATCCATCGCTGGGCTTCCAGGCGGACTCGGGGTGCCAAACGCCCGCGTAACATCTGCAGCAGAGGAGGACCGCTGGTTCCAGCAGGGGGCTAAACCAAAAGCCCCCATCAGCTCCACTCCGGTGCTCCAGGGTGCCCGGTTAACGGTTGGGCCAGGCCGGGGTTGGAGGCGCTTGGAGCAGCCGCCACCGCTCTCCTCCAACCTGCCTGCCTCTATCAAACCGTTTCAGCGCCCTGGATGCAGATTTCCCTCCTCTGACAGCCCCTGGTCGCCGTAGCTCCGTAGGAGCGCCGCCTAATCCCTCCCTGAAGCAGGAGCTACAGCCGGACGCCCGCAGCCCCCCACGTCGCGCCAAACCCCGGGTTGCAGCCAGAATTCGCCCCGAACCCACGGAACGAGCCCTCGGCGCCGATTAAACATCGCTGCAGTCCTGGGGAAGCTTCGACACCTGGCATACAGCAAGTCCTGGATGGTGAACGATCCTCTGCCCAGCGCAAACATCCGCCTGCGGACCCGCCGCCCACCACACTCATCATCGGGGACTCTATCATCAGAAACGTGAGGATGAGAGGAGCCCTCACACTGTGTTTCACTGGAGCCACCGTCACGGACATTACCGAACAGATCCTGCAGCTCATTGATCATCACAAATCTGTGAGTAAAGTTGTGATTCATGCTGGCACCAATGACATTTATAAACAGCAGACTGAGCTCCTGAAGCATGATTTTATTCACCTTTTTAATCTGCTAGAAAACACACATGTCTCTGTTTTTATTTCTGGCCCCACTCCCACTGTCGGCAGAGGAATTGGCCGTTCCATCACCGCCGTTTTTAACATTTTATGGGGCAGGAAGCACCTGTTTGGACCAGATGGGCTCCATCTAAATAGACAAGGCACTCATAAATCAAATCATACAGTCCCTCCATCTCCACTCACTATTAATATGGCACTTTTTAATGTTCGCTCTCTGCTGAACAAAACTTTTATAATAAATGATCTGATTTTAGACCATAATCTTCATTGTTTATTTTTAACAGAAACTTGGCTGAGTGCAGATGCCCCTGTTGTTCTTACAGAGGCCTCCCCACTTAATTTTAACTTCACTTATTCTACGAGGAGTAGCAAAAGGGGAGGCGGAACTGCTTTTATAAGTTCATCAACACTTTCCGCCAAACCTGTTTTATTTAATAACTATTTTACTTTTGAATATAATGCAAATGTTTTTAGCACTCAGATTTTATGTGTCACAATTTATAGGCCTCCTAAAAAGAGTGCACTTTTTATTCAAGAATTTTCAGAGTTTTTATCAATTTTGCACAACTCCTTTGAAATGATCATTTTAGCTGGTGATTTTAATCTACATATAGATAACCTTTTAGATCCTTTATCAACAGATTTTTTAGACATCCTGACTTATATGGATTTTAGCCAACATGTCATGCAGCCGACTCACAACAAAGGACACACCCTGGACTTGGTCATCACGCATGGCCTGTCCACCCGTGTGTCCTCTGTTGTTGATTTGGCTGTCTCTGACCACTACTGTCTGTTTTTTAACATCACCAGTTTTATTCAGCAGGATACCTCTGTGAGAACTGTCAGGAAGTGCCATCTAACGCCTGAAGTGGCTGCAGGTTTTCTGGAAATTTTTAAAAAGAATCCTCCTGTTGTTTTACCTGCCCCCTGTGATTTTATTGTCAAGGATTTTAACAGAAGGCTTCAGTCCACTCTTGACCGGCTTGCTTCACTACAAGTTAAAAGTTTAAAATCTAAAGCTGCAACGCCGTGGAAAAATGAAAACCTTAGAAAAATGAAGAGAAATTGTAGGGCGGCAGAGAGAAAATGGAGGAAAAGTAAAACCACAATAAACCATCAAATATACACAGATCTTCTCAAATTATACAACAATGCAGTAAGAAATTCAAGAAATTCATACATTCCAAAATCCTTTTTTCCACCATTGATAAACTTTTTAACAAAGCTACTGCTGCATTTCCTAAAACCCCCTCAAACACTCTTTGTGAGGAGTTCGCAGACCACTTCAGAGGGAAGGTAGACGCCATCAGATGTAAGATTTTATCTTCTCAGAGTAACATGGTTTTAGACAAATCTGAGTGTGTATCTTTACCAGAGGAAACGCTTGACAGTTTTGTCCTGGTAGAAGCTGGGACTCTTCATAAAGTTTTCTCCTCAGTGAGGCCCACCACATGTGTTTTGGACCCGATTCCCACTTCCTTTTTTAAGCAATTTTATGGATCTTTTAGAGATGAGATTTTAACCATGATGAATTGCTCCCTTCAGACGGGGGTCTTTCCTGCCGCCTTTAAAGGGGCGGTAGTGAGGCCCCTGTTGAAGAAGAGCAATTTAGATTTTAATGATTTTAACAATTTTAGACCGGTATCTAACTTACCTTTTTTAAGGAAAATTTTAGAATTTTTTTTTTAAATTCAACTTAATGATTTTATTAATGAGCACAATGTCCTGGAGAAATTTCAGTCTGGCTTTAAGGTAAACCACAGCACAGAGACGGCCCTTCTAAAGATTTAAAATGATTTTAGATTAAACTATGATGCACAGAGGGTGACAGTGTTGGTTCTACTGGATCTAAGCGCTGCCTTCGATACAGTAGACCACACTATTCTTTTAACCCGTTTAAAACAGATTGGCCTCTCTGGTGCTGTTCACAAATGGTTCACATCCTATCTCACAGACAGGACTTTTATGGTAAGTTTAGATACCTGCTCTTCTAGGGTCCATAGGATTACATGTGGTGTCCCCCAGGGTTCGATTTTAGGCCCAATGCTTTTTAACCTGTATATGCTCCCTCTTGGCAGCGTCATCAGAAGACATGGAGTCAACTTTCACAGTTATGCTGATGATACACAGCTGTACATCTCCATGTCTCCCGATGACACACGGCCAATGGATGCACTTTTTAACTGCATTTTAGACATTAAATCCTGGATGGCAGAAAACTTTCTCCAGCTCAACCAGGACAAAACTGAAGTTTTACTCATCGGTCCTGAGGCTCAGAGAGAGAAACTTTTACCAAAACTACAATCACTGTCTTTTAATCCGTCTTTACAAGTGAAGAACCTGGGCGTGATTTTTGACTCTGAGCTGACTTTTATTCCTCGCATAAAAAATATTACTAAAATAGGTTTTTATCAACTAAAGAACATCGAGTCCGCCCCAATTTCTCTCTGGCCAATACGGAGACACTGATGCATGCTTTTATCTCCAGAAGAATTGATTACTGTAATGCCCTGCTTTCTGGTCTTCCCAAAAAGAGTATATCAGGTCTACAACTACTACAAAATTCCGCAGCACGTGTCCTGACGAAGACCAGGAGGCGGGAGCACATTACACCGGTCTTAAAATCATTGCATTGGCTCCCCGTACATTTCAGGATCGACTTTAAGGTTCTTTTAATGGTTTTTAAGTGTCTTAATGGTCTTGGGCCTTCTTATCTCTCTGGACTGCTTTTACCATATAAACCTTCGCGGTCTCTGCGCTCCTCTGGCAGCCGTCTCCTTGTCACCCCAAAAGTCAGGACACACACGCATGGCGAGGCGTCTTTCCAGTTTTATGGCCCTCACCTCTGAAACAGGCTGCCAGAGGACCTCAGGGCTGCAGAGAACGTTCATGTTTTTAAGAGCAGGCTCAAGACTCACCTTTTTAGCCTAGCTTTTAACTTATTATTATTTATTACTGTTTGTTTAATTGCTCTGCATGTTTTATATGATTATATTTTTATCAGTTTTACTATTTAATCTTAGCACATTAATTTACTGTTTATTTCTATACTTTAATTTATCTTAATCCCTGTTCCAGTGTTTCCTCTGTGGGAGCCCTCTGCCCCGGGAGCGGTGGTCGGCTGTGGCTGCCTGGGTGCTCTCCAGGTGGAGCTTGGGTGGAGGTGGGGGTCTTGGCCTTGCCTCCACTGGGTGCCCTGTGTCGGTGCCTCGGCTGCTGCTGTTAGTCTACCGCTGCCGGGGCAGATGGCTCCTCTGATGGCGTTTCCTTGCATGGTTCATCTACACTCGGCCCAATGTCCTTTTTTACTTTTTCTTTTAACTGTGTGTGTGCATGGGAGATGGGTTGGGGGGAGGGGGGTATAACTGACCATGCTTTTAAATCTGTGGGGGAGGGAAGGGAAGGTGGTTTTATGTGGGGTCATTTTAATCTGAAAAGCACTTTGTGATCCAACTTCTTGTATGAAAAACGCTTTTTAAATAAAGTTTGATTTGATTTGAAATATAAAGTCTGAATGTTGAGGATAAAGTTCACATACTTATAAAAACCTGAAAATCCTCCTAGAAAAATAGCTAAAATGAAATGAGAAAAGTCATATACTATTATAAGCATACCAAGTCAACACTGATTGAAAGACCTACGATAGTGCTGTAGAAATAAGCTGATTTGATAAAAACATTTCAGTTCCAGCATTTTGCTTTCTTCTACGTTACTTTGAAAATGTTATCATTAAACATGATATAACATTTTGACTTTTTACTTTGACATTTTCCACAACCTTGTGACTTTATTCTCAAAATGTGTTCTCAAATTCCTGAATGGGAAGGCAAAAAAATAACTTCTCATCTTTATTGTTTAGTGACCTCAACACTGTTTTACTTTTCACTAGCATGAATAAACCTAAATGTATCTCAGCTTCGCTAGCTCCAAATGGTGATGCAGGCTCTCGTTGATCTGATTACACCATACTCTGACTTTCAGAGAACATCAATCTCAACAATCTTGGACCTGAAGAAAATCAGCAAAATAACAGCATACACAGATGTGCGTAGAAACCAGTGAACTGACCTGTGTGTGTTCTCCGGTGTGCTTTTAAATGTGAGCTTTTGGTGTACACTTTATTGCAACCCTCAAAGTCACATCTGTGGATTCTTCGCTTCTTTGAGTCTGGTGACTCTGACCTCCTGGGGCGTCGGATGCTGTCAATACTGAACGGCGACATGGAGCTGCAAGACAGAAGACCACCACACAAAAAAATCACTCAAAAAAAATACAAAGCTGTGACAACAACACAGGCAACACTGTGCTACAAACGCATACGGAGTAATAGTTCTTGTGTAGTTTATAAAAACAAACAAAGTGATAAATCAAAGAAAGTTAAGTAATTTTCCTTTACTTTACTGTCCACCTAAAAACCTGCAACCCTGCAAAACCCCAACACACCGGCACCTATCGAAATACGTTGAAACCTGAGCAGACAAGTTGTAATCTAATCAGCAAATATTTATATCTCTAATAAGAATGTGACACATACTGAACGACAACTTTTCCTGACAACACCAGCATATTAATTTTGCTGGCTGTCCTCTGGTGCGGAAGTTTAGAAACTTTGTTGCTCAAAAGACTGGCCGAAGCAACAAGCTGTTGGAACAAAGAAAATTATTTTGGGTACAACGTGGCGCAATGTTACTGTTGCTCTGACCTTGATACATTCTACTTGATAGATTCTGCATAACTTACAGGCATAAAGATTGTAAGAATGTATGAATGTGTACAATTTAATTCCTATTCAAATGTGACCTTTCCATCTTATTTCAGCTGTCTGTTTGCACTCTGGCATTTCTTTTTCCAATCCAACTAAAGTGCTTTCTTCCCTTTTCTTTGTTTTTCCACAACACAGTTTGATATATTCTCTCAGCTGCTGCTTACATGTCTCTCAGTTAATGTTTTTACTGCTTAAGCAGGGAAGTGTGTGTGTGTGTGCGTGCGGAGGGGGGGTTGTGATATTCCTCTGACATCTGCTACATTGAAGTAATTTTGACATTTCTCTAGATTTTACCTCTTGGGCATAGAAAGGCAAAAGAGACTAAACTTTATCAACTTGTTTGATTGACACTAAACACAACCTATCTGATAAAAGCCTTTCTTGCTTTTCTCTCTGGCTTTGGACATAAGGCAGAAAAGAAAAAGATGAGGATTTATATTTTGTTGAAATACAATATTTTAGCACCAGTTTTGCCAATGTCAGGGTCATGTTTTTTCGAATGCACAGAATAAACACTTACACAGTTAATCCCAAATGTATTCATACAGCAGGAAGATTTTCACTTAAAGTCATCTTTCGATTTTTGTCAAGATGTTTCCTCTGACTGGAAGTAATATTAACACTTTAGAGGGACCAAAGCAGAGTCTTGACTTGAGTTTGATCAATAATCTGTGGATAGAGATGAAAATTAGGGTGATGGCAAGGAGGCCTTTCAAATTCAAAGACTTGGAGCTCATCACCAAAGATAAATAATTCAAAGACCAGAGGAATCATCAGAAGTCTATACAGCTGTGATTGCTGTAATACCAATAAAATATTTCTATTGATTATTGACAGGGGTAAAAATCGTTCTCTATATTCCATCGTTTAATAAAATGAAACTGAAAAGATTTTCATATCTTTTAGGAGATGTCTGTCTTATTCCCTATCAGGAAAAAAAACTTCTTAGGTAAAATGAAAGAAAATACATACAAAACATAAATCTGTCAGGGGTATGAATCATTTGGGGCTTAACTGTATCTTCCCAGACACTCAGAGTATTACCAACATGGTCTGAACTGTAGCGTACTGTACTCCTACAGGCTGGACTATAAATAAAAACAAGATCCTGTTCAAAATAATTTGTCCAAAACTTTTACAAATTATTTACAATATGAGTAAGAGAGCAGTGTTGAATCTGTATGGAAAAGAAGTTATGAGTCTGGGAACTTTTGAGATTTTTGCTAATGTTTTTATTAGTTTTTAAAGTATTTTTTTTACCGAGTAAATTTTATATTTACTAAGTAAATCAGTGCTTATAATACTGTTTTTTTCTATTTATTTTTAATTAGTTTAATTATACATGCTTGCCCTTACCTTTTTTCCCCAAACGAATTCTAATTATATTGTTTGTTTTAAACACCATTCTGTTTTAAATTTTCATTTTAGGTCGGCGTTCCTATTTATGTAGTCAGTGAAAATTATTTTAATCATTTCCATGCTGCTTGTGTAACCTTGTCTATCTGGGTCTGAAATGAGTGCATGGGTCAGATATATTAAATCCCAATTTAAATTTCCTGGATGAATAAAGGGTTTAAAAAAATCATAAACAATAATTTAAAAAAAACTAGCAAAAAAAAAACATTACAGATAATGAAAAAAAAACAGATGAGAAGACATATTTTAATCTTGTCCACATGTACCATATTATTATTTTTTGTTAAGATCAAAAACTGTATTTACATGTAGCAGACATCAATAGTGGGGGCAAATAAGTAGTTTGAACATGTCTTCCGTATGTTTTACAGCAGTGACGCAGAAACCATAGCTTTACCAGCAGGTGGCAGTGCAACTCTGCAGAAGAGTACATGTGAGGCAGCAGCTCAGCAGGGAGGCCTTTTGAATCATCAGAACTTGGAAAATAAAATCTTTTTTTTTTCTCAGTCTTGTCCAGTAATTCCAATAATTCTCTAGTTAGTCCCTGACACTAAATTAAGTGATGATTTAGAAACTTCTTTCAAAAAAATAGGGGGGGGGGGGTACACCTCAAGTCTGTAAATGCAGCAAAGTTTTAAACTAAAAACTACCTACATTTTCTCCTTTATTATTCGCAGGCCTCATCAAAACTTGCTTGAAACAATAAAGCGTAGAAGAGACCAGCAGTTGTTTAGAGTAATGAGGACTTCATGCATCAGCCCAAGACCGTTCACTGGAGAACAGGGGGCACCTTTCACGAAACCGTAAACACATGACTGCAGCACACACCCAGCCCAGTGCCTGGAGGCAGGAGATACGCTACAGAGAAAACAACAAGAGGATCTCTGTTTACTTAAGGCGAGGAATAAAATCTGTGGAATATATTTAACAGGCCTCTCGGAGCTCCGGTGGCGTTTTCGCTGCCGTTACGGTGGAGCAGGTGAGGGGGGGTGAGCGTGAAGGGGGTGGGTGGGGAGGTTTAGAGGAAGCACAGCTCTGATCATGTTAAAGGGATTTGAAAGAGGAGCAGAGGCTGCCAGACAGGCCCTCCTGTGAACTGTCTCCGCCACACACAACCCACTTCCTGTCTTGCTGTCTTTCAACAAAAAGCGTGAGCTGTCAAACACAGGCTCAGGCGTACTTGCAAAACCTTACAGTGAGAGAAACACACCGAGAGACAGAGTTATAACCATGTAAAGCACACACACACACACATATGATTACAAATCACCTGTTACTGTTGGCTTCCTACCAACCAGAAGCTGTGCAGGAAATGAGCGCACGGGTCAGATATGAAGCAAACTCATACTTCCCTCTCCCTTTCTTACTCTGTTGTTTTCTCCTAGCTCACAAACAGCACTGCAACCGGTTGTTAAAATTAAACTTTTAGACAAAAAACATGAATTTATACTGTGAGCCATCTAGTTAAATTACCCATACATTTACATTGACTTGCATAGTTAATAATATGCTTTGGAAAAAAAAACTAATCACATTCCTTTATGTTACTGTCACAAACTTCAGTGTTTTCTTTTGGATTTATGGGATAAAAGCCCCAAAGTAGTGCATCATTGTGAAGCAAAAGGAAAACGATATGTTAGACATGTAAAGTATATATTCAGCCCCTGTAATCTGATGCCTCTAAATAAAATCCAGCGCACAAAATTGCCTATAGAAGTCACGTAATTAGCTCCCGCCTGTGTCTAATTTAATATCAGCATAACAGCACAACAATTTTGACCTTTATGGAAGAATGGTGAGAGAAAAAAAGCCATTGCAAAAAAAAAAAAAAAACACCTTGGTTTAAAGTTTGCCACAAGCATTAAGGGGACCCAACTAACATGTGGACGAAGGAGCTCTGGTCAGATTCAAAATGTTTAGTGCGGCCAAACACTAACAGAACACATCACCCTGAATACACCGTCCCCGGTGTGGGAAACAGTGGAAGTATCATGCTGTGGGGTTGCTTTGTTTCAGCAGTGTTAGATGTGAAGATGCATTAAGGTAAACACAAAACAATCCAGGAAGAAAACCAATCCTGGAAAAATAAATGGCCAAAAGTGTCATGTGGAAAGCTGGTAGACACACCCAGCAAACTGTCAGCTGTAGTTGAAGCAAAAGGTATTGACACAAAGGCTTAAAACAAATGCATGCCATGCTTTTCTGATTTTTATTTATTTTTTGTAAAAAAAATAAAATAAAATCTAACATGTTTGTCCTTTCCCTCCTGCTTTACTATTATGTGACAAAATGTAAACAAGTTCAAGAGGTATGAATATTTTTGGAAGGCACTGGAGACTTGCATCCAAGGCGCATGGGAATACATGAGTTAGTGTGTCTGCCAGGGAAAAGTGAAGCAGAGCGCCAGGATTTACAATGGAAACACTCTGGGCTCAGACATCGAACAGATGAGGCAGATGTTTACATTCTGACTTCATCCTGACTGTAACTTCATGATTATAATATAATACAGAAAAGTCTAAATCTCACTATTCTGGTTGTTCTCTCTTCCAACGAGCAGATTAATCAATTAATGACCAGTTTTTCTGCAGTGGATTCTGTCATCATTGTTGCTAAGATCAATAGGTCAGTGATTATGTTCACGTTTTCTCGTTCAAGATATTTATGAACCCTTCATAAAAAGTGTGTAACGCTTCAAGTCCTTGAAGAGACAACGGCTGCTTTTTGACAGCGCTGCATAAACAGTTACAGTAAAAAAACAATGTAACCTTTTTTTCACAAACTCGACAACTTCCTTATTTCTGTTTCATATTATGAAAACTAGAACATTTTAATATGTTAGTATTGTTGGTCAGACAAAAATGTACTCTGCTTGAAGACTGGAAAAGTTTTGCAAGTAAAATTTCACAATCTCAGATTACGTCATAAAATAATTTGGGAAATTTCAATGATTAAACAGCCACTGGGTCATGATTTAGGAAGGTGAGGGCTGAGGTCAAAAAGCCAAACTGTGTGCCAGGGATGTACAGCTGAAGAATGAAGAGCTGAAGAACTGTACATCCCTGCCGCACAGTCTGGCTTTTTGACCTCAGCCCTCACCTTACTAAATGCCTTCATTTTGGTCAATATCATAAAATCCCAGTAGAATGCAATGAGATTTATGGATGTAACAGGGTTCTAAAAGCAGTGTGTGTAGTATATATATATATATATATATATATATATATATATATATATATATATATATATATATATATATATATATATATATATATATATAAAATTTTATTTATTTATCTTTTCCTTTCACAAACGTAACATTTTTGGTTAAATTAATGTGTCTATTTACATCACTCAAAGCAGCAGGGAAAAAATAGGAAGTGCAGATGAAACTGATTTCAAACAGAACTGACCTCGGCTTAAATTCATCTGCTTCCCCTGCTTTTCCCTTCTCATCTCGTCACAAGCACAACAGAAGCACAGGGAGGGTGTCACCCATAGCCTCACGACCAAAACACGGCACTTATTTTCCAGGTTTCTCACAGGCAGCTGGGGTCACAACAGCTCTGGCACAGCAACTGCTTTTCAAACAGATTTGTGGAATTATCAGGAAACCAGGAAAAACAGCGCCTGACTCGATGTGTGCTTTGAAAGACAGCCCACCAGGCATTCCTGTACCTGTCGGAGGACAATACCCCACATCTCAACAGTCCACCTGCTCTGTTGCGTGGCCACTGGGTTCTTGGGGACCAGCCAGACTTCAGCAGAAACTACTCCTCCCAAACACACACACACACACGCGCAGTCACACACTTTTCTCTCTCCTTCGTCTTTCACCCTCACTCTTCCACAAAAGCCTATCCAGCCGTCCCCAAGGAAACGCATGAATATGGAGGAGACTGGCCTAGAAGAGCATGATCCACTCACACACACAGTAACTCTCTCCTTTCACTCATTTATTTATTTATGGATACCTGGATTGGAAGCTGCAGGCACTCCCATCCTCCACCCTAACACCTCTCCTCCCTGATGCCCTCTGAGCGGCCGCTTGTGTAAATGGGGGGTGGGATTAAAAACAGGTTGCTCTTCCTGCTCTAAAAGTAAGGAAAAAAGAAATATAGTGACACCGCGGAGGGATATTTCGGCTTCGGTTGCAGTGAAGATGTCCAGGGAGCTTGTGTGGTGTGTGTCAAAACGCAGCGCGCATTCTCCTCTCCCCGTCACCAGACCGGCATGTAACTCAAGAACCCTACAGACTGCTTTGTTTTTCGCAGACAAACACGCGAGTCTGCGTCCCTGTTGACAATGAGCTGACCACCCCCTGGAACCAGCTGTTCAGTCCACCGGGCAGAGACACGTGCATGCACCGAACACACATATGCCAGGGTTTAATACTTACAAGTGTAGATGCATACTTTTTTTCCCCCTTTCTCCACACATACACACGACATGCACACAGTTTCCACACAGTCTGCACTTTGCACATAGAGAAGTGAGTTTGTGGGCAGGCCCTGGCAGGGTATTGCTTATCCAGGGTGGTGATTTAGCTCCATAGTGAAAGCTTGGGCAGTGCAAGGTTGGGTTCTGCCAACCTCTGTTGTCCTCTGACCAACCAGTGCCCACGTGTGGCACTCTGGGGCACGCCTGTCCCTTTCAATAACCTCCACTGAAACCTGAATCCTAGAGTGAGTCCCTGCATGCATCAGAGAAATGGCAACCTCTACTTCTGAGCAAAGTGACCCTGCTACTTTTTGAATCCTAATGTGTCGCACAAAAAGCTTATTTCGTTTAATTAGTATACATTTTAATAGAGCTAGTGTACAAACAAACGTCGACCATGTAAGCTGGAGCTTTACCACGAAAACAAGCCAAGCTGGGCTTCAGCCTTACTAATGATGTTGCATCATTAGTAGGATTTTCACACTCACTCCTCCAATAATTTCCTTACGCTTAATCTACAAAAATGCCCCTTGAGCCTGACTAGGTTGAACATTTGACTGTTCAGAGTTTCTGGGCAGCAGCGGCGGATGGCGGGGCTGAGCCAAATGCGTTTGAATGCTTCTGATTTCCTGCTTTGGATCAGAATATTATAAGCCGTCATCCACTGGAGAGGAAGTCTTTTCATTTCAACACAGATGGGACTGGCTCTGCAGGAGCTGGTATCTGCAGGCCTAACAGGGCACAAAGTATGTCTGAGCCATATGCAGGCATATAGATTCACACCCACACACACAGATGCATCAGAAAGTAGAGGAGCACTTGTGCTGCAGGCCATAGAGTTAAAGCTCCAACTGCGGGTCATCAAGGAAAACATTTAAACTACTGTGATACCTCCTTGCATCCATATTGTTGTTTTTGTTTTAAGAGTGGGAACCAGACGTGTTTGACCTGTGTTTAGTGCATGGCCTTTTAGCCTAGTTTATAAATGTAACATTCTTCATGAAAGCATTTTTTTTCCCATTGCTCAACAAAACTCTACGTAAATTCAATTCATTTATCTTTTTGGGTCCTCAGAAAATAAAATTCCTTTTAAAAAAACAGAATGAGAAACGCTACCTCCTCACTTCTGTCTCTGCCAAACTAACTTTTAAATCTACTGCTGTCTCTTTATTCTCGAGATGCGTCTATGAATTGTCTGATGATCAAAATCAGCTTCTGACTGGTCAGAATATCAAAAATCCAACCTATTCTGCTCAGTGAATGCGACATACTCAGTGCCACCAGATAACACAACACTCTTGAGTGTGGGAGCTCAAAGGTAACCCTTTTCAGTTTCAGATTGAGGAATTTAAAAATGATGTCAAATGAAGCACAAAAGCTGTAACTGAAAAGGAAGGTGTATTTTATATAAAGGCATGCCGACTGTTCATTCAGGCTGCTCCAAGAGACAGACTTTGGCCAGTGCATGCCATTTTGCTGCTTTTAAACATTAACCTCACTTGTTTGATAGACAACTGCACATAGCCTTAGTGTTGCTTCTTCAGCCACGAAAAGTAGCCACCTGAGTAAGCTACCCAATTTGGGAAGATGTTTGGCAAAATATCAAATTGACCTGGGGGTGACTTAGCAAATATCTGGAAGGCTAATCGTCTTAAAGCAGGAGTATCTCTATCATTAAAGGTTTTTTTTTGGAAATCTCACAAAACGGTCTGAATCCCTTAGGAATAAACAAATATTAAAACCTTGTTTTGCAGCAACTACTATAACAATGAGACATAGTTAATTGTCTTTGACATGTTGAAGACCTGAAAAAAATTAAATGCTGTTATTTGTTGTAACTTGTTGTACTTTAATCTCTGACCAGGGCATTTTTAAAGAAAAGGTTTTATAATTTCAATTATTGATTCTTTTGGATTAATAAAAAACAAAAACAAACTTTCAGTTCTTAAAGAGAAACCAGAACCAGTTAAAATCGGCAACAAGTCTTTTATCTCTTTTATCTCCATCCCTATCTCTCCTGTTGTAGACCGAGGCTAATTACTGAAGGCTAATGTAGTCTAATTTGTGTGAGCCTACCATCATTTACGAAACACACACACACACCCCTGTGAACGAGTGCGGAGAAGTAAACCTCTGACAAGCCTCCCTAATAGAAGTTTAGCTCTAGACCAGAATACCAGTTATGGTTAAAAAAAAAGAACCTTATTTCAACTTTAGTGTTTAATTGTAAGCAGGTCCTAAAATTATCTTGTACAAGTGTACAAAATCTGCTACCACACATTCAACCAAGCCAAAATTGATCAAACAAACAAGGAGCCAAAATGGAAAGGTTGGCAAAAAACTAAGTACACTGACACTCTAGATTAAAAAAAATTCATTAAAACCCTCAAATTTAAGTTGGGTGTATTTTTTTTTTTTTGCATTGAGAAGACTGGTGAAATGCATCCCTTCTTTCTCTGATGTATTTCTCTTACACTTGATGATTCTACGCACTCCAGGTTAGTGATGTGAAGAAATCACACTGGCTTTAAAACAAAGAAACCATGATGCAACAGACTCCCTGTGCAACCTTGGAAGCCATTGATGTTATTGCAATAGGGAAAAAGTATTATTAGGATGGACAACCAACTGGTGAGAGTGAAAGTTCACCTTAAAGGCTGGAATTAAAAATGTATTTGCAACAGGAATGGGGGGAGTAGATGTCACAAAGGAAAATGAAAGAGCTGAGAAGTGTTGCTCATGTTCGTTCTATGTCAAACATCACTTGAAGCAGTTTGACGTTTGTTTAAAAAGGTACGAAGAAAATTATATTTGACACCAATATTTCTGGGATGTTTAATGAAAACCACTACCAACTCTGTAAGTCCTCTATAAAATGTTAAAATATTTTCATCAAAAACATTTTAATCACTTTTGGTTGCTAAGAAACTGTGAGGTGTGTGATGCTCTTCTTTTGCAGGGGCAGTTGGATAAAGGGCCAAAACAACAGGCATGCCTGGGCAGGTTCGTTTTGAGGTCACCACTATCTTGACTCAACTTCCTCTATGGCTGTTTGCTCTTTTCCCTGCTCTCTTCTTAAAAAAAAAACTACTAAACTGACTTCACCTTTAGTTTTTGCAGAGCTCTGCCCTTCTCTTGTCAAACAAGACGATACTCACTCCTGCACGGCTCGGGCTATAGACAGCGCCGTGGAGCCGGTCTCGTTAACACTGTCCAGGGTCACGTTCGGCAGGTCGTCGTCGTCGCTGTCACTTTTGATCTGCCTCGGTGACAGGCCGTTGGGGTCTGTGTGTGCTGCAGGGACGGGGACACAGACACAGGAGTCAGACACATGACACCGGAGCTGTAAACTTATAAGGCATATCACATTGTCTGTGCTGAAAAGCATCACTAAGTGTAATGACATCATTTCATTTCATTTCGTTTAAACAGGTAGTCATTTTTATCACTGTCAAAGTGTTTACTCAAATAGGATATATTCCTTTTGTATAGCACTGTGTCCTCAGCGCTGGTATTTCCAATGCCCAACTTGTGGACAGAGCAGTCAACCATGACACTAAGCCCAGTGGCTGCCCACTCACGGAGTAAAGGGAGCGCATGAAAAAGTACACACAAACACACACATACACACACTTAATCTATAATAGCCTAAAGCCTGAGAGATAAGAAGATGGGTGGAGCACCGTTTGGCTGTTGCTGCAGTTGTGGAAGCATTAAATACATTTCGCATTGTGTGTGCCTGTGCAAAAATGTAATATATCTAGCTCAAAAGGAGATGCAAAACCGTTATTCCACTGAGCGCTTTTTTTCTCTAAATGTACAGTGCTTTGCAAAAGTATCTATTTTTTTATCGTTGTTGTTGTCACATTACAACCACAAACTTCAATGTATTTTGTAAGGATTTTAAGGGATAGACCAACAAAGCAGTGTGTTATTGTGAAGTGGAAGTAAAATTACAGTTTCCAACTCTTTTTTATTTTTATTATTTTTACAAACATTTGTAATTAAACACAAATACTCCTAAAAGAAAGCAGCCAGCTTCCTTCAGAAGTCCCCTTATTGGCTGGAGAAGTCTGCATATTTGTTATTTATCCCTTGTAAAACTGCAGCAGTTGAGTTAAGGTCTTTAGAGGTTTGTTAGAGAACATTAGTGAACAACCAGCATCATGAAGACCAAGGAAAACAGCAGACAAGTCAGGGATAAGGTTTTGGGGAAGCAGGGTCAGGTTGTGAAATCACAAGCTTTGAAAATGCACGGAGCACTGTTCAATCCATCAACTGATAATCGAAGGCATATGGCCTAGTTCAAACCTACCAAGACACCTTAACCGACAGGCCCGGGCAAGACTGCATTAATCAGAAAAGCAGTCAAAAAAAAAAGAAAAACAAAAGCAGTCAAAAGGCCCATGGTAGTTCTGGAGGAGCTGCAGAGATCCACAGCTCAGGTAAGAAAATCTGCTGACAGGAAAACTATTAGTCATATACTTCCCGAATCTGACTTTTATGGTGGAAAAACTCCAATTTGCAGTTTAACACAAACCATTTAGGGTATAAAAATAAAATGTTGAAGATGCTTTGTTTAGATCAGACAAACAATTTAGCTTTTGGTTATTGCCAAATGAGGCTTTTCTTATGCAAGCACAGATAAAATTGTCAGAGTTGATAGGATAATGCATGGAGATAAATCCTGGGCAAGAAAACCAGTCATAGATTCTACCGACCCAATACACACAGTTAGGGCTACTATTAAATTATTAAGATCAAAGCATAGGCGTGTGTTAGAACAGTCCAAGAACAGATCAGAGATACATTAGAAATACCTGAAAACTGATGCTCATAGACACTCCCCATCGGATTACACACAGCTGCATATGTGCAAAACTGGCACAGATAAAACAAAAAACACCTGCAGCTGTAATTTCAACTAAAGATGGCACTAACTCAGGGAAGATTAATACAAATGCATGCTACTCTTGAGATTTTCTTTTCCGATACTTTGTGAAAACCTTGCATTCCTTTCATTTCACCTTACTGTTAGCCCATAACTGTAAGGTTAGTCTGTCACATAAAAGCCAAATAAAAGTTTGTGGTTGTGATGTGACAAAATGTGAAAAAGTTCTAGGAGCATGTTTACTTCTGCAAGCACTGTACACATGATAGAGAAAAACACACATCTGTAATATTAGCAAGTACAAACTGTCCTTTTCCTGACGCAAAATAAAAAAATATTTTTATTAAGTCGCATAAACATAAATCTTTGAATCAGTAAGATCCAAAATGTGGTTAGGAGTGGTAAGATGAACTTGTGGAGCTATACGAAAAGTTACATCATTGTGCCAGCTTGTCCTCTGAGCAGAAATTCAGTTTCTTTGCCAAAGCTCACAGAGATACTGTCCCTTCTGTCTCCAGGGAACATCCTGGAGAACTCCAGAAATCATTGTCTAGAAGAAAAAAAACTCAAATACCGACGTGCTGGGGAGTACTTGTCAAAGAAAAGGTGCTAAAATCTGCAGCATTGGAGCAATTTCACAATTAAGCTGAAAAGAAAAAAAATCAATCCTGAAATAACATGGCAAAGATTTTACGTCCGGAGATAAAGCACCCAGCAGACAGTGCATGTATAGAGATATATACAGTGCAGTCCTCTAATGTCTGCAGCATCTCTAGCTACTGTGAGCTTTGGGCTTTTATAAGCTATCAGAACTTCACCTCCTCTGCCCTCTCAGCTGAGACTGTGGCCATAATGGTTCATAATAATGGTCTTGAGTTGGGAGCAGACATGGTGTTATTACCGAAAGGGTGGGGGGATGGGGGCACAGAAATAGTGCTCAACTCGGCTGGACTTTTGCTTTTAAAGGTTTTATGCTGTTGTCACAGATAAAGACATGCAGAGTGGTCAGCGGCCCCGTCAAAAACCTGTAATTAGTTTGAAATGCATCACTTGGAAGAGGGGAGGGTGGAGGGGCGGAGGGGGTGGGGGGTGCTGGCATTCAGAACGACGGACACAAAGGAGGAGTGGTGGAGAGGTGGGCAGAGCACCGGATTTCTTTCTTTCGCTCCTGTTGTTTCCAGTCAAGCCCTGTTTCCATGGAAACCTCCTGCCGGAGACAGCAGTGAAAGAGAAGGGTACCCACCCTCACTGAAAGAGGGTGGCCAACCTCCGTGTGTGCGTCTGCACAGGAGAGTAGGTGTGAGTGTCCATCTATAGGTCTGTGTAAAGATGGAACCGAAATAGAACAGTGCTGACAATGGAGTCCTCCTAATGGGGGATTTGTTTAATTTCTAAGTTATTTAACTAGGAAAAAAACAAACTTGAGATTTAAAATATTATTTAGGAGCGAACAGGCCAAGTTGACAGCAAATCAAAAGAGCACTACAACGGAATCAATACAAAAAATACACAAAGAACTTTAAATCATAAAATACGATCAATAAAACCAGAGATAAAAAACAATGTTGTGAGTAAGGTCCAGTTATTAGAAAGATCAATAGTTAAAACATTTATATTCCAACTGGTATTGATGTTAACAGTTCTTTGAGCCCTCTCATAGATTTTGGAGTAAATTGGCAATTTTTTTCCACAACATCAATACAAGAGCCTTGGTACGGTTAATAAGAACTGTTTATGTGAATGAATTTGGTGACTTACGGAAGTTTTAGCCCATCATAGGATGCCTTACATGAAAGGTCAGATACAGAGAAGTTGTTTATAAACCAGTATGACGTTAGTATGATTGTCATACTAACTAGGCATACCCAAGCAACATTGATGAGTCAAAATTTTACATTGGTTTCATATTTCGACACATGATAAACTTTGTCAAGAGCTTTTAAGCAATGTAATGAAGTATTTATTTAAATTAAACCGGCGTAGTCAAGCAAAGAGAAGAAAGTTGAAGATACTAAAGTTTCCTAACCTGAAAAAAGTCCAAATTAAATCAGTTAGAAGAAACAAGTTTTAGCTTAAGTATTTGAACCAACTGCTCGATATAAAAAAAATATTAATATTAGTATTGAGCTACCTAGGCAAGGCAAAGCAATTTTATTTGGATAGCACACTTTCAACAACAAGGTAATTCAAGGTGTTTTACATGATTAAGGGGTAAAATAAAAATAGCAGAAAAACACAGACAAAACATATGAAGTAAAAACAGCAATAAAGCAAGAAGCATAGACAGATACATCAAAGCATTACAAAGCATATAAAGTAAAGACAGCAATAAAGCAAGAAGCACACACAAAACATATGATATTTTAAAGTATTACTCAAAGGCTGCTCTAAACATATATGTTTTTAGTTGTGATTTAAAACCACTCAGTGTTTCAGCAGCTTTGCAGTCGTCTGGAAGTTTGTTCCAGACGACTGCAGATGTTCTTCAGGTGATAGAAGACTGACCTTGTGATTGCCTTTATGTGACCCTGGAGGTTCAGATCTGAGTCCATTACTACACCTAGGTTTCAGGCCTGATCAGTAGTTTCTAGCTGTATTAACTGAAGCTGTGTGCCGACTATTGATCGTTCCTCTTTAGGTCCAAAAGTAATTACTTCTGTTTTGTTTCTGTTCAGCTGAAGAAAGTTATGGCACATTCATCCATTGATTTGCTTGATGCATTTAATTAGGGTTTGGATGGGTTCAAAGTCACCTGGTGACATCATAATGTAGAGCTGAGTATCATCTGCATAGTTATGGTAGCTAATCTTATTGGTTGCTGTAATCTGGGCTAGTGGGAGCATGTAGATATTAAATATGAGGGTCCCCAGGATGGAGCCCTGAGGCACCCCACATGTGATTTCTGTTTGTTTTGATGAAAAGTTTCCTATTGAAACAAAGAAGTCCCTGTTCTTTAGGTAAGACTCGAACCAGCCAAGTATTGTACCAGAGAGTCCGACCCAACTCTCCAGTCTTTCCAATAGTATATCATGATCAACAGTGTCAAATGCTGCACTGAGGTCCAACAGAACCAGCACTGTGGTTCTACCTAAATATTTGTATACCAACACTAACTCAGTCTACGAACTATGAAGGAAGGTGACAGAATGAATCTTCAGAGGCTTCAGTTCAAGGTTGTTTTTTTGCATTCAAAACTAATTTGGAGTTTCACAAAATTTTACTGAACAATATTACAAGAACGTTTAAGGTGGTACATATTACCTGATAAGGTGCGGATTCAACAGAATACATCAGAGTGTAATTTTGCCTGAAAAGAAATATTAGCATTCGGTAATACGGAGTTCAAATCATTTGAAAAGAAGAGAAGCAGGCCCAAGACCCATCCCTGAGGAACACCCCTAACCATATTGAAAGATGTACCTGGTTTACACACACACTTGGTTCTGTTGGAATGATACCCAGCTATCAAACATCGTTTGTGTTTTCAATTCATTCAGCAAACTGACATTAGACCTAAGAGACAGAAACAAGGAAAACATTGATAAACCATACAAAATTATTATCCATCCATACATCCATCCCCGCTTGTCCTTGCAGGGTTCCGTGGGAACTAGAGCCTATCTCCAGCAGTCATTAGGCAAGAGGTAGGGTACATCCAGGATAGATCGCCAGTCCATCACTATATTATCCAATATGCTGTTCGAATATTTACTTTTTCAAAATTACTCTTATTATCTTATTATGTAAAAAATAACAAAAAAAAACTAAATAGTCTGCTTGTCTTGTTGGCCTACTACATCCACCACACCCAAGACGTAGGACTAATTCACCATATTTCCTGGTTTGGTCCTATTAGAGTCGATGCTGAGTTGTATATGTGTGCACGCATGTGTTTGTTTAAGTGCCACCCATCTTCAATATCCATCAACATCCACACCCTTTTGTACAAGCTTTGTTTTTTCCTATCCTCCCCCTTTTTTCCCTCTCCTCTCCATGGGAGCAGATAGACAGCATTTAAAACGCCCATCTCTGAGGACCACCCCACCCAAGCAGTCAAGTGTCTGTCTGAGCACATGCTCTAATTACACATCTTTGTTGTTTTGCCTGTATGTACAGAACATACTGTACATGGGCGTGAGTGCAAGTCTAAATGTGTCTATCCGTTTTTTGCAGGGAGTGACGAGGAGGGACCTCTTTTGCAACCAGAAGCTGCCCTGTGTACGGCGTAAAACTTGGACTGAAACACCTCCTGTAGGCTTTCTTCCAGCGACTGGCAGTAAAACCACACCCAAAGAGAAAAACCAACAACACAGTCAAGACTGTGCCACAGAAGTCTAATACACTATCCAAGATATCTGCTTTTTAGAGGAGGAAAAGTAACCAGCGTAGCAGGCTATTCATGATAGAAAAAAAAACAAACAAACCAAGGGGCATATCTGAAAGCATAGCAGAGTTCACGGCACTGAATCTGCAAGTGAATTGAATACAGAACATCTGAGTAGATGGAAAACCTCTGTGCAGACCTTGGAATTAGAAAATCCAGCGTAACAATCAACTACATACTGTGACTCTTTCTTGGTAGCTTTAAACCTAAAAGAATTAACTTAGTCTTTGACCTACAATCAGTCTAAATAATGTAACATAATGCATTCTCTATCCAAATAATGGTTCCCAACACAAGTGCACTGCAATAAATTCAGAAAATCACAGAAAAGTATATTTTTTTAGTAATTCATTTCAAAAGGCACGACTAATTTTGATTCACAGTCATCTCACCATTTGTCCATCTTTTTCTACCACCCTTTTTCCTTCCACTAAACTTTCCCTTAATATGTTTAGTTGTAGTACTCTGGACAGTCAGTGTCTTGATCTCTTGTGCCTTATTTTTGTTGTGGAGGAAGTCACTGAGTGTCTGCTGGACAGACAAGTCTTGCCCATGATCATGTAGTATATGTCTTAGCATTTTTGGCTTTTCAGTGGCTGTAAGCCTTAACTCTCAAAAATAAAGGCTTGTAAATACATCGCTATATGTGTAATGAATCCATATAAGGATGAGTTTCAATTTGTGAATTGAATTACTAAAATAGACTTGTTCTTTGATGAAATTCTAATTTACTGAAATGTACCTGTAAGTGTTCTGTAAAGTACCATGAATTACCTTGTTGTTGAAAGTGTGCTATACAAATTAAATTGCCATGCCTTGCGTACTGTCAGCTTTTATGTTTTAGGGGTGTTTATTCACTAAGAACACTTTATTGATTTATGCAAGGAAAAGAACATTTTGGGAAAACTTTCTGACAGTGGCTGCTGTATTTACTGTATCTGTAAACCTAATAAAAATCTCAAATTCATCATTTAAAAAAAATCTAACACAATCTTACACTTAAAGATGAAAAAAAACTACATCAAATTTTATGCTGAGCACATTAATTTAATGAGGAAAATGATCTATGATGAAATAAAAAGATAAAGTAGATGGAATCTCTAAGCTGTTACTGAGGAATACCAGAAAAGCATTGTTTTCCTGACCTATCATAACAAACAAAAACACGTGGAGTTCGTCAAGCTCTGCTAGAACTTTAGTTGGGACAGTGTACCTTGGTAAAATTGGACTAAAAACGGTAACTTTTTCAGCATCAATCACTCCAGGAAGGTCTGCCATTTTATAAAGGAAGAACATGTGAAAAAGCATCTCATGCCCTTGTCAACTACGGTGGAGGATCTATGATCCTGTGGGCCTTGTATTCCAAAGACCCTGAGAACATGTTTAGAGCATTACATCATGAAAATTGAAAATATAAGGATATTTTAAATAAAAATCTGGTTGGCCTCTGCTAGGAAGGTGAAAATGGGCTGTTAAGCATTAACAGCATTAACAGCATAATAATCCAAAGGATATGATCGAAAAAACAAAGAAATGGTTCAACAGACACTGAATACATGTCTTCAGGTTAAAGTGGATTTTTAAAAACTTGTGCAGTGTGCGATTATGCTACAGCAAGAACAGATGAATTTATTTTAAAGCTTTTCACACATATTTGAAACAAGCACCTTTATATATGGTCGACACTGTATCTTTTGTAACCAGCAAAGGATGTAGGTAGTTTAAATGCTGCTGGGGGAAAGCTTTTGTTAAGAGCCAGCTGACATTTAAACGCAAAAGTCTTCAGTGATCCGTCGTTTCTTCTTTTATTTGCGTCCATGAGGTTAGACTTTAATGTGAAAGATTAAATTCTGCACACCAACGGGGGAAAAAGCAGCCAGACTTAAACCTTGAACTCTGAAACCCTTTGAAAACTGGTTGAGACTCAATCTGCATTGACTCAGTACTGAAAGTTTACAAGGATGCCTGCTTCTTAAAAGCAAAGAGGAAAGAAATTACGAATGGTTCAAAACATTCTGCACAGTACTGTATTAATGTTTTACCTGGTAGACAAATATTTAATAATCAGGTAGTAGGACAAAATCAGAAACTCTCTCTTTTTCTTTTGTAAGCTCTCTAATTATTAAACTGCAGAATTGGAGTGAATTTATTTGTTTCTTAAACTCCAACAAGAACAAAGTCATCGTCATAAATATGCAGTAGAGCAATGGTCTCACCTTTGCCCTGGCTTTTGGCCTCTTCCAGCAGAGGTAGCATGATAGCATTGTTGAGGCTGGAGGGTGATCGCACTGCAGTGGTGTACATGAGGGGCAGTGACTGTACCACAACTGGGATGCGGTGAACATGGCCCGCCAGCTTCCCGGCTCCCTGCAGGCTCAGAGGGCTGGACGGAGGCGGCGGCACAGACTGCAGAATGTGCAAATACGGCTGACCTCTGACCCCGCTTCCGGGGGCGACCAGGGGGCCCGGCGTGAGCACCGAGGAAGCCGAGGTGATAACCGACGGAGAAGACGAGGAGGATGAGGATGACGACAACGAGGAAGGGGAGAAGGCGGATCTGTGGGGGGGCGACGACGAGGAGTTTATGCTGGTGGTGGTGGTGGAGAGGGATGAGGGGCGGGGCTTGTTGATTGACAGGTCCACGGGTTCTGTCTGCGTGTGGAAGTGGATGTCCTGAGCGAGCAGATCCTCAGGGGGTTCCGATTTTACTCTGCTGAGGAAGAAGGGGACGCCATCCATCGCAGAGTAAGGGCGAACTTTAGGTGACTGTGGGTGTAAAAACAAAAAGGGACGTTAAGAGTTTTGTTATTTCAAAGCCGTAAAAATGCATTAACCTGTGACACACAGGAGGGAAAAAACAAACAAGTGAAATCGCAGGCATAAAAAGCAGCTGAAATCGTATCTGTCACCCATCAGAGAGGCCAAAAAAGGTGCACATTAACGAATTGGGGTCAAATATAATTGTTTCTGCCGATATTCCTCTCCAGAAATAATTACTCAGCATGACAGCGATGTCAGAAGAGGAATATGCAGTGACATTTATATAGAAAGGACTAGCATTAACTCAAGCAAGATAAAATGCAGGAGTAAAGATAGTCGCTCACACTCGCCTCCTCTAGTCTTTCTTTCCTCTTGGCGTGGGCCGCGCTCTCTCCCTCTTTCTCCTGTTTTCTATGACTCCCACTCAAATGCAGCTCTCTTGGCTACCCACGTATCTCTCCTAAATCTCCCCTTTTCGACTGTGGAAAAACATCATATGGGCTCAATTTCCTGACCGTCTCTCTCTGTCTCTCAGGCGAAGGGCCTCCAAAGGCCGACGCTAGTGGCTCGACGGAACCCTCAGCACATCTTTGACTTAACACCGAGCAGATTGGGACAGAACCGTTCCATGTGTCTGCACGTTTCAAGGAACGGTTTTAGTCCGAGAGCAATACCAATTCTGTTTTTTATTTTTTCCCTGTAGAGTTCCAGACTTTATCCCCTCCTTGATATCACAGTATTAGTTAGGAAATACAGTAATTTCCTTTAAGTCTGGTGCACCATAAGTCACTTTTTTTTCCAAGAGCATTATATAGAAACTGTATCACAAACTCCAGCTCCTAAAGTAAAAAAAAAACACTACCAAAATGTACTTTAACAGAAATAATCTTCGCACTGAGTACAATAAGTCTCATCTTTCTTTTTTATACTCACATAGGTAATGTTATGACTAAATCTTGCGGTGAATTACATCTTTTAGATAGTGTGTGCGAGCGCTTTCTATGCAGTAAAAGTCTCTCGCAAAAAAAGATTCATAGCTCTTGAAGTTTTTCAAAATTGCAACATCTTAAAACCACAAACTTTATTGCATTTTATTGTGATTTTATATGATACAAGAAGAAATCAACTTTTTACTTTCTGTAACATAGAAAGTTCTCTTATATCAGATCTTCTGTTCCTTCTGTGTCTCTACTCTGTCTTCTTGAACCCCCAGACAGTCGTGGCAGATGGCCGCTCCTACTGAGCCTGGTTCTGTTGGAGGTTTCTTCCTGTTAAAGGGGAGTTTTTCCTCTCCACCGTCGCTACATGCTTGCTCAGTATGAGGGATCGCTGAAGGATTGCTGTGGTTGCAAAGTCTGCATCAACGGGGCCCAACCTCACGCCAATGACTGACGCAATCTGCTGGGATTCCTTAAATAGGAAACTTTTTAACTGATTGGTATGTTTGTATAAATGTATTGAAATTACTTCTTGTTAAGTGCCTTGAGATGACATCTGTTGTGAATTGGCGCTATACAAATAAACTGAATTGAATTGAAGAAGAAAAAGGAGGCATCTTTGGAATTTTTTTAGAAGTAAACATCTAATAAGTGTTGTGGGCAACAACATCCAAGTGTTATGGGGTATGTCTCTACTACCCTTGCACATCTGGAGACTCAAAACTTTGCCCATTGTGCTTTGTAGAATAAATGAAGCTCAGTCAGATTGGACGGAAAATGCCTTAATATCAATTTTCAAGGTGTAATACAGATTCTCAATGGGATTTAGGTCTCTATCTAGGACGTTCGAATAATATATGCTTTGATTTAAACATTACAGTTCTGGCTGTTTGTTAAGGGTTGTTTTCCTGCCGGAAGATAAATCTTCATCACACTCTCAAGTCTTTTGCAGCCTCCCTTATAGTCCACAGTTACGCTTGATTAAGTTCCTTTCATCCTCCTGTCAAGTCTGACCAGCTTTCCTGTCCCTACCGGAAAAAAACATCACCGCAGCATGATGCAGCCACCACAGTGTCTCATTGTGAGGATGGGGTGTTTGTGCTAATGTACAGGGTTATATTTTATTTCCATCCATCCATCCATTCATTATCTATCTATCCATCCATCCATCCCATCCATCCATTCATCCATCCATTATCTATACCGTCTATCCTCTGCAAGGAGGAATCATCGGGCGAGAGGCGGGGTACACTCTGGACAGGTCACCAGTCCATCGCAGTATATTATTTACATGTAACAACGTAGCACTTTGAGATTTCAGCGAAATGTAAAGTGAATTATAAATAAAATTTATTATTATTATTATTATTATTATGTAAGCCAAAAATTACTTGTCAGGATCACCTGAACAGAGCACCTTCTGCATGTTTGGTGTGTGCCTTTCATGGCCTGTCACAAGCTGCAAATGGGCCATCTTCTTCACAGGATTCACACCTGAGCCACAGATCTCTACAGCTTCTCCAGACATTGTTTACTTAATTGCTTCCCTGATTAATGCTATCCTGGTTGGGCCTTTCATTTTAAGAGGACGGCCATGTTTTGGTAGATTCTTTCCATTTCAGATTATTTATTAAAGAGTCCATTGCTGTAAAACATCTGCTGTAAATCTCTCCGCAATTGAGGCATTTACAAAACAGCTGTCTTTATATATGTATTAATTAAACATAGTAGGAAAAAACTGTAATTAATATACGGTGAATACTGTGTATGTATGCTGTGCAGACAGACTGACTGTTGGGCTGTTATGTAATATTTACTCATTTATAGGAACTCATTATAACATTATGTTGATCAAGCTTTATAGGACTCGCAAGATTGTAGAAAATTGTATAGAATAAATGCAGTAAAGAGTTTACTCTTTTCAATTATAAAAAGATTTAAAGGAGCTGTATCTAAGAAGTGTATTTCAATTAATCATAAAATGGCCCTAATATGTGACTAGACATTAAGAAATCATGTTCATTTCAAATACTTATATCACTGACAACAGTAGTACGGCCAGGATATTGTCATTAAAAAAGTGAAGTTGCAGCCCTCAACTGATGTTGATGTTGTCATCTTGTGTTTTGGCCTGAAGCTCCACCTTCCACCTATCTACCAATGACGAAGTCAGTAGTGTTTTGGCATCGGGGTTGCCAGCTCTGCTCTAGTTACTACAGCTGCAGCTACAAATGTGTTTCGGATAAAACATTTCTAACGTTACTACACCTAAAAGACCTCGTTATTATTCAGAAATACGTCGTGACAAAGTCCGAAATAAAACAACGATTTGTATAGGAGATGCCTTTGCAAGATGGAGACGGCTGAAAACAGAGAAGAATTTGAAGACGGACGCCAACGTTGCTAATTTTCTCATGGACAGGTAAGATTCATCTATGTTTGGCTAACTTGAACATAATGTAAATTGACATTTATTAAAATAAAGATTTATTTAAATATTCACGACAGTCCAACAACGTTATGCATGTTCGTGCAAAGTAACGTTACGTTAGTGAATATGGAGGAGGAGGGTCATCATATTGAAAAGGTAAGGAATTGTTTGGGAAATAAAAACGGCGAGTCGTCATTGCTAACATTAGCGATTCATTATCAGAGCCTGTTTCTCTGTCATTATAATTAAACATAATTAACAGGGGGAAAAAAGTACTGTGTAGGACTCGTCACTTGCCATTGGAAGCTCCTTGTAGCAGCCTACGTTCCTGCAGCCTATCTGGCAACCTCGAGTCGGGAGGGATACACTGCTCTACAGTAATTAGAAAATTATTGCAGTACCAGTTTTGGCCACAATCTTACATACGGCCCCATTTAAAATAAATTAATCTTTTGTTACAGTGCAAAAGTCTCACAAGTCAAAAATTTTATAAATTCAGCATGTGACATGAATGTATATATTTAGTGGGGAGAAAAAAAATCTACTTCTAGAAATAACTATTTAAAATCCCCTGTGCCACAAATACTCCATCCATCCATCCATTTTCTTCCACTTATCCGGGGTCGGGTCGCGGGGACAGCAGCTTAAGCAAGGACACCCAGACTTCCCTCTCCCCAGCCACTTGTTCCAGCTCCTCGGGAGGAACCCCAAGGCGCTCCCAGGCCAGCCGAGAAACATAGTCCCTCCAGCGTGTCCTGGGCCTTCCCCTGGGCCTCCTCCCAGTGGGACGTGCCCGAAACACCTTACCAGGGAGGCGTCCAGGAGGCATCCTGACCAGATGCCCGAGCCACCTCAACTGACTCCTCTCGATGTGGAGGAGCAGCGGCTCTACTCTGAGCCCTCTCCGGATGACTGAGCTTCTCACCCTTTCTCTAAGGGAGAGCCCAGACACTCTGCAGACGACACTCATTTCAGCCGCTTGTATCCGTGATCTCGTTCTTTCGGTCACCACCCAGAGTTCGTGACCATAGATGAGGGTAGGAACGTAGATCGACCGGTAAATCGAGAGCTTCGCCTTTCGAGTCAGCTCTCTCTTCAACACGACAGACCGGTACAGCGCCTGCATAACTGCAGATGCCCTACCAATCCTTCTATCGATCTCCCGCTCCATTTTTCCTTCATTCGTGAACAAGACCCCCAGATATTTAAACTCCTCCACTTGGGGAAGGACCTCATCCTGACCCAGAGAAGGCACCCCACCCTTTTTCGGCTCAAGACCATGGCCTTGGATTTGGAGGTGCTGATTCTCATTCCTGCCGGCAATGCGAACCAAACTCTGGCACCGGTCGTACAGGGACCTAACAGCCCGTATCAAGGGGCCCGGTACCCCATACTCCTGGAGCACCCCCCACAGGGCCCCCCGAGGGACACGGTCGAACACCTTCTCCAAGTCCACAAAACATATTTAGAGGGTGCATGGGCGAACTCCCATGCACTCTCCAGGACCCTGCTGAGGGTGTAGAGCTGGTCCAGTGTTCCACGGCCAGGACGAAAACCGCATTGTTCCTCCTGGATCCGAGGTTTGACTATCCGTTGGATCCTCCTCTCCAGAACCCCCGAATAGACCTTACCCGGGAGGCTCAGAAGTGTGATCCCCCTGTAGTTGGAACACACTCTGTGGTCCCCCTTTTTAAACAGGGGGACCACCACCCCGGTCTGCCAATCGGAGGGAACTGCCCCCGATGTGCACGCAATATTGCAGAGCCGCGTTAACCAACACAGCCCCACAACATCCAGGGCCTTGAGGAACTCCGGCCGAATCTCATCCACCCCCAGAGCCTTGCCACCGAGGAGCTTTTTAACGACCTCTGTGACCTCGGCACCAGAGATTGGAGAGCCCGACCCAAAGTCCCCAAACCCTGCTTCCAGATTGGAAGGCGTGCCAGTGGGATTGAGGAGATCTTCAAAGTATTCCATCCACCGACCCAAAACGTACCGCGTTGAGGTCAGCCACCATCCCCACTGTAAACAGTGTTGGTGGCAGACCGCTTCCACCCCCCCCCCCCCCCCCCCCCGAGACGCCGGATGGTGGATCAGAATCGTTTCGAAGCCGTACGGAAGTCGTTCTCTATGGCCTCTCCAAACTCCTCCCACGCCCGAGTTTTTGCCTCCGCGACCATCCGAGAGGCACTCCGCTTAGCCTGCCGGTACCTATCGGCTGCTTCAAGGGTCCCACAGGCCAAAAAGACCCGATAGGACTCCTTCTTCAGCCTGACAGCATCCCTTGCCGCCGGTGTCCACCAGCGGGTTCGGGGGTTGCCGCCACAAATACTGGCACCCCAAAAACATGTATACATGATAAAGATAACTGAAGTATTTGAATAAATTTATGCATTTTTTTAAAGTTAATTTAGGCTATAAATATAACATGGCACAGACGTCCATATCTTCCAGCCACTTATCAAAATGGGAAAGTTAAGAGAACACGCAATTGAAATGATACACTTTTAATAAGATGTGGCTATAAGCAAATAGTTAGTTGCCTAAACTGGCTTGTATCTACTGTCAGAGCAATAAGTAAAAAGTTGAGGCTGGATGAGGACCCGAGTTTATCTTGCCATTCACATAGAGTGATGATGATGAAGGAGGCAAGAAAAATAAATCTCCAAAAGTCATTACTATTGAACTGCTGCAATGACATCTACATCTTGGGAGAAGCAAGTTTCCAAAATGACAGTTTATTTCAATGCTTTTGTATCGTGATGCAAATTGGTTAATGACTGGAATCAGACGATTTCCACCTCGACAGGCAGTAACTCCCTAACAGCTGGTCAGCAAGAATTTTAAGTAAGCTGATGTTCTTCCAGTCAATTAACACATTATATTTATGTGACAAGGAGCTCTGATAGCAATACTCCTCATTGTGTACAACAGTTCAATAAATTTGTCTTTGTTTTAAATAGTAAAACCATGTTTACAGTAACTTCTCTTACTCTCTCACACACAAAATGTGGCGTTGCCTCAGCTTATAATACAGATAATTAATGACAGCAAGACTAGAAAAAATACCCTGAACACTGTTACTATATCTTCCTATAACATAGCCCTTAAAAAACTGGAACTTTGTAAAACTGGTGTGAGCAGGTCAAGGCTTTACAAAACCTTTTTTTTCTTTTTTTTTTGCTTTAGCAAGTGTGAAAATAAAAACTGAAAGGACAAAATGTGATATTTTGTTTTTAATACTTTATCAAAATCCCAAAGTATTCTCCCTAAGTAGTGGATCTCCTTAACTTATGGCATGCCATGTAGGTTTATCTATTTTGGGGGTTAAAAGTGTTTTGTAACCAAGATACAATAGTGAAAGACAGTAAGCCATCTCTGTTAATCATGAACTAAAAGGAGAAGGAAAAAAAAAACATGTCTGGTTTAGGACCATAAATGGAAACATTGGGCAAGGCTGACTTTGCCTTACATAAAATGAGGCAGTGGAAGAAAAAAAATCAATACTACTGTAACTCTGTTTAAGTGTAATTGAGCAAATAACACGCAGGTTAAAATTCAACTGGGTTCTCTGAAAAAGTGGCCGTCCCATTTCTTATCCAGGCCCTACCGTGACTAACAAAGTCTGGCTGTTTATTCCTTTAGTTCACTATTTATTCTCGAGGCTTAGAGTCATTTCTCCTGTTATGAAAGATCGAACAAGTCAGTCACTGAGAACGTTTTCCATGTCACTTATATAGAATATGTAAACAATAGAAATACTGCGTTTCACACACACACACAAAACACAAACCAGAAACTGGTGCTTTTATGGGCTTGGTTCAAAAACAACTCTCAACCGACAGAGATGGAAAAAACCGAAGCCACCTTCAGTCTCGCTTTGACAGACGCAAACACACACAAACTCAATCCTGTGCACATGCTGACACACATATAAAGATATGCCCGACCTGCCCGTCCACCTCTGTCCTCATGCATTGTCTTTATTAGGGGATACTGGTTAGCGGGCCAGATTTTCCAGCCCCTTGCAGGCAAATCGTCTAACGAAGCAGACCATTTCCAGCAAAGGCTTGGCTCTGTGCCACTCAAATGAAGACCACATTTCTGCAGCAGTCTAAACTGTCTGTGTCTGCCATCTAAAGGGGAAACACAGTCTGTTAGGGCAAGATTGGATCTCGGAGCACTTCAAAACTGTGTGGACCGCAGCGCTCGCATCCTGTCTGTGACTGACATCACTACAAGGGGAATGATTTCAAACCCTAGGTATTAGCTAGCAGCGGAGCAGCACAGCTCTCAAAGCCTTGAGCCACAGCTGAGATCAGGACGCCCGGAAAAGCAACCACCTGCTGCCCCTTCTCTCAACTTCTCAGATGTGGTGAGGCAGATGAATTTCTTATCAACAAGAGGGACCCCTATAGCCAAACAATTTTCCTCCAGATCTGCGATAACCCGATGGCTTATCAGAAGCCGGTATTTATCTAACACATAAGAAAACGCTATAATGTTATTTCATTAAAATCTGTTGGTTTTAAATTCGAAGTGGAAAATATCCTTTATTTGTACTGTGATGGACTAACAACCTGTCCAGGGTATACCCCGCCTCTCACCCAATGACTGCTGGAGATAGGCAACAGTCCCCCTATCACCCCTGCAACAATAAGTGGGTATGGACAATAGATGAATGGATATCATTGATCATTTATAAAGGTAAATCAATTGAGTCTGAACACTAATTTATCACGATTACAAATTTAAGTGGTCTGTACCCACTGAACACAGCTGTGGCAGCAACTCCGAGCTGGTAACCAAGCAACAGCTTCACAATAACAAGACCACTTCATTTCTAGGTATGTCTGAGCAGGGAGCATGGATACTGTACAGTATGTGAGCCATAAAAGCAGAGGTAAAGGAAGTACACGCTGAGAAATGGCATAAAAGTCTGCTATGTACCTTGGCAGCTGAACTTGTGATAAAATGTCATTATTTCTGCACAATTATACCTATCATCAGTTTTTCTTTGTTCTCTATCCCAGTGGTTCCCAAAGTTGGGGCTGGAGCATGTTTCTATGCCTGAACCAGAGATAGTTGGGATCACAATTGATGTCATTGCTATTTTATGGGCCACAAGTGAAAAAAATGGGAACCACTGCTTTATTATTGTTAACAAAAGTAAGTATTTTAAAGGCTTTAGAAGGTTTTTTGATGATGAACTTCGGGGGAAAAAAAGCTTTCTATCAGCAAGATACCAAATTGGTTTCGTTAAGAGGGGGGGAATATATGAAAGTCTTGGCACCACAAGCAGATAATTTTAATGTTTAAAGTGATAGCTCAAAATATTTGAAGTTCTGTTGAAACATTTTAAAGAGTTACCATTTTACCAGTAGATGACTCTCTTGGCATCCTCATTCAGTAAAAATCCAGAGTTTTGAGCAGATTATGATTTGCACAGAAAATTGTGATAATGGTCTTTCTGTGAGAAACACATACTGAAAAGAGAACTTATAAAGTGTTTCTGCTCAGAGATTTTCTTTTCTCAGTGCATGTTCATTGGAAGATCATTGGTGGTATCCCTTATTTCCTGGGTGAATGATCAAAATATTTTGTATTAGAAACAACCCAATGCAAACCTGATGACAATTCAATTCAAGCACGATTCAGTTCAAGGACGGGAACTTTCCTCACAGTTGATAAAGAACAGTGGAGGTGGTAGTTTCATGGTTGGGGCTTGTTTTGTTGCATTTTCTCCAGGAGGTCTTGACAGAACAAAGCTGCCTGAGTACCTGATTCTAGTCAGAAAATTTGTGATACAGCAAGAGAATGACCCAAAACACACAAATTACCATCTCAAAAAATGGGTTGCCAAAAATTACTTTTAACGTTTTGAAATGACCAATTGGAATACCCAAACTTTGTCTCACAGAAATACTAAGGAGTAACCCAAAGTTAGCTACTCATGTTAGGAGTGGAAGTGGGTCTGCATGGATGAATTAGCTCAAATTCTTTCACGCTGATACCCTCGACCGATCAACAGTTACAGGAAACATTTAGGTAGAGTAAATTGTGCATAAGGGAGTCATACTGCATACCAAAAGGAAAAAGTAGCTTTTTAGGCCATCAGTTGTGCGTCATTGACTTATTTTACCATCTATGCATAAATGTTGTGTAAAAATCTGAAGTTTGACATTTCAGGATTATATAGAAAGTCTAGAACGTTTACCAACTTGATCACTGTCATCACTCAGAAGGCTTGTAGTGAAAAGAACCTTCTCGGTGTGACAAATTTGTACTACAGTGACAGAAAGACAACACAGATCTCTTTTAGTAATATATGTCAATGACCAACAATAAATACATATCTTAATAGAGCTTTAAATGAAGTAGAACATGTATGGTTTGTGTGGATGTGCATGAAACAGATATTATTTATGTATTTGCCAAAAAGCCTGGCGAGAGAGGACGAAGGGAAACTGAATGACGTAAAGATGCAGAAACAGACAAAGCCAGATAAGATTCTGAGTTTCCCATGCAAACCCTCCTCCCCAGAGCAGTGACTACATCTGTGCACTGATCCTCCACCCCAACCCCCCCTGCTTGCACGGACTCTGCTGGCCCCAGTCAGCTCCCAAAAAGACCCCACTGCATTCCTGCTCCAGCTGTGGCTCTCCTCCTCTCTTCGTGGTTCGTCTCGCTTCCCTCTGCCTACCACCATGCTCCCCAACCACTCCTCGTAGCCCCCAAACTCACTAACTCATGCCTGGGAGTGATTATCAGCCCATTGCCAGGAGGAGGAAGAGAAGAAAAGGAAAGCAGAGAAGAAAAAAGAACAAAGAAAAGAAAAACAGGAATTGTCTGGAAAATAACTGCTCTCTTACCCCTTGTTCCGATTCCAGGGGCTCGGGTTTGACTCGGACTGCAGGCATTCCGTCAAGCATTAACATCCTGTTTCTTAGGCTGCCTGTGAAGGAACACAGAGGAGGTGTAAGACGAGGGTTTTGGCGTGACTAAGCAGGTCCCACACTCAGTTATTCACACTCGGACATCTACAAAGTAGTGGCAACACCCATTGGGAAATGGGCACTTTTTAAGTAGAAATGAATTCAGGCTGAAAATAATTACACCAAAGATGAGCACAAACTGTGGAAAGCAAGTATGTATTCAGCAATGCATTCCTAATATCTTTGTTTGGTGCCGTGAGGCTTACGCAATAACACTGATTACAATTCTCTCAAGACATTTTTGTAATTCAAACTCACGCAGAGACATCATCTAGAAAAAACAGGAGCGGCGTCTCATTGACCACTAAGGTAAAGAAAACAATGGATTTATACAGTGGCTTGCAAAAATATTCGGCCCCCTTGAACTTTTCCACATTTTGTCACATTTTAGCCACAAACATGAATCAATTTTATTGCAATTCCACGTGAAAGACCAATACAAAGTGGTGTACACGTGAGAAGTGGAACGAAAATCATACATGATTCCAAACATTTTTTACAAATAAATAACTGAAAAGTGGGGTGTGCGTAATTATTCAGCCCCCTTTGGTCTGAGTGCAGTCAGTTGCCCATAGACATTGCCTGATGAGTGCTAATGAGTAAATAGAGTGCACCTGTGTGTAATCTAATGTCAGTACAAATACAGCTGCCCTGTGACGGCCTCAGAGGTTGTCTAAGAGAATGTTGGGAGCAACAACACCATGAAGTCCAAAGAACACACCGGACAGGTCAGGGATAAAGTTATTGAGAAATTTAAAGCAGGCTAGGCTACAAAAAGATTTCCCAAGCCTTGAACATCCCACGGAGCACTGTTCAAGCGATCATTCAGAAATGGAAGGCGTATGGCACAACTGTAAACCTACTAAGACAAGGCCGTCCACCTAAACTCACAGGCCGAACAAGGAGAGCGCTGATCAGAAATGCAGCCAAGAGGCCCGTGGTGACTCTGGATGAGCTGCAGAGATCTACAGCTCAGGTGGGGGAATCTGTTCACAAACGCTGTCCATCTAATCTGACTGAGCTGGAGCTGTTTGGCAAAGAAGAATGGGCAAGAATTTCAGTCTCTAGATGTGCAAAGCTGGTAGAGACATACCCTAAAAGACTGGCAGCTGTAATTGCAACAAAAGGTGGTTCTACAAAGTATTGACTCAGGGGGGCAAATAATTACGCACACCCCACTTTTCAGTTATTTATTTGTAAAAAATGTTTGGAATCATGCATGATTTTCGTTCCACTTCTCGCGTGTACACCACTTTGTATTGGTCTTTCATGTGGAATTCCAATAAAATTGATTCATGTTTGTGGCTGTAATGTGACAAAATGTGGAAAAGTTCAAGGGGGCCGAATACTTTTGCAAGCCACTGTACAATGAAAGCTTTGCTTTGAACTTTTCCTTCGTAAACTATGTGACCATAATACACACGAACACAATATTTGCACATCAGCTCATCCCGTCTGCCTGGTCATGTTATTTAAAGTAGGCAGCAGTGCCCGCCTCCTCACTTACACGCTGCGGCTTTAAGAGGGATACTCAGATGGAGCCAATGACAACAATGCATGTGCCGTATCCCCTTCAGCTGGAGTCGACCTGAGGTAACCCTCCCTCTTATTATTTTAGCAGCGCTACATGGAGGAATGCAAGCAAGACAAATAGACTCTAAACATCTCTATTATTCTCCACTGCTGGCACCACCAGCCGGAGTTTGTGTCTCGGTCTTTGGAATCAACAGCAACTAGGCCATTGCGACCACAAATGTAAAACTGATGCTTTGGGTGTACATCGGGTGGATTGTAAAACTTTACATACCGCTTCAAGGTTTTCCCTCCACAAACTTAAGTGCATTTTCTTGAGATTTTAAGTAACAGAGCCACACACATGTGTGTTGGGAAGGAAAGTGATAACTGCTTTCAGACATTCTCAGAGTCTCCAACTCTCCACTTTACAAGGTTTCCGACTGTACCCTGATTAATTGTGTCTAAGGAGGGTGTGATTTAGCTCCATCCAGTTTCCCATCACCTCAGACCAGCTTCTCAGTCACTGCAGAAAAAAAGCATCGCTACTGCATGATGCTGTCACCACTATGCATAACTATTGGAATGGTGTATTCAGGATCATGTGCGTGTTTTCCACTACTCACAGCATCCTTCCATTGCAAGCCTTTACAACACTGTACCTTCATCTACTGATCTACGCGTATACCTACCTTCATTGGGGAGCATCTATTATTGCTAAAGATCTCACATTTTTTAAACTTCTGGTATTCTATACATTTTTTGTCATTTTTGTAAAAAAGGTATCCAAAACATCCTGAAGAGCTGGTACAGCAAAAAATAATCAAGAGCCACAGATTGTTCCTTTTCTTCTCTGATTTTAAAACTGCAGGCTAATCCTGACCGTTTGTGCGTAAGGGGAGGTAGAGAAAGAGGGCGGATTTACTCCCTCAATCTGCAGCCCCCCCCCCCAAACCCCCACCAGAGCTGGCCTCTCACGTCTAACTCCCTCAGGTACCCTGGCTGTGCTGCTATTGTGTTGTTGTCCAGGATGTCCTTCGGCTTCAGGTCTTGGTAGGCCCAGATAGCGTTGCCATAGTAACAGTTGGCGGGTGGAGCAGCAGCCTGAGTCCAGCCTTAAGCCATGTGTTGTGGAGAAAATAAAAAGGGGAGTGTGTTCAGACAGGCAGAAAGTGGGATTTGGTTTTCTCTGATTTCATATAAAAGTATTTTCACCTCATCGGAAGAACAAGTTCTCTTTTTTTCTAAAGGGGAAACCTCCCAAAACGATTTTTTTTTTTTTTACAACCAGAAAAAGTTTGGGCTTTAAAATTAGCTATCTATATTCACCTATTTTGTCAAAGCACCAATGCTCATTTCCTGAAAACAACATGCTTTCCATTAGTGCCTGAAAGTCTAGTTAATCCAGTGGCATTGAAACACCTTC
The DNA here is from genome assembly GCA_963556495.2 of Valencia hispanica. Classification (NCBI taxonomy): domain Eukaryota; kingdom Metazoa; phylum Chordata; class Actinopteri; order Cyprinodontiformes; family Valenciidae; genus Valencia; species Valencia hispanica. The sequence continues at coordinate 36,922,843 of OY747707.1, read as the reverse complement.
CTAATGAACTGGCCTGCAGAGGGCCATTCATAGGAAATCAATGGCAGTTGCATAGCTCTGCTTGTGACTGCAAAGAGCTAACAGCAGTAAGGAGAAACCCAACACTGCGTAACGAGCTAACAGAGGAGGCCTAAATATCTTGAAATCAACAGCTTTTGCCTTTGTAAAAGAATCATTTCTGCCTGCCGAGGATACCAAATCACACAGACTAAAATAGGAAAAAGGCTGAAATGAATACAATTTCTACAGGACGACAAACCACTGCATGTTCAGTGTTGCATATTACACTTTTTTGTGCTAGTGGCTTAGGCAACCACCAGTGAGTTGTCCATCAGCGACGTGAGGCGCTGTGTGTGGGAGATAGAGAGGTGGGGGGAGGGAGGTAGCAGGAAACAGGGTAGATTAAGATCACCTTTCCATTTGCTCCACTCCAAAATGAAATGGCCATCCCAGGTGTGTGTGGGGGAGTAGGTGGAGAGAGAAGGGCAGTGAAGTGTTGAGGCATCTCATTTCTCCCTCCAGCAAACCTTGCTCTCCCCTCAAATATAGTTTTATGGGGGGGGGGGGGGGATTAAGTTAAAGGTAAGGTTAGGCTGGATGCCTATATCAGCTGCAAAAATGCTCCATGAAAAGAGTTTATTTTAAATGTTTTTCTGGTTATGTTAGGGACCTCCCAGGCTGATGCCTGGAATGGGGTTAGGACGATAATATTTTTTGTAACTTTTTTAAATAACTATTATTATATTGGAGGCTGTGCACACTTTTTAATCTAACGCAATTTTGTGTTTTTCTCACATTTCAACTGATTTTGCCACAGAATGTGATGGCTGCTGCAGCTCCCTGACTATCTGTGTCGTGTGACCTCCTCTGCTTGATATGCTACCCAGACAAATGGCTTTGTAGGAGACAGAAAGCAGCTGAAACATCACGAAGTAATCGTATTGCATTCAAAGCAAAACACTGTGTATAAAGCAGGATTACAACTTTCCTTGAGTTTTGTCCACACACGATTAACAGTAGCCGCATTGAATTACGTTACAGGTCGAACTATCAACAAGTCATACCAGAACAGAATAAGCTTGGTAAAGTTTGCGCTTTAGCGAAGGGATCTGGATGGCAACACCAGGGGCAAGATGTGAGTTTGTTGAAAGATTTCAGCTTTATGCCATGAGTTAGATATATGCTAAGCAAGACCAAACTTTAGTTGGGACAAGATTTACCTGTCAGGAAAAATGAGTCTGAAGCATCCAATGGTGAGTGACTGGGGGTGGGACCCATTTGATGAAATCTAGTGTGTAATTTTAATGCATATACATGGGATTGGCATTAAGACATGGAACTGCAACTCTGCATCAGCAAGTGACGTTTTTTAAATGAGTCAGAATAATTACAGGGACAAAAAATCCTGACAGGGACATGCCTTGTAAATTGAAGTAAAACTTCAATAACCCTAATCTATTGGATTTGGTGGGTAAATGAATCCGCCAGATGGACTGTAAATATTTTTAAATCAATTTACTGTTTAATTTGGACAATTAAACGTACTGTAAAATGATCTCCAATATACCTCATGGGACATCACTGATTCATCCTTTGTACAATCATCTCCTCGACAATCTTACAAACCGTGAAGCTTGTAGAACAAATCAACAAATCTCGTCTTTTGAACCAGTCCGTGGTGGTCCTCCATGTCCTCTCAGGAAAAAGAGTCACTGATAAATCTCATATTCAAAAGGGGATGTCAAACACAAAAGAGAAATCTAAATCAGATCAATATTTGGTGTGACCACCCTTTGCCTTCAAAACAGCATCAATTCTTCTAGGTACACTTGTACAAAGTTTTTGAAGTAGCTTGGTTGGTAGGTTGTTCCAAACATCTTGGAGAACAAACCATAGACCTTCTGTTGATGGAGGCTTCCTCACATCCTTCTGTCTCTTCATGTATTTCAAAACGCACTCAATGATGTTGAGATCAGGGATCTGTGGAGGTCATACCATCACTTCCAGGACTTCTTGTTCTGATTTACAATGAAGATAGTTCTTAATACCTTTGGCTGTATGTTTGGGGTTATTGTCCTGCTGCAGAATAAATTTGAGGCCCATCATGCACCTCCCTGATGGCATTGCATGAAGGATAAGTATCTGTCTGTATTTCTCAGCATGGAGAACATAATTAATCTCAACCAAATCTCCAACTCCATTTGCAGAAATGCAGCCCCAAACATTCAAGGAACCTCCACCATGCTTCACTGTTGCCTGCAGACACTAATTATTGCACCACTCTCCAGCCCTTCGACAAACAAACTGCCTTCTGCTACAGCCAAATATTTTAACTGTTGACTCATCAGTCCAGAACCCCTGCTGCCATTGTTTTGCACCCCAGTCCCTATGTTTTCATGCGTACTGGAGTCGCTTGGCCTTGTTTCCACGTAGGAGGCATGGCTTTTTGGCTGCAACTCTTACATGCAGACCACTTCTGGACAGACTTCTTCGGACAGTAGATGGGTGTACCTGGGTCCCACTGGTTTCTGCCAGTAATGAGCTGATGGCATTTTCCTATTTCGAAAAGTAATAAGCTTGATGTGTCTTTCATCTGCTGCATTAAGTTTCCTTGGCCGACCATTGCGTATACAAAGCTCAAAGTTGCCTGTTTCTTTGTGCTTCTTCAAAAGAGCTTGAACAGCACATCTTGAAACCCCAGTCTGCTTTGAAATCTTTGTCTGGGAGGTGCCTTGCTGATGCAGTATGACTACCTTGTGTCTTGTTGCTGTGCTCAATCTTGCCATGACATTAAACCATCTTCCACAACCTCACCTTGGTAGCAGAGTTTGGCAGTTCCTCACCCAGTTTTAAGCCTCCTACATGGGGGTTTCTGTTTCAGTTAATGACTGTGTTTCAACCTACGTGTGACATTGATGATCATTAACACCAGTTTGGTATAATTTGTTTATCATACACCTGAATATAATCCTACAAAATTCCTGTCTTTGTGCAAGTACCTATAAGAATGGATGGTGGTTTAAAGGCAAAAGGTAGTAACACCAAATATTGATTTGATTTAGATTTTTATTTTGTTTGCTCACTTTGCATTCTGTAAATTGATAAATAAAAAAAAAACATTTATATTTCTGAAAGCATTCTTTGTTAACAGTATTTTATCACAACTGCCTAAAAGTTTTGCACAGTGTTGCATACCTTATGCATACTGCTCTGGCAAATTCTGTGAGTTTTTACCCACACCTCCTTGGATCTGCAATTCCAGCTGGATTAACCGAAAGCACACCCGGACCATGGGCTCCTGTGATCAATATGGATTATGTGAAAGGGTTAATTGATTCATAATTGGAAGACTTGTTGTCAGTTTATTGTGGACCTGTGATCCAAAATGAGCTACTGAAACTTCTTGTCTTCTTCTGTTCTTTTAAAGAGCCAGTGGGCGAGCTTGGGTATAATTAACACCTGATATGGTGGGCTGTATGTACCTGAGTCTAATGATGCAGCTGACCCTAAATTAGGATGAATATAATTGGGCACATGTGCTGGCCCCAATTAAAAATGTAGGTGCAATAAAGCATGGACCACGTTTATAATTATAAAGTATATATTCTGGTTGGTAAATGATTAGCTTACTTTCACTACTAGAGGAGGAAAAGTGATTTTAACCCAAATAACAGAAAAATGTTTTATATAACCAACTGCTCTGCTTTCACTATTCAGTACTTAAGCAGATGAAAAGAGGGTGTGTGAGACTGTGCAGTGGGCGGTGAACATCACTGTTCGCTCATATGAGCATGAAGGCAGATCCTAGATGTTCCCTTGTAAGAGAAATAAAACACATTTTTGCCTATATAAAAGTGCGACTTAAACAACCTCTTGAAACCAGACTTCAGTGACTGGCTGCTCTCAGCGTCTCTGCTTTCCCTCTTATCTCCTGCTCTCATGTGAATGTGCTTATACACAGAAACAGCACAAACCAAACAGAAACCCGCCACAACAGAAGGGCCCCGCCAATGCTTTGTTCCTGTGCTGAGTGCCCAAAGCAACCACTTGCATCTGTGTCACAGAGGCCGGACCTGCTACCACAAGCCGGGGCGGAAGAAGGGATGGGAATGGGTGGGCCATAGTGAGATCAGGGCGATACATGAGTACAGATTAGGGAAGGTGATAGGAAAAGAAGCGAGCGAGGGTGGGGGCTGTGTTGAAGAGTTGCTGTCAAGAGTGGTGTATAAGGGGAGCAATCAAGTCGAGTTGTAAGGGCTGGGAGGGGGCTGGTTTAGCAGGAGGAGGGGTTAGGAGTCAAAGAAATGAGAGTGGGTCGAGAGGGGATATGGAGCTGAGCCAAGGCCCGGTCGAGCGCAAAGCATACAGTGCAAGAATGCCAACAGACCCCCCCATCCCCACCCGGTCCCCTACCAAACAGAGAAAAGATCAACCGAAAAAGGGGAAAAGCTGCAGACAAAAACTATTTCATCATTCAAAAATGGGAAGAAACAATTTACGAAGAGCTATACGTGCTAATGCACAGAAACCAGAGAGTTGGAGGGTGATATGACATGAGCATTTCCTGTGTTGTGCTTGAACTGTCTGCCGCTGGCCTCTTTACAGCAGCTCACTTCCCTCTTCTGAGCCCCTGGACACCCCGGTGTGACACATTGGCCTGATAACTGGCCTACAACCGCTAGCTCACCAGCACACTACTCTACTTCTTCTCTTTTCAGTTGCTGAGTGCAGGAACTTTTAGAAAAGCTGTGAAAGCTGAGTATATTCACTATTATGCTCCCGTTACAAAGGAAAGCAAAGACCTGACAGAACAGCGTTTTTGAAGATACCGTAAAATAAAACTTTAAAAAATATATTCAAACTGATTTTTGTCTCCAAAGCAACAGCGCCACAAAAGCATCTGTTTTTCAATTTGTGCATGGTTCATGTTTACCACTCAATGTAGTTGGCCTATTTCTGCCTGAGTGTCATCCATCCATCCCTCCAGCCATCCCTCCATCCCTCCATCCATCCATCCATCCATCCATCCATCCATCCATTTTCTTCCGCTCTTCCGGGCTCGGGTTGCAGGGGCAGCAGCTTAAGCAGAGACACCCACACTTGCCTCTCCCCAGTAGAGAAACATAGTTCCCCCAGCATGTCCTGGATCTCTCTCTGGGTCTCCTCCCGGATGTGCCCGGAACACCTTACCAGGGAAGCGTCCAGGAGGCATCTTAACCAGATGCACCAGACCCCTCAACTGACTCCTCTTGATACTGGAGTTATCTGCAGAGTTAAAAGTTTATGAATAATTACACTGAAGCAAAAATTGGTATTTGGTTTGGTCAGAGGTTCAGGAGACTGGAGTCTTGAACCTGCTCCTAACTGTATAGCAAAGCCAACGTCTTTCTTACATCGCATGAATAAAATATTTGGTTTGCTACAAACTGTCATGGTGTGAAAGGTTCTAGTTTGTTTCTCTTGTCTTGTTTTTTAAGTTCAAACTGTCACACCTGGATGCTAATATCTCCTCATGACTACAGTTCCTGTGTCTCATTTTATCTTGCATACGCTTTTTGTTGTCTGTTGCTACTTGTGGATGTTTGCTGATGTTCGGTTTTTCCTTTTTGAATATTTTGTTGCAGCAGTTGGTCTCTCGCCTAGATTTAGATTTTTTTTAATCCCTTAAAATCAATGTTTCGTCTCCAAAATAGGTGAAGATTGTTGTATAGTGTAACAACCGTTTCCTTTTGTATCCAAAAGTTGGGTACACAATGTCCAGCAACGCTGCTAAAAAACAAACTGTTTGTAGTCTGTGTTGTTATGTTTTTTTTCTTATAAGATACGCAAAAGTATTCGTGCCACTTGAACGTTTCCTTATGTTGTTGCATGGCATGCTATGTAGAGAAAGACATGAAGTCTGATGAGGATTCTGCCCTGAGAAGGACACAGCGTGTTGAAGAAAGTGCTCTGGTAAGCTGAGACCAGAATTGTAGCCATAAATGCAATACACTGTTCATGGTGCAAAACTAATACTTCACATTATCCCTAATACACCAACCCCAGAGTGAAACATGGTGGTGGTGGCGTCATGCTGTGGGGATGGTTTTCTGTAGCAGGGATAGGGAAGCAAGTTGATGGGTAGTAGAGACAGAGTCATCCTGTCAGAGTTAGAGGCTTTCAAAAACCTGAGATTGAGGAGGACGTTCACCTTCAGCAGGAAGAGAGACTTAAAAATACAACCAGAGCTACAACAGAATGGTTCCAACCAAAGAATGTATCCTGGTAGAGCTGGTAGAGACATATATCAAAAGACTTGCATTGCAGCAGGAGGTGGTTATACGATAAAATGAATCAGAAGGGTGGGAGACAAAAAGGACATTGCATTTACAGCTTTTTATTTGTAAAGAAATCATGTTGAAAGCCATGTATCCTTTTTGTTACATTGACGTCTGTGGTCGGGTCATGACAAAATGTGAAAGAGTTTAGGGAGTGTGATTGCTTTTTCAAGACAGGACAGTGGGTATTATATCAAGTTTAAAATATAGCTGACTTTAATTTTCTTTTTGTAAGACCTCCGCCCCCGAAGAAGGGAGCAGAGACTGAAGGTCCTTACTTTGTCTTTACTGTTTGCATTAAACCCCAATTATGTAAGAGCACATATTTCCTGTGACAAAACTAATAGTTCCTTTTGACTTCCACATCATGGCCGATCAGTGTTTATACTTCACGTTTGCATCTTAGCAATTTGTCAGCAACATGTATGAAATATGCCTCAGCCGTCAGGAAACATCACTAGGGCTCGTAATGTGACGTGTACATTTTCCTCCAGGGGTACAGAATGTGTTCTCAGCATTTGTTTTCACACGCTGAGTACAGTAGTACTCCCCATAATGAGATACGTGACCTTTATGTGAAACTGGTGGAGTTCCCCTTTTATGGCTTTCCAGCCAAAGACAGACAATACCAGGTAAACACTGCTGATGATGATAGTTATTGTCACTGAGAATAAGTTTGTTTTTCTCTCAGTTTACACTTCTGCATGTACTGATATTGACATAATCCAATTTTTTACATAATTCCTGGCGCTCTGTGAATGGTCTCAGAATTTCCATTTCATAAACTGTATTTTCTTTGGCAAGAGCAGCGAGATAGTCTGGGAGATTTCTGAACAGGACTCAAGAGAGCAGAATCCTTCTACTTATAAGAGCGAGGACTTCTCTATCAGATGACAAGCCCATTGGCATCAAATTGCAGATTATATGCACTGCACTGTTAAAAAAACAGGAGGGAGAGAAAACTTCCCTTTAGGGATAAAACCCCCTTAAAATTGCACTCAGCTGATGCTTTTACCTCATAACACTAGACATTTCCTCAGAGAATAGCGGTAGTCCAGAGAGGATGAACTTTCTGCATGAAGACAGCTAATAATAGAGCGAACACACTCGTCATGTGTTGGATTATTTAATCATACAAAGCCAATTTTGAAGAAAGAAAAAAGTTTGGGGACATTCTAAAGACAGTTTTTAGGTAAAGTAGATGAAACTTTTCTTGATGATTGCCTCATTTTGCTGTTCACACATTCTGACAATTTTGCACTATCATCGGAATCATTTCCAGCAAGGTATAAAAACTGATGGATTACCCTGTTTGCTCCCATTCTTTTGTTATGCCTTGATAGCACCGATTTTTATTTTTCTATAAGGTCTGATTTTCCATGTTTCTAGGTTATTTTTTATTTTTTTATGTGAACTATAAGGGATTAAAGAAAAAAAGATGCTGCAGGGTCCTTAACAGATAAAGTAGTTTTGAATCAAACAGAAAATGCAGGAATTTCAAGCATCAAAACATCTTTCCCTAACCATTATCTGTTTCCTATTAAACTCAACAAAAGTGCAGAAAAGTACTTGGTATTGGTGGATATCTTCACTGACCAAAAATAGTGTGAGTTCTTTGCTTTTTTCTTAGGTGTACTTACTAATTAGGGGGAATGTTTTCTTTTAATTTTGACCTGCCAATCATCGATCAGACCCAATCAAGGCAAAACTGAGCGATTCCGCTTATTGATTGGTGCATCTCCAGTAAATTGGGATCTCTAAGTGAAAAAGGAGAAATGAATTCCTGATGCACAGTTCTGAACAATACCCTTTTGTTTTGGTCCAAATGGAGAAAGTACATCCAACCAAATTGAACTAAGCAAAACATATATTTGGAAGAGCATATATAAAAACATACACATATATATATATATATAAAAACATACACATATATATATATATATATATATATATATATATATATATATATATATATATATATATATATATATATATATATATATATAGTTGTCGTGGTCAAATTTAAAGCTGAGTTTTCTGGTGTTATTATTCCAAAATGTTTGTATGATCTGGGAATGGGCTGGTTAGTATGGAAAAGTTTTCCAAAATTATGCTTGCAATACTGCTCAAACTTAAAGGTAAAAGTTTTGAAGTAACCAGTTTTCTCACACCACTGCCCCTCCCCCACTTGTTGCTCGAATTCAGCTGCTTGGGAATATTTCTGGTCATGAAAAACATCAGCATTAATGGTCTGGAATAGGTGGCCTACCAGTTACTGCTTCTGAAATAATGATGCTTTAAAACGACAAGCAACATGTCTGTTAAGCAGCTGACTCCAGGCTAGCTACCCAAATGGATAGACTTGTATTCCTCTATAAAGAGCAGAAAAAGATATATTCTGCACTGTGAGCATTTTCACTTAAAAACTAAGTCTAACTTTAATGAACATTTAATCGATATTTTTGCTAAAGTCTATTAATTAAAATCTGAATATTAAATATAGCTATTTCATACATTGAAAATACCATAGCAGCATGAATCTTTGAACAGTATTCAGTTCAATTAAACTTGGTTTATTCATGTAGTGCCACTTCACAGCAGATGTCATCTGAAGGCACTTTACAAGACAAACAGATCCAGTTTATATACAGAAATGTATTTCCACATTGCAGTGTTGCATGGTCAGGAAGAAATATGCAACATAACACATTCTTCCAGCAGGTCGTCAGGCTAAAGATTTGTCTTCTGTGTCCAAAACAGGACTTTGGCGGGACAAGAACTTTAATGAGTAAATGCATGTCAGAAAATGCCACGTGCATAGAAAAAACTAAGCATTTGTTACAGCAAAGACACAACATAAAACAGAATAAGAGAGATCCAAAAATGAGCTCAGGGTGTGGATGGCTAAAGGCAGAATGGTGAAAAGAATTAGTATTGATTTTATCGATCCCTGTGTCAGAGTACACATCAAGTTCCATTTTGATAAAGTTCAGCCTGAACAAAACCTTGGACTATTTCACAGACATATTTAAATATTAGCTTCTTCTGTGAAGTTTTACATGTTTTACTGAAAAAAAAGTTAGAATCATGACAAAGTCTATCTGCTCAGGTTTCAAGCTTGCCATCTATGGACGAGGATCAGTTGTTCTAAACTGGTCAGCATCTTATTCTGGCCGAAAAGAGGTGATAGTGATAGTACAGTAGGTGTGGCAAAAGCCAACAGCAGCAGGACTTTAAATGACTGGAATAATTTTTATCAAAGCTAAAGAGCTTTAAGAAGGGCCAGGAACTAAACATTTTCTAAAAGTGCATGGATTTGTTTGAAACATGTACTAAAGACAGCCTACCAGATGTGTAACCAATCATGGAGTAAATCACATGTCTTCAACATAGAACAATAAACTCTTGTTTCAGTCTAAAAAAGCATCTTCTCCAACACAGAACTAGTGTAATTTTAGGATTAAGGTTTTGTAAAGTATCGAATGAGGGAATGGGCTCATTAAAAACGGCTGTGCCAACTTTTACCTATCCCTTCAAAATGACACGTGGAAGATAACTTTCAAAAATAAAATAAAAACGACTACAAAAATCACCAAAACACTTAAGTGATAAATTGTGTTTGAAAAGGAGAGGCAAAGAGGTTTGAGCCACCCTGCTCAGAACCTGAGAGCATAGCAGCTTCATTTATAGAGCTGATACTCATGGAAATACACAAATAACTAACAAAACACATTCACACACACACAAGACATGCTTGCACAACAGTATGGCCCACGGAAGTTCCCATATTCTGGTGGATTGCCCTTGGGTCCATGCTATTTCGGCCGGGGGCAGGGGGATCCTGTGTCAGTAATCCTGTCAGGATGAGTGGGATGAGTTCGCCGGATGCAGCTCAAGTCCACTGCCTTCATCCTCATAACACATGTGCACAAACACACACAGAGAAAAATAATCTGAAGGAACTTGTCGCTGAGTAATGTGTGCAGCACACTACCTGGGACAGTTTTTCACATTACAAAAAACAAAAAACAAAAAAACATTGTGTGGTATAGTTTTTTTTTTCCACTTGAAAAAAAGCATTCTTCTTTTCCCCTTCGTTTCGACATTGTGAAAGGTCCCCACCTCCACCATTACAATCTTCTGCCTCTTGTGAAACTGTGGGAAATGAAGAAGCTGTTTATTCTGAGAGGAAACACTCAAAGCGAAAAGAAGAGTCGGTCACTGTCTGGTTTGTCTGTCTCCGTCTGTGTGTCAAACGCACTTCTTACAAAGCTGACTTCCTGAGCTGCTGCTCTGTTCTGCAATCTGGCAAAGACGCACACTCGCACGCACGCACACACTTAGAAACCTTGTGACCTCTTCCTGCACCCACGGTGAACCATATTGATCTAAGATTCGGAGACAGACTCACGCATTCACACTAACATCTCCCTCTGCCCATGAAAGAAGAATATGGATGCCCATTCAACACAAATAGCCACCCACACACACCTACAGTGCATGCTCGAACCGTGCGCAAATGCACACGCACGCACACTCCTCCACAGCGCTCCAGAGAGAGAGGTAAACAGAAGAGTCTGACATCCTCTTGCATCATGTGCCTCAAATGCAGCAGAGAAGCGACTAAACAAGCTGTGACTGTGACAGCTCCAAAGTGAGGTGGCTTTACTCGAGTGAGCCTTGGCTTCTGAGTCAAAGCAATTTGCGACACCATTCCAGACGGTCTATGGTCAATTGGCAACAATTTTGATGTAAGCACGAGAAAGAATGAGTTAAATGTTTAGCACGGTTACAGCTGCAGAAAGCACAATCGGACGCAGCTAAACACCTCATCGAGAGACAGTTTAGTGAAAGGTCTTCTTGCCTCAACATAGTCGGGTGACCCTTTAAGAAACAGAGCACACACGCACTGATCTCATCTCAGTAAATGCAATAAAGTTAGAGGCTGTGTATCGACAAAAAAGCCTCTGACACAAAAGCCTCCCTCCAAAAAAAGGAAGAGGATGCAGGGACATATAAACCAAATCCTAAAGTCTAGATCTTTTGCCACCAGACCTTACAGTTATACATCATTCTCATCGAAGTGAAGTATGTCATATATATATATATATATATATATATATATATATATATATATATATTAATTTTTTTTAAGTTTGCCACCTCTTCCAAATTTAACATATTTCATGACAGACAGAGGTAGTCCCAACTTTGTTGGACTTTGTTAAGCCTTCCTGTTACCAGGTAACAAAGTCTTGCTCTCTCTTTGGCTCTCTTGAAGCCTTTATTGAAGCCTGAATGACAGGTAAACATGCCTCAACACATTGTGATAAATTTTCTCTCTTCAAATAGATTCTCACACATTTTCTGTTTACTCTAAATTACTACTGAAACTTAAATTAAATTAACTTTGAATCTTTGTTAAGGAATAACAGCTGTCATGCTAAAGAGGGTTGTTACCGTTATCTGAGAGAGCCGTGCGGTGCGTTCGCTGATCAGAAAAAGATCTGATTCTCAATTTTCTGGCTGGTTATAAAGCTGAAAATATTCGGATTTCAGTTGCATTCAGTTACCTAATTGTTAGCCATAAACAACATTGAAGACATCTGCTTCAAAGCTTCTTATCTGTTTTAGAATATAGGGTAATTTAAAAGTTTTTTTAAAGCCTGGATCCATTCAGCCACCGCTTATTTAAAATCTAAAATGGTTAGACAGATTAAACCTGAACTTGATTACTTTTAACTGTTCACTCTTTAAAATTCTATTTGAAATGTGTGAAACCTTCATTCTACTTGTAAACCCACCCCAAAAAAGTAATCTTAGTTTTTCCAAAAATAATGCAGAAGTATTGTCTGTTCTTGTGAAGTGGATGTATGGTTAAACCCCTATTATGGTCATATAAAGGTAATGTTATATGTAGGCTTTGCACCACTTTTAAGTAAGATACTGTATTACTCTTTGCATCTTTATAAGGGTCATTCCATGAAACCATTTTGCGTTCCCAAGAAGTAATTACTCATAAAATTATAATGACAGCAAATTAATATGTAATTTAAAAATATAACATTACCATATCTTCTCTCCTTAATAAAACATCAAATTAAAGTCAATTAAATATTATTTCAAATAATTAAAATCACTTTTATACTTATGAGGGTGAGGTTTTTGGCCTGTCCCTCACTGTTATTGTTGTTTGTTTACAGGACATTTAGATATTGTTTTAGGTATGGTCTTGTTGTAAAACAGTTTTTTTGGTAATAATATATATTAATCTTTATAAATATTTACCAATTTATCGCTGTCCCCTAACTACATGTCAACCCTGTTACTCTAACGAAAAAACCCTAGAAAAATAATGGTAGATTCCAGATTTGACATGATTGACAGGAGGTTGCATCATCTCTGAACTAGGATGCTAACAGCTCAGTGACAAAAAATTCCCTCTTTTTTGATGGACTATTTTCGATGTTTTTGCAAGGTTTAACCAGGGGGGACGAGCATACAACGTCAATCCTGTTATCACTTTTTAACATAGAAACCTAAACAATTTTCGTTTTCTCAAAATATGATCAATATCTACAAGTAATTACCTTTCAAAGAGCATAGTTTGCACTTTAGCCAGCATTTATTTCAGCTAGCCACAGGCAAATTAGCTTAAAATGGTCAAACCTGTTACTGTCAACCCTGTTACCTTTCCACAGTAACAGGATTTGTCATGTGAGTAACAGGGATGACACAAAATAGTGTTTACCCTTGTTGTATTATCTTTAACGGTTAGCCTGTGCCTTTACCTATCTGAAACCAGCTGGAGCCAGCAATTCTAGGCTGGCTAAGTCATCTTGAGCTTTTAAATTTATGTTAAGATAAGGGAAAGGGTAACTTGGTCAATAATGTATGAATATAATGACAATGATGAAAAATATAGACCTCTTAGAAATATGTGCTTCACTAAGACAATAATGCCAATCAAATACAAAATAATCTTACCAGCTACTACTTACTGACTTGGAAGATAAAACTTCATATAGTGTAGTGTAAACAAATGTTGGGGACACACAGCCATTGGGTGGCGCTAACCCACATTCTAGCTCTGACAGGAGGAGAAGAAGACCAGAGGTTATATAAGGCACCACCACAGATTTCCATGCTCTCTCCAGTTCTGGCGTTCAGCCAAACAGCGCCAGGAGAGATCCAATCCTTCCTTTGCTGGCGAGGGAAAAGACCCGAGTTCTGAGAGGAACTTACTCCGAGGACGACAATACTGCTGATCAATCAGGTGAATCAAACCCAGTGTTTTGAGATAAACCCCACTGTTCCGCCCTGAGCCCTGCTTTCTGAACAGATGCTGCCGCATGAAGCGAGCCGCTAACAAGCTACCGAATGCCACAGAACCAGGTCGAGACTGGAGCGTTACCCCACCGTGACAAAGCCTGGGACAATGCTATCTTGAACCTGCAGAGAAGGTACTGTGTCGGAGAACTGAGGTGCAGCTGATCGCTGTTTAGCAAGCCGAAGAGGACGACACGACGTTCCGAGTTAATGCTACCCGCGATTCAACAGCTATAATCCTCCCACTGCTAACGGAACGTAGCTGTGGCAGAGGCGAGATTAGGTTAGTTTAAACAAGAATTAAGGGTTGTGTATTTTCACTGTGATTTGTTACTTTGTAAGATTTCATTTATTGTTTGGGTACAAACAGGCCGGTCGGCCTGGAGGTTTAAACAGCGATTTTCGAGGTTTCCGATGGAAAGTCGTTTTATATCCTGCAACCTGAGTTACTCAATCCGACAGTTTTTCATTTGATGTTTAATAAATGATCCAGACCGACTTTAAGCAGCACCACGTGAGTTAGCTGTAAGCTACATGCTCTAGTGAACCACGTGGGCCCGCCATTGATGGTATTTTATTCATGAACAATAAAGACTGCCGTTAATGCTATTCAAAATAGAGATCGACTTTAAACAGATAGTTTAAACACTAAACTAATCTTTCAAGTCATTTTTGAGACCGCCTTCATGGTAAGTCAAAATACTAAATTAGATCGACATAATTGGTACTGCCGTTAACGTCAACATAAAGTCTAAATATTAAATTAGATCAATCACTGCGGTGACCAATCCATTAAATAGAATCAATTATCTAAAGGTTATTGATTTCTAATTCAGCAAATGGTTTAATGAAACATTGCTTCTTCCAAACAATGTTTTTTTTCACTTCTGCTTTGCATTGTGAATTGGTGGTTTGAAAACAAACCAGAATGTGCTGATTAGTCTTAAACTAATCGCAATTAGTTTAAAACTAACTTAGCCTTATTCCCAACACTGTTCAATACAAGCCTTGGTCTTTGAGCAAACATATTCATTCTGAACTGTGACATCATTATCAATTTATTGTTGTTTCTATTTCTGTGCATTTTTATCACTTTTACTGTTTTACGAGTTTTATTATTATTATTATTCTTTTCTTAGTAGTTTAGTTGTGTTTTACTAGTTTGGTGAGTTTGTTGATTAAAGTATGTTAACTGAAAGTGAATTCTTTTTGTAATAAACTCTTGTATTTTGGAAAACTGTTGTTGTTATTTCACCTACATGTGTAGTAACTTGCTGTTCAGGTACGCCAAGAACTTATTCTTTCATATATTGTTTAATTATCTCAGCCTTATCAGGCAGGTAATCATAAACATAAACTGAGACTGAACAATTTGGCTACTGATATTCCTGGAATCCAGGTGGTGCCCTAAACGTGGTAATTTTTACATAAAATTATTAATCTGATTAATAATTGCCCTAAGCAATTATTCATAATTATTCATAGCCTAAACCTACCTATCTGTGGCACAACACAAAGATGTGCAGTGTAGGCAGAAGAATGTGTGTCCTGTTACTATTACTTTTGTCACCCCTGTTACCATAATGTCAACCCTGTTGTTCTCATTAATTTGATTTTTTTAAAAATAAGATAATTCAAATGGACTTTAAAGTCTTACCATTGCAATTTAAACTACAATATATTTTTGACTGGGCCATTTTTCCAACATTTCTCTTCTAGAAAATATCTTATGTTTAAACATGTGATCACCATGCAAAATAAGGGTGCATTTGATATTCTGCATGACAAATATCTAATTGGAGAAAAAAATCCACAATTAAAAATAATTTAAATGGAAACAGAGACTAAAGAAATGCTAATATGTGTACCATATTGCATATTTATAATTAGAAATATTGTATTTTGTTAAGATTATGTCAGTAACAGGGTTGACAAGATAATGTAAAACAGTGAGGGGTAAAACAGTGATAAAATATGAAATAACACAGCCAGAGATGGCACGATATAATTTCCTGTCATTTTAAACATTCTTTGATTCCTGGGTACTTAAAAAATAAAAATGAGATATAGTTTCAATTTAAAATTTTCAAAATTGAAAAGGCACCGATTTCATGGAATGACCCATATTGTTTTCAGACTATTGAGATAAGCCATGCACAAGAGACAGAGAGAAAAAGGTTAGTTGCAGTGGATCGATAAGAAATGCACTCAGTGACTCAGTACGAGTCTTTTATTTACACTCAGTTCACAGGTCCCCAACCGAGGTGACTGCAGTGCAGTACTTAATAGTCTCAAACTGATACAGCAGCACCATACGTGAAATTCAATGTAATGCATAAATACTGATTAAAAAAAAAAACATTAACCCAAGTTGGAAAAAACACCAAAATCATTCAATATTGACAGAAGATTTTGTGATGCAAACATAGCTGCATCTTTTGTACCCTCCCTGCAGTCCACCCCTACCTTCTCTTGCCCTACCGGGGGATTCTTAGAGCAGGTTTCAGTCTTTTATTCCCCCAGGCTCTGATCCTGTATGTGTGTTCGCTTATGCTCCACCATCTACGGGTGAGTGAGATCCCCCTTCCCCCAACATACGTTCTGAACTCACAATACCTGGTCATCTGCATGCATCACAGCACATGTGCATCCAAAAGCACTCTCAAAGATCGACCTAGATGTTCTACATTAACTGTACAATGCAAGCGTGAGCAGGCACCAATACCCTGACTCATCTGCAGTGTCTCTTGTGAACAACTCAGAGAGAAATGATATCAACTCATACAATTTTGTTTTGCCCCTTTTCCTTTATCTTTTTTTTCCCCTCACTGTTTATATCACTCTGGTGATATAACAGCCCCGCAGACTCCTCTAGATGCAGCATCACATCCTATCTAACTTTACTTTGTGCTGACACAACCAAAATCCATTCCAACATGCTACACATGGAAATGGACAATAATGAACCAACCAAAACATTCCAATACACTGACACTTATTACATAGAGCGTGTGCAGTTATTTTCGCTCAGCAAGTTTTTCCCTTCACTTTGACCCGTGCCAGAGCTCCAAACCTACTCCATGAAAGCCAGCAGCTACGTTTACCTCGATTACTCATCCGCTCACGCCTTCACTTCGATTATTATTTTTTCCCTCTCTTTTTAAGCCGGCACTGTAGTGTGTTGATACCAGGTTGAGAAAAAGGTACAAGATGAGCGACGTTGCCCACAGTCTGTATCTGTTTGCCTCTGCTCAAGTCAAAGGGCTAGTGGAAATCTCTAGTGCGCCATTTTATGGCCTAAAAGCTGACCTGCAGTAACCTAAAACTAAAGACAAACTGTGCCGCATCCCTACGCAGGTCTGCAAAAGCCATCTGCACTGAGGCTAAAGAGAGGAAGCTCCCTAAAGGTTCTGTTAGGGGAAGCTGTTTGGGTAAAATGATCCAAAACACTTTGGAACCGCAGAGGTTCATTGGTCTTCCACAACCTTTTTCTTTGGCTTTCTGTCTCCACTCCGTCCATTTTTTTATCCAACCATATTTGGTAAAAGTAAAACTCCATGGGTAAAGGGAGGAAAAACGTCATAGACAGAATGAAGGGAGGAAACATCACAGACAGACAGACACAGAAAATGTGTTTTTCACAAGTTTACCGCTATTTAACACTATTAATGTTGGTTGTTGCTCAACACTTTCTGCACTTTGTCTCTCTATCTGACAGTCCCTAAAAACACACGCTCCAGAACACTGTGGACAGCCTTAACTCAATTTGGTAAATAAACGTGGACTGGAGACCCAGGTCAAAGGTTGTATCCACAAGAGAAAATGCCAAGGGAGGGAACACTTTATCTTTTTCTGACATGATGAAATAAAAGCTCAGGGACTTTAGTTAGCCGGGCACAAATGATGTCAAATCTTATTGTGCCCTATGGAAATTTAAAATAAGCTCAGGTAAATCGATTATAATTTCATATGCAACTGGATAAAACATAGACTACCGCTCCATCTTTGTATATATAGTTATTTTTCATTCAGAAAGTGAAAAATGAAATACCAGCTTTATATTCAGGGACAACAGACCCTGGGGGTACTCTTCCTCTTTTATTTTATTCCACTTCTTTCTTCTTGTCTTCTAGTCAGACTTCAATCCAGCCGTGTGCTGTAGTACACTGCAGTCTATCTCCGGTCAATGCAAATACGCCCCATAACACCCCCTTGGATCAATGAGAAGTCACTCAATATGCCAGTAGTTAACCCAGCCGATTAGAGGGTAATTTGGGGAATTGAAACCCCATGAATATGAATCGGTCCCTACATGTTGTTAGCATGAACAAACCAAAGCATCTTCCTTAAAAGATTCACTCTGTCACCATTAGCTCAACTTGTGTGTTGTGATCTGCGACCAACAGAGGATGCCTTTAGTGAAGGAATCTCAGCCAGTTAATTAAACGTCCAAGGCAGAGCACAGTTGATGGACTGATAAAGTCTATCTGTTAGTGATTGGCTTTTATAACTGACACTAACACACACACACACACACACACACACATAGACACACCTGTACAGATTATCATATCACTATCACATGTCCTTGGACAGTGTGGTGGTAAAGCCAGGAACAGCCAGCTAGATGAGGCTGTGAGGAAAAACAACAAACATGTGTGAGCCATCATGCTGTTGATTGAAATAAGCATATTTTTTTTGCACACATATCCATAAAGTGAAACCTAAAAAGTGGGTTTAAGGGATAATATACTGTAAAGTCTGGAAATGTTGCCATATCCATTAAAGATGAAACAGCTTTAGATCGTATGCAGATTTACGAGGGAAAAAAGAAGTTATAAATATCCTAACACATGCTCTAAATAAAAGTGTTTATGATGCTATAGTCAACATATAATTTCCTTAATACAAAATGTGTATGAGACTCTTGGGAGCACTTACACAATTCATTTGCTAGCCCCTGTTTTAAGTGCCATAATATACAGCAATCTTTTAAATTAATTGAGTGCATTAATGTTATTGCTAACTTTGGACCAGCTGCTGCTTAGACACAGCAGAAAGGATGTTCAAACCAGCCATCAAGGAACCTAAACTGAAAATCATGATGCTCATAAACACAACCCTATACTTCACATGTTCACACCAATGGCTGATATTAAGGCCTACCCTCTTTGTGTAATAATAATTCCTCAGGAGAGCTAAGATTTTAATCTGATCTACTCTTTCTTCAGTGTCTTCGTTTAAATTAACACTCTCCAGCATCAATGCGCAGTTCATTTTTATACAAACCCGTTGAGCAAAAAAAGAAGATTAATTATCATGTGATTGGACAGATGATCTTTGCAAACAATAATAGAATCTGTACATTGATGTAAATCTCACAAAACATGTAGTATTCTGGAGCATCAGAACCTAGATCAGCAAATAGATCTTTAAATTAGTGTAAGTAGAACAGGCTTAATCGAACCTACTGTTATGAAAATGACATTAACAAGTAACTTTGTGGTCACCCATTTAATTTTAGAAAAGATGCCTTGGCAATAATTTAAAACTGGTATCTTGAAAAAACTCATTATGAAAGCAACAAATGAAAGTTTCATAAAAGTTCTTTTACACAGATTTTGTTCAGTGACTTGCCGTTTCTAACATTGAAGCTTGCTTATTTTGTTACCAACCGCAAACTCTTTATTGAACTGGCTATGAAAATTGATACACAAACACATCTGAAAAAAGCTCTGGCCTGTTTTTGATGTCTGCAGCTGTCACATCAGAGTCAGTTGAAACTTATGCCTGCTTAAAAATCGTTAATTGATAGCCGAATTAATGGCTCAATCTTCCGAGAAACAATTAATATAAGCTAAACAGTTTTCGCCTTTACCACAGCAGATGTGCCAGTGATGTTCTCAGCCTTGAAGGCCGTCCAGCTTTGTCGCCTCAGAATGAAAGAATCCTTTGAATAAACCGGGAAAATCTATTGGAAGCTTTATTTTACTGATGCACCGTTCAATTGGCCAATATTTACTTGATTGGCTATGACTGGTGGTTAATTTGTTGTTTATTAAATGTGTCAACACTAGTAGGAAGACAATGCATTCCCCTCATGAGATCAGATGACAGCCAACAAATTACGAAATGACCAACTCTGTTTTAAAGAATCTGTATCCACTGTAGAATAATTCAGTCCATGTTTCACTAGTCCATACATCCCAGGTTTTTTGGGGGCATTTTAAAGTGATCCTAATGCCAAAAAGCATTTCAAATGCCCCCCTTTTTCATTTTTAGAAAAAGAAAAAAAGTTTTATGAATCTCAAACGTTGTTTTGATAAAATCTCCTTTAAATTGAAGAATTCGAACGAAGGATTTTTGATTTTGAACTAGAGTTGATCAAATGAAGCAGTTGATTGTCTGTATGAAGCACTGAAACCAACACCAACCTTTTCTTTGTTTGTTAGCCCGCTGCTGGATTCTTACCGAGATCGTGCATAGAAATGTAATGACTGATTTTCAGCTTGAGCCGCCCTGATCAGTGACCCACTGTTCCATTTTTTATTACAACCAGCAAATGCACCATACTATAACACTACCAGGTCACACTAACAATGCAACAACACTAATTGGTGTGGAGGTTTTTACTGCAAAAACAAAAGACTCAACAGTATTTATTTTCAGTATCTGTCCTGATATATCCCTTGTATCTCAACTCCGTCACTGCTAATTTTAACAAACAAGTACCTAAAACATGGCAACAAAGACAATTTAAAAGTGGTGAAAGCTTGTCAGATGCTTTTGCTTAGCAAGCATAATCTGTTATCATGGCAACTCGGGGCAAGTACTTCCTTTCTTACTTCAAAGTAAGAGTCTCAAACATAGATGCAGGGTGACGAGCTTAACACACTCACTTTCAAATAGGAGGCTGATAATACTAGCACTTGTTCCACCAGACGAAGTCACATGGTGACAGCAACTGGCCAGGGCTTTACGAGACAGACTTCACTTTGATGAGAAATATTATGTTTATCCCATGAGATCTTGCTACAAACCCCTAGTTACAACGGAAAACCTTCACCCTGTTGGTCTTTAAACCCATCATTAAACACAAAATTTGTTGATACTGGTGCACTTCTGAGTTTACTGAGAATTAAAAAATAAAGGTCAGGAACATATCCGTTGTTGCAACTACTTGATGTTTATTTGGATACAAAACTACAACCTCTATCAAGAAATCCGAAGGGCATTTATTATATTTTGTGTTTTTGCTTAATTAAAGCAAGGTTTACACCAGCTGGGATTGAATGGGTGTGTTGTTAGAGTCGATAGAAAGGAAAAAGAAATAGGTATGTCAGACCTCAAAGAAAACCAGAGATCCTTGTTGCATGGGCATGAGTCGATTTTCTGTATCATGTTGTTAGTTTCATCACCGCAAATATCTCCTACTGTTTGAGGTCCTTTTTGACTAGATTATCAGTTAAAGTGATGAAATTATGGGAGCTTTTAAGAGCTGTAGAGTACTCCAGCGTTCATCAACCACCTGCCGCTGCAGCACCACCGGTCAGCTGGCTGTCAGAGGTTTTCTCAAAGAAGACACATTTCACTGTTCGGAAATACTTCCATCCATTAAAAACACAGACATTCATCGCGTGTAAACTGAAGAAGTGCCACCCCCCAATTCATTTTACCTGTACAGTTTTTTTTTAATAAAAAATAATTAGATCATGTTCAACAAGTACACACATACTATGAAACTACTACATCAAGGTTATCATACCATAAGAATCTCATGTCTTAGTACTGACTAATAAAAGCCTGAGTGGGACATTTCTTTACTATGGCAATCCTTTGACAAGAGAAATTAGCTGATGTTGCAATAAATATTGTTGACAGCTGATGTTTTATATGTGTTTGTCACTACAGCATAATAAATAAACATAATCAAACCCTTGCTAATATAACTATCAGCCCTTACAAATATTAAAGCAATGCAACAATTCACTAACTTCATTGCACATCTTCTTTTGATATAATCAGCATGTTTATTCATGCACAAGAAGGAGGCCCCTTTGTGAATGGGTTCAAGTAGAGACTTTAAATGGGCGCTAATCTCCCTCCCTGAACATCCAAGAGCTACGGGGGTCCAATCCACTCCTGAACACACGCGCACTCCCCTGCTGTGGAGATAGAGGGACAGATATATATCCCTTACTGAGAGTGTACAGGGAAAATTTACTCTTGAATCGACCGGGAACATTTATAGGTATTTGACACCAGCAGCAGATGGAAGATTTTAGCCTCACTGAAAAACACAATGTACATTCACAAATTGACTTTCTATGAATGCAAGAAAAGTCGAACACAAACACCCGACAGCTGACGCACAGATAAAGACAAGTCAGGGCCTCTCCGCATCGTGGGGGTAAAGTCACAGAGGTCAGAGCTTAGTTTCCACATCAAACCCAGGAGCAGAGGCCAGAGTCTCGGCCCCCTCCAACCTTCCTCTCTCCTACCCACCCAATCTCTTCTGCCCACCCACCCCCTTCACACAAACACACACACACACACACACAACCCACACTCTCCTCAACCTCCTCCTCTCCCTCCGCCCTCTCTGGATGTACAAATGCCTTTGCTGTCAGCTCTGCCCTGGACCCCTGTAATTGAAAATAACAGCTAAGGGCCAGCCCACGGCCACTCTCCCCTGCCCGGTGGCTCTCTGCCCTGGTGACAGCCACCCATCAATATCAATGGCTATTACCCTGGAAGTGAGAGCTGCCACCGATGACATCCAAGACACCACCCCTGCAACACCCCCCACCCCACCACACCCCACCCCACCACACACACACACACACACACACACACACACTCCAGCGTCCTTCCTGCGTTACCCGAGCCTTCTAATGTTTAACCCGTTGCTAACATTTGGGTTGGTTGGAGTTCAGGCAAACAAGCCCGGTCTCTCACACACCCACAGTAAATTGCACACTCAGGCATAAACAACTCGAAGACACGCAAAAGAAGAGCAGTAAACTTTTTGCACTCGCATCAAGACACTGGGCCCAGTGTTACCGCACAACATTTGACCGTACAACACTGTTGAGCTGATCGGGACTCAAGAGAGGCAGGAGATCTGAGCCACAACCACCACCGGCACAGTTAAAAGTCCGGATGCTGCTCTTGTTCACTTCTCGAGTGTAATCACTTTTTTTGTTTCCTCTGCTCATGACAGCCCATGAACACACAGTGACAATAGAGGTTTTCATGCTCAGTGACCATCACTCACTCAGAGAGAGAGAGAGAGAGAGGGGGGGGGGGGGGGGGGGGGGTCTCTTGTTTTCCCCGACCCCAACACTGACGGACACCAAACACAATGCCATAGGTGATCTGAGATGTCATCCGCTTTGACAGAGAATGACAGCTGAACGAGGTGCGCTGAGCACACAGCCACAAAGCACAACAACGTGACAAATGAAACGGACACACGCATTCACAGAGACAAGCACTGGAGCAGAGGACGAGGAAAAACGCACAGACCTTGTCAAAAGCTGCAGAGCCGCGGAGACTAGGAGACTGTTTTCCTTTCCACAGTCCTCTCTGTCTCGTCTCCTCCTCTCCCTTTCCTCTTCTCTCCTCTCACTCTGCGTGAATGTGCGGAGTGTTAGTGTGCGCGCGCTTGTGTGTGTGTGTGTGTGTGCGTGTAGATGTGTGAGTGTATGTGAGCGCCTCCCTCCCCTTCCCTTCTGCCTCTCAGCTGCTCGGCTCGGGCAGTTCTCAGGAAATGAATGGGAGCGCACAGAGAACTGTTGTACTTGCAAATGACTTACCCCGAGTCACATGATCCGCTAAATGTAGGGTGGGCCGGTGGGTGGAGGCTTCATAAGCGAAAAGGGAAGACAATATAGTCTAAGCTTTAACAGCGTGCATCGAATTACATGGGGCCCCTCCGGGGAGGTTTCCGACGCGTCCGTTCTCAGCCAGCCCGGACTCCCTCAGTGCGCCCCGGGCTGCACCGCCGCACCTCCCCGTTTAAAGGGGACGGATAGGAAGGGGAGGCAACAAACACACTCAAGTTATAACTGTAACATGTTAGGCTGCTCTTCCTGAACTTTCTGAAGTTGTTTCAACGCGCTTCGGTGACAGCTAATTAACAGCGACCTAGTTGTATGAATACATTTCTTTCATAAAATGAGCTGATGTTAGAATGTATTTTTCACCTTAGAAGTTCCATTATGATGCAACCTTATAATCAATTAATTAGCCCCACCCCAAATGGTTTTGTTTACTCAAGCAAACTGTTGCAACATTAAAACAAAAGAAGTAAGAAAATAAACTATGCTTTTGTCACATGGTTACCAGTATTTATTTACATTTTTTGGCTAGGATTAACTCACATTGTTTAAAGCAAGCTTGCATCCTCAGTGTTTAATGGCTTGAACAGCTGAAAAGAAACCCCCTGCAATAATTAGCTCAAACCTGACAGGTGCTAAAGACAATGAGTATTTTTCATTTAGACTATTTGTTTCCTTACAGTTTTATGTATACTTATTAACATGTTAAATGCAGATGGATATTTCAGATTGTATGTTTGGGAATCAAACTATCTATCTATCTATCTATCTATTAAAACAAGTGAAGTGCAGGTGAAACAAATGTGACATAGTCATGAAAAACACAACATTATTAGACTTTCTCTCTGTTGTTTTGGTGTAGTTCTCACATCATCATTAACATTTGGTTAACAGCTAGTGCATCTCTCAAAACAATTAGTACAAACTGCCAAACCTGGTTGATAACCTACAGAAAGAAGTGTGTCACTCCTCAAAATGTAGTTGCCTCTTCATCCCTTACAAGATTTTTTAAGGTATTGCTGGAGATCAGAAAAAATCTGAATGAGTGCTATTACATTGCAAAACTCTAAAGAACAAAGTTAATAGATATGAATCATTTTTGCCATATGTACATATACGTAGAAATTCCTCTGCTCCAAAGTTGAACAAATAACTAAAATGCCATCTAGAGTTCCAACTCTGATATCAAAAGTTGATGGTCCCTCGCCAACCCTTTCCTCAGTACTTAGTATGGTCCCTGCATGCACAAGATATGGCCATGGTATGTGGTGGAGCCATATTCAAGAGCAGAGAGGAGAATGGGAGTCTAAAACTGAAGGAGATAATTTATTGAAGAAGTACAGATGGAGACACAAAAACAAGAAGAAAGCACTGGTGGTTACAACGGACTTACCAATGAGGTTAAGGCAGGTAACAGAAAGATCTGACAAG
Organism: Valencia hispanica; assembly: GCA_963556495.2. Lineage (NCBI taxonomy): Eukaryota > Metazoa > Chordata > Actinopteri > Cyprinodontiformes > Valenciidae > Valencia > Valencia hispanica. Next base: position 36,897,924 of record OY747707.1, on the reverse strand, counting down.
GAATGAGAGTAACTAACTGGGTTGTAACGTCTGGGGAGGTCATCAGTGACAGGTGAGTCTAATCAATATGATGCACTGCAGCTGTGAGGAGACATTACTGAGGAGATAAGGGAAATAATTAACAGAAATTCATACTGAGGAATCTGAGCAAGACAACAAAAAAAACAATCAATACAATCAATGGCGAAGGACTATCACTCCACGGAACCTAAACTAGGAGTTCCCAAGTCCAGTTGTGGAGAGCTAGTATCCTGCAACTTTAAGGTACATCAAATGGTTGATGTACCATCAGTCATGTCATTCAGGTCTGCAGAGGTCTGGCAACGAGGCATTCATATGGCATGTTGGAGAAGGGATGCATACAAAAGTTGAGGAATGAGAGCTCTTGAAGACTGGACTTGGGCACCTCTGATGTAAACCAATGCACAAAAAACAGAACACAGGTATAAAAAAAAAAACAAGAATCTCAAAACATAAGAGTGAACCCTGTACGGACACCATAGGAGCCAAAAAAAGTATAATCAAAACCCCAAATAATCTAAATATAAAACACAAAGACCCACAGATTGTTATAGCTTTGAATATAGAAATTAAGTTTGTCTCAAGAAAATTGTCACACGTATCCCTTCGAACACCTGACATTGTTTAATTGTTATTCTATTCAGTTGAGTCTTTCCTTTATATAGTCCAGAGAAATGTCTGCACCGCTATCTCAGTCCATGAAAAGCCTCACACACTTGAACTGGTGGGCACATTATTGTCTGTGGTCTTGGGAAACCCTTGGCTGAACAAAATTAGCTCCAATCGGTAGCAAAACAAAGAGGGCATGGTGTGACACCTGTGTACATAAAATATGGAGGCTGGTTTTAGTTGGAACTTGTTTAAATTGCATGTAACTTCATTGCAAAAAACCCAAATTCCAAGGTAAATGGAATAAACCAGAAAGAACTGAAAGTAATATTTCAAGATAAAATCGCTTGGTATGGTAAAATACATATGTATTATTATTTTGTAAGAGAGATCCATAAAAGTTTTATTTGACAGAAAAAAACAAAAAGGATCTTTGGACTACGGTATGAGATAAAAAAAACAATGTTAAACATTACTGCAACCTGGTAAATTTTTATCTTTTTGATTAAGAAAATGTCCCAGATAAGCATTCAATCAGTGATAGATTACATCTCCTGTCAAAGTACTTGATTGCTCTCTGGTTCTTGGAACAAACTCAGTGAAAAAATCTTAGCACATCCTATTTGTATATGCTACGCAAGACCATTTTTGAACTAGTTTCCCTAATTTTACTTGTCTCTCTGGAATTGCAGTTCCTGCTACTGCAATCAAATGGCACACTTCTGCCTGCTGTGTTTAACTGCCTGCATGATCAAAAACACCCAGGAATATTTCCCCCATAATGACAGTTTCACAATTTTCTTCTATAAAATCCCCGAGCTGCAGAGGCGATGTCAGTTTTCCTCCTGGTGTTGCCGGCCTTAATGAAAGGTTTCTCTGTGGTATGTGGGACCGAAGCTTTCGAAGCTCAGACCCACTCCCCTGGGAGCACTAATTAAGGTAAAGGAAGCAGGACTTATCTGCATGGCTAATGGCGCTTATACCACTTTAAATTGGTGCAAGCCCTACTGTGGGGGGAATTTCAGAAGTCAGTTATGGTAGTAAGATCGACAAAGGACAGAATTGAAATAAACAATCCAAATACTGTAGAAGAGTGGGCTTTGTCCAATTGCTGTCCCCCTACTATTCATTTTGTTTCACCTAATATACTCTATGTCTTCTGTTTAATCAGTACAGGATAAAATTACTGTATGAATGTGAGAGGATGGAAAGAGTTGTCTAATGAGGTTGGGATTTTTAAAGGTACTGCGTTCACACAGTGTTGTTCCTCCATGTCCCGCTGAAAGAGCCAACGATGAGTTGTTTTCAGTTTACTTGCCCTCCTCTCATGGTGCAACCTGGTGCCATGTGCTCCCCTAGTACAAGGTTCTGCAACCCGTGGTTCTGGAGCCACAGTTGGCACTTTGGAACCTACACAAAGGTTCTTAAAACTTGACTAAAATTAGATGACAACCAGCAAATGTTTTAAATGTAGATGCAGTAACAAATGCAAGTTTTAGTGGCTTTGGAGGGTTTTTTCATGGAATAATTGCATTGAATTAAGAAAACAAAATGGAAAATAAAATTTCTTTCATATTCTTTTAGAACGATTGTTCTTGTCATTAGGTTGGAAACTAACATCCTTTTTCACAAATATTAACATCCAACAGAAAGAAATGTACATCCTCTTTTTGAAAAAGTTCAGTTTTTCTTTATTTTAAAACAAAAAAAAAAAAAAAAGATTGCATTGTTTAAAAATAACTACAGATTTCCTATATTAGATATTTATCAAAAATTAGAAATTGTCTTTTTTTAAAGATCATCTCATGGTTCCACCTCTAAATAAGGTTATTAACTCAGACTGAGGCCAAAATGGCTCTTTCAATTGTAAAGGTTGTAGACCTTTGCCCTTGTAAGACACACATATACCTTCCTTTCCCTGTGGTCAGCATAGGACCTGTGACTGAAGTGCGTTGTGTGTGCAGCCCGATACACAACAAACTGCAATGCAATGCGTACTTTCACACCTTTCTGTTACAAAGAGCATCAACTTCTTCAGCAAATTGCTTATGTGTTTGATTCGAGCACAAGGGCTAGCTTTCACTTCCCCACATTCATCATTGAGCTTTTGTGGCCCGTAAAACTGGCACCACTACTTTTCCTTCCTTTGATATACTGACAACTCCAGAACAAGAACACCCAAGAAGAGTTGCAGATTTGGAGTTGCAGTGACCTAGTCATTAGTCATCGCAATTTGATCAGGGTCAAATTGGCTAAAACAGTAATACCCGACCAAAGACCTAAGGGTCCACTGTCCTGCATGTTTTAGATGTGTCCCCGCTCCAGCATACTTGATTCAAATGATTGTATAACCTCATTGTATGCCTCCAATGCTGCAAAAGCCTGCTAATCACTTATTCATTTAAGTAAGGTGTGCAACAGCAGGGAAACACCTAAAACATGCAGGACAGTAGGTCCTGGGGACCAGGGTTGGAGACCTCTGGGCTATGATACTTAAAATCAAATCAATTTCACTTAATTTATCTGTTAGGCAAGGCAAGGCAAGGCAATTTTATTTGTATAGCACACTTTCAACAGCAGGGTAATTCAAGGTGCTTTACATGATTTGGTGATTTAAAAGAAACACATAAAAGAAACACACATTACACATGATACACAATAAAGCAAGAGAAAAAAAAAAAAAAAGCAAGAGGAACTTCATTTGCTAAGTAATATGTCAACACGAGCCCAATACAAAACCAAGCACATACACACCCATACAATAAAAAAGTTAAAAAAGAAATACTAATAAAAATAGTTTTATACATACAGATTAGTCCTAGCACAGTACTTTTGACTGTGACTTGGCATTTAGCCAATACTTACTTGTTCTTTTGACTTACCCTTTTTGTAGAAGGTCTAATAGAAATAGGTCCTAGTGTCACGTCATATTTGTAACCCAGGTAAACGCAAAATAATGTACTAAAGTTCCTAGGTACTCTGAATAATCAAAAGCTGGAGATGTAGTTGAGAAAACACTATAAATGAGAATAAAATGGAGCTTGAAAAATATAAATACAGTACATAAATGAATTAGATAGAAGGCTGAGGAGCATATAAAAAATCCTAATAAATCAATAAAATATAAAATAGATCTACCAATTCTGCCAATAAATGTATTAAACACAGCCATAATTGTGCTTAAAGGTTGTTGATGGCTACAAAAATTGTGTTGTTTCTCTGCCATTTGCTAAGAGACATTTAACTAAATATTAGTGGGAGTATGTATGTATATAATTGTTCCGGTATATAAAATTGCAGAAAATCTACAACAAATTCAAACTTGTGCAGCCACTTTTTGTTTTGAAAACTCATTAAATTTTTTTGTTGTCTAAACATTCCACCCATGACACAGTATGGTCCAATTAAATTATTAAAACTCCAAAATAATATGACAATCATAATATGATGACTGCCAGCAAACTTCTGATAGGCACTAAATATAGTTTGTAGGTTGTACTGTTTAAAACGATATTAAAATATAATAAATGCAAAAAATGTCTGTAAAATCACTTTAAAGATTAAGTCAATATAAAAGTACCAAGATAAATAAAAAACACTTTCGGAATCAATTCAACATTATTCAAGAGTACGTTCTGTGCTAAGTAAAAAATAAAGAGTAAATGACAAGAATACTGTAGCTCTTCAGTGGCTACATCTGGGAGACCAGCACAGCTTTAGATAAACTGTAAGCCAGTAGTAAAATCTTTTGGATAAAACAAAGTACATAGAGTTAGTCACAGCAGTAGGTCCTTTGACTGCGTTGTCCAGGACAGAGACAGCTTAAACACTGAAAGTCATGTCAAAGTGGATCATCTATAGAAGGAGAACATGAAGATATTGGCATCAGTAGCTGCCCCCTCCAGGAAGGTGTCACAGATAAATATATTGCCAGGCCAACTGTAGGTACTGTGAAGAGGAAAAAACAGAGAGAACACGAAGTCAATGTCAACAATAATTACACATGGCCTATAATCGGAGAGTAGGAGGAGAAAGCCTATAGCAACAAAACGACAGATATAGCTCAGGATAACCTTAACTACTCTAACTGTAAGCTATGTCTTTAAAAAAAATACTTTTAACCCTAGTCTTAAATGCAGATGTGGTGTCCACCTCACAGACAATGAAACTGGGAACAGGTTCCACATAAGAGAGAAGCCTGATAATATGATCCTACTTTTAGAGATTGTATGAACCACCTTCTCTGAGACCAAATTCTCAAAGAAATGTCTCCTGTTGGGAACATATGGAACAATCAGATCTCTAACATAAGATTGAGCTATTAAAGATTTAACATGGAGCTGATGTGGAAAGTTGAAGTCTGAGAAATTTAACTTTTATTTATCATGAAAACTCATGGTACACCCTTGTGTAAGTTGAAGGATTTTTACTAAATTTTGGGGCAGCAGTATTCTGAAAAAGCTGGAGCTGCTTGAATGATTTTTTTAAGTTTGGGGCCAGTCCACTCACTAATATTATGGACGCGCTAACTCAGTAAGGAACTGTGATCTGTTATATGGTGACACAAAGATATATCAAATTTGTGGTAAAACATGTTGTAATCCTACATAATCTGATTTTGAGAGAAGCATGTTAACATTGAACAAAAGTTGCCTAAAAATAGAGTCTTGAGGAACCCCACATGTGACCTTTGTTTGTTTAGATCTATAATTGACAATGAACTCAAAGTAGTGCCAGTCTGCCAAGAAGGATCTGAACAATTTTGCACAATAGAGGACAACCCCGTGTATGTTCAATTTGCAATTATTACTATGTTGAGATGAGGAGCACAATTTAAATTTGCTTCATAACTGCTTTTAAAACGCTTCAACCGGTGCAAAAGAGTGATCAATTACAGAATACTGTCAAATTACTAATCTCAGAGAAATATTCAAGTTAGACTGATGAGAGAGCTGGCTGATTAGTGTATGCTTTAAAGGGTGGGTGTATCTAATGGAACTCTACTGTAACATCAGTCTCAGGGGATGATCTTTATAATGAAGAGTTGAAGTGTTCATTTAAATAGGGTCCTGGGGTATATTAAAGGGACGGAGGCAGAGTTGAGTAAAAACGGATTCAATAGATTCATTGTCGACTGAAAAATGAGGTGGGGGGTGGGCATGACAGTGAGGGAAAGTGAGAGAGGATGATAGGAGATGGTCTCAGGGACATAGGGGGAGGGGTCACTATAAAGCTGGAGAAAGCAAGCCACAAGGGAAGGTATCTGTGAAGGGGTCAGGTGCTGAAATCTGCACTTCAGCCTTTCGCAGGGAATATTCAACACCTGACAAGGAAGCACATCTCCCAAAGCTACACCAGCTTCCAGGCAGGTTGCAAATGTGCCACCCTGGGGTGGGAGTAGTTGAAAGAAGGCGTGGGTGCCTGGGAGATGGTTTGTTGGAGCAGCATAATAGGCTGTAAGACATCAAGAAGAGCATTATGATTACACCCCTCTCACTTGCATCATCTGACCCAATCTCATCAAATTATTGTAACACCATTCATCATTTAGTCACACGCTGCGAAATCTATGCTGAGGAGGCGAGCATCTCACTGCTGCAAAGGAAGCTGGAAATTAACATGAGTGTGTGTTGCCCATGGCAGAAAACACTTTTTTTCTCAGTGGATTCAGCTTGAAATAACACATTTCATGTCCTTTTTTTAGTCTTTTGCTATAGGTTCTTTTTCATTTAAGTGATAGTTTAACTAAATCAGGATTCACTTTCAAATGTTTCCTTCCAGGTTTCCAGTGGCTTAATAAAGTACAACTGACAAAACATGAATGAGACACACAAGAAGTGGCCATGAAAGACTTCAAAGTGGAAGAATTAATTTGAAGCCTTGACATTTGGATGAACAACATATATTTATATATCTGTATTTGGCCAAAAGAATGTCAGGTTGTAGACAATCCAGAGCTCATCCTTGGAGCTTTTCTTTATCCCCAACAACCTCGCTACTCTCAGACGGTGAATGTGCAACACAAGATGAAAACCTTGTTGCGTGACCATCACAAGCCACTGTACGCTCAGTAATCTCAGATGTACTGTATAGAACAGACTCCCAAGGATTAGCTCCCAGACACAATCACCTCCTTGCGCTACTTGGGGGAACATCCTGACTAAAGTTTTTCAGACTACAAAATCTAATGACAGTGGGAAATTGATTGCATTGAGTTGTTAACTTTCCAGCAATCCCTCATAAAGAAAATGAATGTGGTGACAGCAGGAAGGAAAACTCCCGTTTAACAACAAGAAATCTCCACCAGAACATTGCTCAGTGTGAGGGACCATCTACCACCACCAACAGGGGATTTAAAAAGACTGAGTAGACATGCAAACAACACAGAAGCACTGGTTCAGGACTACTTTTTACGTTAAAGAAAATGTAAAAAGTTATGACAGTAGCTCCTTTAGTGGTTTCATCTAGTAGAAAGGTACAGTTGCATTATTAATTCTTTCAATTGCTTTTTCTAGAAAGAAGACAACGTTAAACACAGAAAAACCCGGTCAAGTGCTATATGAAGAAGACATGGCATTGTGGGATTGTAGCTAGAGCTCAGTTGATGGCCCACTCCAGGACGTTTTCACAGCTAAACAGAACACTGGGCCAAGTTTAAGCTCTATGAAAAGAAGAAACATAGAAAACAAAGTTAATGTTGACAATAACTGTAGGTAATGCACAATTGGAGAGAAATACAAGAAAGTAGCAGAGTGAGAAAAGTTAGGCAGTATGCTCTCCAGTAGTCTAAACCTTTGGGAGCAAGACTATAGAGATAGCTTATAATATAAGCCACTCAAGATGTGTCCTGGGCTTATCCCACTAAGTTGAAGAGAGTTGTTGGAGAGACATGCTGCCCTAATGACCTTCAGATGGACAGAGGGAGACATAGACAGAGGGCAGTCTTACTCTAACAATTTCTTTTTTGCAATTCCAGTGAAGAAACAATACAAAACTTCTAACTCACTATTTTTGTGACTCTTTCCCAATTTTATTTTAAAATTATTCATCTTTTCATTGACTTTTATCACTTTGCACACCACTTAGATTGGAAGCAATTTCTAAATAAATGTATTATTATTATTATTAGTAGTAGTAGTAATAGTAGTAGTAGTTGAGTATTGTTGCTGGCCATGTCCATCCCGTAACGACCTTTTCTTCTGGTGGCATCTTCCTGCACTCTGTCAAAAAGCTCAGAACATCTCAAACTGGTGTCTTGCACATGATGATGCTTGTACTATACTCTAATCACCTCTACAGTCAGCAGCTCTAACAGTGCACCTTTGATATGTGGAGGATCAGGGGATTCAAACCATGGATATGATGCAAACAAATCCTCAGCAAGAGTGATGTTATCATGTCAGTGGAATGTTTCCAACACCTTAATGAATCTATGCCACAAATAACTGAGGCAGTTCTGAAGGTGGGGAGGTCATACCCAGTACTATGAAGGTGTATCCCTGTGAATGTATATTTTTCTTCCAAGAATGATATTGATGAACTAGCATCTTCCTGCTGATAAGGGAGATCGATCTTAGACCTTTCTCCAACTCCTGTAATAGGACCTACCCAAGAAATAATGTGAATTTTGGGTCAGCAATATCTCTCCATTGGTCTGCTCTACTGAACAACAGTCTGCACGAAATCACCATTTAAGGGTTTTGCACAGGTGATTACCACATCAGGATATGCTGTAGTGTTTGCTGCAGACCCACCACCTTTTACGTCCAGCTGGATTAGGAGATGTTTCTATGCTGGCAAATCAAAAACAACGTTTTCCTGGGGATAAAATTGAATGAAAACTTTTATACTATAAGGAAAAAAATAGTCATTAGCAGCAATGCTTGTGGCTTGTGAGGACCAAAGTGCAGAAATGGCAGATTCTGAGTTATTTAAGCAAAACCTTGGCCATACATCACAGTGCCCCTGCAAGCTTATACTGGAAATTAGGTCTAGTGACATGCCTTGACATTCTTGTAAATTGAAAGAAAGCATGTTTTAGTACATCTAAAAGCCTTCTACATTTTTTTTCCAGCAATATTAGCTGGAAAAAATCTATTCCTGAGATCAGACAACATGACATCACTTCACTGGTTCACTTTTTCTATTTTTTTCTTTGTTGGACTGCATACCGTAACATCTCACAGCTGACGACTTGGAACATCCAATCAGAGCTGCAGCTGTGAAGATGTTTTGACCCAGCCATCAAGGAAAGATCCAGTGTCCTTGTCCTTTCACACAATGATGAATACAGATATTTTTCATGATTTCAATCAACGAATAAACAATTGCACTTGTGCTTTAATACATTTTTCCATTATGTTGTTCCCCCTCGGTTCTGAAGCAGCTAATTAGGGGACTTGTCTCACATGATGTAACGGCTCGGTGTCTTTGAAATAATTCCTTGTCCTTTTGAGAATTTGTTAAAGCAGATTGCTGAATTTCCTCTGTGAATTACAACAACTGAGAGTCTGAACATAAAAATTGATCTAATGGTTTTGGTTAAAAAATGAAAACACTGCAGCATAGCATCCCATGTATGATGCAGTTGGGCCAGGATTATGCCTTCATGTAAGGTTTATCTAACCACACAGAAGCATTGGTCATTCTGATAATAACATTGTATGAATGTGATATTATAAAATGATAATGAAGAATCCCATAAGGTGTATACTGCAGGTTTGTAATGCATATTTCTCCCACCTTGTTTGAACATAGCACTTTAAGGATGTATTTGGTTTACATGGTATCATTGTTCATTTTCCACGTTAGCAAAAAATTAAGAACAAAACTGGAAAAAGGAGAATGCTGATAAATCCCGAAGAATACAGAGGTATGGAGCATTCGGACATCTGTTTGCTCAGGGGCCTTCCCTGGTCTGCTGGTTCTGCATGCATGCAAGCAACCATGTGTGTGTTTTTCTGTGTACGTGTGTGTGCTGTTCGTGTTTGTCCAGGCGTTTGCACACCTGCACAGACTGAGTGGGTTGGCTCAGTGGGCTGGCGTGGAGCTCTGTGGATCCCCCTCCAGGCCAGTTCTCTGTCAGGCCCTGCCAAGGTCAGCTGTCTGCCAGTGGGTGGGTGGGGGTGGGCGGTGGTTGCCAGTGGAGTGTGGAGTAGAAAGGGGAGGGGGCACTTCAGCAGCATGGCCTCTGGGGTCTCAGCACACGGTGTCCAACAGCGACCGCAAACCTCACAGTCGCTCCAAGAATGTACACCATGGAGATAAGGTGGAATACAAGTAATCATTCATAGACTCAGTTTGTGGGTGTAAGAGAAAAGATGCAAAGAAAGAGAAACACTTTAGATTATTTGACAAAGTAATTTAATCTCCAGAGATTATGGGTATGAAAGGTAAGCTAGGAAAGTAACATCGGGACCTGTGTGTTCACTCCGTATTATGTCCATTCCACAGCTATCCATTACCTGGATCACTTTACTCGGTGACTAGACCCAGAGTGGAACCTCAGCTAGTCAAGTCTTACCTGACACGCATATTTTTTTCACATTTTATCACAGCCCCAACCTTTAATGTATTTTATTTCGATTTCATGTCATAAACTAACACAGATTGGGGTATAATTGTGATGTCAAAAATGATTCGAATCTTTTTACAACTGAAAAATCTGTTGAAAAAAAGAAAGCCATTATTGAAAGAAAGAAGTCCTGTTTACAGTCATGTGCGGAACACAACTAACAGGTAAAAGCAATACACTGGTCAAATTTTACCAAAATATTTGCCCCGTTTTGAAAATGATATGAGAGTAAAACAAACACTGCACATCACTCTGAATACATCACCCCACTGGGAAATGTGGTGGTAGGTATCAGAATCAGAATCAGAATGGGTTTTATTGCCAAATGTTGGGTAGGTTTACAACATTAGGAAATTGCTGCTGTACTTTGTGCAAACATACAAGAACAAACAGACAAACACTTAAATAAAAAGATAATATGCTAAACAGATTGATATATACATGAGTGCAGGTAACGATCGGTGCAAATCAGACAGGTCCAAAAAACCACAATATGGGTCATGTAACTGAGCAGGTGGTGGGAACAGTCTTAGGGTTATTGTTCATGAGTCCAACAGCAGAGGGGAAGAAACTGTTCTGATGGCGAGAGGTTCTGGTCCGAATGGACCGGAGCCTCCTGTCTGAGGGGAGCAGGTCAAAAAGTCTGTGTCCAGGGTGAGAAGGGTCGGCTTTGATCCGACCTGCATGGCCAAGTGTCTCGGAGGTGTACAGGTCATGTAGAGATGGGAGTCTGCAGCCAATCACCTTCTCAGCAGAGCGCACAACACGCTGCAGTCTCTGCGTGTCCCTGATGGTAGCTCCAGCATACCACACGGTGATGGAGGAGGTGAGGATGGACTTGATGATTGCAGTGTAGAACTGCATCATCATCCGTGTTGGCAGGTTGAATTTCTTCAGCTGCCTTAGGAAGTACATCCTGTGCTGGGCCTTCTTTATGACTGAGGTGATGGTGGGCTCCCACTTGAGGTCCTGGGTGATGGTGGTACCCAGGAAGCGGAATGAGTCCACAGTGGTGATGGGGGTGTCAGTCAGGACGATGGAGGGGAGTGGGGCTGTGTGCTTCCTAAAGTCCACAATAATCTCCACTGTCTTCTGGGCGTTCAGCACCAGGTTGTTGCGGCTGCACCAGGACACCAGACGTTATCATGCTGTGGTGACGCTTTTCTTCAGCAGGAACATGGAAGCTGGTTAGAGTTAATACAAAGATGGATGAAGCTAGATCCTGTCCTGAACAAAAAACTGTCAGAGGCTACAAAAGACTTGAAACCAGATAAGTGGTTCACATTCCATTAGGACAACAACTCTAAACATAAGGCCAGAACTATAATGGAATGGTTTAAATCAAAATATATTCATGTGTTAGAATGATCAAGTCATGGTTTAGGTATAAATTCAATGGCAAATCAAGACTTGCAAAATGATGTCCGTAGATGCTCTCCATCCAATCTGACAGAGCTTGAGCTATTAAGCAAAAAAGAATGGGAACAACTTTTAGTTTCTAGATGAGCAAAGCTAAATGAAAATTCAAATATGACTTTCCTAGTTTGTTTTTCTAAACAAAGTTTTAATGTCTTCAGTGTCTTGAGTGAATGGCCTGCTCATAAAGAAATGGAAACCACCTGAATTGTATAGCAGCACAAAAGCAATTACCCACTGCCACTCCTCCGCAACCCCCCCCTACTGCTGTCAAACCTGTCATTAACCCCAGTGTGAGTGTGTGGATGTGTGTGGATGTGAGCGTGTAACTAGCCACCAGAGTCCTCGGTGTTAGTGATTGGTTGCTGTTTTCCCAGCCTCCAGCTTTTTGGTTTTGTTGCTGAGGGACCTTGTGTTGTCCCCCTTGGTGGCTGGACCCCTCCCACTTCACCTCCTTTACCTCCTCCCCAACACCACCTCACCTCATCTCCGCCCCCTCCCAGGCGTTGGATAGAGAGAGAACAGCCAGTGCTCTCCAAACGCAAGGACAGAAGCTGCCAGCAGGTAGCCATGGCAACAGTTTCTCTCTCACCCGCCACTTCCCAGCTCGGTAAAAGCGAGTGTGGAGAATCGCAGGGCCCCTCTCCTCTTTTTTTTTTCCTGCGCTCCCTCACAGCCCAAATTAGACGGGTCACAGTGTTTTTCTGGCACCCGTTTAAGTAATGATAGAGATGGATGTGCATAAAGAGAGGTGGGAGAAGAAAGAGGTGAGGCGGGGGCACGCCAAGGAAACAGAATGGGGGTGTTAATCAAAAAGAGGCAGATTGCTGCACAACAAATGATTTTCTTTGCAGGCATAAGGCTCTGGTGGGTTGTAGACAAGGATGCTTGAGATATGTGCCAGCCATGGTGTGGAACTTATCAATCTACTGTGAGAGCAAGGAAGAAGTATGAGTAATTTCAACAGCTGAGTCTTGATGAGAGGATGGAAATGTCTGGCAAACACATCAGTTCTTTGTTCCAAGCTAAATGGGATTTTGAAGGTTCATTTCTAGATCTATCTTTACAGAGGAATACGAGTAGTCTTCAGCTGCTCAGGACCCCCACCTGGTTTATGAGTCCCAAGAGAACAAGAATTTACCAGGACAGCTTTACAAATACACCAGTTGCATAAATAGGAAAAACTTTAAAAGTTGTTATGTTAACATAATCGTAATTTAAAGCTGATTGAATCATTTCCGTTGCTAGTGAGAAACATTCCTGAGGAAACTTGATTATTATTAAGAGTAAGGCCTAAAAACCATACAAATACAGACCCTTTCTAAAAATGTTAATATCATGGAAAAGTTTACTTATTTTCATAATTCCATTCAAAACATTAAACTTCCATAGATTATAGACTCAGGGCCCACAACTTAAGTGAATATAAGTATTGAGTTGTTTAGTTGTACATCATTTGGTCTTGTGGTTCATAAAAGCCACAAAAACAAGAATTCAAAAAATTAGAATACTGTGAAGAAATCACCATTTACTTCTCAGTTTCTGCAGAAAGAAAAGAAAGAAATAAGGATCACATCAAATCAATTCAATCAAAATATGATACTTTCAAAACGATATGTCAATCTTCAATACTTGGAAGGGAATCCCTTTGGCTTAATCACTGCCTCGATGCGCCGTGGCATTGAGGCAATCAGCTTGTGGCATCGCCTGGGAGTTATGCAAGCCCAGATTTCCTTGATACTTGCTGTCAGCCAGCCTTGTTTTTGGGTCTGGTGCCCCTCATTTTCCTCTTGATAATACCCCATAGATTCTCAATGGGGTTTAGGTCCAGTGAGTTGGCTCGCCAGTCAAGCACTGTGATGGCATGGGAATCAAACCAGGTTTTGGCGCTTCTGGCGGTATGGGCAGGGGCCAGGTCCTGCTGGAAGATGAAATCTGCATCTCCATACAGATCCTCAGCAGAATGAATCATGAAGTCTTCTAAAACATTCTAGTAGACTGATGCGGTGACCTTGGACTTATGAAAGTAGAGTTTACCAACACCTGCACCAGACATTGCAACCCAAATCATGACTGACTGTCGATATTTCACACTGGACCTCAAGCAGCTTGGGTTCTGTTCCTCACCCGTCTTCCTCCAAACTCTTGGACCTTGATTCCCAAATGAAAGGCACAGTTTACTTTAATCGGAAAAGAGGATCTTGGACCACTGGCCAACAGTCCAGTCCTTCTTCTTCTTGGCCCAGTTGAGACACTTCCTACGTTGGCTCAGGCTCAGAAGTGGTTTGACCCAAGGAATCCGACAATTCTAGCCCATCTCCCGGATGCGTCTGAATGTGGTGGTTTTTGAAGCTGTGGCTCCTGCCTCATTCTACTCTTTCTCTGCCAGATTCATGAATCTTCCCCTTTTGATAATCCGTTGAAGCCCACGGTCAGCTCTTCGGCTGGTGCATCTTCTCCTGCCACATTTTGCCCTTCCTCTGGACTTTCAATTGATATGCTTGGACACAGCTCTCTGTGAACAGCCAGCTTCCTTAGCTATGAACGTTTGTGGGTTACCCATCCTATGGAGGGTATCAATGATAGTCTTCTGGCCACTTGTCAAGTCTGCAGTCTTCCCCTTTTTGAACCTAACTGAGACAATTGAACCAAAGTGAAGCAATTTAATGACAATGATTTTCGTGTAAAACAAATTTGTCACCTGGCCATTTCATTGTTAGGCAACTTGGTAACTGTAAAGTAAGTTGTATTAAATGCAGAACCCTGCACCGACTTGATCAAAAATGATCGACTTTAAACAGGACCGACTTGATCAAAAATGATCAAGTCGGCCCCCAACAGGAACAAAGCTTAAAGCATAATATAACCTTTTAATTCAATGTTAAAGCTGGTGTCCGGAGAATGTATTTATGTATCAAAGTTTTACACATTTTTAAAATGATTGTGGGGTTCAATAGAATGATATAAGGCTGGTGCTCCACAACGTTTGCTATTCATCCTAAGTCCTGCCTTCCTCCCATAGACCCCTATCCAATTCAAACTGACTGCTGAATGTTATTTAGCCAGTAGAATTCTGCCTTGTCCACACGTAACCGAGTATATCATAAAACAAAGATATTTCTTGATGATTTGGCCTGTCATCCATACGAAAATTCAGATTTAGGGCACCAAAAACGACTCTTTCTAAAAACTCAAAACAAAGTGAAGATTTGTGTTTTCTCTGTTTTAAGCGTTTGCTTGTGGAAAGAAATAACCGGAGTTTTAGGTTTCGCAACGTCACTGTCCTTGACAAAAATGCTCCAACATCAATTGTGCGACTCTGAATGGATAGGATATGGGGGAACTACTGCCCCCTACAGGTTTGGCATGTCCATGAATGTGCTTAACAATGCAGTTAAGCAGTTCGGTGTGGACAGAGTTTTTTATATTTTTTTAAATGAGGTGGTGAGAATATTCGTTTAAAAAAAAAAAACGGTTGTGTGTGTACATGGCCTTCGAGTTTCCTCCTTTTCGGATGTCAATCAACAAGCATGTGCATCGTTCAAACCTGTGAAGATGGGGCCTCGCACACAGGCCGCTCCGTGTCTTCCTGTTTAAAGTCGTCATATTGGATGAGACCGTCAGTCATGGAGACGTCGGAGCAAACTTTTGCTGAAAGGTTAGCAATTTCCCAGCTGCTAGATTTCCTCTTTGACCCGCTGTGACACTGGTGATGCCCGTGCTCAATGTTGAGGTGTGGCTAGAGGGAGCTGGAGGAGGGGAGAATGGATGTTTTGGGAGAGGCCTTGGTACATTGACTTCAAAAAATCTCTCTCTCTCTCGAATAATCCTTACAGCAACTTTAGCTGAAACATCAGCCTAAGGTACATGAGAAGAGGCTCTCTGTGTCTCTTTAATATTTAGCTTCTCATCCATTGCCTTTACTCAGCTAAAGGTTTTAGATTTTTTATTAGGTACATTGGCTTCTGCAGCAGCCTAATGTAGATCCTGGGTGTCCACCTGTGTCCGGGAAGAGGCGCTAATATCAAGAGCAAGAATTTGTATGATGGAAAACCCTGAAATGTTTTTCTTTCATCAGCAGCTGCCACGGGCTTGCTCAAGTTTATTAGTATTCCGGCCTTTTCAAAATAATTCAATCCTGCTTATTTTCTACTTGATTTACTCTGCGCAAGCCTCCCCTCATTAGCGCCAGAGTTCTGAAATTACGCCAAAATAAATTGTTTTCCTTTCTCTGCAATATGTTGGTCTCAGAGAAAAACTTTAGGAACACAGTCACAGGATTACATCACTGCTGAAACATTTCTATTTTTACTCCAGCTGAAAGTTTTTCTTACTTCGAGGAATTTCCTAAACAGGATAAAGCACAGCACAGCACTGCAAAAAAAAAAAAAAAAAACTGAATCAAAGTGTAGTTTTACACGGAGGGTCAAAATAGGGATTAAATATTCTACAGAGATGTTTGGAGAGCACATTCGAAAGGATTAGGAGTCCTTGTAAGGAAAACTTGTTCCAGGTCTCAGATGGGTGCATGTTGTTGTCGTTGGTGGTGAAGCTCTGATATACTGACATGCTGCATGTCTTGAAACATTGATGTTGTTGAGTTTTTATGTTTCTATGTCTTCAAACTCTCCCTTGAATATTTGAGTGTTTCTTTTTCAGTTTAAAACTCACAGATCTCTTCACACTTATTGGCATAAAGATGTAGGGGAAGGGAACTGCTTAGGGTCTTGGAATCTCCATTGGTGCCCAAGTTTTACCTACCTGGCTGATGTCTGATAGTGATGGGAATTCCGGCTCTTTTAGGAGAGCGGGTTCTTTAGGCTCGACTCGCCTAAAAGAACTGGCTCTTTCTGCTCCCAAACAGCTCCTCACATGTCTTTGTTTCTTAAATGAATTTATCATCAAAAATAATGTAAAATTGTGTGTAAAATGAATTACTAATGTACAAAGATAATGATATTAGATGTTTATTATTTATATGACTTATATTTACCATGGAAGAGTGCTACAAAATAAATAAATGTTATAGTACAAAAACAAACTCTGATTAAATGAAAAAGTATTTATAAACTTTAAACTATTTACAGTGAACAACAAAAGCTAAAACAAAGTAGATAGCGGCAGAGTGTGCTCGATATGATATTTTAACTTTGCATACTCTACACTCTGCCTTTGAATAATCAATATAATTGAAATGCAACGAAATTTTGCTGCATTACCTGCTCTCGCCCATTTTCTCACCTTTCCAGCACATTTTGTCTGTCATGCTTTTTTCCTCCTCTCACACCCTCCCGTTTCTCTGTGTGTTTGTGGCGCTATCCGTCTGTGTAAACCCCCTTCCCTCTCTCCTGCTCCCGCTCCCGACGTACAGCTTGAACAGGAGGAGAAAAAAAAAAAGGAGCCAGACAGGAGTCGGCTCTGATCGGTCACTTCAAAGAGCCGGCTGCAAGAGCAGTTTCGTTCGCCAACGACACATCACTAATGTCTTGTTGATGTTGCTTCAATATTTTGACATAATGTTCTTTTCTTTTAATGCCATCTATTTGTGAAGTCCACCAGTCCCCCCTGCAGCAAAACACCCCCACAACATGATGCTGCCACCCCTGCCACTTGGCAGCTGGCATGGTGTTTTCAGGCATTCCAACGTTTTACTTTTTTTTTTCTTTAGATCATGATGAGCAAACACTTCAATTTAGGTTTCAACAGACCTCAAGACATGTATCCGGATATAGTCATTGACTCACGACTATTGTTGACAAATTTGTGATTCTAGTCAAAAAATAATTGTTCTGGTTTAAAAAAGTAACATTAAACTGACATAACAAATCGTCGAACACTCGCCTGAGGTAACCATCATGAAGAATGAAGTCTCACTATAAACGTGGTTGCATACGTAAGAGCCGCATACTACTTTTTTCCTATTGACAAGATTCCATGTCAGATTTCCCCTTTGTTTTGAACTTAATGTTCGGTCATGTTTGAATTACAGGAAGGATTGTTTAGATCTGCAAGTATCCTTGCAGCATGTTTGTCTATATAACATGGATTTGTGGCGCTTCTTTGAGGTGAGACCCAAATTGATACCGGAAACGGTTGGGAGCTGCTTCGGCATCAGTGGGTGTGACAGATACTGCTTGTTTTTGTGTATATTCACACCAGAAAATTGTTGGCGTTCCCACAAACCTCAGCACGTGTTGATATATTCCCAACAAAACAAACAAGCAAGCGCTCTGAAAAGAAAAAAACGTTTAACCTCTGTTAATATTAACCTATGTTAATACTGCTTTTAATACTTGCATATATTTGGTTGAACAGATGAACATGGCACCTTCAAGCATCTAGATGTTGTAACCAAGGAATTATCAGACCTATGGAGTCAACAATTCCTTTCCTGATTTCACACAAGGGAGCAGACTGTTTGAGATGTTGCCTTAAAATACCTCTACAGGTAAGCCTCCATTTGACTGAAGTCTTGTAAAGCGGCCTATCAGAAGTTTAAATAGAAATTGTTTTTGATAAACTTGGGTGACCTAAAACAAGTCTAAAGGCCTGTTTAAAGTTTAAAGGCCTAGTCTGAATAACTGTGAGACAGTGAAAATTAAAAGTTAGTTTCTTTCCATTCGATGTATGTAAATGTCTTTTTTCTAATGTATAGAAATAAATAACATCATTACCACAAAATAATGGAGGTTTTCATGCCTCAAGCAACTCACAGTATACTTCTGGTAATAGTGCACAAGAGGTCACTAACATGATGTTTAGGTTCCGCCGTGAATCTCTTTTATGAAAACAGTTAAGTCCAGTGTGTGTGTGTGTGTGTGTGTGTGTGTGACTGTGAATATGGATGCGTGCACATTCACAAGCTTGCTTGACTTCCCCACATTGATACCAGATGGCCTTTCCCATCATGGCCAATAGAGGAATTCAGTTGGCAGGACCCCTTCTATTTCATGGTCAGTGTGTGTGTGTTTGTGTGTGTGTGTGTGTGTGTGTGTGTGTGTGTGTAGGTGTGCGTGTGTGTGTGTCTCCCTCTAGCCCTCCTTTCTACCACACACTGACCTATTTGTATTCTGGGCAGAGCAGATGAGGCTCCAGGCCCCCTGCCCTGCTCCCCTCTAGCCGGTCCCCTCGGGAGGGCATCTGTGGATCTGCACTGGGCAGATAGGGGCAGAGCCCATCATGGCAGCACTTTAAAGACCACCTCACTGGTCCGAGGAGAGTCAGTGTGTTTGGAACTGGGTGTGGAGGGCCTCTGTGCTTCTGAGATGTCTCTCTTTGTATTTCTTTGTGCTGAGCAGTGTTGCTTCTGTTTTTGATGACAAAAGAAATCACCTGAGTCCTGTATGAAAAAGAAACTTATTATCAAGGTCCTTTGAGGGCTTACACTAACAAGGATAGGTTCCTTAAAAATAAACTAATAGTTGAAGCACTGACAGAGGCGTTGTGTCTCTCCATATAGCTCTGATTGCTTGCTCAGAAGGGACTCATCACCATCCTCTCTGGGCTGATATGCGGTCAGCCCGTATGTGTTGTGCGAGCGTGACTGTCTGTGTGTTTCAATTCAAATTGAAATGGGCTCATTTGAAACCACCCAAGCGTCTCTGATAGTCCCCCTTATTTTTAACCCACATCCATTCACCCTGCAAACATTATTTGTTCATTTGCGGCCACACACATATGTTGTGAAATCCAAACACAAAGGTGTGCGCGCATTGTGTGTGTGTGTGTGTGTTTGTGTGGCGGTATGCTCGCAGACGTGCTATGAGGAGGAGGTTGCAGAGCCATAAAGGAATGCAGGGCGGTATAATCACAGCATCATCAGGTCTGTCCTCTGAGAGAGAGGGCCAATAATGCCCCTCTAATTGAATAACTTATCCACAGCTATTTCCCAAGGGGTGCCAAGCTGCAAGGCACTGTGGTGGAGAGAGAGAGAAGGGGGGGGGGGGAGATGGTGTTCAGCAGAGCAGGCAGCATCCTCCAAGTGCTACAAGGAAAGGTGGAGCTGAGTAAACACACAAAATCACTCAGAACATTGCAACCACTCTTAAGCCAGGAGCTTTTTAGGCCTTTTGAAAAAAAAATTACAACCTAATAAATGGTTAGAAATTCATCTTTCTAATAAAGTGCATAACTCTGCCTTTTTTGCAAGGATTTAGTCTTGTGTAATCCTAAGAGGTTTGCAATATTCCCAAGGCTAAAGGTGAAGATAAATCCTCTTTGAGACCCCCCCAAAATCTGGCTCCTGGTTCAATCCCTATTGGGGCACTGCAGTGGGTAACTATATGTTCTGTTTCTTGTTTTTCCCATCATTCACCTCTCTTGAAAGGAACACACACATGTTGTGCACAATGCAAGCACATTCTGTAAGAACCGAACCAATTCTGGTCTATGTGCTAAGCCAGCACTGGGACAAGTAAAGAATGTTACCAACCTAGGTTGAATTATAATGATGCGGTTGGGTTAAATGTTTCAAATAAAAAATGGGTTAAAGGAGTCATAACCTAGTATTATCTTGGATACCCACGCTCTATTATAGTCTTTCAGGCCCTTTTAAAAAAGAAAAGTTGAAAAAAAGTGAAAAAATAAACACAGAGCTACTGGCTCTCCAAAAAGAGCTGGAATTCCCATCACTAGAATTCAGTAATCGCGGCGCTCGACTGAATATGAGGGGGAGAGGAGCAAGGGGGAGGGGGGAGAGAGGTAGGGCGGGCTTCCTGCAGCATAGATAGGTCTGAGATGTCTACATATGGTATATCCTGCGTCGACTTGACGTCAAGTCCGACAGAAATTGAAACCACGTATTTGAGTGCGCGTGCACGTGGGCTGGTTGACGAACCCAGAGGTAAACAAACGCTTCACTTTTAAAAATCGGCTTCCCGGGCAGTGTATAATCCTTAGGCAATCATAACATACATTTTTTCTCATGGAAAAGTGAAAATTACAGGTCATGACTCCTTTAAAGTGATTAACATCTAACACTCAAGCTACAAAGGACTGGGTTAGAAAAATAACTCATGACCCCAATTAGTGAGTAATATTTAATAATATTTTGGTTAAATAAAATCTTTTGTCTGTTCGTTCCCTCATTTTGCACCTGTCTACTGCTTTTTTTAACCTTAAAGAAACCACTAGAATAAAAGTACTTAAATTCTGTGTTGTCAGTTTTGTGTTCATTTTCTTTTTTGTGTTAAGTATTTTATCATTCATCCCAAACACTGTCATAAAAATACTTGATTCTCACATAAAGTTTAAATTCATAGTATATTATCATCTGAAAACCCTATATTACAGAGCATTAAAAGATCTTTTACAGTAAATGATGCCAAGATCCTGTGAGTATTTAAAAAATGAAGTTACAGCGTTTTAAAACCCAAAACCCTCTTGCTATTCATGTCCCTCAATTAACATTAAAACATGCCTAACGTTGTGAACCAAACACAACATATGTCACAAAAAGTAGCCAAGCTTGACTTTTTCAGGGTAAAGAGATCATCAGCTGGTGGAGTAAACAGCTGATCGTATATATCCAACCAGCAAATAGAATGAAGAAAATCTATTCAAGCAACATTTCAACCTTTTTAGAATGAATTATCTTAATAGTAAGAGCCAAATGTGTTCAAGAATTATGAGGTTATTATCAAAATGTAGAGTATGACAAAATAGTGTAGCTGATTTTTTGTGTGTGGGTATATCAATAGAGAATTTAGTTCTTTTTAAAGCTACTCATATTTAGATAAATCAATCACATTTGTTGCAATAAAAGTTTTGACCTCCTGTCCTAGCCAGTCCTAGTAGGAAATAAGAGGCATTTATTGCTGGGACAGTGTACTCAGTAGCATAATCGCTGATCAAGCAACTACAGTAGAACATACTCAGTACAAAGAATGGTTGAAATTTCGACAGGGCAAAAACGGCAGCAAGCGATAATATCTCATAACTAAATGTATACTTAAAACATCTACATCCAAACATAAAATACTTCCTGTCTATATTGACTTTATGATCAGTTCTTTAGTAAACGTGTGAACATTGAATGTAGCTAGCACTTGCCTGTGCTAACTACTTAGCAATTAAAAGACTAAAATTGTCTTAAATGTAAAAAATTATTATTTTGTGTAAACTAAAGTCATTTATACAACTCACTGACAATGGCCGCGTTTCCCAAATGAGTTAAGAAGCTCTTGGCGCTAAGATCTTCTTTGGAGCGCTCTTAAGAACGCTGTGAAAGAAGAATGCGTTTCCCAGAGTCGCTCTTAGCTTAAGAAGATCTTTCACTAAGAAGGAAACGTAAGATCGATCTGACCTACTCTCAACAGCCTTCTTAGCGATCAAATGCTCAGTGATCATAGCCTGCCACCAGGGGCGTCTAGATTTCTAGGCTATAGTGATCAAGCTGCGTCAGGGAAATTTATATCCTCAACTTTTTTAAATAATAGAACAATGTTGAATGTTGAAATGCACTCATAGCTGTGGAGCACTGGCGTAAGAAACATAGGCCAGTAGCAGAGAAGGAAAAAATATATATTATTGAAGTACACGTTTAAGTTTTCCACACATCTGCATACGAGTTTACACATAAAAAACATCAACCACCCTGTGGCATTTCACCGATATCAAGGAAACAGATGTAATTGAACTCAGCTGAACCTAATCCAGAGAGGCTTCACCTGCTACTCTAAATAAGGCGTTGCCAAAGTCCGCGTGTGTGAGAAACCATGGCTACAATACAGCACATTCTCGCTGCTAATCAACAGCGTCGCCGAGCGCGGAGCCAGACGGTTTATATAAACGTTTATGTGCGTCAGCACTTCTCCCCACTTGACGGCTGCCCCGTGCGACGATCCGACGGCTGATCACTTTGGTGTCTCCTACGCTTAGATAAATTACTTAAAATTACAAACTGCCTCTGACTTTTTGTTGCTAGGTTTAATACTCATTTCAATGCAAAATGATACACACAATACATGGTTAAAAAGGAAACCAAAGTTTATTGAAAGCATAATGGGGGAGGAGGGCTGGCGTCTCCGGCTTCACTGGGCCGTTTGGGTGTCTGCATCACCTGCAATGAAGGGGGATTGATTAATGAAATTGAATGGGATACATTGCGTAATGCTAATAAAACAAAATAGAACTGTCCTGTACCTGAATCCTGGGGAAGGATGATTGGAACGGAGATGGAGGGACGGTTGAACTGTGCCTCGGACAGCGCCAGCTGTCTCGGATGCAGCTCCAACCTCTTCTGCTTCATTCGGACCATCTCGGACGGCTGTAGCTCAGTGGTCGAGTTGTCAGCCTGCAACCCAGAAATTGTGGGTTCGATTACAGCTTCCACCTGCTACATGTTGTTGTGTCCTTGGGCAAGACACTTCACCTACCTTGCCTACTGGTGTTGGCCAGAAGGGCCGATGGCGGAATATGGCAGCCTCACTTCTGTCAGTCTGCCCCAGGGCAGCTGTGGCTATAATCATAGCTTCCTTCCACCAGTGTGTGAATGTGAGAGTGAATGAATAATGGAGTTGTAAAGCGCTTTGAGAGTCTTGAAAAGCGCTATATAAATGCAAGCCATTATTATTATTATCTCTTCCCGGAGAGCAGTTTGTCTCAGGAGCTGGTCCTCTATCCCCCGCAGCACCACCAGCTTCTCCCTCTCCCGGCGCACCGGCGTCTCGCTGCAGGTGCAGGTGGTTGCTGCATGCCGCCTGGTTAAGCCTCCCCGCATACGGACACTGGGCCGTGCTGGTTGGCGCACGGGGACATGGCACGGCTGTGTGGGGTCGTCCTCTCCTGTGGGCGTGCACGCCCCTACTCCACTCCCGGATGGCTCCTCTTCCTCACTTTCTGAGAGGCCCTCGTCCCCCTCAACGTCGATACCCCCTGTGATGCCTTCAGAGGCCGTCTTCCCTATGATGGAGAGGACTTTCTCTTCATCGGGAGTGAGGGTCGTCTCACCCGGTGCTCCACCACCTGTGCCCATGGCTTCACTTCTCACCTTGGCATTCTTCTTTTTGGTCAGGCTCTGAAACTCTTGCCACTTCTTTCTGACAGCACCCCAGTCACGTAGGCCACATGGGCTGGAGGGGGACATCTTCTCCGCTATAGCCTGCCATACATGGTTCTTCACCGTGATGTTTTTTTTCCCTTTTGTTCCTCCAAATAAAACCTCACTGTGCTGCCACACCTCGTCCACTAGGACGCCCATCTCCTCCCCAGTAAACGACGGTGCCCGCTTGCTCTTTTTGCTGCCAGTTTCATCCATTATCACATGTGTGTGCCAATATTCATGGGGGTATATATGCGCTAATGGGCTTGATTACTACTTGGATACACCTGATGGCACACACACACTTAAAACAAAAATTAACTTAATGCTATATCCATGTGCAAACACTTTGTTTGAGCAGGAGAGACGCGCGTAGGCGCGCAACTAGGCTACTTGTTTTCTTTTTATTATTTTTTCTTTCCTTTTCTTTTTATTTTATCTATATATGGTTATCAGCAGACAATGTAAAGCTAATTCACTAACTCTGTACTCATCATGAATATCGCAAGTTCTTATAAACAACGCTGTGTGTGACTGCGCGCTGCACTCAGCGCTGATAAAGGAGTGGGTGATTGATTAGCCTGGCATCGATTGATTCAGTTTCAGCACCACCGCGGTTGACAGCTCCCATTAAGACCTTCTTAAGAAGCTTCTTAGGCTTGATCTTAAGGTTCTCCTAAGAAGGCAGTTAAGAACGCTTCTGGGAAACACCCGTCTCTTGGCGCTCCTTCTTAGCCGAACCCTTCTTAGGAGCCTTCTTAAGTCCATAAGAATGATCGCATTTGGGAAACGCGGCCATTAACATTATTGTACAGCATAATATTACCATTCTATCAGTTCCTATTTGAGCACTATGGAAGAGGCTAGGTGAAGTCTGATCAGGTCAGTTCAAAAGAGCTGCCTGTAAGGAATAAGACTCCCACTAGATTCCTCTCCAACTCAACTACCTCTGTCGCATTTTTTGACCCAGTGTTTAAACAGCAGAAACCCTACATACGTGCTAAAGTACTTAGTCAGAAACTATTGGAGTGTGGTATTGTTAACTTTCGTTCATTGCCTCCCTATGGTACTCAGCCGCTGTGGGAGATCTTCAGGAAAAATAAGCACGTTTCCACTATTGGAATTTCAGGGTAATTTTACCTTCAGTATGCATGTGTTTCCACTTCACCAGGCCAAGCAGAAAGGGCCATTTTGGGGTCGTTTCAGGAACCAACAGAGTACCAGTATGAGGGTATGTACTCGTATATGGCCCAGTAGAGTCGCTGAGCAGAAGACGTGGTTATGTCATGCTGACTGGTTGTAATTCAGAGAGAAATAAGCAGACGTCATCAAACGACCAGCTTTGTAAAAATAAGAAGAGTTACCGGCCAAACAGTTTATAACTACAGCAAACAGAAATGCAGCAACAAGCCCTGCTTCTTCCTTGTCAATCTCTTGTTATTTCTGTTGCCCTGGGTGCCTTTTTGCATCAGTGATGCTACTCGCTGCCGAATCGGTCATGATATGCAGACATCTTAACTTATTCCTTAAAGGGCAGATTGTGTATGGAAACATGGTGGCTAAGAGGATCTGGCCAACAGATTATCCCGTCAGAAAAAGATCTGGTTAAATTATCCTGAAGTTCCGATAGTGGAAACGTGCCTATTAGTACATGTCAACAGCACATGGTGCCAGATACTTCTACCTTATGTTCTGATGACACAGTGTCTTTCCTCATCTAACTGACCAATCTCCTCTCTGCTGAGCTGTGCCTCATCAGCAGGCATGATCTCTACTCTGGTCAATACCTGTATGCCCACCAGCTCACAAGAAGTCAATAGAATTTTTATTAGGAAACAATAATGGGGGACGTTGGGGTGGATATGAGGTGTAGAAAGAGAGAAGGTGAGGTGTGTGGAGAGGTAGTACATTGATTTACCCTTCATAGTTTGGTGCACTACATTTACCCAGCAGAGTGCTCAAATTAGTGCCCTCCAGCTCTCTCCCAATTAGTTTCCACAGAGACGAGGTGTAAAGCCAGTCACTAGCCTCATTACCTCTCCTCTCTCCTCCTCATACTGTGCCTTCTACTCTCTTTTTCACTGTTTTTTTTTTGTTGTTTTTTTCCCCTTCTCCACTTCAGCCTCTCTCATCTTTTTTCCTCCCCTGTTTCAGTACTCAGTCCTAAGCTTTTATTTGTGCTCTCTCTCTCGGTCTCTCCGTTCCAACATCTGTGTATTTTCCGTCTGTTTAAAGTGCCAAACACTCTGAGAAGACTGCATTCATCTCCAGGAGCATGGTGTGGGTTTGGCTGAAAGACTCAAGCACCTGATGAAGAATAGATGATGTTGTTCTTTTGTCCCTGCAGCTCTCTGAAGTTCTACAGCACTGGAAAGTCAATTATATTTTTAAAGCTCTTCAACTAATGCAGAATCCTTTTAGTACATGTTCCCTTTAGACCTTTAGTTTCAACACTGAACTCAACATACACTACTGACTTTAAATTAAGCCAGTGAGGTTCTCCTGAAGCCCCTTCTTCAAATTATGTGGATCACTATTACCTCAGTGCTCATTTTGTATGTTAGCAGGCACACCCGGTTCTTGTATGAAATGTCAAAGGATCAACATGGCATAAACAAAATATTTGCTTTTTTAACAACACTATTACTGCATGCTTGCCTAAAATAGGTTTTTCTCTGTATCCATAGCTATCACCACCCCAAGCATGGTTGTCATATCTACAGGGCTACGTGTAGGTGAGTGTGTGTGTGTGTGTGTGTGTGTGTGTGTGTGTGTGTGTGTGTGTGTGTGTGTGTGTGTGTGTGTGTTCTGGTATTCACGGCGTTATGGGGACTTCGATCTGTTTACACAGTCACGTCGTGGGGACCTCTTCCCTCATGGGGACCAAAAAGCTGGTCCCCATAAGGAAATCCATTTTAAATGACTAAATAAGTAATGGTAAAGGTGCCTATGAAGTTTCAGGCATTGGCTCATACCACATGTTTTTCTGTAAATTTGTGTAAAGGTGTGTGTAGTGATAGCGCCCCCTTTGAGTTTGTGGTTGGTATTGCACCTCATTAGTAAGTCACACACTATTCCAAATATGGCTTGGTACCACCATCTTCCTGGTCCCCAAAAAGAAGGAGTTTGGAGTTTTAGTGTTAAAGGTAAAAATTAACTCTGAAAGCATAAAAGGGGCTTATTGTGAGAGTTTAACAATTAAGGAATCTGGAACCTCTGAAGAGGATAGAAAATACATACAAGGTGAGTCATTTGTGCAAATATTTAGGTAACTAATGTTTACCTCTATGTTAAGTATGTTAAGTATTTGCATAATATGCAGCTTGCATAATATTTTGAAATAATTATTTATGTATCAATAAAGATCAGTCTCTTTTGAGCTTTTTTGTAATGAAGAATGGGCAACATTTTTAGAAAGATGGTGAAGTCATATTCCTTAAAGCAAATTGTTTTCTACAACTTAGTGAAGCAGGGGGACAGTATAGAAATGCATTCAATTTAAATTCAATTCAAAAATGCTTCATTGATCCCAGAGGGAAATTAAGTGTTTGTATAGCTCATATAATTAATTATTTAAGGAGTTGTTGTAGATCATGATGGCTGTGGGCAGGAAGGATTTCCTGTAGCTGTCTGTTTTGCAGTGAAACTGAAGAAGCAGCTGACTGAAGACACTCTGTTATTGTATGACAGTCGCATGAAGAGGATGCTCAGGGTTGTCCATAATTTGACAAATTTTACAGTTTTATTCATAAATTGGAAAATGTGCATTACAGTGGCTTGCAAAAGTATTCGGCCCCTTTGAACCTTTCCACATTTTGTCACATTACAGCTACAAGCATGAATCAATTTTATTGGAATTCCACGTGAAAGACGAATACAAAGTGGTGTACACGTGAGAAGTGGAACGAAAATCATACATGATTCCAAACATTTTTTACAAATAAATAACTGAAAAGTGGGGTGTGCGTAATTATTCAGCCCCCTAAATCAATACTTTGTAGAACCACCTTTTGCTGCAATTCCAGCTGCCAGTCTTTTAGGGTATGTCTCTACCAGCTTTGCACATCTACAGACTGAAATTCTTGCCCATTCTTCTTTGCAAAACAGCTCCAGCTCAGTCAGATTAGATGGACAGCCTTTGTGAACAGCAGTTTTCAGATCTTGCCACATATTCTCGATTGGATTTAGATCTGGACTTTGACTGGGCCATTCTAACACATGGATATGTTTTGTTTTAAACCATTCCATTGTTGCCCTGGCTTTATGTTTAGGGTCGTTGTCCTGCTGGAAGGTGAACCTCCGCCCCAGTCTCAAGTCTTTTGCAGACTCCAAGAGGTTTTCTTCCAAGATTGCCCTGTATTTGGCTCCATCCATCTTCCCATCAACTCTGACCAACTTCCCTGTCCCTGCTGAAGAGAAGCACCCCCAGAGCATGATGCTGCCACCACCATATTTGACAGTGGGGATGGTGTGTTCAGAGTGATGTGCAGTGTTAGTTTTCCGCCACACATAGCGTTTTGCATTTTGGCCAAAAAGTTCAATTTTGGTCTCATCTGACCACATGTTTGCTGTGTCCCCCACATGGCTTGTGGCAAACTGCAAACGGGACTTCTTATGGTTTTCCTTTAACAATGGCTTTCTTCTTGCCACTCTCCCATAAAGGCCAACTTTGTGCAGTGCATGACTAATAGTTGTCCTATGGACAGATTCCCCCACCTGAGCTGTAGATCTCTGCAGCTCGTCCAGAGTCATGGGCCTCTTGGCTGCATTTCTGATCAGTGCTCTCCTTGTTTGGCCTGTGAGTTTAGGTGGACGGCCTTGTCTTGGTAGGTTTACAGTTGTGCCATACTCCTTCCATTTCTGAATGATCGCTTGAACAGCGCTCCGTGGGATGTTCAAGGCTTGGGAAATCTTTTTTTAACCTAAGCCTGGTTTACATTTCTCAATAACTTTATCCCTGACCTGTCTGGTGTGTTCTTTGGACTTCATGGTGTTGTTGCTCCCAACATTCTTTTAGACAACCTCTGAGGCCGTCACAGGGCAGCTGTATTTGTACTGACATTAGATTACACACAGGTGCACTCTATTTAGTCATTAGCACTCATCAGGCAATGTCTATGGGCAACTGACTGCACTCAGACCAAAGGGGGCTGAATAATTACTCCCACCCCACTTTTCAGTTTTTTATTTGGAAAAAATGTTTGGAATCATGTATGATTTTTGTTCCACTTCTCACGTGTACACCACTTTGTTTTGGTCTTTCACCTGGAATTCCAATAAAATTGATTCATGTTTGTGGCTGTAATGTGACAAAATGTGGAAAAGTTCAAGGGGGCCGAATACTTTTGCAAGCCACTGTATGTTCCATCCATCCATCCATTATCTGTACCCGGACATCATATGCACGGGTACAGATAATGGATGGGTGGGGGGCTGGTGCCTATCTCAGGCAGTCATGGGGTCGGGTACACCCTGGACAGGTTGCCAGTCCATCGCAGGGCAACACAGAGACACACAGTACAAACAATCATGCAAGGTTTAATAAAGGAAAAAAAACCTGTGTTTTTTTGCAGTGAATACCATATTTATATAGCTACCTTTCAGGCCAGAAAAGGTTAAAACCTATATATCGTGTATCTATGTAAAGAGCAGAATGTGACCTATAACTTGATGTAAGGCACAAGGATATGTGACTTTCAGAGGCTGAGCTATGGGTACACATGTTTGTTCATTTCTGGTT
Organism: Valencia hispanica; assembly: GCA_963556495.2. Lineage (NCBI taxonomy): Eukaryota > Metazoa > Chordata > Actinopteri > Cyprinodontiformes > Valenciidae > Valencia > Valencia hispanica. The sequence goes on along the minus strand of OY747707.1, from coordinate 36,868,524 downwards.
TCTAGGATGCAGCTCTAGAATTCTCAAGAAATAGTCTACACATAGCAGGTCACTGAGAGCTAATAGCTGAAATTAGATTATAGTTTTGCTTATTGGAAAGTACAGAGCATGGTGTCATCTGAGGTATGGCTTTGGTCATCTCCATTGCCCATCCCTCCACATGCTTCACCCGGGTCTCCGCTCCCTCAACATGCTCTGATTGTCTTTGTATTTCTGACATATTGCCAAGTTAACAGTTGATTTCTTGTCACATTGAATTAGTTTATTGACGGAAGTTCAAATTGTCTTCTTTATGTCAGACTTTAGTAGCACATTTATTGCAGAGTAAATCCTCAGGGTTAGCAGAAGGGGTATTGTGGCCCACCTCATGCTTCTTGCGGTTGATAGGCCAGAATTCAAGAGCACAAAGAATGGGAAGGCTAAAACTACGCATCAAGCTACTGTATGTAAGTTACCCCAGTGATCCACCAATGTATCTGAGTAAACTGGATTTAGTTACTGGGTTTACAAGTGAAAAGCAACAAGCACGTCGCAACAGTGGATAGCCAATTGCATAGCGTCACTAACTACAAACAGCTCAGGATAACCACTTTAAGTATAAGCTCTATCAAAAGGGAAACTTTTAAGCCTAGGCTTAAATGTAGACCGGGTGACTGCCCCACATACAAAAAGTGGGAGCCAGATCCACAAGAGAGGACCCCAATAACTAAAAAATTATATTGTACTTATTGAAACTCTAGGAATCACCAGTAAACCTGCAGTCTGAATGTGAAGTGCTCTGCTTGGAACACATTGAAGATATTCTGGATTTTACAGTGACCAAAAAAAGAAAGCTAAAATAAGAGAAATATGATGCCTCTTTTTAGTTTCTATCAGAACTCTCACTGCAGCATTTCAGATAACATCAAGGCTTTTAACAGATTTTTGTTACTTCCCTTTAGTAAAGAACTACACTTTTCAAGCTTGACATAATGCGGAAGTGAAAGATGGAAGTCCTGGGGATTTAAATGACATGTTCTGGTCATATTTGACACAAAGGTTCTTTATATTATTACCAGTATCTCATATGACTGATTATCTTCTGGCGCCACTCGAGCAGGCTGCCGGTTTTCAGCTGCCCAAAGTTGATCCTGAGTTTTTTTCTCTTTAAATATCTGTCCTTCAACCTCTTGTGTGTTTTGGTTTTTATTCTGGACTGCACGTTTGAAAAATGGAACCGACCATTGTTTATGGTTATCTTTTTTGTTGCACTTTTCACTGGAACATGTGATTGCCCGATCGGCCATTGTTTACACAAGGGACTAGCTGCTAGCTCTCGGTAGCGCCGCTGTTCTGCCTCCCACCAAGTGAGCCAACATCTCCCGTGAACTGAGAAGGAAGAGACACAGCACTGGTGCATGGATCGGGCATCACTGAAGGGGAAGGAGGTGCAGGCCCATCATCCCGTCCATCTTTATGTGAAATGTGAGATCTCCCCTCAACAAAGTGGACGAACTGGCGGCTCTAACCCAATATCAAAGGAGCTACAGAGAATGTAGTCTGTTGTTCCTGACCGAGATGTGGCTAACCGTGCTAGCTCTGGAGTCGCATACAAACATGGACGGTTTTCATCAGCACCAGGCCAACAGAACCAAGGAGAGTGGTAAGAAGAGAGGAGGGGGTCTGGCTGTGTTTGTGAACGATAGATGGTGTAAACCTGGGCATTTATCAAAGAGACGCTATGCAGTAAGAATATTGAGCTGTTAGTTGTTAGGATGAGGTCGTACTATCTACCATGGGAGTTTACACACGTTATCGTGATCGCTGTGTAAATCCCCCCTCTTCTATCGGTGCTGCAGCCTGCTATGTCATCCATACTGTGACCAGCAGACTCCAAACAGGCATACAGCTCATCACCTCTCCCTCCCCTAGGGGGGATCACAACCTGGTTCATCTCCAGCCTGTGTATGAACCTCTTGTATACAGAGAACCAACTGTGACACTCACAGTGAGAAAATGGTCAGAGGAGCCTGAAGAGGCTCTGAGGGACTGTTTCAGTTCTACTGTGTGGTAGGACCTCTGCGCACTATTGGGGGACGGTATTGACAGCATCACTGATTGCATAACGGACTACATTAACTTCTGTGTAGACAACACTGTACCCATTATAAAGGTGTGTTTTTTTTTACAACAATAAGCGCTGGATCAACCTGAAATAAAGACTTTCCTTAAGGAGAAGAAGAGGGCATTTCGATCTGGAGACAAGGATGAGCTGAGAGCTGTGCAGAAAAAGTTGAAATGGAAAGCTTTACCTCACTTCATGTAAAGAACGAGCTGCAAAAGATCAAGTTGAGAAAGGCTACAGGTCCAGATGGCATCAGCTCCAGGCTCCTGAGTTAGATGAAATGTGTGGCATCCTGAGATATCTGTTCAACCTCAGAGTGAAGCTGGGGAAAGCACCACAGCTGTGCAAGACCTCCTGTGAGGTCTTCACATCCGAAGGACTTCAGCAGCTACAGGCCGGTAGCCCTGACCTCGCATCTGATGAAGACCCTCGAGAGGTAAGTTCTTAAAGATCTTCACCCCCTGGTGAGGTCTTTATTGGATTTGCTGCAGTTTGCCTACCAGCCTGGCATCGGGTGGATGACGCCATCATCTACCTCCTGCACCGAGGTCTGACCCACCTGGAGAAGCCTGGAAGCACTCTGAAGATCATGTTCTTTGATTTCTCCAGTGCTTTCAACACCATCCAGCCAGGACTCCTGAGGGACAAGCTGGAGCTGTCAGGAGTGAACCATCCCACATCGCAGCGAGTTACTGGACTACCTCACAGGATGCCCACAGTATGTGAGGACACCGTGCTGTGTCTCTGACAGGCTGGTCTACAGTACATGGGCCCCACAGGGAACTGCACTGGTACAGTTACTCTTCATCCTCTACTCTACAGACTTCTCCATAAACTCCCCACGCTGCCACCTTCAGAAGTTCCTTGATGACTCTACCATTGTCGGTCTCATGACAGGTGAGGATGGCTCATAGTACAGACAGTGGACTAAGGACTTTGTGGACTGCTGCCAGCAGAACCACCCTGCAGCTGTTAGACTCTACAACCAAAACGGCTCCCAACAAACCCAATAGAGTTTACATCCCTGTGGTAATTTACAGTTTAACTCACTTAATTAACATTTCTGCTGCTGTTATTTGCACCACTGTTTTTCTCAGTTTATATTTGGTTAACTTCTTGTAAGTAATACGTTTACTTTTTTACCTTTTAATGCACAACTACGTATGTACTACATTCTGTAAATATTTTTTGTCTTTAAATCATCCTACTCAGTTGCACAGTCAAATAACTACACGGTACTTTGTTTTTTGTAATTGTGTCCTTAATGTACATATGTTATTCTTAATTCTGTTTTTATACTTTTTTCTACCTTTTATGTGTGATCCTTAAAGGGGGGGTATAATGCTTCTTCCAGGCACATATTACCCTTCTATACCACACTCCAATAAAATTGTCACCTTAAGTCTTTTAAAAGTCCGTAAAATATCCAAATCTACCTTAAAGAAATTTACTTCCGTATTGGAGACCTTGATTTTCGCCTGTGCCTCTCTAAGACCCTCCTACTCTTTCTGACACTCTCCCTTCGTTTCATCACATACCATGCATGCCATGCATCGCAGGATGCACGGAGTCGGACTCTGACGCATTTGTTGTTTACATAAAAGACGTGCAGCTGCCGCTGGTGTGTTATAATTACTTCACCTGGGACTCAGCCAGAGTTGTATGAGGTGGGGAGGGGTGGGGAGCTCTGCAGGGGCGAGGCTCTCAGCTGAGTACATAAGGTCGAAGGAGGAGATGGGTGGAAAAGGCGGGGATAGGTGGGAGCAGGCATTTCAGCAACCCCGAGAACTACCAGCAGATACTCAAAGATTACTCTAACATGAGTGAATGGGTCAGAGCAACACTTCAGGTATGTTTTTAATGAGGGAAAGACAGGTTCTCAGGATATTAAGTCCATTTTGCATAATACTTTAATGCTTCTATCATCTGTCACTTTGCTGCTGTTACAGATGAATTTCCCCTTTGTGGGACAATAAAGGAATGTTCTATTCAATTATGTTCTATCTTCTTTTTCAAAGGGGGTACATCAGCTAATGCTGCACATATCAAAGTAATGACACTATAAACAAAAACATAATTTGAGAGGAGTTAGAAATCAGGTTTCTGGGAGCACACAACCCCATATTCTCAGCGGATTGACTTATATGAAACCAAAGGACAAATAGATCTATAAAAGTAGGTAAGTGGTTGCATGTTTCTGTATCCGGAATGCATTGTCTTCCTCAAGAAAGTAAAAAGTTTTATTGCACTCTACCATATGGGGAAACTACATCAGGTGAATAAAGTAAAACTACCAGGTGAGGAGCAATTACATGAAGTAGGCCTCGACCATGGTGTGGAACACTTTCCACAAGGCTTCAATTTAGAAAACCTGTTTAGTTAAGAAGAAAACTTTTATATAGGTAATTTCACATGAAGAAAAATAAAGAAAATAATGTTTCTTTGGTAGAGTCATTTTTGCTGCAGCATAAAAACATGTCTCACTCTGACCATGAGACAAAACTTTAAAAAAATTATTTTTTCAAACTAAAACAATTTTTATGTGATAAATATTGTGAAAATATCTGTTTAATTTAGTATAAGTAGAGTTTATGATTACATGGTTACAGTATTGGCACCAACAGTAAGCTTGATCTCCTCTGATTGATTGGGTGAAATCCTGTGGTTCTAAGAGCCCGCGAAAAGCCGCACCAACTTAATTTAGGATGTGAGTAGATTTATAAAGTAGGGTCACTTGCGCGGAAAAAGGGTTAAACTGAATTTCTGAAAAACAGAGAAATGTAAATATTATTCATTTCGCATGCAACTTGTATTGTAGTTACAACAGTTGTCTTAACAGCAATGTCTTAAAATACTTTAAATAAGTATGGTCAGATTAAGTTCGACTTCCTGTTACATGCTTTTATTTTGAAACCCCAGGAAATAACAGTTAACTATCAGTAGCTTGATTCTTCAAGTGGCGTTTGGAGCACACCTGATCGGACCAATTAAACAGGAATAGAAGGAAGCTGTGATGTTACAAAAAGTCTTCTGTAAGTATCTATGTTTTCTCTGATAGATATATCACTAACTGCCTTTTGTTATTTGAGAAGATATGCTTCTGAAAATGTGTGCAGCCTTGCTAGCTAGTTTCTTTATTAGTTAGCATTAGGCTAATATATATTTTTCTTATTTTTAAATAGTGAGCATTGGAAAAACTGGCCAGACCTCAATTTTATTTTACGTATGTGAAATTCTGACAGCACTTTAGAATAAATTATGATTTCTGATATGATTTTGTTGCCATTAGCAACTTTTATTCATGTGTGTTAGTCAAGCATATGTGGACTACAGGCATGGCTGGATAACTTCTATTTTTAATTTAACCTTTATTAAAATGTTTTGGTGATTTCTGAAAAACATGTATTTCCTCTTAATATAATTTCTTCAGGACATGAAGTGGTTTATAGTGTTCCCAGAGAGAAAAAAAACATTCAATATTTATCTTCATACTTATGGTATACCTATTTGTATACTTATCGTCAGTGACAACAGCTCATTTGCAGCTTTCTTTAACATCCAGTGTTACAGTCCTGAAGACTTATGTCCACTTCTGTAACATTACCAAATACCAAGAATATACCTCATCATGTCCACTGTGACTGCTGTTTGAAGCCCAATTATTGGAAACTCTTGGGTCCTCCAGTTGGGAGATATTTTCATGTGTTTTCCAATAAATGAGACGATAACAAACCTACTTCATTGTGTTGATCTGAAAAGTGATAATAGAAGCAGGTAAATATGTTGACACTTGATCAGACAGACATCTGCCTCAGACAAAAAAAAAAACATGTTGGATCTGGTACTAATTTTCCTTTAATAAAATTCTAAGAACAAATTTTTTGAAAGCTCTGTTAACATATGTTTTGAAAATGAAAGCTGGGGATTTTCTCTGTGGTGCTGATCAGTAGCCAAAGAGCTCTATGTGCAAAATGTCTGAATCATTACCACATAAACTTTTCAATGGCTGATTTTCTTGAAGCTTCTTAATTCAATAACTGAAACACCAATATATATTTCTGTATCACGAACATGTTTTCATTTAAAGGTCCCTACATTTAAAAGATACGTAAAGGTTAAATTTGTACTGGTTTCATTGAGACCACAGAATTAGAATGTACACTTTATAGAATGCAGTTTCACTTTTCCACCATGGTGTTATGTTACAGTCTTATTCCAAAATGGATTACATTGATTTTTACATTAAACATTCTACACACAACACTCCACAATAACGTGAAGATTTTTTTATTTTAGCAAATATATTAAAAATTAAAAAACTAAGAAATCCCATGTACATATGTATTCAAAGGCTTTGCCATGCAGCAAAAATTGGCCTCAGGTGCATCTTGTTTCAACTGATCATCCTTGAGATGTTTCTACAGCTTAAATAGAGTCCACTTAGGGTAAATTCAGTTGATGTTGCAGGATCTGGAAAGGCAACAAGCCTGAAAGTTGATAGTGCATGTCAGAAGTCTGTAGATATTTAAAACAGGACTATGTCAAGACACAAATCTGGGGAAGGGTATAGAAAATGTTTAGCTACTTCGAAGGTCCAAAGATTTCAGTGGTCATCATCCATACATGGAAGATGTTTGTTACCACCAGGAGTATTCTTAGAGCTAGTGATTTATAAACTGAGCGATTAGGCAAGAAGGACCTTAGTCAGGAACGTGACTTAGGACCTGTGGTGACTCTGTCAGAGATCCAGCATTAGTCTGTGGAGAGAGGAATACCTCTGCACCAATACACCAATCATGACTATATGGTTGAATGTCCAGATGATAGCCACTCCTTAGCAAAAGGAACATGGCTGCATGTCTGAAGTTTGCCAAAAGGCACCTGAAGATCATGAGAAATAAAATTCACTGGTCTGATTAGATTGAACCTTTTGGCATGAAGACATCAAGGATGGATGTAGTAAGCTTGTTGCAACATGTCAAGAAGATCTGAGACTGCAATTGCTGCCAAAGTGCATCAGGAAAGTACAGAGCAAAGGCTGTGAATTCTTATGTAAATGGGATTCCTTAGTATTTTTAACATATTTTTAAAAATTCATAACTTTTTCATGTCATTAAGGGTTTTGTGTGCAGTTTTAAGGGAAATAATTCATTTAATCCAGTTTGAAATAAGGCTGTAACATAACATGTGGAAAAAGAGACGTGAGGTGAATACTTTCCGGGTGTACTGTAAACAGATTTAGTTTAATCTGAGCCTATATGAAATGCACAACAATGTGTGAAACTCTACCAAATAATGAACTGGGTTTGAGTTATAATATTGTTTAACTGTAGCTAAATATTTTTTTATTTCTTGCAGTTTAATATGTCACCACGTATCAGTCCGCTTAATGATGCAATGCAGCATGTTCTTTCCAAGACGGACAAAACATCAAAAATTGAAGTGAAGTACATCAATACAGTAAAAGGTAAGTTGGGATTTCATGTAACAAATTAAGTCAAAGATTGCTAACATGACTTTTCCAAAGGGAAATAAGATGCACTAGATAACGTAAAAGTGTGCAGCAACCAAAGATAGGTAGAACATTTTAGCGTTTAATTACAAAGAATACATCTTTTGTAGGACGTGGTGTATTTGCAAAGCATTCCATTTGCAAAGGTGAATTTGTAGTGGAATATAGGGGAGAAAGGATCACTGAAGAAGAATCTGAGAGGAGAAGGAGAGTCTACCATCCTGCCTGTGCAGCCTTTATGTTTGCATTTAAATGGCGAAGCAAAACATGGTGGTAAGAGCTAAAACTCTTCCTGTACATTCCGGCTTTGTAATAATATCCTAAATATGCTAATGTTTCATTTTAAGATTCTTCTGTTTCTATTATTTTAAGCATTGATGCCTCCATAGAAGATGGATCATTAGGTCGACTAGTTAATGACGAACACAGACATCCAAACTGCAGGATGAAACAAATCGATGTTGCTGGACATCCCCACCTCTGTTTGTTTGCCCTGAATGACATTGAAGAAGGAGAAGAAATTACCTATGACTATGGAGGTTCAGACTGTCCATGGAGAACACAGGTAAGTTGCTCAAGAAACGGTGCAGAAATTAACAACAGGTTTCCAGAAAATATATAAAAGCTTGTAAATAGAAGTTTCAATTTTACGTTTTCTAAGATGTTTTAGCATGATCCTGGAAACTGTACTTGATGATTATGCATACGTATGAACGACAGTTGAAGCTACTGTTATAAAAAATGTGTCTTTTCAGGGCATGAAATTGTTTATTTATTTTATGTAACTTCATATTATATGTTTTATGAAGCGTTTATTTACTAATAAAATTGTGTTTGTCAAGAACCTAAACACCCTTCAGCATTTTTGTACACTAAAAACCCTTTGTTAAATGTTCCAGCCATCAACCAGCACAAATGTAGAAACCGAAGCACAGGACTCCAAACCACTACATTCAGGCTCGAAGAGGGACGATGGCCCTGAGGGTGATGACTCTTCTAAACAGGTAATTACTTCATATTTAATGCCACACTCAATACTGTTTGGTTTATTTTGAATTATTTCAATCTTTCTGTCATTATTTTATCAAGAGATGTTTTCAATAGTTTACTGGATCTGTTTTCTGGTCACCCATAATGTCAATGTAGCACACTTTAGTCTGTTGAGCAGGACTGGAAAACTTGGATAACACTTGTAATAGAAGGAAATGTAAAACTGAGGGTCAAAAGTCCCCATGAAGCATGATTACAAGGTGTGTGGCTTACTGACATTTGGTGGCCAGTAGACCTGAAAAACAGTACACCAAACAATTGCATGTATTGCATATTGAAATGTAGGTGCAGGGCTACTGTTGAGGAAGGATTTATTTTGCACAGTAGTTTCTAAGTTGGTCTATTAGTTCTCCTTTCTGGACAATCACGGGGTCCCCACAACACACATTCACTAGTCTGTGTGAAGACTGTGAGTGAAGTGGTCCCCAGAAGGACATTAATAACTGTATGTGTGTTAGGTCCCCATGTAACATGTTCAAAGTGTGTTATACCAGGTACATAACCTGAACTATTAAAAAGTGTTTTGATTCTGTAGAATCTTCTTAAATAATGATGTGGGTTTTATTACTAGTTATTTATTAGGATGCTTTAAGTTTATTTCAAAACATAAATGTAGTTTTATTTAAAATGTTAAGCCTTAGATTATTTGGTTTTCCACTTTTGTACACTGACAACCCTTCATTAAATGTTCCAGCCATCAACCAGCACAAATGTAGTAACCGAAGCACAGGACTCCAAACCACTACATACAGGCTCAAAGAGGGACGATGGCCCTGAGGGTGATGACTCTTCTAAACAGGTAATTACTTCATATTTAATGCCACACTCAATACTGTTTGGTTTATTTTGAATTATTTCAATCTTTCTGTCATTATTTTATCAAGAGATGTTTTCAATAGTTTACTGGATTTGTTTCTGGTCACCCATAATGTCAATGTAGCACACTTTAGTCTGTTGAGCAGGACTGGAAAACTTGGATAACACTTGTAATAGAAGGAAATGTAAAACTGAGGGTCAAAAGTCCCCATGAAGCATGATTACAAGGTGTGTGGCTTAATGACATTTGGTGGCCAGTAGACCTGAAAAACAGTACACCAAACAATTGCATGTATTGCATGTTGAAATGTAGGTGCAGGGCTACTGTTGAGGAAGGATTTATTTTGCACAGTAGTTTCTAACTTGGTCTATTAGTTCTCCTTTCTGGACAATCACGGGGTCCCCACAACACACATTCACTAGTCTGTGTGAAGACTGTGAGTGAAGTGGTCCCCAGAAGGACATATATAACTGTATGTGTGTTAGGTCCCCATGTAACATGTTCAAAGTGTGTTATACCAGGTACATAACCTGAACTATTAAAAAGTGTTTTGATTCTGTAGAATCTTCTTAAATAATGATGTGGGTTTTATTACTAGTTATTTATTAGGATGCTTTAAGTTTATTTCAAAACATAAATGTAGTTTTATTTAAAATGTTAAGCCTTAGATTATTTGGTTTTCCACTTTTGTACACTAACAACCCTTCATTAAATGTTCCAGCCATCAACCAGCACAAATGTAGAAACCGAAGCACAGGACTCCAAACCACTACATTCAGGTTCTAAGAGGGACGATGGCCCTGAGGGTGATGACTCTTCTAAACAGGTAATTACTTCATATTTAATGCCACACTCAATACTGTTTGGTTTATTTTGAATTATTTCAATCTTTCTGTCATTATTTTATCAAGAGATGTTTTCAATAGTTTACTGGATTTGTTTCTGGTCACCCATAATGTCAATGTAGCACACTTTAGTCTGTTGAGCAGGACTGGAAAACTTGGATAACACTTGTAATAGAAGGAAATGTAAAACTGAGGGTCAAAAGTCCCCATGAAGCATGATTACAAGGTGTGTGGCTTAATGACATTTGGTGGCCAGTAGACCTGAAAAACAGTACACCAAACAATTGCATGTATTGCATGTTGAAATGTAGGTGCAGGGCTACTGTTGAGGAAGGATTTATTTTGCACAGTAGTTTCTAACTTGGTCTATTAGTTCTCCTTTCTGGACAATCACGGGGTCCCCACAACACACATTCACTAGTCTGTGTGAAGACTGTGAGTGAAGTGGTCCCCAGAAGGACATATATAACTGTATGTGTGTTAGGTCCCCATGTAACATGTTCAAAGTGTGTTATACCAGGTACATAACCTGAACTATTAAAAAGTGTTTTGATTCTGTAGAATCTTCTTAAATAATGATGTGGGTTTTATTACTAGTTATTTATTAGGATGCTTTAAGTTTATTTCAAAACATAAATGTAGTTTTATTTAAAATGTTAAGCCTTAGATTATTTGGTTTTCCACTTTTGTACACTAACAACCCTTCATTAAATGTTCCAGCCATCAACCAGCACAAATGTAGAAACCGAAGCACAGGACTCCAAACCACTACATTCAGGTTCTAAGAGGGACGATGGCCCTGAGGGTGATGACTCTTCTAAACAGGTAATTACTTCATATTTAATGCCACACTCAATACTGTTTGGTTTATTTTGAATTATTTCAATCTGTCTGTCATTATTTTATCAAGAGATGTTTTCAATAGTTTACTGGATCTGTTTTCTGGTCACCCATAATGTCAATGTAGCACACTCTAGTCTGTTGAGCAGGACTGGAAAACTTGGATAACACTTGTAATAGAAGGAAATGTAAAACTGAGGGTCAAAAGTCCCCATGAAGCATGATTACAAGGTGTGTGGCTTACTGACATTTGGTGGCCAGTAGACCTGAAAAACAGTACACCAAACAATTGCATGTATTGCATGTTGAAATGTAGGTGCAGGGCTACTGTTGAGGAAGGATTTATTTTGCACAGTAGTTTCTAAGTTGGTCTATTAGTTCTCCTTTCTGGACAATCACGGGGTCCCCACAACACACATTTACTAGTCTGTGTGAAGACTGTGAGTGAGGTGGTCCCCAGAAGGACATTAATAACTGTATGTGTGTTAGGTCCCCATGTAACATGTTCAAAGTGTGTTATACCAGGTACATAACCTGAACTATTAAAAAGTGTTTTGATTCTGTAGAATCTTCTTAAATAATGATGTGGGTTTTATTACTAGTTATTTATTAGGATGCTTTAAGTTTATTTCAAAACATAAATGTAGTTTTATTTAAAATGTTAAGCCTTAGATTATTTGGTTTTCCACTTTTGTACACTGACAACCCTTCATTAAATGTTCCAGCCATCAACCAGCACAAATGTAGTAACCGAAGCACAGGACTCCAAACCACTACATACAGGCTCAAAGAGGGACGATGGCCCTGAGGGTGATGACTCTTCTAAACAGGTAATTACTTCATATTTAATGCCACACTCAATACTGTTTGGTTTATTTTGAATTATTTCAATCTTTCTGTCATTATTTTATCAAGAGATGTTTTCAATAGTTTACTGGATTTGTTTTCTGGTCACCCATAATGTCAATGTAGCACACTTTAGTCTTTTGAGCAGGACTGGAAAACTTGGATAACACTTGTAATAGAAGGAAATGTAACACTGAGGGTCAAAAGTCCCCATGAAGCATGATTACAAGGTGTGTGGCTTACTGACATTTGGTGGCCAGTAGACCTGAAAAACAGTACACCAAACAATTGCATGTATTGCATGTTGAAATGTAGGTGCAGGGCTACTGTTGAGGAAGGATTTATTTTGCACAGTAGTTTCTAACTTGGTCTATTAGTTCTCCTTTCTGGACAATCACGGGGTCCCCACAACACACATTCACTAGTCTGTGTGAAGACTGTGAGTGAAGTGGTCCCCAGAAGGACATATATAACTGTATGTGTGTTAGGTCCCCATGTAACATGTTCAAAGTGTGTTATACCAGGTACATAACCTGAACTATTAAAAAGTGTTTTGATTCTGTAGAATCTTCTTACATAATGATGTGGGTTTTATTACTAGTTATTTATTAGAATGCTTTGAGTTTATTTTAAAATATAACTATAGTTTTATTTTAAATGTTAAGCCTTAGATCATTTGGTTTTCCACTTTTGTACACTAACAATCCTTTGTTAAATGTTCCAGCCATCAACCAGCACAAATGTAGAAACCGAAGCACAGGACTCCAAACCACTACATTCAGGTTCTAAGAGGGACGATGGCCCTGATGGTGATGACTCTTCTAAACAGGTAATTACTTCATATTTAATGCCACACTCAATACTGTTTGGTTTATTTTGAATTAATTCAATCTGTCTGTCATTATTTTATCAAGAGATGTCTTCAATAGTTTACTGGATCTGTTTTCTGGTCACCCATAATGTCAGTGTAGCACATTTATTTTTGTTGAGCAGGATTGGAAAACTTGGATAACACTTGTAATAGAAGGAAATGTAAAACTGAGGGTCAAAAGTCCCCATGAAGCCTGATTACAAGGTGTGTGGCTTACTGACATTTGGTGGCCAGTAGACCTGAAAAACGGTACACCAAACAATTGCATGTATTGCATGTTGAAATGTAGGTGCAGGGCTACTGTTGAGAAATGATTTATTTTGCACAGTAGTTTCTAAATTGGTCTATTAGTTCTCCTTTCTGGACAATCACGGGGTCCCCACAACACACATTCACTAGTCTGTGTGAAGACTGTGAGTGAAGTGGTCCCCAGAAGGACATATATAACTGTATGTGTGTTTGGTCCCCATGTAACATGTTCAAAGTGTGTTATACCAGGTACATAACCTCAAGTATTAAAAAGTGTTTTGATTCTGTAGAATCTTCTTAAATAATTATGTGTGTTTTATTAGCAGTTATTTATCAGAATGCTTTGAGTTTATTTTAAAATCTAACAGGAGTTTTATTTAAAATGTTATGCCTTAGATCATTTGGTTTTCCACTTTTGTACACTAACAATCCTTTGTTAAATGTTCCAGCCATCAACCAGCAGATATGTAGTAACCGAAGCACAGGACTCCAAACCACTACATTCAGGTTCTAAGAGGGATGATGGCCCTGATGGTGATGACTCTTCTAAACAGGTAATTCCTTAATATTTAATGCCACACTCAATACTGTTTGGTTTGTTTTGAATTATTTCAATCTGTCTATTATTTGATCAAGAGATGTCTTCAGTATTTTACTGGATCTGTTTTCTAGTCACCCATAATGTCAATGTAGCACACTTTAGTCTGTTGAGCAGGACTGGAAAACTTGGATAACACTTTTAATAGAAGGAAATGTAAAACTGAGGGTCAAAAGTCCTCATGAAGCATGATTACAAGGTGTGTGGCTTACTGACATTTGGTGGCCAGTAGACCTGAAAAACAGTACACCAAACAATTGAATGTATTGCATGTTGAAATGTAGGTGCAGGGCTACTGTTGAGAAATGATTTATTTTGCACAGTAGTTTCTAAATTGTTCTATTAGTTCTCCTTTCTGGACAATCACGGGGTCCCCACAACACACATTCACTAGTCTGTGTGAAGACTGTGAGTGAAGTGGTCCCCAGAAGGACATTAATAACTGTATGTGTGTTAGGTCCCCATGTAACATGTTCAAAGTGTGTTACACCAGGTACATAACCTGAACTATTAAAAAGTGTTTCATTGATTTTCTGAATTATAATAGCTCTTTCTTATTAGGATGCTATGAGTTTATTTTAAAATATAACTGTAGTTTTATTTAAAACTTTAAGCCTTATATCATTTGGTTTTATACTTTTGTACACTAACAACCCTTTGTTAAATGTTCCAGCTGTCAACTAGCCCAAATGTAGAAACCGAAGCACAGGACTCGAGTCCACTACATTCAGGCTCGAAGAGGGACGATGGTCCTGATGGTGATGACTCTTCTAAACAGGTAATTCCTTCATATTTAATGCCACACTCAATACTGTTAAGTTTATTTTGAATGATTGGAATCTTTTTACACTGTTAAGAGACGTTTTCAGTAGTGAACTGGATATATATTCTGTGTATTCTGTTTGAAGACTTAAGTGGTCCCCAGATGGACAAGTAACGTTATGTGGGTTAGAGATATGTTACTAATTGGGATGCTTTGAGTTTATTAGTGTTCTACAAAGTTAGATTTTTTTCTTAGAATCCATCGCGAGTTCTACAGACTTCCAGAGAAGACCCTACAACTTGCCAAGATGATGATGATGATGATTACGACAGGGCTGTGGACAATGGGAACTCACCTTCCATTGGTAGGAGTTGTGAAAAGTTACTATAAACATCCTACAGGAGAGAAATTATTTTTCCATCACTTCATGTGTAAACTGGTTTGACCATACATTACTATGTAACCAAATACTTTTTTCTTGAAAGGAAAATCATTATAGAATGTGTTTATCCTAAGATTTTGGTATAATACCTTTGTAAAATGAACAATTTTATTGTAACATGATTACATGATTGTGATACATACATAATTATCTAAAAGTACAACACAAGATCTGAATTTTTTTGCATTTTTACAATTATAGTAACCATTTAAAAATACTTTTTTGTTTTATAGAACCATCAGCAGAGGAAATCTTTCATCCTGCAGAAACAAATGAAATGATACCACCACCATCTCGGAAACGGAAACCACCACCATTGTCATCATCAGAGGAGGAGATGCCAGTGGAAGTCAGCACCTCACGATCTTCCTCTAAAGGTTGCACATAATACCTTTTGAAAAATTTAAGTAATATTAACTTTACATATTTACACTCAACACCAGTCCGATAGCAATATAAAAAAGTGTCTCATGGGTCAAGTACTAAGCATTTATTACTTTGTGTTTGCTGTTTAAAATTAGAAACATCCTTTCCAGGAGTAATGCTAAGAAACTAGTCCATGCATTTATTACCTCAAGGCTGGACTACTGTAATTCTTTGTTATCAGGAAGTCCACAAAATGCAATTAAAAGCCTTCAATTGATCCAAAATGCGGCAGCAAAAGAGAAATCATATTTCTCCGGTTTTAGCTTCCCTTCATTGGCTCCCTGTTAAATCGAGAATAGAATAAAGCTGTACTTTAACTTGGATAAATGCAAAAGCTACATAGGGTTTGCATAACAGGGGTGAGAAAAATAACTAAAATGGCTGTTATATCTGCAACCTTTCTCTTGAAACGTAGTCTTGTTGACTCATATATAACCTCATTAATCTGATTAGATGTAGAGAATTAATCTGGAAATTGAATAGTCTGTGTATGTGTTTCATATTGAAAAGTTATTTTGTTCAGTTAATTGTTAAAAATTCCAACTTAAGGTCAATAAATAGAATATCCATGTAACTGTGCTATATAATATCACAGGATTCAAAAATGTCATTCTTGTTAAATTAAATATGTTCCTTTTTAATTTCTAATATTTTTTTCTCTAACCTTTTGAAGGTAGAGCACCACTAAGGAGACCATGGAGCCCAGAAGAAGTCCAGGCCGTGGAAAGACACTTGAATAGATTCATCACATCATGCATTGTACCGGGAAAGTATGACTGTGAGAGGTGTTTAAAGGCTGAATCCGATGCTCTAAGAAACCGAACGTGGCAGAATGTAAAATTTTATGTTCACAACCGAATAACATCGAAGAAAAAGAAAACTGCAACAGCATTATTTTAGGGGATCAGGAACCACCATTTTAATTCTTTTTTAAAAACATTTATAGGCAAAAGTTGCCTTATACAAATGTTTAGGTTTGCTTCTTTTAAGTTGTGAGTTTTTTTTAGTTCAAGCTCAGCTGACAGTTCTTAAATACCTGGATAGATTTGAAAGCATAAAGCATTTTCTGTTTTGAATTATAATTACACTAAACGTAAAGTTTAAAGGTCATTGAACCTTGTCATTTTTTTGCAATTCATTAAAAGGTTTTCTGCAATGTTTTGTTTCCCATTTAATTTGTATTTATACATTTTTAAGTGCTTGATGACTTGTGATGACTTATTATGGCTGGCTGCCTGACTTAAGAACACGGAAGGCAGGTTTGATCGGCTTTCTTGCAGGTCCCCACTAAGTAAATTAGAGTATGTGTGAATATGCAAATAATATGCAAATCAGGTCCTCATGAGTAACGTTTAATAGAAAGTTAAAGAGTCCCCATCAAGCATGGTCCTGACAGCTTGATGACATTACTTTTAAATTTTTGTGATTTGAAGTTGTGTATAGACTAAGGCAGCTCTGTGTGTGGTACCTGATTTTTTATGAGTTTGTAATAACTTCAGAAAAGGTGGTCCCCACAGGTGATGCTCATAAAGTTGGTCCCCTGTCCACATGGAAACCAGTATGTGTGTGTGTGTGTGTGTGTGTATGTGTGTGTGTGTGTGCGTGTGTGTGTGTGTGTGTGTGTGTGTGTGTGTGTGTGTGTGTGTGTGTGTGTGTGTGTGTGTGTCCACCTCTTCTGATTGCAGGGCTTGACCAGAAGGTGTCTCCTCCCAGCTGGAGTTTGTCAATCCCAATCATGAGAACCTTAAAGAGGAGCGGATTACCTGAGGCAAATGCCAGATTGTTTAGCTCCATGAGTGATAATCAGGGCTACAACCTCTTGGTTTCTGCATTCTTTGATGTTCCATGCTTACCATTTTTCTGCCTGTGTGTGCCAGAGTTAGTTGAAGAACTCAGCTCAAGACTCCCTCCTTGAATCAGCTCACGGCTCCTCTGGCTGCTCCCTTGGTTCTTCCTGTCACTACCCCTCTACAACCATCCACCACTACTCATCTGTCCACCCACAGACGCTCCACCATCTCTCACATCTTCACCTGGAAGAAAGAACAGAAACCTTTACCAACAAGCACCACTCACAACCACCTGCTAATCTCAGCCACTGTGGGTATGCTCACCTTCCTCCCATGGAACTCCAACTCTCCAGCAGTAAGCTAAATATCTCAGCCATCATCTCCATCTTATCTGAACCATACTTACCTTTTGTGGATTTCTCAAAAGAACCATTCACTTGTATCAACAAGCTGTTCAGACGTCTCTTCGGTTTCCTCATCGATGCCTGCAAGATGGTTTTAAACAAAATCAACTTGACAATGATTAGTTTAAAAATGTGCATTTAGTGGAAGTGCATGTATAAAAAAAATTACCTTGGTGCTGTCAGATCTCTCTCCAGAAATGTGAAAGCCAGCCAAACCTTAAAACCATTACCAGGTGAAAAAACACTGACAATTTCGTAGCATCTGTTTCAGCATTTTATTATATTAGGCTGTTAATGTGTAGTAAGAACCTTCAGAGATGGAAGAAAAAACTGGGAAGCATGCACACACTCATCGGCCGCTTCAATGGTTCACCTTAGAAGTACAAGAATCTCTTTTGCTTGGAGAACTGCCTTTTTTCTTCTTGGCATAGATTCTACAAGATGTTGGCAGAGATTTTTCCTTAGAGATGTTGGTCCATATTGACATACCATCATGTAGTTGCAGCAGATTTGTCGGCTGAACATCCACAATGTGAATCTTCAATTCCAACCAATCCCAAAGCTGCTCCTTTGGATTAAGATCTGGTGACTGTGGAGGCCATTGGAGTACATTCTCATGTTTAAGAAGTTGTTTAACAAGTTCGAGAGGATTTGGACTTTTTAAGAAATGGTGCATTATGCTGGAAGTAGCCATTGTGGGTTACATGATGGTCTTAAAGGGATGAAAATGGTTATTAAATTCTCAGCTAGTTTGCTGAGTTTAAACAATACTCAATGCATACGAAGTATTAAATTTTGATAAGATAACATCGCCCCTTACCATTATACCATAACAACCAGCCTGATCTGTCAATTCTAGGCATGATGGATCCATGCTTTTATGTTGTTTATGCAACATTCTGACCCTAGAAATTAAATATTGCGGCTGAAATCAAGTCTCATCGAACCATGCTAAATTTTTCTCCATATTATTGTCCAGTGGTGGTGAACATATTCTTACTGTCAGGAGTGGTACCCAGTGTGGCAATCTGCTGATTAATCATCTGGGCTTCAATGTTCAACGTGTTTTCTCAGAGAAGGTATTTCCCATATCTTGGTTAGATTGACGGTTATTTGAGTGATTGTTGTTTTTCATCATCTGGAACCAGTTGGCCCATTCCCCTTTGACCTCTATCATTAACATGGTATTTCCACTCACACAACTATTGTACACAGGATTTTTTTCTTTTTGTGGACCATTGTCTATAAGCCCAGAAGATCATTCCGAGTGAAAATCCCAGTAGATCAGTTGTATATGAAAAACTCAGACCTGGCACCAACAACCATGCCATCTTCAAATTTACCTGAATCCCATTTCTCTCCCTTCCTTATGCTGAGTTTCAACATCAAAAAATCATCTTCACCATGTTTAGATGGCAAAATGCACTGAGCCAAACAATAGATAAAGGGCTAAATCTTTGCAACTACAAAGCGGCTAGCCTTCTGAGCTTTTCCCCTGAGCTGATGCAAGGCTTCAGCAAACTAAGTAGCTGCTTAGGGCTCCATGGCCGGCAGGGACCCCCCCCCCCCCAAAAAGAACTTCACTTCTCACACAGAATGCAAAAGTCAAAGCTTAAAATTTGTAGCTCTGTTTATCAAGAATTAGTCTCTTTTGAATTTGCTTTTAAAGGTTTATGAATAGCACATTTAATAATAAATATAAAGTTCTTTCAAATGTCAGAGTTGAATTTGTGTCCTAATTAAAATAACTTACTAAAATAGTTATTGTAATCAAATGAAAATTTTATTTTGTTGGTCAGAATTTAATGTTGCTAGTTTTAATATTTCTGCTGATGCACTCACAATTTAGACACACTAGTTTCAAACCAATCAATCAATGAATAAATGTTAATTTTCTGTGCATGCCTGGAAGCTCCACCAATTAAACTTGCCCCTCATCTCTTCCAACCAAATGAATAGGTCAGATAAATTACCTTGTGTCCACAAGATATTTTCTGCTGTTTATTTGATAGAAAAAAAAGTGAAACAGAATTTGGATCCCAAATCAAATTCTGCTCAGACCCCTATATATTTCTAGGGTAGCCCTGGTGGTTTAAACCTAGCAAAAATGGCTAGATTTGAAGCACAGAGAGACTTGATGATGAAGACTGACTGGTTCAGTCCAGCTCCACAGAAGCAGAGCTTTTGTCCAAATCAGTAAAACCCCAATGCTGCCCACGCCATTACATGCCTCATGTCATATTTTTGCAGACCCAGCTGTATAAGAAGGCCTGAATGTAGTATTTCTCATGACCTGAGGATACCTGCTGTGCATAGTTTACCAGGGGATTATATAGCAAGATGCACTGTGAGAGGATAACAGGTCTAGGGAGTAAGTGTGAGTCTATGATGTTCTGAAACATGTTTTGAAGGTAAACCTTGGGAAATTTACTGTGCTCTATAAATGCAGTGATACTTGTGAGTTGGTTTAGGTGGTCAACTCAAACTGCATACCTGCTCCACAAATAATGTACCTCACCCACATCAAACATACCTTTCTAATCTGTGTGGTCTATTTAACTTGAATATTTCCTCCCCCACAGCCTGCATGCTTTTAACTTCGGCACCTGGGACTGAAATAGTCTCATTACTATATAACATGCTGAGAAACGTGTTCAGAGAGTGATGGCATCAGAGCCAAAGAAAATATGTACATAAACCTTTTATTCACAAGCTGTCTGACTGAACTAACATTGGTGGTGACTTGTACATCTCCTTTGTCAACAGGTTGTTTGTTGCTGCATTCAGATAACATTTTTGAATGGTTTAGGAATAATAAAAAATAACAAGATGTTCAACTAGTTTACATTTAAGGAAGGAAGTGTGCGATGTGATGGGCAAATATGGCAACCAATAAAGATCCCACATGAACACTTACTGGTATTTAAAGATGTTCGTTCTCAGTGTCTGATAATATTGACACGTTTGATACTTTAGAAACCATGCGTAGTTCCTTCTTATAATTTTGCGTTCCATGATCCCAATAAAGGATAGATCTAATTCCACAAATCCAGCCTTTATATGCAACAGTGTGAAAAAGAAAGCCACTGTTAAAAGAAAATCTTAGGGACTTACAACAAACATTTGTAAGAATTTATAAGAGAGAGATTAGATGAGGACAAATTGTAATATTTTAGCCTACATACAAAATGCTATGTACATCTCACCCTGAACACACCATCCCACAGGGAAACATGGTGGTAACAGTATCATGCTGTGGGGGAGCAGGCACGGGGAAGCTGTTTTAGATTTAATGGGAAGATGGATGAAGGCTGTTGGAGGCTGCGAAGGACTTGAGGTTGGGGTGGAGGTTCATCTTAAAGCAAGAGAGCCACCCTAAACGCAGCCAAAGCTAAAATGAAATCTGGACCAGACATTTGTAATCCTCAGAAAACTAAGCCTTTGAATAATACAGATGAATCCAGTGCAAGCATTGGCCTGTATATCTTTTAGCTGATTTCTCACATAATGACAGTTCTGAAAATCTCTGGATATAGTGTATGTGTAGTAATGTGTAGAGTTTGCATGTTCTCCCCATGCATGTCTAGGTTCCCTCTGGGTACTCTGGCTTCCTCCCAGAGTCCAAAAACATGGCTGTTAGGTTGATTGTCCTCTCTAAGTTGTCCTTAGGGATGAATGTGTGCATGCATGGTTTGTTTGTCCTGTATGTCTCTCTGGTGCCCAGCGATGGACTGGCGACCTGCCCAGTGTGCCCAGCTCCCTCCCCCATGACTCTGCAAGAATAAGCCAGTTTAGATAACGAATAGATGTACACTCTGGATGTGACAGTGTGTGATGAGAGCAAATATGTGCAGAAAGAACTACCACTGACCACATGTGCATACTGATGAAATGTGCAGCCCAGGACTCCACCCCTATGCATCATCTTCATTAATGTTGCAGTCATATCTAAATATGCACGTGGCACTGAAGACAGCAAACACTAATTAAGGAAACAGCCACTGTCAATATGCATTACCATTGTTTGTGTTCCCACATTAGGATTATTAGTGGGTTGACATCAGTTTATTTTTAGTATCACAATGAAAAACTATTTCAAGATATTTTTTTTCTCACATACGGTTTGATATTTTAAGCTGCAGCTTCGCTTCCTAATATTTGCAAACAGCAAACATGTTACAGGAAAATAAGGCCAGTTGTTTCTGTTTAAAATAGGTAGGACAACAGGAACACCTAGTAACACATCCTTGGCCACAGAACAGAGGAGTTTTGCCCACAGTAAAGCAAACACCTTTTCGCTCTAAGATCACACCCCCAGCAATTTCATCCTTTTTCCCTCCCCTTTCACCCCTCCCTCCTCTTGCACAGTAACCCTGAGAGAATCTAGGTGAGGTGTCAGGCCGAAGTGCTGCCTGCAAACAAAGCTACCCTGTCCACCCCAGACCCAGATGTTCCATACGGATACCCCCTGTGGATTTGGCTGAATGTAACCGCTCCAAAAACTTCCCTCACATTCACTCTCAGTGCATGCTCTCTGTTTGTGTTGTTCTCTACTAATCTGTGGAGTCCTACAATGGCCGTCAAAATCAAAGCTTGGTGCACAGGAGCAATTAACGGTTTAGTGCTTCCAGCACATTCTTTTGCATTTATTCCTTTCCTTTGCTATCACTTCCTCTCCAGACCCCCGGTTGGTTGTTTCTGGTTAATAATGTAGCGCGCCTCGGTATCTGATGTTGCAATGGGTTGCCGTGGCACCACAAAGAGGCTGTCTACCT
This sequence comes from Valencia hispanica, assembly GCA_963556495.2. Classification (NCBI taxonomy): domain Eukaryota; kingdom Metazoa; phylum Chordata; class Actinopteri; order Cyprinodontiformes; family Valenciidae; genus Valencia; species Valencia hispanica. Next base: position 36,846,192 of record OY747707.1, on the reverse strand, counting down.
TTCCGGTAGAGACGCGGTGACCGGTTGCCAAGGAGTTGATTTCAGGAAGGAGGCGTGGAAGAGGGCGGGAGGGTAAAGTAAAGGTCTGGCAGAGATAAAGTAAAAGGGACAAAGACAGAGAGAAAAAGACTGGAAAATAAAATGTGATTTAGTGTGGGAAGCTGGTCTATGATTCAGGCTTTTGCCATGGTGTTCAAACTTCGCTCATGATGGTGAAATTAAGATGATGATAACCTAAATAAATACAAAAAGCTGTTTCCAAAAGGTGATTTCCTTTGTTGATTGGAAAAAATATATCTAAAAAAAACCTGTCCCTATACATTATAACCTGCCTGATTACTGCTAAACAAGTAGGATAAAAAATCCACCTAAATGGAACCTGTCTGACAATATGAAGTAGGCTAAAAGTAACATATCATGTTCTGATGTAACGACATTTATGAGCAGATGAGTCATTTCTCTGGCTTTGGGACTCAAACTACAGTGAGAATAATTTTCCATAAATGAAGAAAACATACTCAGTAAGGGCCGGACTATCTAAAATACTCCAAGAGCACATCAATTTAGGAGGTCTATTAGGTCACAAGAGAACACAGAACAACATCCAAAGATCTGCAGGTCAGTTGAGCTCAGTGTTTATGATTCCATCCATTATCTACACCATCCATCCAATGGAGGGCCGCGGGGATGCTGGTTCCCATCCCCAGCAATCATCGGGCAAGAGGTGGGGTACACCCTGGACAGGCCGCCAGTCCATCGCAGGTGTTTATGATTCAACAATATGAAATAGACACGACATCCATGGTAGAGTTCCAAGGTATCCCTGGTGATCAAAGAAAACATCTCACATTTTGCTAAAAAAAATGTCATGATGATCCAGAAGCCCTTTGGGTAAATATTCTGTTTTCTGAAGAGAGAAAAGAGGATTTTTTGGGAAAGTCTATATACTGTTTCACCTGGCATAAAAGAAACACACCACTTCAGAAAAAGAAGAACACGCTCACAGTCAAACATGTTGGTGGTAGTGTGATGATCTGGGGCTACTTTGCTGCTTCAGGACCTGGACAGTTTGCTGTATTTAATAGAACCATGAAAAGTTTCACTGCCATTTATTGCAAACACTTGAACGATGTTGTTCTTGTTAAAGGTGGCAAGTTAGGTATTAGGTTAAGGGAGCCATTACTTTCCAAGCAATTACTTAGACAAAGCAAGCTTTCCAAACCAACCAGGTTGTTTTTTTCCCCCTCAAATGAAATCATTTTAAAACTGAATTTGCTCTGTTTGTCTTTGCCTGATGTTAAAATTTGTTGGAAGATCTGAAGCCTTTAGAATATTACAAAAAAGCAAAAATAAGAAATCTTTAAGGGGGAATACATTTTAACAGCACTGCATGGTGTAAAATTGGTTTGAGCGAAGTACATAAGATGAGATATGAGATATCTTTTAACTTTTGTCTGCATATTTGTTTCCTTATAAGAAGAGAAATGCCATTAAGTCGTTGAGGTGTAGCTTGCAGATTATGTTGTGGGTGGAAAAATCCATTCACAGGTTCCACAGCGCATATTTATGTCATTACTACCAAGGCATTGACGCTGAAGGAATTGATGGATTTCGCTGTTCATCAGTGTTTCAGTTAAAGGTATTTCCCAGCGAACCAAAAGGTTTATGGTGATGCAAACACATAAATTCCCACATAGAGAATATCACAAGTGCTTAAAAAAATGTATAAAAAAGCTGACTCTCTGCCTTCAAGCCTTCGCACAATGTTTTTTTGCGGTAGTTAATCTGATTCCATAGCAGGCAGGGTTGTGTCAGAGATGTCTCTTTTTTACCAGAGAGCTGCTCCTACATCAATGAGATTGTCTTTATCTGCCTGCTTGCAGCTTGGGCTCAGATTCTGCCCTCTATATACGGGTGCCGGGTTTGTGGGAGGCATGTGGGCGAAGGTGCGTGGCATCCGGCCTAATGCACAGCCTGGAGAGAAATACTAACACTTCATATTCACTGTGACTTCAACACCGCCACAGTTGAGGCTCTCACATTTGGATGGAGATTTTCGCTGAATGAGTCACAGGTTTGAAAGATATTCCACGGGACATGGTCTTCTAATTTTGTTGCGGTGTGAAATGAAAAGAGTCGACTGAATGCTGATAGCAGGGGTCCGTGTGGCACAGTCAGCCCCACAACTGCAGGACATGCTCCTTGTCGTCTTGCTTAATAACATAAAAAGGAGTTTGTGGAGACCTCGTTGCAACGTGCTCCTCCTCAGAACCCAGGAACGCCTTTTGTGTTTGACTCAGGATATTCCCTGCTGCACTACATTCCACAGTTGCTCCGTTATTCTGGACATGGTCCCTGGCTCTTCCTGCCAAAGCCCTCCCATAAACACACATCCAACCCTGGAGTCCTCGCTCTGCAGGGGGCATTCCTGAGGTGTTAGTTTTCCGAGTTTTCCTCCATATTCAAATACATCCAAACATAAACAGTCAGGATTTCTACCCTTGACCAAAAAATAAAAAGGTAAAAACTCCATTCTCCCTTGACAGTTCAAAAGATCATAAATTATGTTCAGTCTTCTGCTCATTTGCACATTTGAGAGGTGATCTGTAATTAAAGGGCCAACGTTATTCTTACAGAAATTGCAGAAATGTGTAGAGATAATCACTTGTAGTTGTCTACAGAACAGGCCAAACACCCCAAAGATGTGCTTGTCTCTTTATAGAAACTCTCCGTATTGTTCATGCTATCATTCCATATTACAACACTGAAGAGCGCAGGCATCCCCTTCCTGGAAAGAATCTCTAATTTTTATTTTGTCCCTTGCGGGTTTGTTTACATGTTGCAGTGGAATTATGGGAACTAACAAAGAACATTCCTTGTAGTACTTCAGTTTAAGAGTTTGTCAAACTGGAAGAAAAACTCCAATAATGCTGCCATATAGATGTGCACACCGTTAAACTTACACTTTGTGGAGAGTTTACAGAAAACTAAAGAATCTTATTGTGCTAAGGGGCAGGGTACAAAACATTTCATAACAATATCTGTATACTAATAAAAACAGTCATGAATAACTGGGGGAAATTACATTACTAAAACTGGATGTTTTCCAGAATCATTGAAAAGCTGTTATCAGGCTGAAGGGGATTTATGTGTACTAGATGTGACAACAACAATCAGGCCTTAAAAGGATTTATTGTGGTCACATGTTTTTGCATCCCAAAAAGCTAGAATTTAAACAGCTGTGTGTACACCTTTTAGAGCCACTGAATCTACTGTAAAATAACACACCACGTTCAATAAGCATAATATTCTCTATAGAAGTATCTTGATTGTATCACACTCACCAATTATATTCCGTATGACAGTGTGTATTATAAAACAAAATGCAACAACTTTAGGCAGACTCAAAAAAGATAAAAACAGGTGAATTTTGTCCGATTTATATTTTGGGTGAAATAAATTGGTGGGTTTTTAGAAAAGATTTAATGTTTGGTAAAGCAAAACATCAAGTTGTAATTTTTTTTAATTATTGTTATTTGCTGTAATTGTTATCCTTGAAAGGTGTTGGAACACAGCCATGATTACTGGACCAAAACACAGACCTCCCGTCAGTAGGAGTGCTAATCACTCAACACTCTTAGCTTCAACACAAAGAAGGGGAGTTCCGAACACCCTGTCGGCGGCGATGAAGAGGCTTGGCTGGTAGAGCTGAGTCTGGCGGCGCGGAGGCCGGCTGAGAAGAGTCTGGCAGCGCGGAGGCCGGCTGAGAAGAGTCTGGCAGCGCGGAGGCCGGCTGAGAAGAGTCTGGCAGCGCAGAGGCCGGCTGAGAAGAGTCTGGCAGCGCAGAGGCCGGCTGAGAAGAGTCTGGCGGCGCGGAGGCCGGCTGAGAAGAGTCTGGGGGCCCTAACGACGGGGACGGGTCCTCCTTTACCCTCCCTGGGAGCTCAAGCAACGGGGACGGGTCCTCCATGACCCTCCCTGGGAGCTCCAGCGATGGGGACAGGTCCTCCATGAGTCTCCCTGGGAGCTCCAGCGATGGGGACGGGTCCTCATGACCCTCCCTAGGAGCTCTAGCGGCAGAGACGGGTTCTCCCTGACCCTCTCCGGGGACTCTGGTGACCCATGGGGAGACGCCAGATGCTGGAGAGCAGCCAATGCGATGGTCAGAAAGACCACAGGAATGGTGGAGGCTGAGACTGGGACTGGCTCTGGAACTGGCGCTGGGACTGGAACTGGAACAGGGTGGCGATATCCTGGGCGAGTGCTGGGTCCATCTTCATGGCCGGATCATTCTGTCAGGAGTATGCAGTGTGGCGCATGGACACAAACGCAGATGCCGTGGAAAGGTGCAGGATATTTATTTAAGTGCTGCTGGGGGAGGAGGAGGTGATGATGATGGTGGTTATGGCAGGAACGGAGAGGCAGGATGGGAAACAGCAGGACAACACAGCATACATAGACAATGATCCGGTGCTGAGTGAAGGGAAGTGATGGGTTTTTAAAGGCAGGAGGTGAGGAGGATCAGGTGTGGATGATTGGAGAGACAGGTGAGGACAATGATGAGGAGATGGAGCAAACAGGGAAGCATGACATCCAGCATGACAATGATCCCAAACATACTGCCGGGCATCGAAGGAGTGGCTACGTAAAAAGCATTTCAAGGTGCTGGAGTGGCCTGTCCAGTCTCTAGACCTCAATCCAATAGAGAAAATCTGTGGAAGGAGTTGAAAGTCCATGCTGCCCAGTGACAGCCCCAAAACATCACAGCTGTAAAAAAGTTTGTGCAAACCTGGTGAAGACCTACAGGAAACGTTTGACCTCTGTCATTGCCAACCAAAGTTACATTACAAGGTATTGAAGTGAACTTTTGTTTTCAACCAAATACTTATTATCTGCACCAATTATACAAATACATTCTGTAAAAATCATACAATGTGATTTAATGGACATTTTTTACATTCTGTCTCTCTGATCTGACGTGTAGCTATGATGAAAATTACAGAACTCTTTCATATTTTTGAGTGGGACTACTTGCACAACTGGTGGCTGCCAAATACTTTTTTGCCCCACTGAAATTTAGTGACTACCGTTTCAGCTGGACCGACCGGTAGCTGGGGATATTTGAGCCGTCTGATCTATGTAAGGAAATAATTCAATAAAATAATGTCCAAAGATTTTAAAGACGGATTTCCAAACTTTGCACACAACAAACCACCAGAAAACTGGCCACAGAAAACATAGAAAAAACAGACACACACCAGCAACAGATACTACAAGTTCAGTTTTCTCAGGGGTGTCAATACTGATTTTTTTTAAATAAGTGTCTTTCCCTGTTACCAATATAAAAAATAAATAACTTTGGGGTCTAGGACAGGCTGACAGTTGGGAGAATCATTACACAGGATTTTAAAAACTTTGCTAAAAATATTACTTTTGCTCATTTAAAATTTTACCAACTATGATCCAGTGTGACACTGATGATTTTATCCAAAGTTGTCCAGTTTGCTAAATTTGTTGTTACAGAAATGAAGGCAAAATGTGGCAACCAATTTATTCATAATATTACCTGGTGATTTTTTTCGTTCTAAAGGTGATATTCCCTTAGAATATCAGGAAAATCATGTTGGCTTTCTTTTTACAGCAAAAGGAAAAAAAACAAATTACAGATAAATTGAAAGCTTACCACTTCCTTGGCTTCATACGTCTTTTCAAAAACAGTTTGTTGTAGAATTCACAAAATGTGGCTGTGTACAGAAAATTGTTATCTTTCAACGTCTCAAATGGTTTGATTTTATTAAAAGTTCTGAAAACTTCAGAGATTAGTAAGAAGACTGAAAAACAAGGACAAATAAATCTACCCTCTTTTTCCTGAATATCATGGCCTTGTAAGACCTAAAGCTCCCCGTGCTTACAGTAGATAAACACTGGTTTTAGTGTTAGTCGGGCATTGAGGGCAGAATTCAGGAGCCCTGAAATATACCTTGGGATTTAGACAATATTTAGCAGGTACTTTGACAACGAAAATGACTTTTGATAGAAGTCTTACGGTTTGGAAAAAAAGCAATGGTTAAATATTTAGATTTAACTTCTTTGGCAGCAAAGTTCTTCAAATTTGGCTGCAGGATTTCCAGTTTTAATTTGAGTCTTTGATCAAGTAAATTCCAAAGTAAACAACATAGAAATGTTTTGACAGAAGAGACATTCTGAATCCATAAACCAAAACTCCTGACAATTTTACCTCCATATATGGCCCTGTGATGGATGAAAAACATGTCCAGGCTGTACCCCGCCTGTTACCCACTGACTGCTGGGATAGCCTCCAGTTCTCCTGCAACCTTGACAGCAACAAAGCATTAAATTGGTGAGACCTCATTGTGGACTGTAGTGTCAATTAAATGTAGGGCTTTTAATGATTGAGTTCAACTGTTCTTTTTTTTCTAGACCAGAATAACCATACAACATGTAATTGCATTTATTTTTAAACGCAACAATTTGGTGCAAACGTTTGAATGCATGGTGGATTTTCTCTAATCCATACAGGGTATGTTTGACAGTAACTATTGGACTGATCAAGGCTTAGGACACTGGGAAAGTCTTAGTGATGATCTATGAAAGAAAACTTTGGGTTCACACAAGTTTGGGAAATCTTGGAATCATTTGTAAACAGTTGCAGATTCCAACATCATCAGTTTAAATCACAGTACATTTAGATAAAACCAGAGTTTTACATAAATTGCATAAAATAGTCAGTTTGGACAAGCCAATTCATTTTTATTTGCTGGCGGAATAATAAGAAATGGTGGAATAATAAGATGTTGTTTTATTACTGTCTTCAGAAGTTCAGATACAATAACATTACTATGCCTTTAGACAATAATAAACAACCCAGATGATGATTTCACAGCTTTAAATGGTTCAGATAGGTTAATTCCTAAGATTTTAGTCAAATTAAAGCCCACCTATGAATGTGTTTTCAGGCAACTCCTCAAGCACACTGTTTTTTTTATTTCATGCCATGGGGAAATCAAAACAAATCAGGCAAGATCTGCTTCATCCTTGGTTGCAATTTCAAGATGCCTGAAGAGTCCACGTTCATTCATTCAAACAAATACATGCAAGTATAAACAATCTCAGAATGTCCACCCCATATACCATCAGGAAGAAGATGGGTGCCCCAGAGATGGAGGTATTTCGATGCAAAATGTGCGAATTAATCTCAGAACAAAAGCAAAATGACTATTGGGGAGATGCTAGTTTAAGATGGTACGAAAGTGCCATTCTCCAGAGTAAAGGTCCTCTACCAACATGTGGTGAAAGGCTACTCAGTGAGGAAAAATCCTTCACTCCAAACATTTGGCCACAATGACAACAACTATGTTTGAAGTAAATGGGAGGTTTTCAAACTTAAGAAATCCATAACAACTGTTAATGTGGTGATAGCATCATGCTGTGGGTCTGCTTTGCTGCCAGTAGAATTAGTATATTGCAAAAAAAAGAACAAAAAGGGTTAAGATGAGGACTACCTCTTAATTCTCCAACTTCACCTCAGTTTAAAGGTTAGATTAAGTGTTAAAGTTGTTTTTTCATCAGGATAATAATCCCAAACGCACATTAAAACTGATTTTGGAAAAGTTAAAACAGACCAACATTGGGCTATTAAGAAGGCCCCACCCTCAACAATATTTTTTTAAAACTTCCCACATTGATTCCAGCAAGCCAATGAGTTTAAATGAGCTCTGCTAAAACTAGAAGAAGAGTGGTCAACTATTAAGCCAGAATTTATGCCAGAAGCTAGACGGTGGCTATGGGGTCTGGTCAATGTGCAATTTGTTAAGGGACCTTTTACCAAATGTTTGCACATACCGTATGTTTTAGCCTGTATGTAACGTTTTGACTGTGTGAAGTTGAAAAAGTTCACAATGTTTCAAAACGTTACATTTTTGTCATTTCAAACTTAATAAAGAATTTAAAAACGCATCATCAAAGCCTCAAAATACTATAGCATGAATTGCCTCATGTGAGGATATATAAACTTTTGAGCTGAACTGTATTTGTTGCAACATGTTTTGTTTTTTTGTTTTTTTCTCCTGAAGCCGTACTGTGGGGATCAAAGCTAGATTACCAGGTTTTACTAAATTAACATTCTTTTATTACTTCCATATCTGAAAGACAATGTCCTGTAACATTTTTTCACTCCAAGCTTTCACTTAGATTTATAAATTGTGTTCATTTCCTTGACTGAGTTCAACCACACATCATGGGACTTTGATTGGGAACATTTGTGGAAGCATGCAGTTTTTCATAGGGTTTTTTTTCCAACTTGTAAGATGTTATGCTGAAACAGTTCTTCATGCTGTTGCCTCCTGTTTTGTGTTAGCTTTACACTGTCATCTCCCATTACTCACTGGGTTTGCCAGCACTTGTTGCTTATCCCTATCACTTGTACACATTTGAGATATTTGGTCTCTGTTAGCACTCCAGACAGTGAGAACTTCTAAAATGATCCTCATTTTGATTCATTTACTAGCCCTAATCCAAATAATTTGTGTGTAATAGCTGATGACAAAAAAACTTAAATTTTAATTGTTTTATTTGGCAAAGTTCAACCTTTGCGCTGTGCTTGCACTTTCTTCTCCACATCTGTGCACATGTGATGGCTGCCTGTATCTTCTGACAAACTCTTGAGGTGTTCCCATGTAAACCCTGGGCCTAAATTATTCATCTCGATCACCTATTCTCCTCACAGTCTCCCTCTCAGTGTTTCTTGGTGCTGTAAGATATAGGGACGCGCTCGGTCACAGAGGCAGTCGAGGAGGAGGCGGGGAGGAGCAGCCCCTGTGCACAGCCTGACTGGAGCCAGAAGAGGCCAAGGAACAGCAGTGTTCATTAAAGTTGCCCCAAAAGCACAGGCATAGGAGAGGATAACAAGACCCTGGGGTGGCTGGTTTGGGTCCTCCACCCTCAAAGGCCATAAATGTATTCCAATTCATCCAGACAAATCATAAAGTATACTGTGTCAGCAAAAAGATACACATGCACACACCTTTGCAGGAATATTTCTGTCTTTTTGTTATAGTTTTGCAATCGTAAATACAAAATAATAAAAGAGAAATTCCAACTTCTTTATATTTTCTTATTTTAAAAGGTCCGTTAGGTTGATAGCATGATATGCTTGAAGGATTAATCAATTATAGTGAACAGACTATTAAAGTGTACATAAACAGAGACATGTAACACCACCTTAAACTTCTTGGAGGTTTTTTCCTTTACATTCTTTATTTAAATGAAGATCTTACACATATCTCTTAATGCAGGAGAAACAGTCAGCCTGTCCAAAGAAAATAAAGCAGATCTACCCGGTAAGGCACCCCAAGCTAATCTTCATGAGCTATCTCTTTTAATATTCAGAAAAACAAAAAAAAGAGAAAAGCAAAAAAGGAGACAGCTCAATATTTGACATGTTGGAGGTTCCGGGCAAAGAAATCCCAACTTTTCTTTGCTCAAAACTAGTTTCCAAGCAACCGCCAGAGAGTGCAGAAACTCACCGGACCTGTGAAAGGAAGAAAGATGCTGATAGGCAAATTTGCCACTTTTTGAGCAATTGCTTTCTTTTCCCCCCATACTTATATTGCAGGGCTTGGAGAAAAGACTGCTGATTATAGGCACCTATTCAGAAACAAGGAAAAGTTATTTGTTCTGATGGTTTTTATAGAGTTCATAAAAATACTGAGCTTCTATTCCTTGAAAAACCATAACTCTGGTTTGAGTTTTGTCCTTTGTATTCATCTACTCCATCTCTATACGGTCACTGAAGCTACCTGAAATGTACTGAAAACATCTTTAAACTGAGGTGTAGGTATCTGCTTTAGTTTGTTCTGCTGTGGAAAAAGACAAAAGTTGATATGGGATTAATTTGTGGTGGGGTGTGACTGATCAACGCTTTCTTGTTCCTGTCTCCTCATTCTTCATTGGCTTTCATGCTCCTTCCTCTTTGTGGTAAGCTCTGCTGTGGTTGTGTGATCTCCGTTTCTGTTGAACTTGCGTTTTTTTTTTATCTAAATGAAAAGCAGTGTTGTTAAAAGCAGATGTATTTTAGTGTTTTTTGAAGGACACTAAGAGAACTCCTATAAGAGGTCAAATGAGACAAAGAGAAATTACATTATACTATTGTTGCAGTACGATAACTTTTTTCTTCACCGTCTTTCCTAGGCTTTCCATGAAGGGTTTGGCATTGGTTAAATTCACATAATATCCTACTGGTAAATAGTCATTTCTTGTCATTTTCTATACATCAAAAATATATAGTGAAACAAATATTGTTTTTTCTTTCCAGGAGGATATTGATGAGTTACTATTCTCCTGTAGATGTAGGAGAGTAAACAGCACCTTGGAAGGGATTGGCATCTCTTCATGTCTAAGCAGCAGGAGAACTTGCATAGGACTTGCTGTTGACTCCTTGGTCTGCAATGTCTTTCCAGTATCCATGGTAACCAACCTCCCAATCACATCAATTATAGCTTTAGGATATAACATAGATATTCACCACAGTGTCAGCATAGATTTGCAGCAGACCCACCCCCCTTGACCCACCTCCAGGATGTCCAGTCGAATCCAGACACGTTGCTTTTTGAGGGATCACCAATTTGGACCTCCAGCTCATGCATTCACATTGCCATTTCCTTCCGATTTATAGTCCATAAAAGTAAACAAATGAATATACTAAACACTAAACATGAGTAAATACAAAAAGTAGCTTTCAATTAATAATTGTTTCTATCAAAAGAAAGAAAAGCCACCCAAGCAAACCTTTCTTTACATGAAACATAATAACTGGTTGTGCCACTCTTGGTGTCTTCAACTCCCATCAAGCCTTTGCAGTACCTAGCAACGAGAGTTTTACATCCCAGTGAATGAATTGCTTTAATTCACCCCCATTGGACAGTTCAATGTATGAAGTACAACTTTCATCTTGTCAGTCCACAGAGTATTTTCCAAAAAAGTATTTTGGAGCTTAAAGATTAGTAACTCAGACAAGGGACATCTGCATTGCTTTAGATGTTGCACTGGGTTCATTTGGTTTCTTCCTGGATGACTCATTGATGTACTCTTGGAGTAATTATGGTAGGCCAGCCACTCCCAATAAATGTTTACTTCATTTATTTGGAACCCCACAGTCTAATAAATGGCTTTATAAACCTTTCTTGTCTGATTGATATCAAAAACTGTGTTTCTCATCTTGAATTTGTTAAGGTCAGGACATGATGGTAACTTTTTGAGCTCTTTTAGCATACTTCATGTCGTCAGGTAGGTTCTATTTAAGTAATTTCCTGATTCTGCAGGTCAGGCTGTAATCAGGCCTTGTTGTGACTACTAAACCTTGTTACAGCAATACTAATTACATATTAGTAAAGGCATCTAGGGAATATGGCGTAATAAGATATCATTGGAGTTAGTGAAGAGGTCTTTCACTTTGTCTGATTTAACTGCAGTGAGGAATGTTTTGGTTAATATTGCAATGAAGACATAACATTGTGGGGACTGAAGGCAGAAGCTGCTTACAGAGAGAGGGCAGACATGATCTGGGGAGCGAGAGAGTTCGAGTGTTGGCTCAGATGGGCTCATGTATGAGACGGGCCGTAATAAAAAATGAGAAACGCCGATCCCGACTTCAGCCTTATCCTTATGAATGGAAGAAGATATTTTCTTTCCATGACAACCTGAACCAAAAAAAATTTGATCAATCACCGCTAACTTGATTTTTCCCTTCATAAATACATGAATATTTTACAAATGTTTTAAAAAATGAAATAAGATATAAAAATTGTTTAATGAGTTAAAACATTTAAAAGTCATACAAAAAGAAACTTCTGAGGGGACATTTATATTTTACAGCACTGTATATGCATCGTGATTTGGTAATAATAATACTTTTATTAATAAAACACATAACAGTATCATCTATGAAAATCCTCTCCCTGCTTGTTCATGTCCTTTTAGGTTAGTCGCATACAATTTTCTCTACTAAAACACACTATTAAAAAAAACTTTGTTTTCCTCAAAAAAGTCCTAAAAGAGATTTTAATCTAGCGCATGGATGTTGGCTATCAAGTAACTCTAACTTCAGCATGACAGAGCTGGGGATAAACATTTAAAAGGAGCACAACTAGCCAAACGACTCCCAGGGGAGGCTGCCCTGACTCGGTTTATGGATCTCTGAGGTGTCTCTGCTCGAACTGCGAAGAGCTGCTTTTCTCCCTTGTTTGCCTCCCTGGCCTGTTGGACCCCCATACCACAGCTTTCCAGAAAGACCCCCAAGCGATCTTACATTCAGCCCGGCTGAGCAGCAAGCTGAAATTAAAGCTGTTTCCTTGTGGTTAGTTAAATAGTTGGACAGTGAGAGCATGGGGTGGCCCTGAGTCAAGGCTGAGGCTGTCTGGGCTTGGGAGTGGAAATATAAAAAAAGGCATTGAGTCGGGTAGGGGGGAGATGGGAAACATGCAAAGTGAGGTAGACGAAGAAGCTAATATAGTTGGCTGATCAAAGGTTTTTGTTTTGAGAAACACCATAAAGTCGCTGTGGGTGTAACATTTTGAAGCAAACCAATTACATTTGCAGTCTTTCTGCAGTGCCTGCAAATAAAGTAGCACAATGGGAAGGAATGCATTACATGAGATGACAATACATTCCCTCAAAAGGGATTCATTAGAACCACAAGCAGTTTTGCAAACTTATTTTGTGCTTAGCCTCCAGATGCCTTAAATAAAATCCACCAACCAAAATGTTCGATAGCTGGTTATCTTTTTCACAAGACTCTAAATTTAGCAGGTAGTAACCAAACTGAAACTGCTGATAGCTTTGTTCTTTCTCCGTAAGGTGGCCTGAGGCTGGGTTTCAACAGAGTTTAAAGTGTTTATTGTATTATGTAACTGTTCAGCACAAATCTGGGCTAAGGAGCAAGGGGTGGGTCTACAAGGTCCTTCTGCCCCCCACGACTTTCTGGATTTGACCACAACTCCAGCCAACATTCTTCATGCCTCCTGCTCGATTTGTTCTGAGGAGATCTGTGTACCTTTTCACGACACATTAGGATACAAATTCAACCATGTGGACCTTGTCAGTGGCAACTTTCCTGACATACGATCTTTCCCTCCAGGAAACACGCTGAGACTATCATGCTTGATTGTAATCACAATATTCCTCGTGCTTTTATTCTCTATTTTTTATGCATGCTGGAAGACGTACAAAAGACACATTTTGTTTCCCCCCGACGTTTCCAGGCTAAAGGGAACTGGCTGTATATAATGACTGGAATAGAGAGGAGAAAATTCATGGGCCAAGTTTAAATCTGTGGGGGTTCAAGCAGCGAACGGATCAGTCCTGCAGGAACAGTAGCCAAGACATCTGTGTGACAAACAGGGATTGATGCCTGCAACTAGAACACCAGGATTGGGAAAACCAGGATTAACTGGTCATATTGCGTACTGCAGGCCATGCCCCCTTCGTGCAGTTATATCCCGCTGTTATCCAAGTGTCAATTTTAAAATGCAAATGGACAGTTAAATAAGCATGAACGTATAAATGTACTTGTGAGCTGGACAGGAGTTTACTAGTATAATCTAGAATACTGCAGCAAGGGTGCACTCAGTGGCAGAGTTTTTTCCCCAGTACTGTACTAATGTACTCAGTAAGGAGGCTCTCATTATCCGCTATCCACTGGTTTTCTTTTCAGTGGGGTCTCTGTGCTAACTCGAGAATTCCTTCCTGCCGGAGGGCAAAAGGATGGTGATGGGGATGACATGAGCACAGGGCTTAGACTGTTTCACTGTATTACAGTTTACACCTCTGCAATAATGCTGTAAAAGGAAAAGATAATTTCATCACCACAACATTATGTTGTCCGTCAGGAAAGTAATTTCCAGAGTAGGAAAATCATGATTTAAAATGGTGCCTATGCGGCTGCTTAAATATTAATTTGCAGCAGCAAGTCAACTGGTGGCCCCTAGGCCCTTTCTGCCTCATGAGTTTGTTTTAACAGACCCCAATATATCAAATTATAGATAAATCAACCGGAATCTGAAACAGAAATCAATTGTAGCCTAACATAGTGGCTACAGTCAGAGTGCTCGCTCACAGCACATGATTTAATTTCTTGATGAGACTCAAAAATGTCAGGTACCACAGGACAGTAGAGAAGCAGGTGTTTAAAATTCCCATGAGCCCTTTCTTCAAAAGTCTTGGGGTTGTTTGGGATAGGTTTACTGTTATCTGATAGTTACCAATACTTTAATTGGATGTCTAGTGTACTGGTAAAAATTTTAAGCGTCATGTTTACAGGTCCAAATCAGATTTCTAGATCACAGGTCTAGGACTACTGGTGATAAGCACATTCATCCATTTTCTGGGATTGGGTCATGAGGTAAACAGGTCCAGTATAGAAACTCAAGACATTCCTCTAACCAGTGACACTCCCCAACTCATTCTAAGGGTCCTAAGATGTCCCCAAGGGTTCAGAGTCGAGAAAACCTACAAAGAGATGTACCCTGAAGGCATCTTAATCAAATTCCTGAACCACCTCAACTCCCAGAGCTCCTTCTGGATGATAGAACTCCGAGTACAGCAAACCTACAAAGAAAGCTTATCTGGTTCACTTGTATCCAGGATCTTGTTCTTTTAATCATGATCCACATTTCATGACCAGAGGTGAAGGTTGGGACATAGAAAGAGCAGTAAATAGAAAGCTTTGTTTTTGACTCAGCTCCTTCTTCAGCACAGCAGATTGAATCACTGCCCTCATAACTGCAGACAAGGAGGCAATCCGTCTATCCATTTCTCACTGCAACTTGAACAAGAAACCACATTACATTAAACATTAAACATGACCTCTTCTGCTTTAGGCAGAGACTAAAACCTCATTTGTTTTCTGTTGGAGAACCATGGTCTCAGACTTAGAGGAGCTGACTGTCATCCACTTCAGTCTGGACTTTGACTTGTCCTAAGACAATGACGTGCCTTTATCTAAACAATTATATTGCAGCTCTGGCTGTGTATTTTTGGCTACTGTGGTGCTAGAAGGTGAACCTCCTCCTAGGTCTTAAATCTTTTATAGACTGATAGATTTTCTTCCAGGATTGATTAGCTACACTCATCTTTTCATGCCCCTGCTTAAGAAAACAACCCCACAGTTAGATGCTGCCACCACCATTTGCCAATGTGGACATGGTGTATGTATCAGGGTGATGTACAGTGTTACCTTTTTGTGGGATCAAATGTTCAATTTGACCAGAGTACCTTAAGGGCTTCAAGGCTGCTTCTCTGATTAATCCCCTATTGCCCCAGTAGGTTTGCATCTGTACCATCCTCTATCCATTTTCAGATGGATTCAACATCATTAAAATCTTGAGATATTATTTTATAAACTATATCTGAGCCACATTCACCCAATTGCACTCAGAGACAAGCACACATTCATGCACTGGTTAACAGAATTGTAGGCAATTTGGGGTTATGTGTAAGCCACATTAACATGTGACACGGGAGTCAGCTGGAATCAAAACCACAACTTTGCAACTGCAAGATGAATACTATTCCTTTTAAAAAACAGAAAACATACCTTTTTTTAATCAAATTGCTGCTTTGGAGGCATTTAGCCATTATTATTTTTTAAGAATTTTCCCAATATTACTAAATGATTTGCAGATAAAGTCATGATTAAAACTTCTCTCTTCCAAGAAATTACAAAATAGTAATGTCTTCTCTCATGATCACCAGAAACTTGGCCAGTCAAAGGCCAAGGTTCCCAAAAGTTCAGGGCACCGAGCCAATTTTGTTGATGACCCCTGATTTAGACAATTATAGAAGACTCAAAATAAGACTCTGATGTATGTTCATACAGGATTGTGAACTCATAATGGTTATAGGAGTAAGTGTTGCCCGAGGGTCAAAGAATGGAACCCTGTGTTCTGAAAAGTGTGACCTCCAGTGTCCTGAATGTAGCCTCCACCCAGCCACACCCCCTAGAGTACACACACAGATAGACAACACACGCATGCACGTCTTCCAACCTAGACAGGCCAGGTTGCCAGAGCTACACAAACTCCCACCCATTAGCGGCAGGATTCCAGGATAACCATGGAAACCGGTCTCTCACCCCCGGGGAGACGAGCAGCAGAACTGAAAGGCTCCATTCAATTTCCACATCCCAGTACAGCACACACAAAAGAACACGCATGCACTCTTTTTCACACAGTAACACACACCCACCGCCGAGCAAACACACACATGCACACACAGCCGTGGACACGTCCTACCCACTTGCTCTAACAGCCTCGCAGTCACTCCAGCCTTCTCTGCCTGCCTGCCTGCCTCCACTGGGGTGAGTGGGAGCTTGTTAGAGAGAGACCGCACACTACATCCTCTCACCCACGGTCCTCAGCTGCACACACGCAGCCCACCAGTGAAACATTAATTACACCTCACTCATTGTGATTAGACACACTTTTAGTGGGAGACGACAGACTTTATTGTGTGCACGGGGATGATCCTTTCCCTACCCCCGAAGGCAGGAAGCATCTTATCAAGCCACCCCGACGAGTCGCATCAAATGACTACATCCTGCGTGCACACTCTTGTCTGCCAATCACTTCTCATGGCAGATATGAAGAGGTGAGGCTGCTGTCATTTATAGAAATGTTCGCTGACACCTCCTCTGTGCACAGGCATTGAAATTAAACTAAGAGAGAAGCTGTGTCGCATTCAGAAACATCTCTTAATGCGATGTTAGAGAGGAGATACAATAGTTAGCAGGTAATAGAGATGCAGATATGATTGCAGGTGAAATACCCATCATGCCACTGTGAGCGCATCAATGCTTCTCAAGTCTCCTCCGACTTAAAAAACAGAATGTACTCAGTGGGTTTTACTAAGAGGAGTGAAAAAGGTTAATGAAGCACAGTGGGAAATCAGCCTTAAGGTATCAGAGACAGAAGATCACAGTAGATGGACCGAGAGTTACAGGAATAGACTAGGAGGGAGTCGGCTTTGTGAGAGGAGAAAACGTAACCCCACAGGTTCCTTAAGATATTTTTCTTTTATTTTGGCTCTGAGGGTGCAAATGACACACATTTGCCCAGGTTGTGTATTTTGTGATTGATTTTAATTTCTCATTTTTGAAATTCTTTTTCAAATCTTTTATAAGCATTTTAAACTAAATAGAGGAATCTGTGATCCTTTTTGGTGTGTCATCAACTCCGATTCATAATGGGTTTTATATTTATTATTGCAGGTTGATTTCTATTTCTTTTTAATTTCTAGTGTTGCCCACTAGATCAAGATATTTATTTTTCATATCATGAAACCATTTTGCATATCTAAGAGAAAATAAGTCCCGTTTTTTATTACTTTTAAACAATATTGTATGCAAACTAATAAGGGATTTCAAAGTATTGAAAATGTGTAAATATTGGATATCAGTGTGAGGAATGGAGTTAATAATAGCATTCATACAAAAAATTGGAAGAAGTTTGGTGTTACATAATCTTTCTATGACAATCTTTAGAAAACAATCTTCAAGAAAATTAGACAAAGCATCTTAATGACAAAAAAAGATCAGAATTATGGCTGTTGCTTATATGTTGTTTTGAGGAGTGATTCAAAAGACAAGACATTGATCAATAAAACTACAATTTAAGGAGTGAACATTTTTGGAAATGCATTAATATTTGTAATTCATGGTGAATGCTGAATCTAATTGAGGCAATCACAAAAATACATTTAAAAAAATGACTTGGTGTATGTTCTTTCCCTCACATAGATTGCATGGATCTGGGTGTTTAAGAGACCCAGATGAAACAATTTGCCTACAAATTTAGCACAAAGACACAAAAATTGATCTGGATCAGTGTTGCTGCCAATTCTGACAAACCCAGGCATGGATAACACCCCCACACACATTGAAAAAGCAAAGAAAATAATAAGGAAAAAATAAGGAAAAATGTTGTTTGTTTTTTAAAGCATAAATTGCTTTACTGGTATTTAAGGGGTTAGAAATACTGGGTTTTTGGTTTTGTGTAGTGGTTTCTGCTCTGAAATCATTCCACAGGTTATCCACTGGAGAGCACAGCGAAGGGACCAGTGTTTAGCTCTGGTGGGCGGAGACCTGCAGGTGTGAGATTGCACATCTGCAGCTAATCATCATCAACCGGAGGAGAAAGGGAGCTGGCAGCCAGTCAGTGCCTGAGTGTTAACCTAAATCTTGTACACCATGCCAGGTTTCTCCTGAGCTCTTTATGAAGAAATTTCAGATTGTTATCTCACTGTTTTCATTAAACTTACCTTCCTCGTCTCCTTCCCAGGCTTCCACGCTCTTCACCTCCTCGCTCCAAGAATCCCCCAAGCTCCGTCCAAGTCTATCTCCTGGTTCAACTACCGCTAGTGGCAGCCCAAGTTCCCTGTTCCATCTCCAGACGACGTGGCCATCTGATGTGCCTCCTGTCTGCCCTCCGTTTACCTGTAAGCTCTCCGTCTGATTCGTTAACCTCTGATTTCCTGACTTCATCTCACATCTCGGCTTAACCTCCAGTATCCGGATCGTCCTCAACATTTCCTGGATAATCACCTTAGTAATCACCGTCTCCCGAATCACCACCTCAGTAACCTTCATCTCCTGGATAGCCCCCACACAGGTTCCACTCACTCCTTCCTGGCATCCTCGACCATCACCTTCAGTAAGCTCACTCTTCCTACTCAATATTCCAATATCCAAGCCTCCTCTCACAGTATTCTCCCAGTCCCCAGCAGCTCCTGGTTCCAGGTCCTTCCCCCTCATCGCCCAGCAGTTCCAGGCTTCACTCTCCAAAACACCATCTTTAATAAACATTAAAAAAATCTTTCTCCTGAGAGTTTTGCGCATGTGGGTAAGGCAGCTTAACAAAACCAGGACCAAAAAGTAGAAAACTGAATGCATCTTATGCATGAGGACTGATATGGGTGATGGCATTCATAAGAAAACATTGTGGTATCTTTAAGAGTATTTTTGTGTAGAGCTGGATTCATTCATTCAAATTCAAAGAATCTATTTCGATTCTCAAGAGTTAGAATCGATTATCACGATCCAATCTGTTCTAATTTGATATTGATTATGGGTCAGTGCTATTAAAAATGTTTGTTTGAGCTGTTATCTGAATTATTTGCCTGTAATTCAATGATGCAACACAGGGTGGGGTTACAGTTCACCGGGGGAAACTGTATTAACCCTTTCAGACCTGAGCCTCAAAATGCCCGTCTGGACTTTTTTCTCCTACTTTAGCTGTAAAAAGGGTAAACAATGTTAAACGATTAAATCGATTTTTTGATATCTGAATTGTTTTTTGTTTGGGGTGGGTAATTTTTTTATAAGAATAGAATCAGTAATTTTTTTTTCTAACACAGCACAATTTGTTTTTTTTTTATGCATGTATCCAAGAGACAAGGTGGAGCTCAATATGAAGGATTAAGAAAATAATTGGCAGAAAGAGGCTGTCATAAAACATATATACGACTATCAAACAGCTCTCAAACACACCGTGCTGATTATCTCCTCACTCACATCAGAGCCCACACAGACCAGTGAGATGTGAACCCTGCTTAAATAAATTTGGAAAGGATCTATTCAAGGAAACTCTGATTGGCAAGGACTCGTCATTCTACCTTCTTCACCGACGCAGTGCGGGTTGTTTTCTGTTAACCTTTGTGGCAGGAAGCGAGGAGGTGGAGATGTGAATCTGAAGATGAATGGATGGACGGACAGGTGGGAGGGCTGACAGAGGAATGAGGTCAAAAAAATAAAATAAAAAAGGGTGTGGTGTTGTTTTAGGGAACAATGTAGGCGGGAGGGAGAGAAACGGAGAAATCTGGAGCAAGGCATGAACGGAGGAAGAGGCGAGCGAGGCTGGCATTAATGATGGGTGCGCCCGAGGCCACACAAGTACAGCTGTCTCCTCTCCCAACTTCAGCGATCTCAGATTGGTATAATAAAACTCTGCGCTGGTCTGTGCTCACAACAACGCCTGGGTGCATGGAGAAAAATAAACAAGCCAAATCATTTCCACATCCAACTTAGAGTCAAGAACAAATCCTTAATCCAGTGCTTGGCAAAAGTATTCATACCCATTGAACTTTTTTTTTTTTATTCTGTCATGGTACAACCACTAACTTCAGTGTTTTGTTTTTTTTGGGGGGGGGGGGGGGGGTTGTAAAGCTAAAGGATAATAATGCAAGGTTTTTGACAGTTGTTACAAAATCTGAAGAGTGTGGCATGCATTTATATGTGGTTTGTGTGCATCATTATTGTTTAGACCCACCATTTGCTCCAGCTTAAAGCCTTTTGGTGTATGAATTTAGCTCTATGCATGCTCCACTCTGAACATCTTCACTGTAGCTTGAAGAAAATTCCCTCAGCATGATACTGCCTTTGCCATGTTTCACTGTGGGGATGGTGTTTAGGGTGATGTGGAGTGTTAGCTTTGTGCCTGTAGAACTTTGTTGTTGCTAAACCCTCAAACAGAATTAAAAACCAGAGGACGTGAAGGGGACCATATGATGGAAAAAAGGCAACAACAGGCTACAGACCAGACCAGCAACAGCAGTTAGGGCAGTATTAAAGCTCTTTACCAATAAAAAAAAAAAAGAAATCCCTACAACTCCCCCGTCTGTGTCCTGCTTGAAGGTACAGTGTGTAATATTTTTACTTGTTTATTTTTAAATTGTGTGGATCCCATTCACAAACTAGTCATTTTTCATTATTAATATTTCTCACCAACGTCTATTCTGAGTATTCCTATTGACTTGAAATGTTTACATTTTTATATACATAAACTGTGGTCGACATGCACACATTCATACCTAACGGACCAACTCACCTAACAGTCATGTTTTTGGACTGTGGAAAAAAGCTGGAGTACCCACGCATGCAGAGGGGAGAACACACGAACTCCATGCAGAAAGACGCCAAGCCGGGATTCGAACCCGGGCCTTCTTGCTGCAAGAATAAAATAAATATGTACAATGTGGCAGTGTGCTCATTTCACATACGTAGCAATAATCTTATTGCAAACTAATACAGATTAAATGTACAAAATAAACTGAGTCAAATCAAACTAAAAATTCAGCCTACTTCCGCCGCCCTCTTTGGCACAATGGTCTGCCCCAGTAGAGGTGACTGAATAAGAAATTCCCTCCAGGTGAGGTCATTTGGCTGTCATGGCTGATACTCCATGAATCAGGCCTTCAGGAAGTTGACCTCAAAGAAAGAGATGTTAGTGGTCTTCGAAATGAAAGCATTAAAAACCCCAAAACAAACTTCCTGTCAGACCATGCAGGTGTGAGCTTCACTAGAGTGAGGAGGGAGATGCTTTTCAGCACCCTCACAGTGCCACAAGGTGTGTTGCATGTATAGGCATAAAGTTCAGTTTTGGACTAAGATGACTGAACTACTTATGGCTTTCTTTCAACAAAGACTTTCTTATTGCCAATCTTCTTCAAAGGCCAAATTAATGAAGTGCATGATTAAGGCCTAATTCAAACCTTCTAGATGTTTCAGTGTCCACTCAATCTAGAAGCCTGTATGACGTGTATTTTACCATTTGTACCCACAAACACACTATGGTCCACTGAGACTCTCCACTTTGACTGTGTACTGACAGCGACAATACCAATATAAAGGATGGTGCCATACACACAGCCGATTAAGAAAATGCAGGGTGAGATGATGAGCAGAAAAAGGAAAGAAACAACGGTGAAGCTTCCTTTTAAGAAACACAGTGAGGGAAGATCTGATGGTTTCGCCAGTTGGATTAATTTTCTTTTAGCGACCACAATGATACAAAAACTGCATTGAATTCCAGGTGAGAAATCAACTTATTCTTTCTATTCACTTCTTTTCATCGTAATCAATCTCTGTTGAATGGCAATTTGTAAACCAGCGCATTAGTGCCTCAATAGTTGCTGAGTTGGACAATTCTCTTACCTGAGCAGTGGATCTCTGCGACTCCTCCAAAGCCTCCATGGGCCTCTTGGATGCTTGTCTGATTAATGTTTACCTTCCCCAACCTGTCAGTTTAGGTGGACAGAGATGTTTTGATAGGTTTACAGCTGCGTCATATTGGGTTTATTTAGGTACATTGAAGTAAGAGGTGTTGAACACGTAAGCACAACAAGCTTTTCAGATTTTCATTTGCTAAAAAGCATGAATGACTTTCAACCACTATGCACCACTTTATGATGGTCGATCAAATGAAATCCCATTAAAATGCATTGAAGTTTGTGGTTGCACCATAAAAAAAAAATGCAAAAAGTTAAAGCTGTATGAATACTTGTGCAAGATGCTGTATGCCCTCATAGATACTGTAAAAGCAGCTAAGAGCAATGGATGCTCTAAATTGTTGCTTCCTCTGTTAGAACGGAACTTCTTGCTTTCATTGAGTTTCCAAGGGCTGACGTCAGAGTGCGTCCAGAGTGCAGTGAGTCACACATATACGAGCTCTGCCCACCACCATCTCTCTTTGTTGTTTTCCTTTGTGGCCTCGTGAAAAGGTAAAAGCATGATGTCAGATGCTCCAGACTCGGGTCACACCCGATCACTTATCATTACACCATACACCCAGATCCTACAGGGCTTGACCATGGACACACAAGCAAATAAAGTCAAGCTCAGGACTGCCTCTGCTGCCTGTACTTGATCTTTACATGCACTTTTATTTGATGGACATACATGTGGGAGGATATCTGCTTGTCTGACTCACTCCATGTCTGCCTGACCACCCCCTCCCTCTAGCCTGGCCAGTACTTCAGAGTTGTGTCTTTCTCCTCCTTTTCTGTGTTTTTTTTTTTTTTTTATCACTGCTGATGTGATTTGGTCCAGGCATGTAGCCACTGGATAATCTGATTAGAGGGTGCTCAGGAACAAAGTCTCCACTCTGATCCCTTCAGTCACCTGGGACGCTGGTCACATTTGTTTGGGGAGGGGATCCCCATACAGGGGGGAAAATATGCTCATGAGATCTTCAGATGTATTAGTTCTGGTTTGTGAATTTCACCTTCTTTTAAGCCTGCTTTAAAATGTGTCTGTGTATTCTGTGCAATCCACTTGACCTTTTTCATATTTTGTCATGTTACAACCAGGCATGTCCATTTATGTTTTTGGGATTTTTATGTGACAGACCAACACAAAATAGTTCCTAACTGTGAAGTGAAAGAAAAAGAAATACAGTATTTTGCTTTGAACATCTCTTGGAGCACTGTTAAACCCATCATATGATGAAACAGCAGAAATGCAAAGTAAACCTACCAAGACATGTCCACCAACCTAAATTGTAAGGCCGGGCTAAGAGTAAAATATTCAGAAAAGCATTCAAAGGCATACTCTGGCAGAGCTGCAGAGTTCCACGGCTCAGGTAGGAGAATCTGTTTGCAACAATTTGTAGTGTACTCCTTAAATCAGGCATTTGTGGGCATGACAAGTAGGAAGCCTTGGTTAAAAGCCACAAGAGGATTTCAGTTTGCCAAAAGCCACATAGAAGACACATCAAACATGTGGAAGAAAGTGCTGGTCAGATGAGATTTTAAAAAATGCAAATGTAACCTTTTGGCACAATGTATGGTGGAAAACCAGCATTCCACATCACAGAAAAAACATTGTCCTCAGTAAATCATGACAGTTTCCACATCATACTATGGGGATACCTTTCTCCAACAGAGACGATGAAGTTGGTTAGACTTGATATGAAATTGGATGAAGCTAATAACAGAGAAAGGCTTAAAGAAAACCAGTTACCAGCTGCAGAAGACTTAAGACTAGAATGGATGTTCGCCTTTGCACAGTACAACCACCAAAACATACAGCCAGTGCTACAATGGGATGGCTCGGATTAAAGCTTATTCATGTGTTAAAATTGCCCAGACTAAGTCGACACCTAAATCCAATGGAGAATCGATGGCTAAGAATTGAAAATTGATGTTTGGGTGGAACAAACGTGCCCCAAAAGACCTAAAGCAAATGTGGCAACAAGAGGTGGTTCAACAAGGGAGTGACTCAGTTGGGCTTCATAAATAAGCAACCCACACTTCATAAACTTTTCTTTGGGAAAAATTCTGCAAACTTTATATCATTTTCTTTCCGTTTAGACAATTATGCACTTCATTGTGCGGGTCTATCACATAAAATGTTAACTAAAATACATCAGAGTTTGTAATTGTAAAGTGACCTAATAAGCGGTATGAATACTTTAGCAGGGCTCTGTATGAGGAATGTGGGAGTGGAGTGTAATCAGTCTCTCTATCAGACATTAAACTGCATTCTTTTGGACTGGACAAACATGTAAATCTGTGATTCCCTTCCGTCAGAGGATACAAAGTGTGTTCTTCATGTCTCCAGAGGCTCCACAGATGTACAAAGCATTTAATTAGGTAAGCCAGGCGTCATTCCCCAGCATGTTCTGCATATGTCCCCGGGGGTTTCGTTGAGAGTGTGTGTTGTCAGACCGCAGAGGGGAAAAAGGTGGAGAGGGGAAGAGTGCCTCTTGTCAGAAAAGAGATGAGGAAGGCTAAGACATGACAGACATCTCATTAATCACAAGACTCTCCAGGCAGTATTTGTGGACCCATACCGCCTCTCTATGGTGGAAACCAAAGGACTGGACTGAATTGGAAATCGGAAGAGCTCGTGTTGGTTTAGTGCCGCGTTTCTTCGGCGGCTTCATTATTGCCCTTTTCCCTCTGTCATTCCCGACTGTGGTGGTGCACCATCAGCCCCTCTGGCAGCTCCGTCCATGACAGGTACAGACAGAGAGAAACACTCTGTAGGAAGCAAATCTGTCATCGTGGTAACTAAAACATGTCAGAGTGAAAGTGCTGCATGTCTAAGAGCAGCAGTGCCCTGGCTGTGTGGATAGCTGATTGGAATTCAGGCTGTTATAGCGAAGTGTTTATTTCACAGCTTCAGAGGAGGAATAGACAAAAAAAGAGAAGGAGCAGCCGGTTGTATCGGAGAACGAAAGATGGAGGGAAAGAAATCAAGGCACAGCAGAGATGTATGGGACAGTCTGCATATCTGTCTGTGCGTGTGTGTGTGTGTGTTCCTGTCCTCAGGGAAGCCTGCTTCTCTCTCCAGGCTCGACTGAGCTCACCTGAGGCTCTCCCCCACCCCTGCAGCTGTTTCACTAACTAACTACCTTCAAATCTTACCCCCAGTCTCCATCAGTCACACTAACTCCTGATCGCTGTATCTACAAGCCTGCCATCTCTCACCCAGGTCCTCTGACATGTAGCTTTTCACAGTGGAGTAATGTTTGAGCCTCTGCCTGAGAGCCACATTATTGATTGGAATCATGGAAAACTATGTTGGAAAGTTACAGCTGAGCAGCTGCTGAGATAATCCACGACCTGTAATACTCCGCGCTGATGGCTGGGGCCATGTGTTTTCAACTGAATTGACTCCAGCTTGTAGACTGCTCCACAAGCACAGCAGTACAAATTCCCATATAAGGCAGGAGGACCCTTTCTAACCTTCTTCCTCCTTCTCCTCCTCCTCCACCCCATAACTCATTTACTGAAACTAGCTCATACTGGAACCTCCCAAAGACACACATAAACACAACATATAAAAAAAGTTGGAAACAGCTAACTGGTGAATACTGAAGCTGGTTTCAGTGTTCAGTTTGGTAGTGTATCACTATAAAACAGATAAAACATTAAAATCACCATTCTCCAATAGAACTTCTTGCTTTTGGCTGACAGGAGTGGTGCATGGTGTGGTGGTGGTCTTCTGCTGCTGTCGCCCATCAACATGTTGTGCATTCAGAGATGGTTTTCTGGATACATTGGATGTAATAAGAGGTTATTTGAGCTGCTTCTGCCCATCTACAGTCTTGAATTGTTTTGAAAATTCTCTGACCTCTGTCATTAATATTACCTTTTCATCCACCCAACAGGACATTTTCCCTTTTTTGACCTTTCTGAAAACCTGAGACGTGGTTCTGGGTAAAAATCTCACTAGATCAGCAGTGCCTGAAATCCCCAGACCAACCAATCTGGCATGAAGAACCATGCCACATTCAAAGTCACTTAAATCCCCTTTTTCCATATTCTGATGTTTGGTTTGAAGGTCAGCAAGTCCTCTTCAGAAAACCCAGATGTCTAAATGCATTGAGTTAATGCCATTTGATAGATTGATTCCCTATTTGTGTTAACAAGCAGCTAAACCGGTGTATCCAATAAAGTGGCCAGTTAGTGTTTATAGCAGTAGCTCGCTTACGTGATTTGGACATCAGACAGCATTGAAAACTCCTTGACCTGAGCAGATATTTTCACATCCTTTTCAACCAGTTACCAACACACATTTTGAGCAGGTAGCTCCCAGCGAACTCTGCATATCAGGGCCCGGATGTCTTAGCAGCAGCACTATTGACAGGCGGATATGGATGTTATTTATTCAGTACTGCTGCTACAGAGTTGAGTTGACTGATTGAGTTAACACTATTTAAGATATTATGAAGATGAACAAGGCTGCACAGTGGAGCAGTCGGTAGCACTGTTGCCTTGCAGCGAGGTTTGAATCTGACCTGGGGTCTTTCTACGTGGAGTTTGCATGTTCTCCCTGTGCATGCGTGGGTTCCCTCCGAGGAACTTTGACTTCCTCCCACAGTCCAAAAAACGTTACTGTTAGGTTAACTGGTCTTTCTAAATTGCTCTTAGGTATGAGTGTGTGCATGGTTGTTTGTCCTGTATGTCTCTGTGTTGCCCTGCGATGGACTGGCGAACTGTCCAGGGTGTACCCCGCCTCTCGCCCGACGATTGCTGGAGATAGGGACCAGTGACCCTGCATAGGATGGATGGTATATGTAATGGATGGATGGATGAAAATGAACAATTCCTGTCGTTAAAAGTAGAAGGCACAAGCCATCCGAAAACTCCCACAGATAATTTGTCGTCACAGGTTTAGACTTTTTAATGTAAAACAAATTGAATGCTTTTCAAATAACCTTATTGTGTAAAAGTGTCATCATCAAAAGTGTCAAAGCATCTTCTTCTAGAAGCAACACAGGAAAGTGATCAATACCAAACCTTCAGATCAACTCGCACAAATCTGGTGGGATGGACGGTGGAGAGTGGGATGCAGGGTGGGAGGCAGGGATGGGTTGAAGAATGAAGATAATGGAGAAAAAAACATAAGCAGAGCTGATAAGCCTTCAGCAGAGGAAGTGTTGTTCTGGGCCAATTCCCCTATGGAGACCCTGCATCCCACTGCTGCAGGATGTGTCCTCATGTGGGAATACACAAGGAATGCGGCCCCTTTTGTTTAGCGTGCGATAGGCTTCTGGTTGGCGGTCATTTGTGTGTCTTCTGTGTGACAAGCTCCAGGCTTGGCAGAGGCTGATCAGAGCGACACTCCAACAGTCCTTTCTGGGTAAGGCCCTCCTAGAAAAACAATGACTGAGCTCATAGCTGCTATCTTTCAAAGCCCCTCCTTGGCCAATGAGGCACATGGTGGGCTTTCTCTCAGTTTTTTTATTTATTTATAAACCACACATTAAAACAAATGGATACGAGGGGCTCTGCATTGCTGCTTGCCAGCCTTTTTAGTTGGAAGCCCCCCCAGAGAGCCTGAAGAACTCAAAACCTTACCCTGACACCTCCTACAGAGTGAAGGTTTTTAGAACTTGACACTTCTTCTGTCTGCAACTAGTGTGTTTCTTCAGGTTTGCTAAGGACACATTGTACATCATGGTGAAAAAGGTTTCTTTTCAATTAAATTGTCAGGAGTCGCTTATTGCTAAAATACTGTTTGAAACTTTAAACCGAGATTTCCTTAGTAGTTTTTATGAGTATAACTAACCTAATGGAAAAGAATGTGTTTGCACAGCATGCTGCTACTGACAAAGTACTTTAAAAAATTTAAAAAGGCATTCTTGGCAAGTTACAAGTAGATGGCATAGTTTATGTTTGAAATATACAGACCCTTTCCCAAAAAGTTGAATATCATGGAAAAGTTTTGTAAAATTCATAATTCCATTCAAAACGTTAAACTTCCATAAATTATAGATTCAGGGCTCACAACTTGAATGATTTCAAGTATTTAGTTGTTTATTTGTACATAATTTGGCTTTCCAGCTGATACACGAAATCAGGAATTCAAAAAATTTGAATACTGAAGAAATCTCTATTTACTTCTCAGTTTTTGCACAAAAAAAGAAAGAAATTAGAAACACATCAAATCAATCAAAATATGGTACTTTCAAAACAATATGTCAATCTTCAATACTAGGTAGGGAATTCCTTTGCCTTAATCACTGCCTTGATGTACCATGGCATTGAGGCCATCAGCCTGTGGCATTGCCTGGGAGTTATGGAAGCCCAGATTTCCTTGATACTTGCTGTCACCTCTTCTTTGTTTTTGGGTCTGGTGCCCTCATTAACCTCTTGATAATACCCCACAGATTCTCAATGGTTTTTAGGTCCAGCGAGTTGGCTCGCCAGTCAAGCACTGTGATGGCATGGGCATCAAACCAGGTTTTGGTGCATCTGGCGGTATGGGTAGGGGCCAGGTCCTTCTGGAAGATGAAATCTGCATCTCCATACAGATCCTCAGCAGAAGGAATCATGAAGTCCTTTAAAACATTTTGGTAGACTCATGTGGTGACCTTGGATTTAAGAAAGCAGAGTTTACCAACACAGAATTTCACCTGATTCCAAGGTGCATGGAGTGACAAAGAGCGGTCAGGTGAAAACTCCAGCAACACTTGAAATACTGAGGAATCAACTTTGTTAATGAAGTTTGGTACTAAGTATTTAAAGTTTGCTTTAAATTTGAGTCTTAACTTCAAATGGCCCTAAACTGGCCCTTTGTGCTCAAAAACCCTCCATTGTGGCTGGATTAAAATATTTCTGCTAAAAGGGGTGGGCCAAAAATTCCGCTACATCGAGTTATCATAGACACTGGAATGGAAGCAGTCATCAGGTTTACAATTACTTTCATCAGGTTCTGCTGGCGTTTTCCCCCTTAATAAATAAAAACATCCATCCGACAATCTGTTTTCAGTCAGATTATCTTTTTTCACAGTAAAATTTGGTTTGTCTGAAATTTTGAAGCGTAAGAAAAAAAGCGTAAAAGGGCAAATACTTTTTTACAGCACTCTGTGTCAGGACTTTGTTTCACAAACTACACATAAAAACGCAAAACTCATTGCTTCACAATACAGAGCAGTGACTCAAGATTGGGAAGTCAACAATTTGATTAAATCTTAAACGTGTACATGGCTGAATCTTTTACTAAAAAAAATATTCTTTAATATTTAGGGCTCAATGTGGAAATGTAGTTCTATTTGCTCAAGTCTCTGATAAAAGAACAACTCTTTCTCATTGAAAGCCTTTATATAAGGTCCTTGTGGATGACAAAGCTTGCAGAGGTCTTCTAAGCGAGGTAAGCTTGAAGGGCTGAAGGAACATAATTTCTTTATTTGAGCTTACGCTGGGAAGCAAATACACTGGGACATGAGCAGACACACAAGGCAAGGTGAGGTTTATTGATGTATTCAGGACAGTTTCTTTGCCTCAGTGTAGCCCTCATCTTGACAGTTTAAACAGTGCTACCTTCACTAATTAGGAATCAAGATTCAGAGCCTTAGATTTAACAGAACATAGGCCAAAATATTCTGACAATATAGATCATATACAAAGTTCCAACGCAGCTGAAAAAAGTATGAAATGTAGGTATTTTCAGGTCTGGATAACTATGGAGTTTTGAGATTCATCCGTCCATTATCTTCCAGTCATTCTTCCATCCACTTTTCCGACTGTCCATTGATCTATTCATCTAACCATCCACCTATCCTTCCATTTGTCTATCCTTTCTTTTATCTGACTATCGGTCTGTCTGTCCATCCATCTGATCACCCAAGAATCTTTTTGTCCCACACTCCATCCATTCATTAGTCTATCCATCTCACCATCTGTCTTTTCATTCGACTACCCACTATTTCATCTGTTTAACTGGCCGGCCAACCACCCACCCATGAAAAGCATAGGAACCCTGTATACAAGGTATTGTGTAACAAAAACAAACAAACAAAATATTGTGTAACGGCGAAAAAAGACGAGGCATTTTTTATCGAGTACTCAAGTTTTTGTCACCAGTATTTGGTATTTCTTCAAGGTATCATTACAGCAACACACACTAATATATATATATATATATATATATATAGCCTATATATATAAGTTTTAGGCAGGTGTGAAAAAATGCTGTAAACAAAGAATGCTTTCAAAAATATAAGTGTTGATCATTTTTTCCCATCAATCAACAAAATGCAGTGAATGAACAGTATTTGGTGTGACCACCCTTTCCCTTTAAAACCGCATCAATTCTTCTAGGTACACTTGCACAGTTTTTGAAGGATTTCTGCTGGTAGGGTGTTTCAAACATCTTGGAGAACTAACCCCAGATCTTCTGTGGATGCAGGCTTCCTCACATCCTTCTGTCTCTTCATGTAATCCAAAACACAGTCGATGTTGAGATCAGGGCTCTGTGGGGGCCATATCCTCACTTCCTAAACTGAAAATAGTTCTTAATGGCTTTGGCTGTATGTTTGGGGTCGTTGTCCTGCTGCAGAATAAATTTGAGGCCCATCATGCACCTCCCTGATGGTATTGCATGAAGGATAAGTATCTGCCTGTATTTCTCAGAATGTAGAACATAATTAATCCTGACCAAATCTCCAACTCCATTTGCAGAAATGCAGCCCCAAGCATTCAAGGAACCTCCACCATGCTTCACTGTTGCCTGCAGACACTCATTATTGTACCGCTCCCCAGCCCTTTGACAAACTACCTTCTGCTACAGCCAAATATGTCAAATCTTGACTCATCAGTCCAGAGCCCCTGCTGCCATTGTTCTGCACTCCAGTTCCTGTTTCCATGCATACTGGAGTCGCTTGGCCTTGTTTCCAAGTAGGAGGTATGGCTTTTTGGCTGCATCTCTTCCATGAAGACCACTTTTGGCCAGACTTCTCTGGACAGTAGGTGGGTGTACCTGGGTTCCACTGGGTACTGCCAATTGATGGCACTGATGGACATCTTCCGATTTCGAAGGAAAGCTTGATGCGTCTTTCATCTGCTGCACTACGTATCCTTAGCAGACCCCTGCGTCCACAATCCTCAAAGTTGCCAGTTTCTTTGTGCTTCTACAAAAAAGCTTGAACAGCACATCTTGAAAACAGTCTGCTTTGAAATCTTTCTCTGAGAGATGCCTTGCTGATGCAGTATGACTACCTTGTGTCTTGTTGCTGTGCTCAATCTTGCTATGAAATGAAACTATCTTCCACAACCTCTCCTTGATAGCAGAGGTTGGCTGTTCCGCACCCAGTTTTAAGCCTCCTACATGGCGGTTTCTGTTTCAGTTAGTGACTGTGTTTCAACCTATGTGTGACATTGATGATCATTAACATCTGTTTGGTATAATTGGTTGATCATACACCTAAATATAATCCTACAAAATCCCTGGGTTTGTGCAAGTGTTCCTGTAAGAATTCATCCTGGTTTGAAGGCAAAAGGTATCAACACCAAAAATTGATTTGGTTTAGATTTTTATTTTGTTTGCTCACTTTGCATTTTGTAAACTGATAAAAATAAACCTGTTTCTGAAAGCATTCACACCTGCCTAAAACTTTTCCACAGTACTTGTATATATATATATATATATATATATATATATATATATATATATATATATATATATATATCAGGACAAATGTGGTGGAAAAAACCCTAAAATGTATAATACATCATGCATTTTGGATGAATTCATTCATATATTTCTAGGAAATAATGCACATCTTTGGTTCAATGGTCTTATAACTAAGATGCACAAATACTGCAGTAGTACAAACTACAGATAATGGCTTAGTTCCTCTCCACTGCATGCATCCCTTAAAAGTTGTTGGTTTAAAAAAAAAAATAAAGGAGCCACTTGATATGTTTTGCAGCGTAAATCCATGCAGTTCCTTTTTCAATGACAACTTCATCAACAAATGTTGAGTTTGTTTTGGCTGGAATTTCAGGCTTTTATATAACTAATATCTTGTGGGAATTAGCTGATGTAAAGTACATCTAAAGAAATGCATATGATTGCTTAAACATTACTGCACTGGCAGCCATACCATACATCTTCTGGGACTGAAGTATCAGAATAAAAACTTTACACTTAAACCGACACAAATGTGTCACCATCACTTGTCTCCAAGGGCAAGAAGACTGATGAAGACTTTCTTGATTCATGATAGAAGTCACACTAATTTAATTGTAAAAAAAAAAAAAAAGGTCCCCCGCCTGCACTCCATAAAAGGACAAGGACGAGTTTTCACTTGAATAAAAATTGATGGTGAATCAGACGTTGAGGTGAGAGAAAACAAAATGAAAGAGGGAGCCAGGGACAGAGCTTTTAAAGCATATAAACCATCTGTCCTTACAGTCATCCACTTCACTGCAGTGTGTGTTTGGTTGTTCAGATACTGTATATAAAACCAAGACTCATCACTGAGAGGGCAACTCAAGTCATTTTAGCTCCTTTCTTCTTTCTCTGCTCACCTAAACTCTCGAGTTTTGGACATGTGACAAACAGCGCTGTATTTTATTGAAATAAGCACAATAAAATGCCTTTCAAAAGTATTCATTCCCATAAAACATTTTTAGATTTTGTCACATTGCAACCACCAGCTTAGACTTATTATACAGATTTTATACAATAGACCAACACAAATTAGTGGGTAATTTTAAGGTGGTTAAAATGTTTACAAATAAAAATCTGTAAGATGCTATTCATTTGCATTCACCCTTTGTAGAATCTTTAGGCATATGTCTCCACCAGCTTTTGGAAATCTAAAGATTAGAATTTTTTTCTCTTTTGGGATGGAGAGCATCTGTTAACATCAATTTTCAAGTGGTCCCACAAACTCTCAATTGGATTTAGGTCTGGACTTTGACAGGACCTTTCCACCACATGAATATGATTTGATGTAAAAGTTTGCCCTGTAGCTCAGGCTGTATGTTTGGGGTCGTTGTCCTGCTGGAAGGTGAACCTCCACCTCAAATCTCAGGTATTGTGCAGGCTCCAACAGGTTTTAGTTTTCGCTCCCTCCTTGTCCACGTCAGTTCTGATCAGCTTATTTGTCCCTGCTGAAGAAAACCTCCCACCTCCCATGTTTCAGAGTATGGATATTAAATAGGGTAATTTGCAGTTTCATTTTTTTTCCACCTCACATTTTGCATGTAGACCAAAAAGCTGAAATGTGGTCTCATCTGAGGAGAGCACTGGCTGCTGTATTGCTTACATGGCTTGTGGCAAACTGCAAACAGAACTTCTAATGGGTTTCTTTCAACAATGGATTTCTTCTTGCCCTAAAAAGCTATATGTGCTTAGTGGACGACCAATAGCTGTCCTTTCTATAGCCAATCCACCTGAGCTGTAGATCTCTGCAGCTCCTCCAGGAGTATTATGGGTCTCTTAGCTGCTGTTTTTTTTTTGCAATCCTATCATGAAGACCAGTCATGGTGGTGTTAGTTTACTAATGTTCTCTAAAAATCCTCAAAGACCTTTATTAGCAAGCTGTACAGTTAGGAGGACAAACTACAGATACATATTTTACGTGCTTCTGAGGGCAATTGGTTGCACCCCAATTTATTTAGGGGTATCAGAGTACACACGCAGATAGCACTTTTGCATTTGAGCAGGAGAGTCCCAAGTTTGAATCCAAGTCTGGGCTCCTGCTCTTTTTTGCATAGAGTTTGCATGTTTTCCTCGTGCTAAGGTGGATTCTACGCAGGTACTCTGACTTCCTCCCACAGTTCAAAAACATGACTGTTACGTCAACTGTTTGTCCTGTGTGTCTCTGTGTTGACGTTTAATTTTCCTTCTATTTTGCAGTGATACATCACATTAAATCAAAAGAAAATACATTGACGTTGGCATTGAGACAGAATGTGAAACAGTTCGATGGCTATGAATACTTTTGAGAGGCACTACGGAAACTAAAGCAGTAGTGCCTCGCAGAGTTTTTTTTTTTTTTTTTTAAGTGCAGCAGCGTGTACATTCAGATCCCGTCTCCACCTCCGTCTGTTTAGTCTGTGCCTCCTGGGGAGCGCGAGTTCTGCCTCGGAGTCTGAAGGCGGTGCTAAAAAAGAGACGAGTCCACGGCCAGCGTCTTACAGGAAACTGAGGAGGCAGGCGACCTCACATCCTGCCTGAGATCTGGAAGAAATGTTTCTTGAGAAAATGGCACATCCTAATTTCTTTGAAAAATCTCTAGTGATGGTACACCCTAGATCTGCGGAAGATTAACGCCGACCTTTGCGGTGAAAGAATGAACGCAATTAGAAACAACCCATGAGAAGAGAATGCATTCATTAAAAAAAAACTTCAAGTGATTTAAATGTAATAAAGCGATGAGGCAAAGCTTCCACACTGGCAATGGCAGTAAGCATGCCTAAAAAGGTCTGAATGATGATGTCTCAACAGCCAGCTTCTGTGGAGTTACCCTGGCAGAGAGTAAATACATCAAGGCAGTGCTAACAAGGATACAACCCCCCCCATGAATAGCGCCAAAGATCCGACCATTGGAGGATGGTTTGGTCGTTGATTCTACTTTCAAACTGGTCGTGAATCAGATGAGACAAACAGCAGCTTTTCGGCACAATGGAAACACTGAAACCATCCTCCCACCACTCTTTCATCTGCTCGCAAACACAACCGAGATGTTTCCCATACAGTCTGTCTGTCTCAAGACGTCACACATTTACTAAATGCTGCCGCACTTCATCACAGGAGTAAAGTGGAACTCATCAGCAGTCCGCTGAGCAGTCTTCACTCGTCAACTTGTGGATCTGAGCCGCTGCATCTGCCCAGCACAGCCAACCCCCAACCCCCACCACACCCACCGTTGCCATCAGGGCTTCTTGGCTGCGGTTTTGGCTTTCCCGTTGGGTCCTGTTTTGATCTGGGTCATCTCCACATCTGTCAGGGCGTCGGGGGGAAGGCTGGAGCGCATACGTTCAATGGTCCTCTGGTAGGCTGCCCTCTCTTGCTCCAGGGAGCGAATCATGTGCTTCATTTTGCTCTCCCGAGAGAGGAAGTTCTCCACACTAGTCTCTAGAGTCTGAATCTTCTGCCGTGCAGCCTGCAGGACACAAAGATTGTAACTCAGTCAGCGCTAATGCAAAACAGACACTTAAATCTGCAAATCTTGATGGCTATAACACAAAACTTAAACGTATGTTTTTGCACCTCAACTTTGCAGGACAATGTCAACAATCACCATAATGCATCTAAATGTACATTTCATGTACAATCTAGAAATAACTTGTTGAGTTTTATAGCAGTTGCTTTTGACCTTCAAAAACATTGAACCTTCAGCCATTTTCTCGTGTTAAATCAAACATGAGAGCGCCTGAAGAACTTCTAAACCTCTGTTAATACGAAGCTCATCAGGTGCGACTTTCTCTGTCCTCCTCCTCAGATTCACACTTCACTGCAATGATTGAAGTATGTAGAGAACATAACAGCTCCCAGTCCTTTTGTCTCTTCTATATTCTTCCATTACTACTGCATTTTCTACTGATTCATTAGTGCCATCTACAGGCAATCTAAGGCAATGACTGAAAACTTGCAATCTCACACAGCCTCTTCTGGATTCCACAAATTGGTATTAGATCAACAAACCGCAACTCTGTCAACAATAAGATATCCTTATAGTATCTCAACAGTATTGTGGTCAAAAAGATAAATAGCTGAATTTGCTCTTTCTTTTCCTTACTTGAAGTTTTTCCAGCAGGTCCATGTTCTGTTTTTTCAGCTGCACGTTTGTCTTCTCTAATTTGTCAAGCCGGTCCGAGTCATCAGGCGGTGGCCCAGCATCCAACATCTCATCCTGTAGGACGTGGTACTCAACTTCGTATGCATGCAGCTGCTTGGAGATGTCCATCTCCATAACCTGGTGATCAAGCATACGAGACAGAAGGGGTCGTTTATCCTTAACTCTAAATAGACATCTTTCGACAGTTTTTGTTTGCACCCCTGTTAGAGATGTATAAAGCCTTAAAACAAATCGTGTAATGCAGTTGCAATACAAGATTTGGTGCAACTGTAGTGTAGTATCACACTGAAACATCTTGAATCATCAAACCTTTAAGAGGAGTACATGCATTCAGTGGGGATATTCTTTTCTTTCAGCTTCTTTTTATTTACAGTAAGTTAGATCACCAATATACAAGGCGTATAGGTTCATACAGACTCCACACCCCACCTCGTTCTTTCATCCCGTCCATACCCAAGAAAAGTGAAAAAATGAAAATAATAATAATAATAATAAAAATAATAATAATAATTAATATTAATGCATGAGCAGTGAAAGATAAAAAAAGTAAATGAGTCAGATTTTTCCAGTTGAGCATATAATGGTTGCCAAAGGTCATGGAATAGGTGACCTCGATTATGTCTTTCCAGTGTTATTTTTTCTAAAGGAAGGAGTTGAGATAGTGAATTCAGAAACATGTCGAAGGTTGGTGAAGATTCACTTTTCCATATTAAAAGCATACATTTGTTTGCAATGTATGTTATCAAAATCAACAATATGATTTTCTTCCGGTCCATGTGGTATCCGATAGCACTTTTCACAGTAGCTAAAAATAGATTGGGACACAATGTCACAATGCATTCTGAGAGGTAGCCCTAGACAAACAAGTGTGCATTTTACATGGGTGCCTATGGGTCTGAGTCGCTCCGATCATCACAAAGTTGTAATTTTATCTCCTTAAGATGTTAAAACGGGAAGGAACTAAGCACTGTTGTTGGGGATTGTTCAAATCGGACTCTAGATAGCCAGATATGATGTCGGAGAAAGTTATGAGAAACAAATCATAAAATAATTAGAAAAGAAAATGCCATAGTAAATGTAAAAAGCGCAATAATTCTCGACAACAGGGTACAAAAAATACAAACTACATATATTTTATATGTCAAAAGAACCTTTTGCAACTTAGATTTATTCACAGTGGAATTAGTAACTTTGAGTACCAGCCGCTGTCAGGCGGCGTCACTGTAACGGGTGTAACAGGTGTTGTTTGGCTAGCAAGTCCTTTATTTTTTAGTTGAT
Source organism: Valencia hispanica (assembly GCA_963556495.2). NCBI lineage: Eukaryota > Metazoa > Chordata > Actinopteri > Cyprinodontiformes > Valenciidae > Valencia > Valencia hispanica. The sequence continues at coordinate 36,809,023 of OY747707.1, read as the reverse complement.
ATCATTTGCCACCATCCACTCCAGGATAAACCTGTATTTTCATTGCAATAAACTACCTTTTTAGTAGCCTTGCGTAGTGACACATTTTTACTTTGACCACCCAGCAATTCAGTTCTGGCAATCGATAATTAGCTGGGTCGCCATCAAGAAAAGCCCTTGGTCGAAACAACCTCCTTCATTTTATACTTGCTCATTTGTGAGATGCCTTTAAATTTCACAGACAATTTCTGCCTTCACATCGGTGTCCAAGTGCTCTCTGTGTTTATTTCAATTGGTAAATGCGTTTGTTTGTCTAGCATTAGCACCCAGCAGCACTTGCATGGCTAAATCAACTGTGAAATAGGCTACTGAATTCAAATTCAAAAAGACTTTGATTATCCACGTTGTCAATTCAAATCAATTCAATGTGTTTTATAGAGAGTCAACACAATATACACAATGTGGCATTTAATTGCAAGGTGAAAAGAAACTAATCTGAAAAGGTTGGCCTGCATGTATTCATCCCGCTCTCCTCTAAACCCAATGTAAACACTTCAGAAGCCACCTAATCAGTACCTATAGTTAACAAGAGTTCACCAGTGCTTATTCTTTAATTCCAATATAAATACAACTTTTAGTCATGCACTCCAAAAATCTGTGCAGTGCATGACTCCCCTATGGGAGACACAAAGAAGGGCTACATTTTGCACTTCAAAAATCTTTTCCAGACTCCCATTTCTCTTTTTACTGCCTTTTATTTTATTTTTACATGGTGGATATTAAAGTACAGTAATTTTCAAACTATAAACCACTAATTTTTTCACACGCTTTGGACTCTGTGTCCTATAAAACGATGCGGCTAATTTGTGGATATTTTTTTTACTTGCTAACGTTCTCCGGGGGGCACTCTAGCAGGAAGTGTAAAAGTGAGACAGACATGTGGGGAAAGATTATGAGCCGAAGAAGACACTACCAGTAGTTTTTATGGACACACCCTCATCATGGAAAACACACGAAGAAATGCACCTTTTAAGTTAAAGGCAATCGAGCTGGCCGTCAAAGAAGGAAATGAAGCTACTGCACGTAAGCTTAACATTAATGAATCGATGGTGAGGAGGCAGCGGAAAGAACTGAGTCAACGTAAAAAGACGACAAAAGCTTTCAGAGGACATAAAGACAATGAAGAAGACGACTTCAGATTCGGGGCTGCTGCACGAGGGGAGCCGCTTGTGAGCTCTCTGACATGGGAGAGGTGTGGAGGTTAGCACCGCTGGTCGGTGGGATATTTCATCAAAATCCATCCATAACTTTTTGAGTTCTGTTGCCGACAGACAGACAGAGGGGCGAGAAAACATTAGGTAATAAAAAAAATAAATCTTGCATATACCGTCTTTCTGTGTAAGTATCTCATGTTACAACATGAAAACATGCAGCCTATATTCAGGGGCAACCTATATATGTACAAAATTTATTTTCTTATAAAATTTAGCTTATATTCAGGTGAGCTCAATAGTCCGAAAATTATGTTACAGAAAAATAAAATCTTCTTTAAGAGTTTGAATAGTAGTTTAATGTGCAGGTTCTACAAATAATCAAATACAATGCTGAAACTCACTTCTGCCTGGAGTGTGGCATAGCACTATTTTGCTCCTTTTGTGCCATCTTGACTAAGTTATGTGAGCTCCTTTCAAATTCTGTAACACTTGTAATTGTCAAAAACAAATTAGACTATGTCACAATGTTAATACATTAAACCACAGTATAAGATGTTTATTATTTTTATGTTATTTGAATTTTTCCCCTTTAAAGAAGCCTAAGGTCATAGAAGGTGTGAAATTACTCTTTTTGATTTCAGTCAGTGAAATCAAAATACTGATCGGTGTAATGTTCAAATCAAACAAAGTATGCAATTTGCACATAAACTAATTTAAAAAACATCTGCAATTATTAAGCCATATTTAATTTTTGTTCTTTACATAGTCCAGACTTTTCAAGACTGTAGGAACCCTGAAGAAAACCATGCCATATTAAGCCATTAGGGGACACAGCAGATGTGGAACAATGTGCTCTGATCAGATGAGACAAAAAACTTGCTGTGCTGTGGGGGTGATTTTTATCTGTTAAAAAAATAAAAATAACTAAAAATGAAAACCATGCACAATTCATGTTCCACTTCACAATCCCACACTTTTCTCTATCTTGGTCCATCACGTACCCAATAAACCTTCATTGAAGTTTGGTGCAAAGTGGTGTGACGACTTTTACAAGGGTTTGCATAAAATACTCGTAATTGCAGGTATACTGTATTATTTATATATGTGTTCTGTATTCATCTTTGTAGGCTGGCTAAACCAAAATAACTACTCAATAAAAGAAATAATTAAAAACGAGGCTGGACGTGGACCCATATATACTGTAAGAGGAAGGCAGCAAATTGTATTATTGTTAATGCTTTATTGCATGGCATCACTTAGTGTACCTTTGCAATCGTCTGTTCCATCTGTGTTTGAGTGAAAGTGGGGAGTGTAGTTTTCAGATAGTCCACAATGCTCTCAAAGCTGTCACATTCCACTATCTCCCCCTCATGGCTGCTCAGCAGACAGAGGGCCACTTTAAAGATCACCTCGGTACCCTGCACAAATACAAAATCTGACAAAAAAAACAAAGAAGAAGCATCAGAAAAGCATTCATCCATCCCAAACACTGGAGGTGATGCAAACATAATTCTACTCAGACACTTGGCTGCAAACAGAGAGGCTTCTTTACCAAAGATGCGGGACACAAAGCCAAGGGGGAACTGGGAGGCGAAGAGGGTGAGGAACCAAGGCGCGGCGTAGAGGCTCGGCCCGATCTCGTGCTCCTCGAGGTGATTGTACAGGTCCCGGTGGTAGTCGTGCAGCAGCCTGGAAAGCTGGTACATCTGAATCTGGGATAAAACAGAGAGAAAAGGCAACCCCAGGTCAGAACAAACTGGTATAACTGGATCTGGAAGAGACAAGGTCTCTAGGAGAAATCTAAGAATCAATTAAAGTTTTTTTTCTTTTCCTTTTCAATTCAAGCACAACGCTGGTAATGTGAAAGCAGTGTTGTTTTAAGGACTTGCTCAGACAAGGCCACGTTTCTAATGAGCTGCAATAACTCTCTTTACAGTGTGAGACGGCAAATAGCGCAGAAAGGAGAAGCAGAAGTTAGTTCGGGCTAAAATTAGATCCTCTGCCCTTACAGTTTCCTCACATTGACAAAGAAGATAAGCAATACCTTAAGCTGCTCCTGAAGCGTCTTTAAAGAACAGAACCGCTGCAAGGAGAGAAACAGCAGGCTTCTGCTTGGCTGAACGGCTACCTGAAGAACATTAAACATTACCCCCCCCCCCCATGCGCCCGCCCACCGATGCTTTAACTACGGTGAGGTCAGCTGATGTTTAACTGAAGCTAACAGAGCAGGTGTGGTCTGACAGAGAGGTGGAGACACGCTGTTGCCTGCCAATGAAACCAATAAAAAGTAGCAGGCAGACGACCGCTATAAAATAAATGTAAAAGTCTTGTACGCATGTTTCTAAACAGAAAGTAAATTTGTCATTTTTTGTGCTCGTGCATTCAAGACATATGTTTGCAAATAGGAATCTACACTTGGTACTTGGTAGTTTTTGAAGAAAAAAAGACATTAGGATAAAAAGCACAAAACTGAAAGATAATATTTAAAAATAATAAAAGTACCACAAAGTCGACAAATGTTTGATTAAAGTAAGATATTATCTACTCAGAAAGAGTTTCTTCACGTTTTCGAGCTCATGACGGCATTACATAAGTAAACTGAACGACGTGTTTCATCATCTTGTCTTGCCACTTGTGGTAATAGAGAGGATCAAATACTGTAGTTCTTACAGTAAAATGTTTCTGTGTTTTATCCTTGACGCAATGCATTGCTGGTGTGCAAGCTCTGCTTCTGCTCTTGTAACATGTAGTGATGCACTTAAAATGTGGCCCACCAGTGTTTTTATGAAAGGATATGCTGCTCTAAAATATGCATATGATCTTATCCAACAAATGCACATGGCTTCTATTTATTTCTTAACAGTAACCATAGTAATGCAAACCACATTGTGCCTTTCATATTCTGCTCAGAGAATGCAGGACCAATTACTGAAGGAGAATATTAGAATATTTGTTTGTGCGCACAAAGAGCAATTTTCCCTCGGCCAATGAAGACTGAAATGGTTCTGTACCTTTTTGCCTAGGCTTTTAATCTTCTTTGTGAACAGTGTTATTGAGAACAGAACGTTAACCTGCACAAAGATTTTATTAACGCACAATTTTAAATCCTAATTATTCAGTATTACAGTAAATCTCAGCTCTACTTACTGCAGACAGAGATTTGCCCTATTATTATTAATATTAGTAACTGAAGGATTTTTTTTTTGCAGATTGATAATATGAAAAATTCAAGGCTTTTATCATTTTAAACAACTTTATCAACAGGTATTTGGCGAGGTTCAAATCCCACCTGTTCATCCATAAAGCCTCATGAGGTGTTGATGAAACTGTACATGCAGCGCCTTGCAAAAATATTCATACCAATGGACCATTTTTTTATATTTTCTTGTCACATTACAACCACAAATTCTGATAAATTGTATTTATTATGTGAAACAGTAATGCAAAATAATGCATTAGTGTTCCAGCAGGACAATGAACCTAAACATACTGTACAGACAGAGCTACAAGGAAACGTTCAGCAGCACACAACTCCAGTTATGATTACAAATTGATGCAGCACTTTACATCATTTGAAATTGACGGTTGTCGTCAAAGAATGCGAAAAGGGTTGAAGACTTTTGCAAGGCCGCCTATGTTCTGATGGAACCTTTAAAGTCAGTGGGTGCACTGACCTGCAGTGAAACCATGTCGGGCCTGTACTGCCGCCTGATGCCCAGGTCGTACATCAGGAACTTCAACATGTCGAAAGCCTGTTCTTCCCTCATGTGCAGCAGCAGCACTCCGGCCACAAAGCTGACGCCCTGGCAGTAGCCGACCTGTGGAGCACAAACAAGAGCAGCACGTTTTACAAAAATCTTGAGGAAAGTCTTTTCGGTAATGTACTGTGAGCAGAGCAAAGAGGATTATGGCGTGTACCTCTGTGTCCATTAGAGAGTAGGCCTTCAGCAGATTGTAGAGGGAAAGCTGGCCGGCGCCAAGCTGGGCTGAGAAGTACTGGTGGGTGGGGAAGGTCCGACCTGAAGAGACAGTTAGATTTACTGCTATAAGCTTTAGTTATGAAAACACTGCTTAATATAAGAACCTAATAACCTATTGGCTGCTAAAGAGCACTACCACTACCAAAAAAAAAAAAACATCTGTTCCCAGGTAAAGGCTTGGGGTCCTGAATGGGGCATTGTTAAGCAATTGTTGGTTTGTTGTTTGTAATTTTACATAAGCGCCACCAACGTGGAGCCAGGGTTTGTTCAGACGGTTTTTTAAACATCAAAGCCTATTAACAGGAGCTAAGCTTGCCAAGCTAGTATAAGAAATGAATTTTAATTTGTTGATGTAACAAATCTAGGTTATCACTAACAATATATGTGCTTTTTGCCCTTATATCGCTATAGAGGGACTGTACTGGCTGCTCCGCCTTCCCCCAAGACAGCTGTTAGCTTAGCGATGAGGGGCACGGAGAATAGTTGAAACACCAGTCTTTAAAACGTATGGTGGTTTAATTAAAAGTGTGACATTTATTAACTTTTTTTTTTGCAAGTTTTTTCCACACAAGATTACCTGGAACCACACTGTTACAAGCTACATTATCAACAAATTAAACCAGAAAGCAGAATTTTAGCTAAAGACTTAAGAAAATTCAAAACAAATAGGACACCACTTTGATGTTACTGAGCTTTAAAGCAGATATGGCATTGATTTTTAATGAATCAGGACCCAGCATTGGCATCAGGCCCTTTTCATAGAACTCGGACCAGCATGAGCAAAAAAGGACACCCCTTTAAATTCAGTGGTTCTTATGAATAAATATTTCTTTATCTGCTCGTTTGCTGATGGTACATTTTATTATATGCTTGGCCCCACCTTTGTTCAGGTCTAGACTTGTTTAGTTTTTTTTAACCAGCCCTGAAAACATCTGTCTGAAACCTTAAATACCAGATCACCTTGAAGCTAGAAAAGATCAACCTAACCTTAGATATCCTGCTTAAGAAATGTAAAACCCATCCAAATACCCAAGATTTTAGCTCATCAGATTTTTTTTTTCCTTTTTATTGGAGTTTTAAATGGTACATATTCAATAAATCAATGCTCCATGTGTAGAATAAAATATATCTGTCTTCCAGTAACTACTAAAAAAAAGAAGAAGTATCAACTTCCATGTGTGCCATCTGCTTTCGAAAGTGATGCTCAACTGTCATCCGGTGTCATTCAGCTTCCTCACATCTCTTTCATTGAATTTTAACACCCAGAGGTCACTTTTTGCTACATAACATATCATAACATCATAACATCAGCTTTATTACTGTTTCTTATACATCTCATTTTCTTAAAATAAGATATAAGAAAAGATTTCAGGTTGCTTCCACCTGCAGTTGGATATTCAAGTGAATCTTTTACGTTTTGGAGTCTCTAATCCTAAAGGGGCTCAGTTTTTAAACAGAGATCGCATTATTATGCCCACCTAAGTCCACCAGAATGGCGTGCTGCTGTGCGGTGAGCTGCTTGAGCAGGTCATAGTAGGGGGTGTCTGGAGCTTGCTGGCGCTGGGGGAGTCTGTGTTGCAGTCGATGCTGATGGGAAAGGAGCAACCAGACCTCACCGCGTCTGCTTTTTGGAACTCCTGCAAAAAAAAAGAAAAAAAAAATCAACAATAAGTTAGGCAACATTTTATAATATTTGCCCTTTAAAGTGTATTTTGGTGAACGCTCACACACCCACACAGATCCCTCTCACCCTGGGAGATCGCTCTGTATATGTCCTCTTTGTCCTGGGGGTTTGTGGTTCTGCCTGGAGCTGTCAGTTTTCTCTCCCAAAGCGCCTGAGCTTCCTTAGAGCAGGGGCACACTTCCTGGTAGTTGAGCTTCATTTTGCGGATGTCCAGCTCATCTCGACTCGCTTCGGTTCAATCAGGAGGGAAGAAAAACAGATAGGGCAACAACATGAACATAATTTGCTAGAGAGGACATACAGAGGACTGTATTTAAGACAAGCAAAACCAGGAGTCACAGTTGATAAATACCATCAACCCAAAAGTTAAGATGGAAACACAAAACACAATAACACCAAATAGAAAACCATAACATCCTAAAGTCTTGACTATGTGAGCTAGGTGAAGGACGAAAGGACAAAAAAACTTGAACACCGTGAAGATGATCAACCCCACCACGTACCCCTTAACATGCAAAAAAAGGAAAGATGAACTGAATGACTTTTGCAGCTTGCCACCAGTATCATGCAAAACCTCTACCCCGATCCCAAAGACTTCTAGTACATTGCTTACCTTCTATAGAAAACAGTTTTTCTCTGTAAGGTCCTCAGACCAGCATTGACGTCAGAATATCAGGCAAACAAAAAAAGATGTGTTGGTGTTGGGCATATAGGCAGTGCATTAAAGTGATGTGCTCATTGTGTATTTTGACATGTGCATCTATGAAGGTATTATGTGCATAAACTCAATGAAAGGAATGGAGACTTAATTCTTTACAACAACTTTTGATAAATTACATAAAAAGCGAGCTTTGTTGTCCCCTAAACACTCTGGGTCACTTGAAGGTGGTGATTTCAAAAACAATAATCCTAACACTTTCATTGTTCATTTCAAACATTGTAGGTTAAGGATCTTGTTCTGGGTACAACAACAGTTTCCATGAATCCAGTGTTGTTTTTGCAACATTTCACTAGTTAAAATAACACTAATTTTGGAGCAAATGTTAAAGACTGCCTGTAAAGGTTTGCTGACAGGAACATGAATTTAAAAGGGCAAATAGCAACATATTTTAAAAGCAGAATAAAACCTAATCTAAAAGCCATGGAAAGTATAAAAAGTGCCTTTCTGGTGACTTTCACAAAAGATACATCACTTCAAAGCACATCTTTCTGAAAATACGTTTTTGAAGCCATGCCTCTAAAACAGAAACGTATGAATGACGGACTGATTGCAAATCCATTTTAACCACCACACATTTTTTCAGGTTAAACAACACCTGCTTGTGAGAAAACTAACTTTAGAGGGACTCGGGGTGTTTGAATGGAATAACAGCTTGCGTGTCCTCATTATAACTTTTTGCCAGCTGTATTACTGTATCTCAGTTAAACCCTCAGTACAACAGGGACTGATTGAGACTTTCAGCTACTTCCGTTCACTGCTATTCTGTTTTACACAGTCACTGTATAACGTTTTGTATTTTAGGGATACAAATGTTAGAGGAAACAGTGACTCATAAGAGTAAAAATGCTGGTCAGAACCAGTGCAGAAATTACAGAGTCTAACCTGAATTCTGACAGATTCTTTGTTTTTTGTCCAAAGGGGCTGACTGAGATTGCCACAGGGTGCTTTTAAATGACACAGGGTGCTTTTAAATATCTGGGCAGGATGCCACTTTGTTAGATCCCAAAGCTATTTTACCATTTCTACTAACTTCCTCCTCCTCATTGAACAGAGACGCCATACACTTTAGAGTTATATTTAATGAATGAGAACACACGTTCCGATGAGGCTTGTTTGTCAGATTAAAAGTAACTTTTAAAATAACTTTTAGGCAGGTGTTAAACACATTTCATTAAGCCCACGTTTCTGTTTTAAAAATCTTTTTTCATTGGTCTGACATAACATTCTAACCTTAAATGTACTGTTTTCATTAGTATTAAGTGGAAAATCAAATCACCACAATTAACTGAAATAGAGGCTTGAAAATATCAGTCTGTGGGTAAGTAACCTATATACTGTTTCACTTAGTGATTTAAGTTGTTGAAATAGATGAACTTTTTGCAAATAATCTAATTTCTTAATATAACTGTAAATCTTTAGCTTGTGTACTCATATTTAAGCTAGATATATTATTGACACTATTTTCATCTTCGGAGGCATTTACAAACATAACATCATCGGTGTTTGGTTACAATTGGCTAGTTTCTCAGCGTCTTTCAAGCTTTTTGTTTTTATTTTTTGACTTTGGTCACAGAAATCAATATAATTATCATGAGCTAAAACCAAAACATAGTTTATAAGAAAAGGTTATTTAAAGAAATTGATGATTTATGCCCTTTAAGCAGGTCCTGTAGATAATTTATTCACAGGATGTTGCTGGCATAATAACACCAGGTGGTATTAAACCTTTTTTACAGCACATTATACTTTTATACACCCTGGATAACAGGGTAAAAACTACCAGTGAGAAAAACCTCTGCAAAGAGTAATTCTTGTTACAGCAAGTATGAGGACATCATAAGCACCTCGTGTCCTTCAAGTGACCAGAAGAAAAATTTGCTCCAGGCTTAAAATGCCATTTTTGGTGCAGTGGAGTAGGGATTTCCACTCACCTTCTAGCCTCTGATTCTCCTTTTCCATGCGCAGCAGGAGAATCTGCTGGTGGATGGCAGTTTTCCAGAGAGCCCTATAATCGGCTCCTGTCCTCTTGGGCTTCTTATCAGATAGCTGATCAGATGCCGGGGATAAAAGGCGCCTCAAAGGGTCCAAACCTGGGTCCGAGGAACGAGGGGATAGAGGCAGCAGCTCCGTGGGATCAGAGCCGTCTACAAAACGTAAAAGTGTGTTTAAAATTTATTATTTATTAGCAGTGTAAAGTCCACAGAGTACTATACTGAACAGTGAAAGTAACTCCACACAGCTGTTTTTAATTTAAGATTTGTTGTCTCAAGCGGCTCACAGCTGCAGAAAGCCCCTACTTTTAGCAGACATACTGAGAAAAAGTATTTAACTTATTCCAACACTGACAGTCACAAATACAACATAACCAGCAGAGAGAAAGTGGAGCATTTTGAAGTAAACAGGCATATTTTCTGGACTGAGAGGAACCCCCGAGTCAGAAATACACGGCCAAGCTACAAATAAATCATCTGACGTAAATGACATCATCAACAGTTACTCAATAAAAAGTAATGGGTCCTGGCATCTGGATTATTCTGTAAAAATATATAAACACCCACATAAAAAATTTTACTGACCAAGCACACAAGTCCCAACTCACGAAGCTAATTTACTGACGGTACTGTAGTTTTTATTTTATTTCTGTGAGCTTTATGTATATGCTGTATGCATGCAAAAAACTAACAAACTCCACCTATGCTTTAGCAAGAAAGCTTCTGCCCTCAGCTCAAACAGGTTATAGGTTGCACAGACTATTTCCTTGAAGAACAGTTTAAAGGATTATGTTACCAAACCTGTGTCCTGCATAGATGCAGGTGGCTTGTTCATTGGTGACGCAACCCGCAGAAAGATCTTCTGCCTCCAGGAGACCCTGCGTGGGGTCAGAGGGAGACCTCCGCTCAGAGAGTCATTGCTGCAGCTCGACAGCGTCCTTTTCCTGCCCTCTCCATTGCTAGAAGAGAAGACAGATGTGTCAAGAGACACCTGATAAAGGAGTCAGGCGTCACGTTACACCAGCTCTCCTTAACCACTCGAATAATGGCAGGCACACACACACACTCCGCAAACCATACACAAGCACAACTGGGGAACTCAATCCACTTTCTGCACAGTTCATAAACGGTGAAGCTGAACCTTAAGCCGGTTGAGAAAAAATAACAGCCACAAACCGATTTCCCAGTGTCCGTGTTAATAAAGCAACAGTAAACAGAGCAGACATCAACCACGGCGGAGGCACATGCATTGCTGTGCTTTCTGTAAAAGAAGTTGATTGTCAGTGAAGGAGAACAGATTGATGATGTTAGTGTCTTAAAAAAAATCTTGCATTCAAAGGCAAAGACTAGACAATCCAGCTGTAGAAACTCAAACCAGATGATCTGACGAAAGTGGGTTAACGCTAACCTTCACAATTCTGGTTACTACAATATACTGAATCCTTTAAGAAGCCGTGTCTCTTAGAGCATGCAATCACATCCAAATGAAATCAAATGTGGTGTAGAATTTAATTTAAAAAACTTTTTTGAACATTTGATTCAGGGGGTATACAGGTCCTTCTCAAAAAATTAGCATATCATGAAAAGGTTCTCTAAACGAGCTATTAACCTAATCATCTGAATCAACTAATTAACTCTAAACACCTGCAAAAGATTCCTGAGGCTTTTAAAAACTCCCAGCCTGGTTCATTACTCAAAACCGCAATCATGGGTAAGACTGCCGACCTGACTGCTGCCCAGAAGGCCATCATTGACACCCTCAAGCAAGAGGGTAAGACACAGAAAGAAATTTCTGAACGAATAGGCTGTTCCCAGAGTGCTGTATCAAGGCACCTCAGTGGGAAGTCTGTGGGAAGGAAAAAGTGTGGCAGAAAACGCTGCACAACGAGAAGAGGTGACCGGACACTGAGGAAGATTGTGGAGAAGGACCGATTCCAGACCTTGGGGGACCTGCGGAAGCAGTGGACTGAGTCTGGAGTAGAAACATCCAGAGCCACCGTGCACAGGCGTGTGCAGGAAATAGGCTACAGGTGCCGCATTCCCCAGGTCAAGCCACTTTTGAACCAGAAACAGCGGCAGAAGCGCCTGACCTGGGCTACAGAGAAGCAGCACTGGACTGTTGCTCAGTGGTCCAAAGTACTTTTTTCGGATGAAAGCAAATTTTGCATGTCATTCAGAAATCAAGGTGCCAGAGTCTGGAGGAAGACTGCGGAGAAGGAAATGCCAAAATGCCTGAAATCCAGTATCAAGTACCCACAGTCAGTGATGGTCTGGGGTGCCATGTCAGCTGCTGGTGTTGTTTCACTGTGTTTTATCAAGAGCTAGCTGCATTGACCCTGCCATCAGGAGATTTTGGAGCACTTCATGCTTCCATCTGCTGAAAAGCTTTATGGAGATGAAGATTTCATTTTTCAGCCGACCTGGCACCTGCTCACAGGGCCAAAACCACTGGTAAATGGTTTACTGACCATGGTATTACTGTGCTCAATTGGCCTGCCAACTCTCCTCACCTGAACCCCAAAGAGAATCTGTGGGATATTGGGAAGTGGAAGTTGAGAGACGCAAGACCCAACACTCTGGATGAGCTTCAGGCCGCTATCGAAGCATCCTGGGCCTCCATAACACCTCAGCAGTGCCACAGGCTGATTGCCTCCATGCCACGCCGCATTGAAGCAGTCATTTCTGCAACAGGATTCCCGACCAAGTATTGAGTGCATAACTGAACATAATTAGGTTGACTTTTTTTGTATTAAAAACACTTTTCTTTTATTGGTCGGATGAAATATGCTAATTTTTTGAGATAGGAATTTTGGGTTTTCATGAGCTGTATGCCAAAATCATCAGTTTTAAAACATTAAAAGACCTGAAATATTTCAGGTGGTGTGCAATGAATCTAAAATATATGAAAGTTTAATTTTTATCATTACATTATGGAAAAGAATGAACTTTATCACAATATGCTAATTTTTTGAGAAGGACCTGTATATATATGAACAATTTCCATATATATATATATATATATATATATATATATATATATATATATATATATATATATATATATATATATATATATATATATAAGGAAATTGTTCACATCAAGCTACACAACTTATTCTTCCAACTCCTATTTTCAAATTGTCATTTGTGGATTTTAACAAAATATTTGCAATGAAAGACATTTAATGACATGTGCCACTTTAATGTGAACACATCTTCTCACATAGAAATACAAATAGCTTGTTTATTCAAAAGTGCACAGTGTGTATGTGTTAAAAAATTATAAATATGCCTTTGACAGTCAACCATTCCTTCATCTCTGTCTATTTCCCCCACAGCATATTGTGGCCACTTCCGTGCTTCCCTGTGGAGTGTTTACAGTATTTTAGACCTCTCCTTGCTTAGCTGGGCAACAGACCCTTTAGGAGTGTCTCCCTTGTTCTGCACACAGACAGAATTAAGTGACATGGAGGGATGTGTTAGCACCAGTTTTTCAAGTTTTGCCAATATGACTCACATTAAATAAAAGTTGTAAAGCAATAATGTAAGATAAATCACTATGAGGTTTTTGGAGACTCAGACATATGACTGGATTCTAAGTTACAGGTCAGAAGCCTGGGTAAGCATTACAAATGACCAAAGCATTTAGTAAGGAAAGGTGAAATCTTAAATGGCAAACTGATTTCCAAAAAAAACAAACAAAACAAAACTTTAAAGCTTGCTTTTTCCATTTTAACCCCCTGAAGAAATAATTATGTCCACCTCTCACTGATGGCCGCAAAAAGTTAACGTAATCAGTAAGAATGGTCACAACACTAAAGCCTGCCTGACCATGTGAGCAACAAGGGAACAGGAAGTGACCTTGATTTGGCTAATGTCACTGACACAACGATCTGGCTCCAACTGCTGCTCCATGCATGTTGCAGTAGCTCCTTAAAATTCCTTCCGTGACATATTTTGTTTCTCTGTTAACTCAAGGACGGCGTCTAAAAGGCATCGAGTATAAAAAGGACCTCAAAACTTCACAGAAAGAAAACCTGACAACAGACATGTCATAATAAGCACATTCAAAGATCAAGGCTGTTGAATGTCCGGAAATCTCTCGTCTATAATCTGGGAACCCTTAAGTGTAAGATGAAAACGCTGTCTTGATTATTTGGATACCAGGGCTGCCACTGGGGAGTCTGGCTTCTAGGAGAGCAAACAACACCTCCCATGGATGTAATACAGGACAATGGTCTGCTCCACTGCAATCTCATTCATAAAAAGTTAACCTTTACTTTCTGCCATCCAGACACCTGAGGAGACAGAAACGACTCTCAGACCGCAGTTTGTCCTGCTTTCAATGATAAACCAAACACTGTCATTGAGCAGCTGAAGGTTACTGACAATCATTCAAAACAAATCAAAAAAAAAAAAAGTTACAAAACTGGTTAGGTTTTTATTTGTGTAGCATCTTGCAAAAGTATTCAAAACCCAATAAAAACTTTTTCACATTCTGTTTCATAAAATCCACAAATGTCAATGTATTTTATGGTACAGACGAACACAAAGTACTGCCTTGTTGTGGAGCGGAAGGAAAGGGAAAAGTTTGAAATTGAACTTTTGGACCTCTAGATTTTATTTATGTCCTAAATACAATCTAGAGCACCCATCTGCCTTCTGTAAATGGAGTTCACTTGAGTGTAATTTAAGGTCAATATAAATACAACTGCTCTATCAAGGCCTCAGAAGTTTGCCTTAAGAAAGCCATTGTTGAATGAAACCCACAAAAAGTCAAAGCTGCCACTTAAAAGGCATAGCAAACAGATGGAAGAAGGTGCTCTGGTAGGTTAAAGGGGGGGTATTATGCTTCTTCCAGGTACATATTATCCTTCTATAGCACACTCCAATAAAATTGTCATCTTAAGTCTTTTAAAAGTCCGTCATATATCCAAATCCACCTTAAAGAAATTTACTTCCTTATTGGACATCTTGATTTTCGCTTGTGCCTCTCTAAGACCCTCCTACTCTTTCTGACACTCCCCCTTCAGTTCGTCACATACCGTGCATCATCGCAGCATGCACGGAGTCGGAAAAAAAATCCCACAAAAGACGCGCAGCTGCAGCTGGTGTGTTATAATTACTGCACCTGCGACTCAGCCGGAGTTGTGTGAGGTGGGGGAGCTCTGCAGGGGCGAGGCTCTCGGCTGAGTACGTAAGGTCGGAGGAGGAGATGGGTGGAAAAGGCGGGGATGGGTGGGAGCAGGCGTTTCAGCAACCCCGAAAACTACCAGCAGAGACTCAAAGATTACTCTAACATGAGTGAATGGGTCAGAGCAACACTTCAGGCATGTTTTTAATGAGAGAAAGACAGGTTCTCAGGATATCAAGCTTCAGAAAGTCCATTTTGCATAATACCCCCCCGTTGCGGGGATCCGTTTTGGTGGCCTCAGGATCGGGTCTCTGCCTTTTGCAGATGATGTGGTCCTGTTGGCTTCATCGGAGCGTGATCTACAGCTTTCGCTGGAGCTGTTCGCAGCCGAGTGTGAAGCGGCTGGGATGAGAATCAGCACCTCCAAATCCGAGGCCATGGTCTTGAGCCGGAAAAGGGTGGGGTGCCTCCTCCGGGTCAGGGATGGGGTCCTTCCCCAAGTGGAGGAGTTTAAGTATCTGGGGGTCTTGTTCACGAATGAGGGAAAAATGGAGCGGGAGATCGATAGACGGATTGGTGGGGCATCTGCAGTTATGCGGGCGCTCTACCGGTCTGTCGTGGTGAAGAGAGAGCTGAGCCAAAAGGCGAAGCTCTCGATTTACCGGTCGATCTACGTTCCTACCCTCATCTATGGTCACGAACTCTGGGTGGTGACCGAAAGAACGAGATCACGGATACAAGCGGCTGAAATGAGTTTCCCCCGCAGAGTGTCTGGGCTCTCCCTTAGAGATAGGGTGAGAAGCTCAGTCATCCGGAGGGGGCTCAGAGTAGAGCCGCTGCTTCTCCACATCGAGAGGAGTCAGTTGAGGTGGCTCGGGCATCTGGTCAGGATGCCTCCTGGACGCCTCCCTGGTGAGGTGTTTCAGGCACGTCCCACCGGGAGGAGGCCCAGGGGAAGGCCCAGGACACGCTGGAGGGACTATGTTTCTCGGCTGGCCTGGGAGCGCCTTGGGGTTCCTCCCGAGGAGCTGGAACAAGTGGCTGGGGAGAGGGAAGTCTGGGTCTCTTTGCTTAGGCTGCTGCCCCCGCGACCCGACCCCGGATAAGCGGAAGAAAATGGATGGATGGATGGACCCCCCCTTTAAGAACAAAATCGAGCTTTTGGACTTACAAGTAAAACGCAATGTAACACACACTACACGTCATCACAACACACCATCCCCACGGTGACACATCGTGGCGGTGCTATCATGTTGTGGGGATGCTAGTCACACTTGATGGGAAGATGAGTTAAATACACGACAAACCATGAAGATAACCTGTTAGAGGCTGCAAAAGACAGAAGAGAAGGTTTCACCTTCCACAAAGACAACAACATCCATCCAAAGCTACAATGATGATATGGTTTAGATCAAAGCATACTGATGAGTAAAAGTAATATCGAGACCAAAATCCAACTAAGAGTATGGAAAAAGACTTGAAAGTTGCTCTTAATCCAATCTGACGAGGCTTCAGCTAATTTGCAAAGAAGAATTGGCAAAAATGTCAATTCCTGGGTGTGTAAAGCTCGTAGAGGCAACTCCAAATAATCGAGCTTTTGGACTTACAAGTAAAACGCAATGTAACACACACTACACGTCATCAGAACACACCATCCCCACGGTGACACATCGTGGCGGTGCTATCATGTTGTGGGGATGCTAGTCACACTTGATGGGAAGATGAGTTAAATACACGACAAACCATGAAGATAACCTGTTAGAGGCTGCAAAAGACAGAAGAGAAGGTTTCACCTTCCACAAAGACAACAACATCCATCCAAAGCTACAATGATGATATGGTTTAGATCAAAGCATACTGATGAGTAAAAGTAATATCGAGACAAAAATCCAACTAAGAGTATGGAAAAAGACTTGAAAGTTGCTCTTAATCCAATCTGACGAGGCTTCAGCTAATTTGCAAAAAAGAATTGGCAAAAATGTCAATTCCTGGGTGTGTAAAGCTCGTAGAGGCAACTCCAAATAATCGAGCTTTTGGACTTACAAGTAAAACGCAATGTAACACACACTACACGTCATCACAACACACCATCCCCACGGTGACACATCGTGGCGGTGCTATCATGTTGTGGGGATGCTAGTCACACTTGATGGGAAGATGAGTTAAATACATGACAAACCATGAAGATAACCTGTTAGAGGCTGCAAAAGACAGAAGAGAAGGTTTCACCTTCCACAAAGACAACAACATCCATCCAAAGCTACAATGATGATATGGTTTAGATCAAAGCACACTGATGAGTAAAAGTAATATCGAGACCAAAATCCAACTAAGAGTATGGAAAAAGACTTGAAAGTTGCTCTTAATCCAATCTGACGAGGCTTCAGCTAATTTGCAAAAAAGAATTGGCAAAAATGTCAATTCCTGGGTGTGTAAAGCTCGTAGAGGCAACTCCAAATACCGTCACTTGCAGCCGTAGTTAAAGAGAAAGTATTAGCTTAGAGGGAACTAATACAAATCTGCTCCGTATTTCAGATTTTTACTTGTAAAAACGGGTTGAAAAACAAGGCACAAATTTCCTGCAGTTTCAATAATTATGTGATACTTTGTGTTGGTCTATCACAGAAAATCACAATAAGATATACTTTTGGTGGATATTTTTTGGTTTCAGCATGAAAAACTGTGAAAACAAAAAACGTTTTAGCGGTATCAATATTTTTGCCAAGCACCGTCATCCTTAAACGTTAGAAGGATTAAATGGAGTTAATAAATGTCTGTTTGTTCCAGGGAGAAACACACGGGAGTTTGTCATGAAAAAAGCTTTAATTGCACATGCAAATGAATCAGGAGAAGGACGTGTCAATATCCCACTGTAAATGGGGAAGAAGGCGGGTCCGTCTGCAAAGCTGACAGGAGGACAAAAGAAAAGTCTGGAAGTCCTTGAATTATGAATAATAAGCTTGTTTTTATATTGAGGAAACGATAGAAAGAAACTGGATGGTAGAGATGTGAGTTGGAAAGATTCCACAGCCAACATGGTTTATGGGTGCTGCCAATCCAGCAACAGGTCAGCTGTTCCCATGCCACAGATGTCATCTCCTTTATCAGTTGTCTGTCTATGTAAGGGAGTGGGGGTGAGCCGTGTTCGCCCCTCCGCTCACCTCTTGAGGCTCCCACTGTCCGTCAGGGAGCCCAGCGAGCCCTGGTAAAAGCTTTTCAGGAAAGTGGGAGCGGAGAAGGTGGAGGGGAGGCTGAAGGAGGACTCGCTCTCCGAAACACTGCGCGTTCTCAACACGGCCACGTGACTGGGCAGGCCGAACATGAAATGCCCACAAATGAAAAAAAAAGAATACAGTTAAAAAGAGAACAAACAATACACGGAGAGGAAAACAGTGAGAAATACGTGGGGGTCCGAAACCCTGACAGGAAACCTGTGATGCTATTGTTTTAGAGGACAGCGGGGGAAGAGGGAACAGATTTATACTGATCAAAGTGCTGCAAATAGATTACATTGTGTGTGCAGAAATCAAAAGGTCAACTACAGATTTTGTTAGCTCTAAAGTGATCAAGAAGATTAACTGTTAAAATTAGCCAAATCTCAAAACTACAACAACAAAAAAAAGCTCACAGCAAACAACTGCAAAATGTGCAAAAGACTCTTAAAAGTGAAACTATTACTTTTTTTTTTACAGTCTAAAAATGCATAGACTGACCAGCTATTTCAGTCATTTTACCTGCTCTGGAGCAGCTCTGGGTTAACAGAGTGCTGTCTGCGAAGCGGGGCCTGTTTAGTCTGGGTGGCTGGCTGGCTCTCAAAGGAGATGCGCTTCCTCACCGGCGGATGGCTGAAGGTGTGAGCACGCCGACGGAACTGCGGTCCAGATTCCGGGTCGTCGTCCGGGAAGGCGGGAGGCGAACCTGGAGGGGAGTGACCAGGAGATTCCTCATCCTGCTGGCGACGATAAATGGAGGAGGGGGAGGGGGAGACAGATACAAGATGTTTTTTTGTTGCATGCTTTTCACATTTCAGATACGGACGTGTGAACTTGCAGATGTATCAAACAATCTGCAAAGCTACACGAGCCAACAATTTGGACATAAAATCACAAACAAGTTCTAAAATCTGCACTCACCTAGTTCCTCATGGTTAAACTGACTCCACGCTTAACTTCTCTACTCGCCACTATTAAACTCTGTGCCTCATGCCTGCTGGTACAACTCCCACATCTATTGTATTCTAATGGATGATGTCCTATGACTCGGAGTAATGCTCACCATTGGTGGGGAGGACCTCAATGGTAACTGGTCAGCACGAAAACCCTCCAATCTGCTCCTGTCCTGCTTTCAGAGACCTCCCTCTTAACTCCTGTCACCACACTGGACATGCAGTGACATTTGTGCTGCTTGTTCCTATCACTGCACACAACTGCTTCTATTTCTGTGCCGGCTAAAACTGCATTGTAAACTGCCCCCTAATGAGGCCGCAAACAGGTACGTATTGCTGTTTGCTTAAAGTTTACCTCTGTGTCGCTCTGTGTTATGATGAGGCTGCGTAGACAATGCAAGGACAGAGTTCAGCTGAAGCATAACTGGACATCCTGATTGGGGTTTCCTGCTTGCTTGTACAACGCATCCTGACGGGGAGCCCCGCAAAGCGCCTCATGAATTTATTCACAACACAGACAAGTTTTTCCTGAGGATTTTAAAATGCAGCACATTATTTGGAAAAACATGTCTTTATGTTCTGCTGCATGAAGCAAGATTTTTTGAGGAAGTGTAAATCTGACTGATGGATGGGAGACAGAAAAACATCTCCAGCAGCTTACGGAGTCAGAGAAAGTGGAAGATATACGATATTAATAAAAGACTGACTGAAGAATGAATTTTCTGTATCCTGGCAGCTTCAGTTTTTGTAAATCTGACATGACGAGTTTGAAGCAAAAAAGCAAAGTGGGTCATACTGGCACATCTGAAGTGGAGGCGATGATGAGCTTCTTAAGATATTACTGAGAATTTTTCATGCAGGTTTCTGAGAAACATTCTCCTACTGGGGAACGACTCCACTAGGCCAGCATGATTTTAGGAAAAAGCTAAACATTGCATTATTAATGCTCAATGCTGCATTGACTATCTTGATTACAATTAACCCAAACTTTCCTCAGTACACTTATTCTTTTACATCGTAACAGTGTTCCCACCAATCTCCCAGAGCTTTTTGGTCTTGGTCACTAAGATCCATGTTAGTAGTGGACATAAATGACAGCAAAGGTCCATCTTAACGGCCAAATATCCATCCATTCATTATTTATACAGTCTATCAGGGTTGTAAGGGGGAGGGGGGCTGTTGCTTATCTCCAGCAGTCGTCGGGTGAGACACACCCTGGATAGGTCGCCAGTCCATCTCAGGGCAACATAGACACATGGGACAAACAACCATGCACGCACACTCTCAGACCAAAGGGCGATTTATAGAGAAAGATTAACATAAGTCATGTTTTTGGACAGTGGGAGAAGGCCGGAGCACCTGGAGGGGAACCCATTCTTGCACAGGTAGAACATAAATGTGCAATGACATGACAGGTTGTTAAAAATCAAGACAACATGAGCTTAGTCTCACATTGATTTCAACCATTCTTGAATGGGTCCAACAAAATCGTTCCGAGGACCCCAAATAGCATGCGTGCAACACTTTGGACACCCTTGATGTAGACCCCTCAGTTTTTTCCAGAAATAAAAGGAAATTATATCTATTTAAAATGATCTGGAGTAATGTGACATATAACTACAGTGTTTTTTATATTATATTATATATATATATATAAAACACCGTATCTGTGGTTTGACAGCATCACCTTTAGTGCTTTTTACAACCTTATTGTGAGTCATAAATGCTGCAGCAGGCAGATTCCAAACAGACAAAATACTCTCAACTTCACACAGATGGGCAAACAGGGGGACTTCATTACATACTCACTTCACATTCTGCACAACAGCAACAAAATTCAACCACTTGTTATAAGCAACTCACTGACACTTCTGTAAACACATTCCTGGCTGTACAGCTTGGCCTCTTGGTCGGCGATCTTTAATCTTAGACCCATGTGGAAACAATGCAGAGCAATTTTATCTCTTCAAGTGAAAGGAAGCGCCAGATATAATAGGAGGGAAAGTAAACCTATCATCCTGTTCTGATGCTTATGGCAGAGCTGGAATATAACAGGGCTAATAAGCCGGCGGGTAAAAAGTGAGAATTCCCAGATAGAAGCTCTGGGAATTCTCATGTTTCTCTCTCAAGGACACTTACTCTTTCGAAACTGCTAATGCTTCCCATGCTTCCCAAGCGGCCCCGCATTCTGCTGGCACCCTGGTGACAGATATCAAGATACAATGTAAAACATGTTGCAAAAAGTATTTGATCAAATAAATAATTCAGATAATTTGACATGGCTCGTTTTTTTTTTCCAACTCTGCCAGCACAAAAAGAGAAGGATAAAACCATTAAAAATAGAGGAAATGGACAATAATAAGGAAAACCCTAAATGGAAAAATACAAAGGGGGCCAGATGTTTCGATCTCATAGCATTCAGTGTGGTTGTTCAGCTAAGTCTAAGAGATAATAGCAGATGGCAGCAGAGACTCTCTGAATGACTGGATCCCTTCACTAAGGAATTATTGTGTTGTCTCACTGGCAGATATAGGTCAATCCAAATCCCTTTGGTGAGTGCGACACAGAAACAGCAACCAATACAAAGACTAAGTGGGGTGGGGGGCGGAAAAAAAAGGTGGCAATATCCAGTCAGGTGGAGGGCAAATAAAGAAAACAGAGGAAGGGAAAAATGTGAAGAGAAAATATTAAACAAGCGGAGAGCATTTACCTACAATAAAACAGGGGAATAATAAGGAATACATTTTAAAAAAAAACTCTATTCAGACCCACCCTTGCAAAGATGTTTTCCAGAGAGCTGGTGAGGGAAGTGCGGGCTTTATTCTTGAGAATATCGAGTTTGAATCGACTGCCGGTGGCTGCGCCATCTCCTGCAGCTGTGCTATTTGTTGCATTCTGCAGTCAGACAACAATGAGCAAATGCATCATGAAAATCCATCAGTAAATGAGATGAGAAAGGCGGTCATTTTAGGTCAGAAAAAGATCAGACATGTGTAGAAGTATAAGAAACAACCATTAGGCGCCATCTTTAACGGAAGGACAACAGCAGCTGGAGTCCTAATATTTAACACCCATTCCCTCCTATTTTCTAGTGTTTTGCCCAGCATCTCTGAAGCTGAATAGTGTCTATTTTAGGATGGTAGAAAAAAGAACTGTTGATTGAATTAAATCACATTTGATTTTCAGGGGGACGTTTGCAGGTTTCCTCCAATAAGCACCAATTATGACCGCTATTTTTATTTCTGTTCTATTCAGAGCTTTATTTTACCCACCCAGATATTCACCCAATGATAAGCACTTAGTGGGAAAGGAAGGTTAGGATCCTTGTCAAAGGACACATCGAAACGTGGATAATCTGATGATCGGTAATAAGCACCAGTTGGTTTTGAAGAGCCAAGGTTTAAAAGCCCAACTAATGTTCCATTTAATGATGCGTGACAGAGAGAGCACGGTATTCTCTAATCCTATGGATAAAAGTGTAGATCTCCTCCACCATCAGCTGATGCTGGAAGCTGTCAGTCAGCTGTGTAGAATAGCCATGAGTGGATTTACCCTGAACTTTTTTCCCTTTGTTAAAACCCAAAAAGTCAGCTGTTTGGGAAAAAAAATTCCACAGGTGAAAAACACAGATAGTCATGGCTTGGTTTTCCTGGAAATCTGCCCAGATCACTCTTTTTTAAAGCAAAACAAATGTAGTAACAAACTATTGTTGCGTTTCCACTGCAGGAGCCTTTTTCTAGGAACCAGAAAAGTTATCTGGCACCCTTATTACTCCTCTCTGTTTCAACTGCATTTACCAGGTAAAAGTAAAAATTACCCATAAACAAACTTTAAGAAAAAGGGCCATGTGTGGGAGGTAGTGCTTTTTCATTTACCAGATTTTTTCAAGATTATAATTTAGTCTTAACTCATCTACAGCTCCTATTTTCTATTAACTTTAAATGTTATAAGGTCATGTTATAAGTCATCTAAGTCTGTTTACAGCCATCAGTGGAAGAATAGGGAAAAAATCCTTTATTCAAAGTAATATTTTAAAGTTTATGTTCTCAGGTAAAAAGAAAAAAACAACCACAATACCAATGGATCATTGATGGATCTTAGAGAAAAAAGGTGCTGTTGTTATGTATGAGATTAGTGTTTCTTTTGCACACATTTCTCAGGCTTTACATCTGGGAATATTGAAGACTTCCAGTGACAATGATGGGATTTTGATTAAATCACTCTGTGTCTCCATTTCATTTGAAAAAGAAAAAAAAGCCTCAAACATGGATCAGAATCACAGGCAACAGAATCAGGTTGCAATACAAAATATTATTTTTATGTAATTATACTGTACCAGAGATTTTATAATTTTTCTGTTTATCTATCTCAATAAATTATCAAAATACAAGCCAGCAGTTCACTATTTTATAACTCATGACTTTTCTGACACAGCCCTTCTTCAGCCTAATAGTGGTTGATCACAAAGTATCAGTGAGGGGGCTTGAGTTGGTGTGTGGATCTAGTTATAGTATTTCTATGTCTTTGATCCAGAATTCGCAATTCAGGACATTTTTAGGGAGCAAAAAAAAAAAAAAAAATTGGGCTCAAAATATTTAAAACACCACAGTGAGATTTAATCTGAAAAACTATGATACAAAACGTGAACCCATGGTGAAAGGCTGAACTATTGTGGAGAAACATGACATTTCTAAATATTGTCGAAGTACCAGTTATAGAAAAAAAAACAACAATGCAATACTCTAACTTGTTCAGTTGAATTTGAATGCTGCAACTGTCTAGTTTGGGAGTAAAAGTTATTTGATGAAATATTAAATATTTATTTTTTGTGTTGTAATTTAGAAATAAAGAGAAACATTTATTAAATAAAAGCTAAATCATGTCTTCTCAAATATCAAAGATGATGAGGCTCAACATTCAAGTATTCACAGTCCACGTAATGAAGGTTAACACAGTTTTGAATCTTCACAAATATTGAACAAAGATGTTAGAAATTGTTAACAAGTAGGAAAAGGCCAAAGGTTCATCAGTTTAAATAACACTGGCATAACAGTTTTTGGATCCTCTTCAGAATGAAGCATATACCTGAGGAGCTTCTCCGATATGAAGATGGGATTTCTGTTTGCTTTCACAGAGCTGCCTGAGATACATAATCGCCAACTCATTCTCTTCTTGGTCAGATCCAGGCTTCAGTCTCTGGAGAAACACACCCACAAATACTTTAAAAGAAAACAACTGCGGAAAAGTCTGCTTTGAAGCTAATAAAGCAAACTGTGAAAACCAGAACAGCTCTCACTACAAACTGTTAATGTGTCACTTATGGTAACAGAAGAAAGCACGCTTACTTGAACTCGCTCAAAAATCTCTGCCTGCTCATTATCGGTCAACTGGGAGAGATATTTTTGGATTGCTAGCTTCGCTCTGGGTGGATAGAGACCTGCAAAGAAAAAGAGAAACTCTTAGAAACAGACCACGTATCAGTCTATTAATGAGTCAGGGACAAAGAGGGGTGTTGGGTGTGCTGCTCCAGTCCACGGGGCTTACCCTCAATCCTCTCGCAGAGCTTGTGCAAGTCATGCATGGGACATGCTTCGCAGAGCTGCACCGGGGTCTTGTTACTTTGTAAGGCTGCGGCAGTGGAGAAGGCCTGCTTCAGGGTCAGCATCACCTCATCAACCTGATACAGAAACGAAAGCCCTTACCCTCTTGCACGCCGGTGTAATTTTTCACTTGCATCATTCGTGCAACTTACCAACGACTCACTGGCGCACTGGAAGACGTAGCACAGGTAGTGACTGGGACCAGATTCTGACTGGTCCCGACAGATGAACCCAAAATGATCGGTCTGCTTGACACCCTGCGAAGACACAGACAGAAGAAGACGCAAATAAGAAAAAAACTTGAAAAAAAAAATGTTCTAAATGTATGTTCTCAATTAGCAAATGATCACTCAGCTGCAGCAAAGCGCAACGTATAATGGCTCACCCATGTCCAATTTTATCGATAAACTACCAAAACCACAATGCAGTCCATTAGCTCTCATAAAAACCTCTCTTCCAATGCATTCAAAAGCATTACATATGAAAAAAGGGGCAGATTTCCACCATACTTTACAGATAAAAAGTGAATTCATTATCAGTTTAAATGACAAACAAAGATTCGTATCGATCTGCGGCCTGGATCGTATTGTATCAAGTAACTCTCTGAGCTAAACCTGGGGCTGCATCAAACATTTGAGGATTTGCAGTGTAAATAATGCAAGTAAAAATGAACCAACCTGACAGCAGGAGGAGATATCTTTGAAGTTCTTCTCCAGCACCACTGTTTTACTGTCCGGACTAATAAGGTTCACTTCAAAACGTCCAACCTGTGCAAAACATATACACAGAGATTCATTTAAAGCACTTATAACATATTGTAAAAGTATTCACATCCCCCAATAGTCCAGTCCAAACCCTAGCTTCACTGTATTGTATTGTTATTTTAATAGCCCAACTGGCATAGAGGTAAATTTGGTAGGAAAATACCATTTGAAAATGTTTAGGGTTGTGATCCTAAGGGACGGTGAAACTCTCCCCCAGTTTTTCTTATTTTTTTGAAGCCTCTAACAGGTTTTCTTCCAGGATTGATCTGTTTAAGGCAACCTGAAAGGCAAAGTCTTAATGTTATTGTTTGTGTAAGAAGTGTATATTGATGTGTGCTATTTTATGATGTGTGATTATGCATTGTGAATGTGATTTTTTTTATTTTTATGAATTGAATAGAGGACTCCAGGAAGTAGCTGTCAAGATTTTGACAGCTTATGAGGATCCAAATAAATAAACAATAAACCTGCTACAGAAAAGCATCTCTACAACGAAATGCTGCCACCCCCATATTTCAAGGTGGGGATGTCAGCTTCAGGGTGATATGTAGCGTTAGTTGCCTCCACACGTATCGTTTTGCATGCAATCTGAAGGACAACTTTGCTTCAATCTGCCAATATGTTCTTTTTCTACATAATTGCTGTGTTAATGAAAGGCCTGTGGCAATCTACAAACTGGATGTCTTAGAGCATTATTTAAAAAATAACGGACGACTTGAGAAATTCTCCCGCCTGAGATTTTACTATGAGTTACTATGGTTTGAACAGCGCTCTGTGACATATTAAAGCTTTTCTTGTTTTATACCCGAAGCCTGCTTTAAATGGTGCGTTCGATTTGTAGTTGGAACTCTAAAATTCCGACTTCCAAGTCAAAAAGATCAACTGGAACGCCCCTTTGAAGTCGGACGTCCCACTTGGAAAGTTGAAGATTTTTTCTTAGAGCGAATTCCAGTTTCAATATGGCCGCTCCTCGTATCGACAATAATAAGCTTTGGTGGAAACAATTGTTTGACAGGACACACTAATAAGAGTTTCTCTAAAATCAAAGTTACATATAGAGCCTGCAACTCCGAACTGAACAAAATGTGAGTGGTGTTTGTATATGGAAACTAAAGCTTAAATTGATGCTTGTAAGAGGTACTACCAACAATGGCAACCTGGGCGTCGCCATATTGGAATTCTGACTTATCAGACTATGTAAACATTGTTTGTTAATGATTTCGTATTATTTATACGGAGGCTAAATTATGCACAGCTGACCTCTAATTATTACTTAAGTGATTTCTGAAGGCAATTGATTGCACTTCATTTTATTTAAGTGCATCAAATACACACCAAGAAGGCCACTGCACAGCCCCCGTTTTCTGATTTGTATTCCTAATAATGCTAAAAACCATGTAACCTTTTCCTTTCACTTCACAGTTATGCAAACCTTTTTGTTGGTCTGTCACATAAAATCCCATGTAAAACAACCTTCAAGGGATATGAATAAATTTTTCTGTTGACGGCTTATGGTTATAAGGTCATGTAAAAAGTTCTTCTAATCAAAATACCACATGATGCTAAATTGCTTGTTGACGGGCAAAAAGAACATCCATGCTCACTCTAAATCAAGGCCAACAACCAGACGGCAAATGGTTTTTCCAATAATTGAGCGCTGTGTGGAGTATCATATTGAGCGTCGTGCTCTAGTTTTTAAAATTAGCCTCATGAGGAAATGGGCACGGTGTTTGAGGAATGGTAGCTGGCTCGTGCTGCAGCCCACATGTTTTCAATAAAGAAACCTTGAGTTTACACAGGAGCGGTGCTTTAAGACAGGAGCTACAGCCTCCAACTCCAACAGGAGTAGAAATGTTACAGAGTACAGAGCGAGTCTGTATATTACAGCTGCCTGCCACGTGCATGTAGAAGTGATCTGCAGAGTGAGAGCGAGCAGCATGAATGCAGGGAGAGATTCAATGACAAGAAGCGGCGAAGCACTAAGCCACTCAAGGCAAGACACTCATACACATGGAGTGGGCACTACTGGCAACATACATTTTTTGCATGGATTCATCACTTTTACACATATTTTTTAATGAGAGATTAGCAGATCTTATAGAAATCAAACCAACTTCTCTTTATTTTATTTTTTCCTTTACCTGGAACAGCATAGTGCGGTTCTTGTCGGAATCAGACGGCTGGACGTTGTTGGGCGCACTGGCGTGTCTGCGACGCGTGGGACCCATCATGACGCCTTCTCCTGGCTTCCTCTGCAGGCTTCCGGCCAGGCTGCTGCAGCGCGTGCGGAACTCCTGAGGCTCCTCAAATCCAGAGTCCTCCAGGATGCACTCGGGGAAGGCTCCCCGTAGACTGCTCTGACTGGCACTGCTGGACGAACATTTACCTGGACCAGAAAAAGAATAACTTCACTTGTCCTTACTTATATTAGGATTAAGGACATGTACTTTTTTGCCTTTAGCCATCACTCTTATGTATTTCTGTTATAAATAATGGCTTGATTTGAAACCTATCAGACAGGGTTCACTGTCATCCAGTTTAAACATGTTTCTTTTCAGTTAGACTATTAGCTTTAGCATGGGAAAACCTGTGCTTGATTTGACGATAAGTGCTGTCAGATAAAAAATTTTTTGGGTGCAAAAGTAACTCAGAATGTATAAATACTGCATTTTCAACTTGAATATTTTATTAGATTATCTTATCTATATATTAGCCCCATTAAGTGCTTCTTTAAAGAGAAAATTAGTTGAGTGTTTTTGAACCGGGTACACTGTTCAATACCATCAGCTCCTGTCTATAGAATCATGTAAACTATAATGCCAAAGGTTTTGTACAAGGCTTAGAAATATGTTTAAAATTTCCCTGGGAATCACACTTGTGAGGTCAGACACTGATGTTGGATGACACGGCCTGACTAAATGTCTCCATTCTAGTTCATCTCAAAGGTGCTCCATCACTTTGAGGTCAGGACTTTGAAATGACCCCAATCTGAGTATCTGTGAACTTCTCCCTGAACCACCAAACAGTCAGTCAGACTGCCGCAGTTAAGTTACTGCTTGCTCATAGCTACTTTTAAAGCCCACTTCGAAAAACTTAAACTCTCTCCTAAATATGTGATATGCAAACCAGAAGCCTTCAATACTGAACTCCGAATTGTCACATGGTTTCTGCAGAAATCAGCTAATCTGATTTAATGATTTTTATTGCACCTTTAATGCAATTCTTTACACATTTTTAATGCCATCCAAAGCACCCACGACAACATATGAATATAGATGTATATTAAAGAAAAAGTATGGAATTTCTATGTATTTTAATGCACCTTGAGGTAAATGTAATTTAGGAATTGCCACTAGAATCATTGAGCTAATTTTGTCCTTTCCACATGTGAAACTTTTGACTATTTTTTTTAATCCAGAAACATTGCCTGGAACAACTCAAAAACACCTTCAATGGATGCGTATGAGTGGTGCTGCATGGGAGTTTTCAGACCACAGAGCACCTCCCTGCAAAACGACACGTTTAATCTAAATGGCGCTCGAAGACTGCTCGATGTTCCAGTAGTGTTCACTACACCTGCAGTTGCGCTATTTGTGTTGGTCACTGTAGTTGCTGAATACGTTCCGGTGTTAAGTTAGGGAAAAGTAACTAGCCACAATTAACTTCTGTCTGCCTCTTCCAGCTGATTTGTGGCTGTCAGATGTGAGATTTCATGGCATTGACACCCATGGTACCAAGCTTAGTTTTGTTTTCACTGAAAAATCCTTCTTCATCTTGACTATCAACAGGCTGCAGCCATATCCAGAATTCCCTGTTTTTCAGCCACTTTGCTTGAATTTGCATTTCCCCATCTCTACCCAAACTATTTTTCCTCCCGCACCGGTGCACGCCGTTTCCTTTCAAACATCTGGGTTCGAGCCTGTCTGCACGACAGGTCAGTAGCTATTTCCGACACAGTTTTGCATGTTCTTCTAATGTACATCGAATACACAGTTTAACAGCGAATTACCATTAATAACTATATAAGTATTTTTCATAAAAACTACGGAAATCGTTTTGATGCTTATGAGAATCAGATCTAATGCATTTTAATGCCATTTAAAGCCTTAATTATTGCTAAATCTATTTAATGACTTTTAATGCTTTTTAATGATCCACATAAACTCTGTGTCAGTTTGCCCATAGCGTTTATTATCACCTGTGGTCATGTCTTCTAGTCCTGGAGTTTCAGGTTCCTCTGTAGTCCTACTGTCTTCAACAATTAGTAAATCCACGGGGACGGTTTCCGTAGACCCTCGCTGACCGTTGAGAAGTCTTAGGCGCTTACGCTCAGTCTCATGCTGGCGAAATCTTTCAACACAGTCATCAATGAGGGTTGATGAAGCTTTCTTGTGGCCCACTGTAACCTGGATTAAAAAGAAAGATAAACAACATTTACCTGAAGAACATGAAATATAAAAATGCACATCTGTTTTTTTTCTCTTTTTTTAGGGAATTACCTTGCCACAATAAAGCACTTCAAACTTCTGAGAGTTGTAGAAGGCCTCGTCAGCTTCCTGTTTGGGTTTGGCATCTTCCTTTAGAGCCGATTTGGAAACTTGACGAATGCTGCTGATTACCTCTGGGACCTATGTGTAAATACAGTGCAATGAGAGCAGATAATGACTGATGAGACCTTAAAAAAATAAACAGAAGTTTAGAAAATCACAATAAAATATTGTTGAAGACTATGGTTGAAACATGAAAAAGATTAAATGTAAACAAAAAAGTTTAAGAGATGTAAATGCCTTTCCAAAGCACTGTAAAAAAGGTGTGACGTGAAATGCATAAAAAATAGCTTTCACTGGTTGACCCCTTACAAAAAAATGGAAAAAGATAAATATATTTGTTTTGCTGAGTAAAACATGAACCAAAGTCAACGTGAATCACTAACAACTATGTTTAGAAGACAGTTCCTAAATTATCTTGCAACAAATAACATGACCTAACTACATGTTGCACAATGAATAATTTGATGTAAAAAAAGCCACCAAGGCCCTGGTGAAAAACAAGTCCCAAACAAACAGACTAAACTCCAGAAGAACTAGGCAAGGAGCCATGGAAAAATCAATACCTTCCTGCACTGAAGACAAAACAGAGGGCAGGAAGAAACTAGAGACCTGAGGGTGAGCCTGTTTGTACAGCAATGTGTTGGAGGAAGAGTGTGTGCCATCAGCTCACTCAGTGCAGCATGGTAACATTCATGCAGGGGGGAAAACACTAATACAAAGGCAGAAGATGCAAATTCTAAAGGGAAATTTCTAAGCAATACTTGGAAATGTATGACCATTTTGTTTTGCCATCTTGTCAATGATCAAAACTAACTAATGTAACATAACATAACACATCAGAGTGGAGACCACAAGAACAAGCATCATACTGAAATGGAAGGAAAACAAGGAAGAAGATGGTTGAGATCAAATCAAAGCATCCTGCAAAACACTTGACTGATTATTTATTGGGGCATCAAGAAATCCCGACCATCATTGGTTTATAGGAAAATTGTAGAAAGGGAGCTTGTACCTTTTATACTGCCGCAACAGTTAAAAAAAACTTGAACTTTCCAAAGCTGATCGGAGGGTTGAGGGTTGTATTAAAACTAGAACGAAAATGGGGGTGGTCAAACATGCTTGCTAAAGAGATCGTCTTAAGGGAAGTCTGTAACTTTCCAACTGCTTGGAGAGCTGATTTGCAATGATTCTTAAATATTTCTTACATCTATTGAGGCTGAACAAACCAGTTCTCTGAAATACAGATCATCGGGGGAAGGAAAAAAACCAGTCATGAAATGAAGATGGCAACCTTTGAGATAAAAAAGCAGTCATGTTCTGGTAGACTGCACAGCAGACACCCCTGGATCAAGGTGATTTTAAGACCTCGCTCAATCAAAGCAGCACTGTCTGCCCAAACCCAAGGGAAACATGACTAGACCATTTTAAATTTCAAGAAACTGCTTTACTATGCATGAGTAAGATGACGCTATAGCAGCATTTTGGCCTATTAATTATTTATAACCTACCCAAAATAGAACATGTAAAGTAGTTTGTTCCAGGTAGAAGGAAACGGACAAACACGAATAGGAAAAATTGACTTTTTCCCTTCAAAAATCAATTGAGATATAACCCTGTAATAAGTTATGGTCGAGTTGACTGAACTTTCACCCATTTCTGCATGGATCTGTGAAACCATAACAGTAATGTTGGGTGTGAGCAGGGACTGTCAACATAAACGCCAGCCGTGAAGCACGGCTTTTATAGGCCAGGAGAAAAGCAAACATCACATGAGCTGATGGATTGTAGAGTGAAATCCTCACCTCACCACAGTCAGTCGTAATAATACAAGATAATTTACACTGATCCATTGTGTCTGCAGGCAAGTTAGCTTTCTTGTAAAAATATGAGTCGGTACATGACACTTGAATCTCCTAACCTCTAAGCATTTCAAACAAAGTAATTGTTTTGCAAAGCAATGAGTAGTCATAAAAGAAAGAAAAAATATCTATTTTCAAATGTATTTATGATCAAGGATGAATAAGGAACTTGTGTTTTTAGAAGGTCTTGTGTTTTGTAAAACAGATCCAAGGCTCCAACCTTGATGTCACAAGAAAAGACTCGACTGTTCTGTTCCTATTCTGCAGATGTATTCCTATCTTAAAAACAGACAATCAACAGTTCAAAACAAGTAAGAAAAGATCCAACGTGTTGCTTCTGTACTTCATAAGGAAAACAAACTAGAAAAAAACAGTACATCATGCCATGTTTTATTCAATAAACATCAAGTCTAATTGCAGAACCAATGCGTTCAACAGCTTGAGAGAAAACCTTTATTAACCATGACCTGAAATAATCCAATTCTCTAACTTTGTTGCCCACATTCTTGTGGAAATATTTTTCCCCTCATTGTTTTAGATTAGGAAGGAGTACCAACATTCTCTTGAAACACAGGAGATTTTTTACAGTATTTTGTCAGACAGAGCTCATCTTTATTTATCCCTTAAAATGTGTTTGTAATGTTCTGGTTTGAGTCCACAGACCCTGTCCACATGTTTTTTTTACCAAGTTAAAAAGTCAAGTTTGGTTAATCCATTCTATTAACCCCAGCCCACTTTCAACCGCAGTTAGACATCTTTATGTGAAGGTCAATTCACCTTTCACTTTCAACCACAGTTTCACATTGTTCAGACAGAAGCCAACATGCTGTCTATGTCTGTTAATTGAAATTTGCTGCCGAGTGGGTTTGAATATGTTTTCTGTTGTAAACTTGCTGCTGTGCTTGAGGGCATTGTTCTGTTGAATGTTTCATTGAGCCTTCAGCTGTTGCCTCACATCAGACTCCAGAAGAATTTAATCAGAGGAGGTCCTGGTTGGTTCAGTCATTGTAAAGACCACAGATCCTGTGGCTGCAAAACAAACCCAAAACCTCAGGCCTTCCCCACCTTGCTTTACCAATGGTATACAGTGAGGAACATAAGTATTTGAACACCCTGGGATTTTGCAAGTTCTCCCACTTTGAAATTATGGAGGTGTCTGAAATTCACATTGTAGGTGCATTTCCACTGTGAGAGACTGCTTTTTTTAATTACTCAAGAAATCACATTGTCTGTGATAGACTGGCGTCCTGTCCAGGGTGTACCTCGCCTCTTGCCCCATGACTGTTGGAGATGGGTACCAGCTCCCCCGCAACCCTGTATAGGATGGACAGGTACAGGTAATGGATGGATGGATGAAATCCCATTGTCTGATTTTTAAAGAATTTATTTGTATTTTATTGTTGCACATAGGTAATTGAACAACTGAGAAAATCAGCGTTAATATATTTGTACAGAAGCTTTTGTTTGCAATTATAGAGGTGAATTGTTTCCTGTAGTTCTTGACCAGGTTTGCACACACTGCAACAGGGATTTTGACCCACTCCTCCACACAGATTTTCTCGAGATCTGTCAAGTTTTGGGGCTGTCACTGAGCAACACAGAGTTTCAGCTCCCTCCAAAGACTTTCTATTGGATTTAGCTCTGGAGACTGGCTAGACCACTCTAGAACCTTGATATGCTTTTAAATGGAGCCACTGTTTGGTTATCCTGGCTGTGTGCTTCGGGTCATTCTCATGTTGGAAGACCCAGCCACGACACATCTTCAATGATCTGACTGAGGGAAGGAGGTTGTTGCTCAAAATCTCACAATGCTGCCAGTCATCCTCTCATTAATACAGTGCCGTCGTCCTTTCCCCTTCGCATAAAAGCACCCCCAAAGAATGATGTTTCCACCCCCATGCTTCACGCTGGGGATGGTGTTCTTCGGATGCAACTCATCCTTCTTTTTCCTCTAAACAAGGCAAGTGAAGTTTAGACCAAAAAGTTCTATTTTGGTCTCATCTGACCACATGACTTTCTCCCATGCCTCTTCTGGATCATCCAGATGGTCATTGTAAACTTCAGACGGGCCTGGACATGTGATGTCTTAAGCGGAGGAACCTTCCGCGCAACTCATGATTTTAAAGCATGACGGCGTAGTGTTCTATCGACAGTAGCCTAACCTTTGAAACTGTGGACCCAGCTCTCTTCATGTCATTGACCAGCTCCTCCCATATAGTTCTGGGCTGATTCCTCAACGGGGTGTTCAAATACTTGTGTTTTTCACTGTATGCATAAAACTTGAAAGACCATCCACCATTAAAATGTTCATCCAAGCAACTGTTTCCAATTTTAATATTGCACACATCGATAATGCAATGATGGCTTTGATTTGATGTATTGAGCAGCTCCATTACGTATGGCTTCCTAGACCTCTTATATTGATGAGAAGAAATGATTACATATTTAAGATGATTGGTGACGTCTTTCCTATTTAATATGACATTGACACACACCTGCATGTTCCAAACCCATTTACTTCCAAATTGTCTGTTCTTATAGACTCACAATGTGTAATTCACCAGCTAAAGTACCTCAAATTGCAGCACCTAACTAGTGGTAGTATCCCAATATCTCCCAGTTTGAGGTTTTTTTTTTTATTAAAAACAGTTGTACTATGTAATTTGTAGGGTTATTTTTTTTATGTAGGACAATAGCTTTTTATCTTTTCATTCCTGAATCCTTAAGACTGAAGATTCTATATGAAAGGTCAAAGATGACATAAGAAGACAAACTGGGCAGCAGAATTCAACAACATTCATGTCCCAACATAAAATATGAAGGCCCTTATGTCACCTTAAAGCAATATTCAAGTTTCCAAGCCTCTCCTCCATACTGGTTGAAAGTGGAATTACAACTGTCGAAAACAACCGTGTTGCAGCCTGGTATTGCTTGCTTTACACATAACGATGTCGTCAGACAAGGTGGTCTATTTTGCATGTTTTTATGAAGGTATAATTAAGTAGGTAGAGACCTCCCACTGGCAGCTACCCGAACCACCAAAGTTGTTTAGTGGAGTTTCTGCCCAGCAGAGGGTTGGTGAATGCCGTCCCATATGAAGCTGCTCAAGTTCCTGGCTCAAGAACCACTGAAACCATTTTGAAAGGTTAAAGCGTTAAAAACTCTTTAGTGTTGCTTTGACACAAAGAGGAAGATTACAACATAATGCACAAAGATGGATGTGAAACATACTTTTCTTTTTTCTTACATCTGTTCTGCTCATTCATTTGTCATCTAATAATGTGGTGATATAAATATACAGAGTTAAACTTGGCAACAAAGACAGCTGTCTCCTCAATTTTCCACGGTGGTAAATAATGAATTTATTTTGCCTGTGTCCAAAGCATTATCACAGAATTACTCAGGAAAATGGAAATACTTCTAGAAATTCCATGTACAAGCAAAATGAAGAGATGAAACCACTTGCACTGCATGGCTGGGATTTAAAAATGAATAAAAGACTATTGTTTTGGAGTAAGGGCTGTACCAATATAAACAGCTAAAGATCTTTGCATGTGTGTCAGTTAATGTCTCATTTAAAAAGACAAGTAATTGTGAGATTGGACCCATTTCACCTCCTATGGTCGATAAATTAAAGTTTAATTGTGGTGAAAAGCAACATGTCAAAAAAAAAACCTGACTCCAAGATTTTCTATAGGATCTCATAGCTGCACACATTTCTGCTCAAATGCCAAGCATTTACAGATCCAGTTTCAGCATTCAGTTTTCTTAAGTTAGAGTGAATCAGATGGACCTG
The DNA here is from genome assembly GCA_963556495.2 of Valencia hispanica. NCBI lineage: Eukaryota > Metazoa > Chordata > Actinopteri > Cyprinodontiformes > Valenciidae > Valencia > Valencia hispanica. Next base: position 36,773,586 of record OY747707.1, on the reverse strand, counting down.
AAATAAAGTTCAGCTGTCCTAGTGATGACTGCGTAGTGACCAGTTGAGGAGCTTCAGTCACGTTTCAGAGCTCCTCATCGCACTAAAGCACCACTAATGAAAGCCACTAATGATATTCTCAAGGGCTCAGATAATGGACTTGCGTCTGTTCAGCTCCTTTTAGATCTCAGTGCTGTATTTGATCCAATCGATCATAGAATTCTCCAACAACGACTGGAACACGCTGTAGAAGCAGAACTCCAGGAGGCCCACCTAAGCATGCCCAATAAAAAGGCTCGATGCCCAGATGGATTTCCAAAGAACTGATGAAATTTTGCGGTTGATCCGACATGAAGCACGTATCTACCCACCAACCAGTGGGGCTCACCTCCGCAATATTGCGGTAATAATACTATAAAGCTTACCGGCACAAATGCCGCAATATCTGCGCCTCGCCATGCCGTCACGGCGCATTCAAAAGACACACCGTGACAACAATATTACCCTAAAATGCTTAAGTCTTTTGAAACAGGTTTGAGAAAGATGAAGTGGAATTTCATTTTTCAGCATCATAGTGAGACCAAACATGTATTCTAATTATAGACTGTATATAGATGGACGGAGCCTCCATGACGTCACCCGTAGGTTTCTGAAGAGCTGAATTAAAGCCAACTGGGCGGTACCTACCACCGCCATCTTCACCGCGCCGCACATCTCGTCACGCCCCGGAAAATACAAAAAATGTGCAAAGAGGTGGAGCTGAGAGTGGGGCTGTGAGGGCGGGGGCAGATGATTGACACTCTGAGCCGACGTAGCTACAAGCTAACTGAGTTAATCCGCAGCTAACTCAAGCTAACGGAGGTTTGCCTGCGATTTTAGCCAGAAAATAATTGTTGATTGACTCTGCTACCCCTCTGCCTTCTAGGCAGATTCAATGATTTTGTCAAATAAAAGCATGAAGCCTTGTTGGTCCATAACTTTAACTAAAACTATGTGAATTTTAATCAAAACAAGTTTTAATAAATCAATATGTAAAGACGAAATGTGATAATTTCAACGCATTTTTGACCAAGAAGCGTTATCTTAAAGTCACAGTAGACATATAAGGTCTGTTAGTGTTGTGTGTGTGTGTGTGTTGGGGAAGATTAGAATAACAAAGTTATTTAGCTTTAGGATGCACACACCTATGAAACCTCGGTTTTACACCTCTATTTCTTCTAACAGGTTTGTTTTGTTGTTTTTTTATAGTTGAATGAATTGCACAGGATGAATGTTTTATAAGTGCAAAAAGTTAATATGACGGATAAACATCCACAAACATCCATAACAGCTGCCCTTCTAAGAGGTTTTATTTTTTTACACTTTTCATATCCACTGTATATAGGGTCAATAATAAATAAAACACCTGAAAAGCAACAGAAGGTAACCCAAACCAGGGTGACGCCCTTTTGAACGCTTCTCTAAAGGCTGTTGATGCACCTCCAAGTCTGCAACAAAGGTAGTGACAGAGCAATTTTTATACTTTTCTCACTCCACACTGTTTCATATGTGCAACCAGGCATGGATAAGGTGCAGATACACCTCTGTTTAGTGTGAAAATCAAAGGAGAACAGAGATTCCAACGGTCTGCTTCCACATCAGATCACAATTTAAAAACCTGTGCTTTGTGTGATGGGCAGGCTCAAGTTCTCTATTGCTGGCTTTATAATGGCACCACGCTATAAGAGGGTCAAAGTTAAATTTGTAACTGTGGCTACAAACTCCTCACTAAATCTCACAGATTCTGAGGAGGTAAAAGGTTAAACTCTTAGTGGAATGTCTAACTCTGACTATGATTTTAATCTCTGCATGTCCCCATAAGACCTGAAAAAAGTACACCTTAAATATGACACTTTACAGTTGGATATAAACACTCTTACTTTTCATACATAAAGGGACAAAGTTGCATTTCAAGTCGAGCCTGATTTGACACGTGATTAACCATGTTTAGAGACAGAACCTGCATTCCTAATGTGAATTTTTTTCTTTAGGCATGTAAAATCTGATTTGCAGTTTGCCACAAGCCATCTAGAAGGCCTGGCCTCTCCCTATTTTAACCTTTCCCCAAAATTTAATACATGCAGTGACTCCTAAATCTGGCTTTACACCATGAGTTCCTATCGTGTCTTCAGCCAAGAATAGATTTGGAAACAGCTACAACTCTGTCAGCTAAAAAAAACAAAAAAAACAAGCCATACTTCATTGTTTCTTTGAACTTGTTTGAGACGAACAGAAGCTTTAAAAAAAAAAAAAGCATGAGAAGCTGGCCTAAATAACACACCTGGCAGATGATTAAATCAGTAACAATGGTCACAACACGGCGTTTTACGTGACAAAGGCATATGGGTAGGATAACCCAGGCACCTCGCATAGTGCACCTTTCATATGTTGCATGCAGCCGGACCAGTTTTTGTTGCGTAATAACAGTGACTGGGGCATGTTCAGGATGTCACTCCAACTGCAGCAAACCTTTAGACGTACAGCTGAGAGGCCACAAACTACTTCTACTCTTCTTTTAGAGCACTAAACAAACTCAAATACCACTGGAAACACGATGCAAACACAGGCATACTTGACATTAGCGCAAAACCTGAGCATATCGGTTTGTGAACATTATTTGTTAATGTCTCCTGGGTCACTGGGGAAACAGGAAAAACACGAGCAAGTGTGAAGCTTCAGATTGGGTTGCAGGCTGCGAAGGAATCGTATCTGCACAGCCTGATGTTTGGATGTGAAAAAAAACAGACGGGTAAATTGTGCATTAAGCTTTTGGGGGGGATTACAGCTAATTTATAGCCAGGCAAAGATCCCAAACATGCATCAGAGACACGAGGGTTAACTCCTAAGCTCAGAGGCTAGACCACATGGCGCAGCCTTTCAGCAAAGATAAAAAAGCAAGACTGTCCATTGGCTTTCAAACACCGACTCCCACGTTCCTGGTTTTTTGGATGTTTTCAACATTTCAGTTTATTACTCAAGACTGGCATGCTGATCAGCATGTAAATGTGCTGACTCAATATTGTGCCTGTTCAGATTTCAGGAGAAACGTCTCCCCTACATTGATTGTGACAGCTCCAACTCTGAAAATACTAGCTAATAACAATGACATACTTCAACAGAAGTGAATAGGATGCGGAGATCTGCAACAAATACTAAACACTGTGACTCAGAGTGTGTTTCATTGGGACTTCACAGATCAGACCATCACATAAGAAGTGGCAGGAGAAGCATATATAATGTTACATTTCTATTTGTACAGTTTCCATTGCAATAAGCATTTCTATTTCCCTCCCCCTGCCCCCCGGTACTTGCATACTCCTAAGAGGTCCTGTGCAACCTAATTAGTAACTAGACTCAACCAGGGTGTCATTAATTCTCTGCATAAATACAGCTGTCCCGAGAAGAGCATTTATCAGACAAGCAGGTAAGAGGCTCAAGGTAACCCTGGAAGAGCAACAGAAATTATAAGCTCTGGTGGGAGAATCCGTTAAGAAACATGACCTTTTTGGAAGAGTGTCAAGAAAAAAGCAATTCTTGGAAGAAGAAAAAATAAAAGTCATGAAAAAAATCCAATTTGCAGTTTGCCACAAGTTATGTAGGAGGCAAGCCAATATGTGGAAGAAGGCGCTCTGGTCAGATGACACCTATATCAAGCTTTTTAGCCAAACATGCGAACCGCTGAAGCTAACACTCCATGCCTCACATGAAACATAGTGGTGCGGATGCTTTTTCACACATTAGTGGGTGCAAAACCCCTAAATATACAGCAAGAGGTACACTGGGATGGTTTAGATCAAAGCTTAAATCCTATATTGTTCCAAATAAATTCAATCAAGAATCTGCTAAGAGACATACGACTACAAAGCTTGTGCTTTCACTTGAAGGCCAAAATGCAGCAAAGCTTGAAAAGAAAACCAGCTGACCTACAAGTGAATTCTGTATCACATGAAGTCATCCCAAAATGAGAAGTGAGAGCTTTAATGTCTTAATGGTTACATTCAGGGTTTGTCAACAAAAAAGTGGGAAGTTCTTTAGGCTCAAATTTGGGGCGAAAAAAATACAACAAGTAAATCTCTGCTGCTAACTAACAGCATCTGGAAATCTGAAGGAAATAAGAGAATACTGAAGGGAATTATTTGTGTGAAATTATCATGACAATCTAGGCGAATACTTTAAAGAGCTTTCTGTATGCACTAATTTACTTTCAGAGGCTATAGAGAGATCCCTAAACAGAAAAAAGACAGAGAATGAATTAATTGCCAAATATTATTCCCTCCGACCAGAAATACTAACCGTAATAATAAGATAAACACATTTGGACTAAAGGCTAAAAAATACTGTGTTTGTGTGAGATTAAAAGACAAGACTGTCGCCCCATGGTAATCCATAGATCCTATTCTAATGTTTGGAAAATAATGAAAAACACAGATTGGTTTTTTTTGTTTTGTTTTTATTAAAAGCGACTTTTTGAGAGTGTAACAATCAACATTTTACTTCTGTAAAAACCAACTACACTTCGTCTCATGTGATATCTAGAGTATGTCTACTCATCAGTTTTCAGCCTGTACAACTTGAATGTTCATCAACACATTAGGTTAAAACATGTGTCGTTTCAATTCCCCAGTAAAACACAATATTTGGTGACAATTGGCATTATTCTATCATTGTTTAGCTGTAAAATCGTAAAATATGAAGACCTTTTCCAAACTTTGATATAATTATTGCAACACAAGACGAAATTTGCTTGTTTTTATTTGTATTTTCTAGCATTGTTTTGCATGATTTAGAGAAGTTGTTTGTGGTCTTTGAGAGACTTTCGATGTTTGTTTAGGGGTAAATGATAGAATAAATCAAACTAGAGGCAGACCAGGCCCAAGGTATATATGCAAACTTAGCCACTACTCAGGGTCCTCCGATAAATGCCTGAATATTAACACAGAGCATAGATCTAACGTTTTTATAACCGTTTATTGAGAATGAAGGACAATACTGAATTTGATCTGACGTTTCAGCCTTGATTGATTACAAGATTTTAAATAGTTGGAAATGTATCATTTAAAGGAATTTACAGTTATCCTGTAAAAAGTGTGAAGGACAGTTCTCACTGTTTGATTGTTGTGTTAACATAGCTACAACCTGATGCTATGAGTTTAACCTCGTCTTTGAGATTGAATCAGCAAATATTAATCTATTCTCTGTGATTGCTTTTAGGTTCAGCTAATTGTGTATTATAATTCATGTATTATTAGCCCATCACATTGACAAGTGTCTAAATGAAGGATGTAAAATGAAGGATGTAAAATGAAGGATGTAAAATGAAGAATGTAAAATGAAGGATGTAAAATGAAGGATGTAAAATGAAGGGGGGGGGGTGCATACGGAAGGGTTTGCCCAGGGCGCCGTTCGTGCAAGGATCGCCTCTGGACTGTGCGCCGGAACTTTCAGCACGCCTACCTGGTTGGGGTCGCAGGCCTTGAAGACGTGACAGGACATCTCGGACTCCGGGTTGTCCGGCTGGCCCCGCAGCAGATAGGAAAAACAAGTGAGGTCATTGCTGTTGTGGATGAAGCGGGAGACCAGCTGAGCTTTGTGCTCGAAAATGAAGACCGACGAGTTGCTGCTGTTGGAGGGGACGCAGCGGACGAAGGGGGGGTTGAGCAGCAGCTGAACTTCTCTGGGCTGCATGACGGGGCCGCAGTCGCCCCTCTCGCTCCTCCGCCGGATCTCGGCCACCAGCCACGGCAGCATGGGCAGAGTGGTCCGCCTGTCCAGCGAGCACCAGCCGATATAAGTCAGGACGAAGCGCCTGTCCGTCCTGCTCTCCTTCTCCTCCTGGCTCTCCATGTTGACCCAGCAGACTCTTCCCGGCCGAAACTAGTAGACAAGCGACGGGGAACTAAAAACACTTTCCAAAATAATATCCCCGTCGAATCATTCCCTGCGACCACCAGTCCAGGCGAAGTTGTGATTACTTTTTTAAACAACTCCCATGTTCACATGTAACAAACAAGGGGCTCAGCTACATGCACATGTGCTCACCCTCTCGATCAGCTGCAATTCTCCATGTTATCCAAATGTCACAAGTGTATCCGATGCACTATTTTTTTTTTCCTCAAGGGATTTAAAGTCAACGCATATGTGCATCTGTTGGGGGGGGAAGCAGCTAAAGTTTTCTGCACTGTTATGCTACTCCCCTGTTCAAGGTTGCCTGCTAAAACGTGGCTTTGGATGGTTCCTGTGTAAACACAAGGCGTTTAGTAGAACCTGATTTTTTTTTTTTTTTTCTGACGCGCAAAACGTTCTTCCAGAGTGCGCAGAGCGCGGCGCATTTACGCCATCAAGATCCTGAAATCCTACAGCACATGGGCTTGTGCGGTAATATTAATCCCTGGTTTATGATCAAAACATTGATGCTGGTAAGTCGTCTTGAAGAACAGTCCCTTGATTGTGATCCTTTCTTCCCAAACGCCTTGGAGGCGGAGCGGCTGGTGCGCGCTGAAGCACCTCCCAGCCATCCCATGTGCTGGAGAAGCTGCTGCTGGTATGGCAAACCCTTGTAACATATACTCAAACTTGACTCCTTTAAAAAAAAAAAAAAAGCATTTCTCCTTTGTGAAATTGCATTCTAAAAAATCAGAGTTGAATGTGAATATATCTGAAATGTTTTTGCAACCAAATATTCAAAGCCTTCGAATAAAAAAAAAATCCATTAGAAAAAGAACCGTGTTCCTTCAAAGGGTGAAGGGATTTTGTTTGAATTAAAAACAAATTATTTAATCTGTAAGAGGATTAAAGAAGTCTGAAATATACCAAAATCATGCTTATAGGTTGAAAACAGACAGTTGAAGCGAAAGTTTTTAAACTAATTTTATTTATGTGGAAACATATTAGCTAAGTTGTGAACGCAAATCACAAAAAAGTTCAGATATTGCCATGAAAAATATTAAATAATCTTTGATTAACCCTGCCTTTTCAGTGAAGAGAATAAGTGTTAGTTAACTAACCAATGAGTCAAAAGGTATAGAATTCCACCTATAAAACATCACAGAGAATAATCTACTCTGAAACCCAGAGACAAACCGTTTTCATTCTTTTTCAAATGCAACGTTAACAATTTATTTCAGAAATTAAGCTTTCGATGAAACATGGACCTTGCTCAGGCTAATTTAGCCTGCCAACACGAAAAATGTGAAAATTACTCACCTTAACTTGGCCATATCTGAAGTTTGAGCATTATTTAAAACCGGAAAACAACCAGAACTGCAACAAATAAGGCTTGAGGAGGAACCGAGTTTATCCTGTTGCAGGAATGGCCTCCATGAGATGAGACCATAACAATTCTTTATAGGTTTTTCTCATATCTTTACCATTGATATTTAAAAAAATATTCAGAATGCTGTATGATAATTAGATTCTTTACAGACAAAAGGAAGATTGTATAGATCCAGAAAAGTTTTCTTTTTGACCACAATCAACATTTTTGATAATTCAGTCCTCTTAGAATATACAAAACACCGCTCCTGTTTATCTATATGTGCTTCTTTAGATACAGATAAACAATTATTCTTGTCTAGAATGAACATTGTGGATACTTGAGAGTTCTTACAAGGAAAAACTCATATTTTAAATATTCCTGATGCAATTTGGAACTTTCATAATTTTCTCTTGGCCTTTTTAAATATAAAAAAGGTATCTCATTAGGGTCTTTACTTATATACAAAGTATTACTTTTTGTCTCTGGTCTTTATTACAAATACTCTGAAAATGCTTATTAGGTGCTTGTGACCGGATATTGTTGATGACATTTCTACTTATTTAAATACAATAGTTGAATTAAGTTTAAGATATATAAAAATAGATCATATGGTAGCAACAAATATAATAATTCAATATTCTAAAGCCTAGTTTTGCTGCTGAGAGTTCGAAACACACGAACGAGAAAACTGACGTCATCTGTCTTGATTTCAAATATTTTAGAAATTCTAAAGCTTCAGATTTAGTCTTTTGGTGTTAAATGATCAATCAGCTTGCCACCGCTCAAAATGACAGGACACAGCTCCGCCTTTTCTCCAACAACACAGAAGCTGTTGAATGGAAAGTGTTTCCCATGGCAATATGATGAATGTTTGCAGTCTCTGTGGCACATCTCCTCGGGGCTCTTATTGGTTGTAATCCTATCCAAGGGTGCTGAAGATGGTGTTTAAGGAAAGCCGTGTTAAAGGCTTACGACTGCTCTAGTAAACGAGTTTACTGTTTACAAGCTACCACTGCTGAATCATAGTATTAGATAGCTGCTCTGTAGCAGGAAGTTCCCATCTGCCAGACTACAGAATTCCTACAACTCCACCTATCCCAAAATAGTACCTTTGCCATATATAACCTCATTACTCAGCTAGCAGGGCCCTGTAGCCTAGACGCCCCCCCACAGAGCACTCCTGTATGTATTTTTGTTGTCACCTACCACACATGCAGGGTTCAAACATCCAATAGTTTTGGCTTGCATTTTAATTAGTTGTAAGAATTGGGGGGTAAGGGGGGGAATCATAGAGTTCACTTTTTCGCTTTTGATAAAAATTAAAAAGACACTGCCGGAAAGATGGCTTAAAATGAATGTGTTCACAAAATTAAAACAGAAGCTGTAGGCTGTTCACTCAAGTCACATATGTCTGAACCAGCAATAAATATGCAGTACACACACACACACACACACACACACAAAATAACATTTTAGTGGTACAACAAAATAAAGCGCTTAAACAGTCAAAGCTAAACTAGGACAAAAGGTCAGCGAGGAAGTGTTGGTTTGCAGGACTCAATTAAAAATGATCAAGGGTCTTCCTCAGCTCTGTTGTAACTGCATAGATTAGGGGCCCGCACTCAAAACGTCGTCACTACTGATCTTTGAATGTCCAATCGGTTTGAAGACCTTACTGACCCGATTAAAGATGGCTCCAAAACCTAAACACCATTTAGATATAGAACAAGCAAATAGCAAACAGCTAAATTTAACATGTTTTTAAATTTCAGATGAAAAAAAGGGAGTTTGATTGGATGAAACTAGAGATCAAATACACATAACAATTACAGAAGTAGCGTGGAAGTAAGATCTTACACAGATAGAAACATTGTCCTATTGATGCAACAGTTTAAAAAAAAAATAAAAAGCGAACAACAAAATATAGGTAAAATCCAGTTTATTTACAAACATGAAAAACATGTATATATAGAACCCAAGCTCCAAAAATATAATATTAAAGTAAAAGATGTGAACGCAAATAAAATGTACATGCCTCAGTGGAATACAGTAGATCCTTCAAAACGCCACCAAAGTAACCCATTGTTCCTGACAGTAAAGTTCAGAGACCCATGGAGGTAGGGCATTAAATTGCCTCACCATTCAGTTTAGCTTGCATTTTTAAGAAAGGAAGTCACAGGATAGGTGGATCAAATTCCTTGTTTCTGTATACAATCTTCGCCATAAAAGCCGATTCTGATTCTTACGTGAGGAGGCGAATATGGATGATCCAGCTGCTATATGCTTTCAGACAGAATGACATTTGTTGAGCTAATTAATCGACTAATTGCGATGTGAAACATGCCAAACCGATAGCGATTCATTAAGCGTTCAAAACCGATTGTGTTTCATGATAATTAAGTCAGGCGTGCCGCCCGGAGATTTTAGGGGACGGATCGGCGGAAACATTACGGGGGAAGCCAACGTTTCAGCAACGCAGTGCGAAATTTACTCATAAGAATATGAGCAACAATCAAGTACAGAACTAAACCAGGAACAGTGAGACAAAGAGGAAAACAAAGGCAGGTATCAAAGTTGAACCAATTTCAACTTTGACCTGAGCACAACACAAGCTCCACAGAGCACACAGAAAAACACAGTAAAATACACCACTGTTTGTGGCTCTATGTGGATTCGAACGTGGAAAACTTGAAGTTGTATGAATACTTTCATTTCATAGTGATGGAGGCATATTTGAAGTACCCAATATCTTTTAGCGCGTACCAGCTGAGAACTTCTGTGTCGAGGCCATTTGGGAGCTTCCCCAAAAAGCCGTAAACACCAAACAAACTTCTCTGAGAAATTCTGGGAACAATCTAATTAAATGGCACCACAGAGTCACATATATTACAGAGACCACAAGCGACTCGTATTATTTTATCAAGCGTTGACATCTTTGCCGTTTGATCGGTTAGTAAAAACTTGATTGGAATGGTGCTCTGCAAGATTGGGTATTTTTGCTTTAGATTGCCCAGAGCTCGGTCCATATTTGCTCTAACTGCGAACAATTTTTTACCTTCTGTGATTTCCCCGTGCGGCAGGTGTTTGATAGCCTTCGCGATCACAGGAACTGTCAACTTTGCGCTGCGTAGCGCAACAACATCTTCAATACTAAACCCTCGGTTTGCAAGGACAGTGTCTCCTGGCGAGAGATTGTTCAGGTAGCCACAGCTCTTCACTAGCAGCCGATCGGAAGTACGGCCAGCCCATCCTTTGGATACAAAATTAACGAAACCTTGGGGTGTCACTGAAATTAAATATTTCATGGTATTGTGACTTTTGAACTGTGAACTGTTTATGGCCTTGGTATCAAGGTATGAAGGTCCTTCGGTCAATACCTCAAAACAGTCCATTATTGAAACACAATCTGGAAACATAGCTTTAAAGATTCGGGGCATTGTACTTCTTACCTGATCTCTTTCTGGCCAAAATACAGTACACGGGACTAATTTGATATTTAAAAAGGTGATCACATCAGAAAATGTTTTTGCAACTGTGCTGTAGTGAACTCTGAACACATACGACAGATACATCATGCTAACATTAAGTCTTAGCTTCATCAATGTCAACAAGCATTTGTGAAACGGCGATAAGGCCGCATTTGGTTTCCGTAGACAAGGCATGATCAAATCAATGACGGCCATTAAAGAGACGAATGTTGGTAAACCCGTGTAAACCTTAGTCTTTTCATCGTTATCTTTAAACGATTCCTCAGAGAGATCCATGATCTTTAGCTGATCAGTCAGCAGTTCTTTTTCTGAAATCAACTGTTGAACTGTGGATGACAAAGTGTCGATATCTGACCCAGTCATGTTAGTCTGAGCTTCCACACCTGTTTCTTCTTCTTCTTCCTCATGCAGATTTGCTTGACCAACCTCTTCCTCATACAGGTCTATGTCTTCCCCACGATCATGGTTAACCACGATTCCACTTGCCGTCCCCGTCGCAGAGAGATCCAGCAGTGCAGTTGCAGCAGTTAATATTTCAGTCTGAAATGTAACACTAGTACTTTAGACACTTAAAAAACGTATAGTTATCGTTTTAAATCTCTCTTTTTTTATTCTATGCCTTTCACATACTTGATTAGATTTGGCGCGACTCGTATTTATACGTTCCTCACAGCCCTCAGCTTCTCTTTTTCTTGCTCTCCTCTCAGCGGTTGGGGTATGCGCAAACAGAGAGGGCACATAATCCGGAGAGTGAGGGTTGTTGCTTTTTTGTCCTGTAGGCAAGAATCAAACACTCGTGGACACAATCAGAAGTAGCCATCAAATTCCCTCATTCAGTGATTCTCGAGGTTTGAGGCGTGGATGCATACCAAGGACGTGCTAAGCCCCAGTTTTCCATTCATTGTGTCGAGCCCAGTTTCCCCGTAGAGGCATGTGTAGCCACTGATTGCGAGGTCCTTCTCAACATGCCAAACATTTTTTATTACAACTGTTTTCAGTGTTGTACATTAGTTGTTTTTTAATGATAAAAGCAACACACATTTCTATATGATCCCCTTTTTTAAAATGCTGTTAAGCTAAACCCTCTTGTAAGCTAAATCTAAAGTTGGGCTTACTTCTTTACAACCTCAACAGTGTTTTTCCTTATTTTTCCTCCTTAAAATTCTTGGCATTTGTCTTTCTGTATCTCCTCATGACCTTTCTCTGGTTAGCACTGAAACGTGTGTTAATATCGGATGAAGATGAGTTATACCCCCATCGTGCTATTGCATATCTGTCTTTCATTTTAATGGCATAGAACAACATATAGCCACAGGTTTTGTTGAACATACTGAAAAATCCTGCCGCACATGCCATGTATACCGACATTTATACCACTGCAACAGATATCACAGCGATGATCCAATAACGATGTTACATCATCTTAGATAACGTCATGCTGTCTGCCCCGATGAAGATTCCTTCATCTTGGGATGAATCAACTGAACGTGAAATCTACGGCTTGACCTACTTTTTGATCTGGCTAAGAATTCCCTGATCTCATTGGCCCACTCGTGGAAAATGAAAATGTAATTCCCAGATGGTGAGTTGATCCCAAACTATAAAACAAATAAAATGATAGTAACGTACCCTGCTCTGATAAAAAACATGATGTTCCATACCTCTGATCCCAATACACATGCACTATTCAGAATGAGGGTGCATCAAAAGACGGCATAGGATGTGTTGTTTCGCAAAATTTCCTTACTATAATTTATACTAAAGTTTGGATCTGGGAACTTAACTAACTGTATACTGGACATCATGTATATGAGCAGTTTTCCAATCAGGACCTGATCTCTATAGTACTGCTTTTTGTTGTTAATTAGTAATGCTGCAGCTGCTGCTGTGTAACTGTGTCAAAATTAAAACATATGTGCTTTATAAGACTTTTATCAGGAAACTACTAAAATGTTATAACAAATTGATTTTATTATTTTTGCGGCATTTTTAAAAAGTGATATATGTAACTGGGGTTTTCGGAAAGTACTGCACAATGTTGTAACGACAGTTGATCGTCAAGAACATTTGTTTAAAAGTTATTCGGATACAGATGCCCTGCTGTGCAGAGCCATGTAGAGGCGCCTTGGCGTGACAGCGGGGGCAGAAACTGGTGGGGAAACAACTTAACGGTGGAACCAGACTCGACACAACACCTGTAGCCCACGCGGCTAGTCTAAGCATAGGGGAAATTATGAACACAGTCAGATAACTATATGAATCCTAACAACATAATAACTTGCAGACTTGTACATTTACCCGAGATGAAATGTTTACTGCATATTCTGGAGTAGTCGGTGGGACTCCAGTTGAGGCGGCTCACAGCTTGCACCCACAGAGTCCTCCTCTCCGGATCTTTAGGAAAGCGGTAAAATGACAGGTCCTTTCTGTCTGACCGATTGGAGCACCCGACGGCCACACAGCAAGCCATTATAGCTTCCTAAACTTCGTCGTGTGTTGTCTTCAGTCTATGGTTGTCTTGCAGCGCTGGTTGTCAAAACAACGCAAAAGGTATCCAACGGATATCCAAAATGGCGACCGGCGTCACGTGATCTGCGGATTGTCGACGTCTAAACGGAATCAGCAGTGGCTTTTAAACACTGGACAGCGTATTTTAAACAGAATGGGTTAAACAAATACTCAGAAATCGCGGTATGAATCATATAAAGTTATGGTCTCCCGAAATTTGAGGGGTTTTTTTTGCTTTATTAATAAAACCCGTCTAAAATTGACGAACTACAGTGCATCTCCTGGCCTTGATTCCCTATGACCACATAGGCCTACCTTTTGTCTGTTGGCCAAGTTTTTTAATCATGGTTTTTATTTTAGAAAGAGCTATAACCTTAATGTATAGGGTTCGCTGTACATGATTGGATGAATATTTGATGTGCGTGTCCTACCAAACCATTTCTCCTGATGTACAATGATGTACAATGCCATGCAAAATGATTCTTAGCTCTTCAAGTTCTTATTTTGTTGCTACAGCCACTTACTCAACATTTATTTAAAGACTCTATGGTATTGACCAACACAAAGAGTGCATAATACAAGTGCATAAAGCAAAAGGAAAAGATAGATTTTCTTAAATTTAAAAAAGAAAAGAAAGTGTGCAATACATAACCTATTCAGCTCCCTGTAGTCCATAGCACTAAATAAAATCCAGTTCAACTGACTGCTTTCAGAAATCAGCTAATTATGTAGAACCCCCCCATGGACTTTAATAAACATAAATCGAGCTGTTCTGTAAAAGCCTGAGATGTTTTAGAGAAAAAAAAAATGAACAGCATTATGAAGACCAAGGAAGACACCACATCAGCCTGAATACCTGAATACGCAGTTCCTATGGGGAAACATGGTGGTGGAGGAATCATGTTGTTGGGATGCTGGTCGGTCAGAGTTGATGAGTAAGAGGTGGATAAATCATTTAGGAAAAGCTGTTAACAGCTCCAAAGACTCAAGACTGGAGATGAAGGTTCACTTTTCAGCGGAACGGCGAACCCAAACATTAAACCAGAGCTAAATGCTCTACATCTCATCTAAATACAATTATTTCATCTTTTTACAATTTCTAGGTTGAACTGCATCACTTTGCAACAAGATGGGAATAAACAGTTGGTAATATCGGCCCAGTTTTACATATCAGACCGATTCCGATATGTAAAAGAAAAAAGAATAACACTGACCGATAGCAATGTTATTGCCGATGCATCGTGCACTCCTAGAAAATATGGACCAGAACAGTTAAAATGTTCTCAAATGCAAATGTCTTCTGTTTAACCATGTACTGCAAAAATAAAAGAGGTAAAACAGTTTTAATTGTAAAAAAAAAAATTATTGGCTTTTAAAAAAAGAAGAGAACAGGATGAACAGGTCACCCCTACTGCCACAATGACTCAGAAACACCAATTAAAATTGATCAGCGAATCATTTCCACCCCTTTTAAGTTTCACATTTAAAAATAACATTATTTTGATGTCAGAAAAATGCAATAGATGCATCCATATAAAAACTCACAAAATGGAAAAGCTGATTTATTCGTAAAGTGCAATAAAATGGGTTATGTACTGCATTTCAATGAAGGCATCAAAACTGATCTGACAGAAAAGCATCCACAGAGAAAAACAAGCTCATATGCTTTACATAACAGACATATAACTTTAATAGGAATACAGACATTCGTGGCTGGAGTGCACAAATAAAAATGTATTACAGTTTTTTATAAATCAGTCACATTATGAACACATAACAGATGCTGCAAAATTAGGCAAACCACTGAGGGTTTTGCAGTAGAAGCAATAGAATAAACAGCATAACCCTGAAAGCTGTCTTTTTCAACTGTTCGTCTCTTGAATGGCTGCAAGAGCATCATGTAAGAGCTTATACAACCTGTAGAGAGAGACATGCTGAGAGCTGACATTTACAGCAAGTCACATTGACATTTCAAGAAACCTGGCAGAAAATAAAATAAAGACATGCCAAGCTGCTTGATGTAAACTGGTTCCAGCTGCACACTTCGGCGTTCTCGTCATCACACAGTCTCCATAATCGCTGCCATCTCCTTGAACTGCTTGTGAAAATTCTTCCGAGGCAAAAACAACAAAGAAAAGTATGTGATTATTTCAGTTAGAATTAATAATAGAACAAAGTTGATGTCAACTAACACAAACCTGGAACTGTGGAACGGTCATCTCGAAAGCCCTCTGACAGATCTGTCCAGAGGGCTCGGCGACCTTCAGAAGCAGAGACACGTATGGCGAGTTAAGAGACCGACACGTGTCTGAGCTCACTGCCATCCCCAGCTTCCACTGCATGTCCACAAGCTACAAGAGTACCACACGAATTAAATTAATTCCGTTTATCGGAACACACAAAGTATTCATACCCCTCAACTTAAAATTGATCACAAATTGTCACATTAAACCACAAACCTCAATGTGCTTTTAGGGGGATTTACATGATTAACACATAGCAGTACATGATTTTGAAATGGAAGCAAAGGGACACACGGTCCGGCAAAAGGTTTTACAAGTAAACATCCGAAAAAGAGTGTCATGCACTTGTATTCAACCCTCTTTACTCGGATTAACCTTCAATAAAAATCAATTGCAACTAACTGACTTCAGAAGTCACCTTATTAATAGAGCCCACCTGTGTGTAATTTCGTCTCAGAGTAAATCCAGCTGTGCTGTGAAGGCCTCAGAGTTTTGTTAAAGAACATTAGTGAACAAACAGCATCATGAAGACCAAGCAATACCGCAGACAGGCCAGAGAGAAACATGTTGCGGAGATTAAGGTGGGTTTGGTTTATTAAACAATATGCCAAACCTTGAACATCTCGTCTCAATGAACACCGCTCAGCCAGTCACTTGAAAATGGAAACCCTGGGACAACTGCAAGCCTACAAAGACATGGTCGTCCACCTTTAACTGACAGGCCGGGCAGGGAAAGTATTTATCAGAGAAGCAGCTGAGAGACCCAAGAGCTGCAAAGATCCACAGCTTGGATGGGAGAATTTGTTGCACTCACAAATTTGGTCTTTACGAAATCATAGCAAAAAGAAAAACACTGTTTGCAAAAAGGCAAGAAGAACCAAAGGTGGTTTTACAAAATACTAACACAGACTTATTGAATAAATGCCACGTTCGTCAAATTTGTATTCGTGAAATCATTTGAAATGTGTAATCATCTTTGCATAATTTATGGTCATTTATTACATAGAATCCCAATTAAAAAGACTGAGGTTTACGGTTGGAACAAGACAAAATGTAAAAAAAAAAAAAAAAAGAATAAAAAAAGAACCTCTGCAGCTGTGAAGACTTTTGCAAAACACTTTAGATGGAAATGCTCCTAAATGTGAGCATACCTGACCAATGCTGAGCATGGACTGTGCTTCCTGCTGAGCATGTACTGAGCCACCATGTTCACTCCATAATGCGCGCCAGACCTGAAGAGAAGCTTTAGACCATTTGTTGCTGCCTTTTTCCAGTTTTGACACAAGTTCATCTGCAGAGAGATTGTCCTTTCCAGCGGACCTGGAGATATAAACCGCGGATGTTTCATCTAATATCAGAATGATGTGCTCCTCTGTGCATTGTCAGATCTGACATTTTGACTTGCTGGATAACAACTACCAAGCTAACACTCAGCGTTCAGTAAGGAAAAAAGAAAAACATGAATAATACTACCTGAATGTCAACAGAAGAAATCTGATAATGCTTTGTATAGATTCATGATCAAGGGTTACTCCAGCCCTCTGGAATCTCTGTCAAGATGATAAATAAAAAAATATTTTTAAAAAAATCAGGAAAGAGGAACTTCAAAAGATGGTTTAAAGGCTGTTTTTTGAAAAGATAAACAGGAAATCCTGACTCACATGAGAAATTTCAGCTGAATCTACTCCACTGGTATGACCTTGAAGACAAGTCAGAATGTGCCGAGACTGTGAAGATTAAAAGATTTGTTATCAGAAGTGCAGTTTAACCGTTCCAACACTACATCCTGAGTGATCTGTGCAGAGGGTGGCTGACCTGAAAAAATTAATAAATAAATAAATTCAACATTACTCAAACCCATGTTATCTAGGCAAACACATTAGGCAGCAAATCTTACCAGACATGTTAAAGAGTCTCCTCAGTTTCACTCTCTGCATTCTAAAAGCTGCGCATGTGCCAATAGATGTTAGTGATACGAGAATGAAGTTAAACCAAGGACGCCGTTTCTCTTCACACCCAGAAATGCTGAACTTATTAAGATGCTTTACGTTGCTTACCGTTTCAGTTAACAGATCTGGGGGCAGCCTGCAGATTTTGTCTGCAACACTGTTGACGCCTGGAAAACAGAAAAACGACTCCATGTAAGGATAAGGACAACGTCATTAATGATGAAATAACGTCCTATCTTTCCCCAAGAGCAAATAGCTACAAAAAATTTTACAATGTGCAGAACTGTGCGACAGTTTAAATCAACCTCATGTCTTCATACGTTGCTTAAAGTCCCAGACTTTCTTGCGATCTTTTAAACTGATCACTCCTTGGATTTAGCTGCTTTTTTGGCTATTTATTTTCTGTCTTTTTCTTGAACTTTTACCACGACTGCATGTTGTGCTTAAAAATGGCCAGAGCTTTAAAAAAAAACGAAAGCATTTTACAAATGATGAAAGCAACGACTTGACACGTGCTTCGTTTTTCCATTCATCATCTGCTGTATGCCAAGTTTGAAACCACAACAATAGCTGGTTGTGAATGAAGTTGTTGTATTTTATATTTATTAAATTCAAAAATACTTTTTTATTAATCCCAAAGGGAAATTAAATGTTGTAACAGCTTATATTATCCAAGTAGCTCGAAAGAGGAGTTGTGGATGGTGATGCTGATACGAGGAAGGATCTCCAGTAGCAGCCAGTCTTGCAACAAATCTATAGAAGCCTCTGACTGAAGACTGTTGCTGTATGACAGTCATGAAATGCTAAAAGCTCAATTTCTGGGCAGCAGAGACGATATTCCACATTAACATATATTTAATGATACCATCAGTTGTCTGCAAGCACTGCTAATTCACCTCATTAGCTATTGCCACTCTGGTCCTATGACTAGAAATTGGCGCAGAGAAAATTGGGAGTCGGGGATATGATCCATGGCCATTATGATTGATGGAGGAGATGGTTTGAATTTCCCGCAGCTTTTGGGAAACGCCTTCCAGAGTGGAGAGTTTTGAAAACGCTGAGGGATTCGTTGTCATGTAAACGCAAGCCGGAGACTTTTGAAAACGATGACGTCACTGCCAGCCACCTACAGACATGTTGCACTTGCGCACTCCGCCTTGCTACAGAAAAACAACAACAATGGCGGATCCAGGTATGCGGTTACTGCTGATGCAGCTTCTGAAGTTATTTGGTCTCTCTGTAAGCAAAACGTAGAGATCATCAGGCTTCTATGCGATCGCCAACGGAAACGCATACAGTACGTGCGCCAAATAATCAATATGCCTTTATTTGAGCGAAGAACTACAAGAAGACCGCCATTGTTGGGTATCATGAAATGTTTTTTTTCCGGGTTGTGAGGGGAAAACCTTTGAACACTGCATACACCGGGCACACTGCCATCTAAAGGCCGGAGATATGTACTACATCGTTTTCCATCACGCGCCCTGTCGTGTAAACGCAGTGCGTTTTCACCCGCATATTCAAAGAGAAATGGCAACGTTGTCGTGTAAAAAGCCCCTTAGATATGCTAACTAATCCGCTGCTCCCAGTTATTAAAAAAAACACAGAAAAAAACATGTTGCCATGGTTACACATCATAGGTGTCCAAGGTTGCAGCTGCACAGCATCTAAAACCATAGGGAGTTATTGTCCCACCATGCAACGTCTAGATATATAATATATATATATATATATATATATATAAATAAAAATATATAAAAACAAGAAAAGTCTAAACAAAAGAAATGAGAACTAACCTTATTATACAGTCTATGGAACTAACGCATCAGAGCTACCCCAACATGCTGCTGCCATGCGTAGCAACTCTAGAGAACTTTCATTACATTTCAAATTGTCATCTTGTTTATTTGTCATGGATTATTTTGAAAGAAAGGAACAAATTGTGTTTTTGTAACAACCTAGTAGTAAAAAAAAAAAAAAAAGTGACTGTACGTGTGGCTGCTCTCTCTTTTCAACCCCCCCTCCCCCAGTCGGCTATATACTAAACCTGATTCTGCTGGAGGTTTCATCCTGTTAAAGGGAGTTGTTTATTTGCCTTGTTGCCAGGTGCTTGCTCAGGATGAAAGATTGCTGCAAAGTCAATGACTTCCTTAGAAATATCACCCCATTACCATTATAAACCAAACTGCATATGAGTGCACTGTAATATACCTAGTATCATATAATTATGTATGCAATTTAATTTGTCTATATGATCGACTTACGATGGATTCACGTGTTTACATGTATAACTGGATATGTTCTTGAACTTTTTGTCCTGTTAAGTGCTTTCGCGATTACATTTGTTGTAGACTAACAGAATGCAGTAGCATAAAACAAAGAAACGTTAAAAATGGCCTGTGTTTTCTGTCATAATCAACTGAAAGTGTTCTAGTGCATCTTCATCTGCATTGTTTTGTATCGATGCATGGCTGAATTTAAAAACAAAGGCTAGATCCAAGAGAGCGTTTCTCTTCACTCAGAAGAGAACAGCTTCTGTTGCTTTATCCTGGAAGTTAGGTGAAACATTACCGCCGAGAGATCCTACTCATCCCACAAGTCTGTCCTTCTTTCAGTCTCCGCGTCTCAGGAGCTACTCAGTAGATAAAATCTGACCCTTTTAGAACTCACCGTATGAGTCCTCTGCCGACGACATCTTTGTGCGACAGTCAAACACGCGGCCTCAATTAAGATACTTTTTAAGCCTAACTCTAAACCTTTCTGTATTTATTTTTTTAACGAGTTACTGGAACCGTACCAAAACAAGGTATGCGTATAAACTGTTGCTTTTAGAGCAGAAGCGCACTGCTGCCGCTGGTTCCCCAGTGTTCCTTCTAATATGTTCAACTCCATTAAAAACTGCATAGCGCCATCTGCTGTATGGGAAGACCCGGACAAGGAAAAGGATGAAAAAAAGTTCAAGATTTGAATAGTGTAGGAG
The DNA here is from genome assembly GCA_963556495.2 of Valencia hispanica. Lineage (NCBI taxonomy): Eukaryota > Metazoa > Chordata > Actinopteri > Cyprinodontiformes > Valenciidae > Valencia > Valencia hispanica. The sequence continues at coordinate 36,753,145 of OY747707.1, read as the reverse complement.
TACTTTGGAGATGAAATCATGACGTTTTCAGATTTTTGTTTTGTTTTGTAAGATTTTCTGAATATTGAATATAATATAAAGCATGCTCTGTACGGCATTCTTGTTCAAGTGTTGCACAAAAATTACATATGTACCACATGTTCAAGACATTGTAATGATCACCCAAAAAAATTGAAAGGAAATTTTGGCTTACATTTTTCTCATTATTCTGGTACAGTGAATCATAGAGATCTTCACAGAAATCTTCCTCAGCCAAGATTTTTCAAGTTGTTGTAGGTTGGAACCCCAAGTGGGGTTGGGGGGGTTCCTGTCCAATAGCATTCAAAAACTGAACATTAGGATTCAATCTGTACGTCTGGGTAAAAAAACAAGAAGATAAGTCAACATTTGTACATTTTTTAGTTTGTAATAGAGATGTTGCAATATTACAGTACTGGGTCTTAAAGGATGTAGGTGACGAAGAAACAATCTGCCAGATCTTACTGAAAATATAATAAGTTTATTCGTTTTCTTGTCGAAAACAAATGTAAACTTAGTATGTGTGGGCTGTTGGTTACACAACAACCAAGGTGCACTTCTTTAAATTGGAATATATTTGAAATACAATTTTATCTTAATAATTCAATTCAAAAAGTAAAACTCATATATTGAATAAATATGTTACACACAGTGATACATTTCAGATAGTTTCCTGTTAATTCTGATGATTGTGACTTAAAGCCAATGAAAAAATGAAAAAATTAAATTTATTACATTTATTGACAATTACATAAGACTAATAAAAAGATCTTTAATACAAAAATGTTACGTTATACCCCATAGAAGTGTAGAAAAAAGGACCATTGCTAAAGAAGCTGGTTGTTTACAGAATGTTTTGTCCAAGCATAGTAATGGAAAGTTGAGTGGAAGGAAGAGCTGTGATGGAAAAGGTGCACATGCAACCACAGACTTAAGAGGACTATAAAGCAAATCTCATTCAAGAATTCATGACGACTGCATCCGAAGTCAGGACTTCAAGAGCCACCAGGCATCGACGTATCCAGCATAGGGGCAACAACTGTCTCATTCCTTATGTTAAGCCACTTCTGAATCAGATACAGCTAGTTAGACAAAATCATGGACCATTGCACTTTAGTTTTCTAATGAAAGCAAAGTTTGGATTTCACTTTAGAAATCAAGGCCCAAGCTTCAGTAGAGCCACAGGCTGATTGCCGCCATTTATGCAAACAGAGCCCCCCATCAAGAATTGAGTATGTTTAGTGAAGTAGGCCTGCATTTCTCTAAGAAAAAGATATTTGTTTATTTATCTAATGTAATCTGTTAATTTTCTGAGAAACATAATTTTGGGAATTCATTAGCTGTATACCATAATCTTCAAAACGAACATGAATAAATGCTTGAAATATATCACTCTGTGAGTAATGAATCCAGTGGATTTTACTGTTTGAATTACATTATTAAAATAAATTAACTTTATGTTGATATTCTAATTTATTGAGCAGTATCCGTTCTATCTCATGTAAAACAGAAGTGGACTGTGTTTCACAACTCGACCTAAAATCCTTTTGAGCAGAACTGGTGGACACCGTTTGCTGGGGTTTCCTACAACGCTGCCACTCTCAACATGGCGGCAACATTGACGTACGATGCTGACTCTACTCAAATATTCCACACGGCTATACATTAGCGCCCCTTTCCGGCAGTGAATGGTATGAGCCACACTCGAAAAGTGATCTAAGCGACCATCTGAACATTTCTTTATTTAATCCGATAAAATGTAAAAAAATTTAAAAATTTAAAAATTTGACGAATTAACCTGATGAATAATTTATATTAAAAATTGGTATCCAATTGTGGTTACGCTACTACGAGCAACGCCCAACATTCTGGAATGATCCACTGTAAGATTCATGAAGGGGTAGTTAAACGGGAAAATCATAAATTTTTTTCAAATAGCAGCCATGAAATATCCATCAAAATACAAAACATAATAAATTAAAATACTTAAATGGGGATCTTGTTTGTAAATAAAAATCTACATCTCCTTAAATCATGCGTTAGTTGTTAGTTAAAACCAGGGATCCACCCTCGTGAGTCGCCTCCAGGCCAATGTGCACTGATTAGACACGGAAGCGAATCCCAGCTGTCAAACAGATCTTTGGAGATCAAATCCAGCTCGAAGTTAGCAGTAACATATCACCATACGACAACCAAAATGGACTCTCCACGCTGGCTGCCTCTGGAGTCCAATCCAGAAGTATGTACCATCGGCTTTTCCTCCTCACACCTACAAGCTCTCATTCGTGCCATTCATTGTGAAACATGTGTGTGTGCACCAGCTACTGTGTTGGCTAGCTACAAGAACAAAAGCTGAACCCGGTGTAGGGGCTTTGGTAATAAATCATGTTTATCTAACACTTTCTATTTCTCTCTCTTTAAAAAAAAAAATTTTTTTAGGTCATGACCAAGGTAAGTAGTTTTTGACTCTTATTTAACGACTCTTGTGATGATAAAGAGTTGCAGAAAGGTGTTCAAACGTGCAAGGCCCACGCCACAGTCCAGTACAGACAACAATACTCTCTGTATTGTTGTCATAAAATAATAAAATCGCATGTTTATGTAGCTGATCACAAATTAAAAGGTAACCGCAGTGGAAAAGTGGTGCACGCCTGTAGAAAAAAAACAAACATGTTTAGTTCTAATCAGAGCACTTCTGGTTCCCCAACCTGCGTTTTTGTCTAGCCCAGAAATTAGTTTTTTTTTTTTGTTTTTTTTTGCTGAAGTCATGTTGGAGCTCTGTTTTGTATTTTCAACCAGACGATGCTAGTATATCCTGTTGTGCATGTTTAGTTTACTCTGCTTGCATCTAGTTTGTCAGCTGCTTGGGTATGAAGCCGTCCTGGCAGTTTGGGGATGTTTACGGGTTGGATCCAGAGCTTCTGAGCTTGGTACCGAGACCTGTGTGTGCAGTGCTGCTGCTCTTCCCTGTAACAGAGAAGGTGTGTAAATATTTCGCCACTTAACACACACACACACACACACCCTTTCAGTATGCACATTTTGACTTTCCATGCTATTTGTAAATGTTGACCATCCCACTAGAAATGGTGATGGTCAGTTATTTCTCTTCCATCTGCTTCTTTGGTCCAGTATGAGGCATTTAAGCAAGAAGAGGAGGAGAGACTCAAGGGCCAGGGTCATGGCGTCTCCCCCGACATATACTTTATCAAGCAAACTATCGGGAACGCCTGTGGAACGATCGGATTGATTCACGCTGTGGCAAACAACCAGGCTCACCTGCAGTTTGGTGAGTGTTAACATATGCGTCACGTTGGAGTGAGAATTCAAACTGACCGGAAAAAAACAAGCCACTCACCTGGACCTGTTCACGTTTTGTTGCATTACAACCACAGAATTTACTGTATTTGATTGGGGTTTTATAAAATTGCTTAAAATGAATGAGTGCATTTCTGTAAAGCGAAAGACACCTTTAGTGGTTTAATTATTTTTTTTCTGCACAAACATGTGCTTTAGTCTGATATCCCAAAAATGCAAACTGCCTTCAGAAGCCTAAATAGTCAATCTGTGTGCAATTACGGCTTTAATACGGCTGTTCTGTCATTTTGAATACACCATTCTCACAGTGAAATGTGGTAGTGGCAGCATCATGCTGTGGGGATGCTGTTGTTCAGCAGAGACTGGGAAGCTGGTCATGGTCAATGTGGAGTTGGATAGAGTTCAGAAACTCTTCCTCCAATAGACTTGTGGCTGTAATTGCAGTGCATTGGCTCAGTGGGGCTCAATACAAATGCACACAATACTCGTCATATTTTATTAGTAAAAGAATGGGTCTTGTAATGCTCTTTTCCATAAAACACTATTGCATTACAGCACAGTCTGTGGTAGTGGCATATAAACAAGTAAAAAAGTTCAAGAGTTGTGAATACTTTTGCAGGATGCTGTATATTCTCTCACATAATCTTTACTTAAACTCTGGGTGTGCTTTAATGAATACAAGGTTAACTGGCATGGACTCAAAATTGAAGCCTTTCAGAGATGTACTTTGGGTTCTAAATTATGGTGCGATGCCTTATTGTAGGGACGTATATTGGCAAGAATCTGGTGGATATATGTATCACAAATACAGGGGGAGCAATACGATATATTGAGATACTATGAGTAAGATTTTATATAGTGAGTTTTAAAACTTAATTTAATTGTAAACTGTCACAGCATTTTTAAACACTCCAACCTGTTTGATACTTAACACATCCAGTTTTATTACTTGATCTAGTTGATCCACTGGAATGAAGGTGAAAACAGCCACAAACTACCAGTCAAACTTTTATTCAATTCAATTCAAATTCAAAAATACTTTATTGATCCCAGAGGGAAATTAAGTGTTGGTATAGCTCATATAATCAATTCTTTAAGGAGTTGTTGTAGATAATGATGGCTGTGGGCAGGAAGGATTTCCTGTAGCGGTCTGTATTGCAGCGAAACTGAAGAAGCCTCCGACTGAAGACGCTCTATTGTTGTATGACTGTCTCATGAAGAGGATGCTCAGGGTTGTCCATAATTTTCTTGATTTTATGAAGAATCCTTCTTTGCATTATCATCTCCAGATTTTCCACAGTTGTCCCAAGAACAGAACCAGCCTTCTTTATCAGGTTGTTGAGCCTTTTTAAATCCCTGGCTCTGATGCTGCTACCCCAACAGATGACGGCTGAAGAGATTACACTCTCCACAACAGACTTGTAGAAGATCTCCAGCATCTTGCTGCAAACCTTGAAGGACCTAAGCTTCCTCAAGAAGTACAGTCTGCTCTGTCCCTTCTTGTAGACGGCTTCACTGTTGCGCCTCCAGTCCAGTCTGTTGTCAAGGTGAACTCCGAGGTATTTATACTCCTCAACCACCTCCACTTCTTCTCCCATGATGGAAACAGTGTTTGACTTGTCCCTGTTTCTTCTGAAATCTACAATCATCTCCTTTGTTTTGTTCACATTCAAGGTGAGACGATTGTTTCCACACCATGTCACAAAGCGGTCCACCAACTCTCTGTATTCAGCTTCTTGTCCATCTCTGATACACCCGACAATTGCAGAGTCATCTGAGTATTTCTGCAGATGACAGGTCTCTGATTTGTACTGGAAGTCTGAGGTGTACAGAGTAAAAAGGAATGGTGAGAGTACGGTCCCCTGTGGTGCTCCTGTGCTGCTGACCACCTGGTTTGACACACAATTCTTCAGTCTCACAAATTGTGGTCTGTTGGTCAGGTAGTCATTGATCCAGGCGATTGTTGAGGGCTCCACCTGTGTCTTCAGGAGTTTCTGACAAAGCAAATCAGGCTGAATTGTGTTAAATGCACTGGAGAAATCAAAGAACATGATCCTCACAGTGCTGCCTGCTTTGTCCAGATGACAGTGGGTTGGTTGAAGTAGGTGGATGATGGCATCTTCAACTCCAACTCCACAGCGATAAGCAAACTGCAGTGGGTCCTGATACGTTCTTGTTTGCTTACTCAGGGGTGCCAACAGGAGTCTCTCCAGGACCTTCATGATGTGGGATGTCAGGGCAACGGGTCTATAGTCATTGATGACTGATGGGTGAGTTCTTTTGGGTACTGGAACAAGGCAGGATGTCTTCCACAACACTGGAACCTTCTCCTGAGTTAAGCTAAGGTTGAAGAGGTGCTGCAGAATCCCACAGAGCTGCTCTGCACAGGCCTTCAGGACTCTGGGGCTGACACCATCTGGACCTGCAGCCTTGTTCCGGTTCAGTTTCTCCAGCTGCCTCTTCACCTGACTTTTGGAGACAGACAAGTGGGAGGGGGAGGCAAAGGGGGTAGCAGCATTTCCTGACTTGGTTGAAGTCAAACTTGTGGAATTAGAAGAGTCCATGGCTGAGGTGAAGGATAAAACATCCGAGGTGTAACAGGAAAGCTGTTGATCAGAGGATAGTGGGATGTCTGTTTGGCTGGGAACAGGAGAGGGGGATGCTGAGGTAGTTCCAGAACTGAACCTGTTGAAGAATATGTTCAGTTCATTGGCTCTGTCCAGACTTCCATCTATCCAATCTTTCCTGTCCTTAAAACCTGTGATCTTTCTCATTCCTGACCAGACATCTCTGATATTGTTCCTCTGTAGTTTGTTCTCCATCTTCTTCCTGTATGCCTCCTTGCTGTCTCTGATCTTGACCTTAAGTTGCTTCTGTATACTCCTCAGTAATTCCCTGTCTCCCTCCCTGAAGGCTTTTTTTTTCTTGTTTAGCAGCTCCTTCAGGTCACTGGTGATCCGTGGTTTGTTATTAGGGAAGCATCTCACTGTTCTGGTGGGGATGATGTTGTCCACACAGAAGTTTATATAGTCAGTCACACACTCAGTCATGGCATTGATGTCCTCTCCATGTGCTTGGCAAAGAGTCATCCAGTCTGTGGTTGCAAAACAATCCTGCAGGGCTTCTTCAGCTTCCTGTGACCATTTTCTCACAGTTCGTTTTGTCACAGGTTGCCTCTGAACAAGTGGTTTATATTCTGAACAGAGAAAAACAAGATTGTGATCTGATTGTCCCAGAGGAGGTCTTGGTTTGGACGTGTATGAATCCTTTACATTTGCATAAAACAAATCCAAGGTCCTATTTTCTCTTGTAGAGCAGCTGACAAATTGTTGAAATGTTGGAAGTGTAGTAGAGAGCGAGGCATGATTAAAATCACCAGATATTGCCACAAATGCATTGGGGTGCTGTGTCTGTAGCTTAGCAACAATGGAACTGATGACATCACATGCATTGTCAGCAACGGCTGAAGGTGGAATGTAAACAACTGCCAAAATTACACTGGTGAACTCTCTTGGCAAATAATATGGACGAAAACTCACTGCCAAGAGTTCGAGATCTGGGCTGCAGAGACGACACTTCACAGTAACATGTCCTGGATGACACCATCTGTTATTTACAAGCACTGCTACTCCACCACCTTTCCTTTTTCTGCTCGTCTTCAGATCTCTGTCTGCTCGTACAGTCAGGAAGCCTGGCAGACAGACGTTGGAGTCGGGGATATGATCCAGCAGCCACGTCTCCGTAAAACACATAATACTGCATTCACGGTACTCTGGCTGAGTCCTTGTAAGGGCTTGGAGTTCATCCATCTTGTTAGCCAGTGATCTTACGTTACCCATTATGATCGATGGAAGAGATGGCTTGAACTTCCTCTTTCTCTGTCTCCTTTTCGCTCCTGCTCTGCATCCACGTCTCCTCCTTATCAACTCATCGGGGATTTGTGGTTTCAGTTGAGGTATTATTTCAGCTTTTGCGATGTTAATCAGCTGCTCCCGGCTGTAAACCACATTGTTGCCATGGTTACGCATCATAACAAATTGTCAAAAAGGGAAAAATTTACAGCAAAAATCCTTCCAGCTTCACAGCACCAAAAACTAGAAAGTGTACAGGTCAAAAAAATGCAATCTTCTTTAAGAAAAAAGAGGAACCAATGTACAAAAAAACAAAACTTAATATGTAGCCAACAGAGCCACTCCAACATGCAGCCACCCAGAGCAGCGCAATTCTAGAAAAAAAAAAATATATATATATATATATATATAAAAAAGGAGAAATGTGCCAGTGTCATCAGAAATCAAAACGGTAACACTGGGAGCTGATTGACTATGAAAACTGGACGTTAAAAAAAACATACCTGCATAATCTTCTTGTCTTGACAGAATAGTAAAATAAGTTTGTATCTCTGTAACACAACGGCATGTTAAACATTCTACACATTTCATTTGTTTAATAACAGAAAATGATCTAAGATGTCATGTTATCTACCTTGTTTTCTTTTATCCTTCCATCCTTGTGACCTTTTTATCTTCCTTTTTCACTTAAGGGCTTTCATTTCTTTTTTGCATTCCGTCTTTTTTTAGGTAAAGCCTTTCTTCCTTATGTTCTTCCTTCCCTCCTCCCCTACAGTTTGTGGTTTTTTCCAGGTTCCTTATTTAAAGGTGCAATGTGTAAGAACTGTACAGTGAAATAATCACATAACTGTCTAATGTCTCAATCGTGTTGGAAGGAAGGTTACTTTAAAACAGATTTCCTTCTCTGCCAGCTGGGTGGTTGCAAGTTTTTTTTAATCATTTTTTTAGAAAGTCCACAAAGGGACGTGGTCATTGATTACATTGTGTGAGCCCTCAAGGTTGCCAAGTCTTGGATTAAACGGTCAAATGCATACACTAAACACTGTAAATTTGAAGAGGTTTGGTGAATGGATAAAGAAGTAACCTGGGGGATACAGATTCTATCGGGACAATGAAATGGGGCTGTCAAGTCAGTGACAAGGTGGTTTTGACAGAGGAGGGCTAGGTAGTTGTGGCTTTTTGTTGAACGCTAGAAGCTGACAGCGCGTCAAACAAGTAGACTTAACCCATCTCATGCCTCGATAGCCGTTGTGGATGACGCTACAAATTCTTTAAAAATAAACTGAGCCGAAGAGAATGTAAAAAATCCTCCGAGATCATCTGCGCAATGTCCAGATGTAAACGTCTCGCACCGCATCGAGACACGAACGCATTAAAACTTTGTTAAACTACGGTGGCCCTGAAAGGTCACAGCATGCAACTTAAGAAAACACATGCAAAAAGACAAAACACAAGCAAATTGAGAAAACATTTTCATCAATTTGACAACACGTGTGAAGGATTTAGAAAAACACAACACATTCGAAAAACGCGCTGTAAATGGACCACAACACATTCGAAAAACGCGCTGCAAATAGACCACAACACAACAGAAGTGAAGAGTTTCCAGGGGACACTTAAATGTGATGCACACGCCTAAAGGCTAATGATAGTTCAGCAGCAGATCACTGCAATAGGCTGAATTATGCGATCACAATGTTAAAATAAATAAAAAAACAATGACTATCTCGTTTTCCAACACCACTGACGGACAGAGACGGTGACTGAGCTGTGACTCGAAATCTGGCAGGGATAACGACCTTGGCACAACAGGAAGGGGAGAGTGGCTGAGAGTAGACTCTTTTGTTTTTCTACATGGACTGCAGTACCCACATTTGAACAATAGATGTTGTTCTTACATATAGCACCTTTTAAGATTGTCCACTGTAGAAACATGTGCCAAATATCTTTTTGGTCATGGTCTTTAGTATTTCATTTGTTCCGAATGAACTTAAACAAAGGAACTCTGGAAAGTTGCATCTAGAAAAGTCGGAAGTTTTCAAACAAGTATTTAGTTTAATTTGAATTTTATTTTGGAACGTAAGTAGTACTGTAGAATTTAAAGTTTTTATTCTTTCTTCACAGAGCCTAATTCTCCCCTAAAGAAGTTTCTTGAACAAACGGCAAAAATGACCCCAGAGGAAAGGGCCACGTATCTGGAAAAAGACGAGGTAGGACGAAGCTGAAGAGAACGTGGGCATTAATTTTGGAAACAAAATAATTATGTAGCAGCTGTAGAGACTGTAAAGGACAGAGGTCAAATGACTGAGGTAGTTGTTTCTTGTTCGATTTCCTCCAGAGCATACGTGTCACACATGAATCCAGCGCGCAGGAGGGACAAACCGAGGTTTGGGATAACTTCTTTAACTTCATTCGTATTGAATACGACGTGCATATACACAAATCAATCTTTAACAAAGCTCTTTCTTGTCTGGCACAGGCTCCGAGTTTAGATGAAAAAGTCAATCTGCATTTTATAGCTTTTGTGAATGTTGGAGGACAATTGTATGAACTAGGTGAGTTAACTCTTATTTAATATTCCTTAATCTCCTGGTTCTACGGGGTACAAATGTGATCTGGCAGAAACTTACATAAATCTACAGTCAGGGTGATGATTAAAACGTTTAAAACAATAATGCATTTCATACATAGATGGACGTAAGCCTTTCCCTGTTGTTCATGGAAAAACTACAGAAGATATGCTCCTTGAGGTAAGCTCATGCTAAACAGAATTGTTCAAACTGTCTATTAAATGGAATGTTCATTTTTAGTTCTTGTTTCTTTTCATGATTAATGAAGAGTGTTTCCCCGAAATCTCCGTGACCATAAATTCTGCTTCTGTGTTCCAGGACGCCGTAGAAGTTTGTAAGACTTTCATGGCTCGAGACCCTCAGGAGGTCCGTTTCACCATCATCGCTCTGTCCAAAGATTCATTCTGAGGAAGCTCTTCAGTTAGTTTTTTTTAGACCCCAGAAAGTAAAGAAAACATTACTGCCAAACATTCTGAAGTGCTGAATATATTGTAAAACACGATTGTCTTTTTCACAATGTTATAGCAAGTAAATCTTAAACTAAACGAATACCAGGGACAGCAGGTAAATGACAGAAATCTGCATCACTGTCTTGGAATATGGTTTGCTTATTCAGTTTCAGACTAACGTAGGGAGAAAATTTACCTGCACTTATTCACTGTTTTTTTGACCATTCGATCACATTGTGGAGACACATTTTAAAATGCTTTAAACACTTAAAGGATGATGTTTGGTTCGTTAATCTGATATGAGCTGCTTTAAAAAAAAAAGAAAAAAAGATGCCTGTCAGAGGATAAACATCTAGTGAGAAGATGCAGGAGGAAGGTGCCTACATTTTTGTAACTATTGGTTTGTCAAATAAAGGGCAAATTTAATTAGCGCGTTTTGTGTGTTCTTTGTTAATCCATGAACTGTGATTTTATTCGTATCGCCTTGTTTGTTCCAGTTTATAAACTCAGCAAAAAAAGAAACGCCCCTTTTTCAGGACTGTGTTTCAACAATAATGTTGTAAAAATCCAAATAACTTTACAGATCTTCATTGTAAAGGGTTTAAACAATGTTTCCCATGCATGTTCAATTAACCCTAATCAATTAACATGCACCTGTGGAATGGTCATAAGACCTTAACAGCTTACAGTAAGTAGGCATTTAAGGTCACAGTTCTAAAAACGCAGGACACTAAAGAGACTTGTCTACCGACTGTGAAAAACACCCAAAGAAAGATGCCCAGGGTCCCTGCTCACCTGCGTGAACGTGCATTAGGCATGCTGCAGGGAGGCATGAGGACTGCTGATGTGGTTAGGGCAATAAATTGCCATGTCCGCACTGTGAGACAGCTAAGACAGCGCTACAGGGAGACAGGAAGGACAGCTGATCATCCTCGCAGTGGAAGACCACGTGTAACAACACCTGCACAGGATCGGTACATCCGAAAATCACACCTGCGTGACAGGCACAGGATGGCCACAACACCTGCCCGAGTCACACCAGAAACACAATCACATCACCATCGGACTGAGCTTGTTGTCATTGCAGGCAATCTCAACCCTTGCGGTACAGGGAAGACATCATCCTCCCTCATGTGGTACCCTTTATGCATGCTCATCCGGACATGATCCTCCAGCAGGACAATGCCACCAGCCATACTGCTCATTCTGTGCGGGAGTTTCTGCATGACAGCAATGTCAGTGTTCTGCCATGGCCAGCGAAGAGCCCAGATTTCAATCCCATTGAGCACGTCTGGGACCTGTTGGATCGCAGGGTGAGGGCTAGGGCCATTCCCCCCAGAAATGTCCAGGAACTTGCAAGTACCTTGGTGGAAGAGTGGGATAACATCTCACAGCAAGAACTGAAAAATCTGGTCCGGTCCATGAGGAGGAGATGCACTTCAAGCAACTGGTGGTCACACCAGATACTGCCTGGTACTTTTGATTTTCAGCCTCCCTTCATTCAAGGACACATTATTCTATTTCTGTTAGTCACATGTCTGTGAAAGATTTTTAGTTTATGTCTTATGGTGTTGACTCTTTTAGTGTTCATACATATATTTACACACATTAAGTTTACTGAAAGTAAAAACAGTTGGAAGTCAGAGGACGTTACTTTTTTTGCTGAGTATATATAGTTGTATATATAGTTGCATCTAAAATTAACCCTCACAATAGATTACGTTTAATAGGAAAACTCAAATGTTCCGGAGGTTGTAATAAAACACAAGAGCAGCTTAAATGGGTAAATAGAACAAATATTAGGATTTTTATCCATACTATATAGTCGTGAAATGATTCAACTCTCAGATTTCTTCTAAGGAGCATGCTTTTACAAATCAGGGTGTGGTCTCAGACATACCTGAGTAGCTGCATCAGGTGTGATGAGGGAGGACCCCAGCTACCTGGATTAATAGTGGTAATGGCTGTTCCGTGTCAGGAGAATTGTCCGAAAGGTTTACGGAAGAGATTGCAAAAACTACAACAAAAAAATAGCAAAATCCCTGAACGTTCCTAGAAGCATTGTTGGATTAATAGTAGGGAGGTTTAAAGTAAAATGAACACTGGCTACAGCTCCTGGATGGATGTGCCACGAAGATGAAGCTATCAATGACTGCCATCAGTTTTCTGAGGAGCGCGGTGGTCAAAAGACTCACAGCATGACTTGGTTGCAGCAACATCAAGGTACACGCTAAACGCTAAAGGGCTCGAAGCTTGAACTCCAAGATATTCACCATTACTGACCCAAAAGTACAAGAAAAGTCTGCACCAATTAGGTATTAATAAGCTAACAAGGTTGACAGACATACTGTCATGTGGTCAGATGAGACCGAAATAAAACCTTTTAGTACAAACTTCACTCAGTGTCAAGAGGAAGTAAGGAGAATGAGTACAATCCCAAGAAGACCGTCCTAACCCTGAAGCATGCTATGGGAGTGTTTTTCTGCAAATGGAATAGGACAACTGCTCCTAATTGAGAAAAGCATGGATGGGGCCATGTACAGTGAGATTTTGGGGATTGACCTTCTTGCCTCAGTAAGAGCGTTGAGGATGGGCTGTGGCTCAAGGTCGTAGGAGGGCAAAAAACCAGCAGCAGGACCGCTACCTCCGCGTTTGTCCAAAGAGGAACAGGAGGATGTGCACGTGTCTGCCTTAAATGGTCTGAAACAGACTCCATGAAGGTGGTATGAGGCCCCGACGTCCAAACATGGGTTTTGGGCTTACAGTCCCACACCGTTCAGTACGTTTGGTATTTGCCAGAGAACACCAAGATTGGCAAATTCGCTACTGGCGCCCTGTGCTCTTTACAGATAAAACCAGGTTCACATGTGCACATGTGACACATATGACAGAGTCTGAAGACACAGTGGAGAACTTTCTGCTGCCTGCAACATCCTCCAGCATGACCAGTTTGGCAGTGGGTCAGTAATGGTGTGGGGTGGCACTTCTTTGGGGGGCCGCACAGCCCTCCATGTGTTCGTCAGAGGTACTAAGATGAGATCCTCAGACCCCTTGTGAGACCATATGCTGGTGCGGTCGGCCCAGGGTTCCTCCTAATGCAAGATAATGCTAGACCTCATGTGGCTGGAGTGTGTCAGCAGTTCCTGCAAGAGGAAGGCATTGATGCTATGGACTGACCCACCCGGGAGGCCACATACACTACTGAGCCTCATTTTGACTTGTTTTAAGGACATTAAATCAAAGTTTGATCAGCCTGTAGTGTGTTTTTCCACTTTAATTTTGAGTGTGACTCCAAATCCAGACCTCCATGGATTGATTTGCTTTTGATTTGATTTCCATTGATAATTTGTAAGATTTTGTTGTCAGCACATTCAACTATGTGAAGAATAAAGTATTCAATAGGAATATTTCATTCAGATCTAGGATGTGTTATTTTAGAGTCCCCTTTGATTTTTGAGCACACACAGTACTGTGCAAAAGTTAGGCAGGTGTTAAAATGTTGTAAACCAGGAATGCTTTCAAAAATAGAAGTATTAATCATTTATTTTCATAAATAAACCAAATGTAGTGAATGAACAAGAGAAAACTAAATTTAATCAATATTTGGTGTGACCACCCTTTGCCTTCAAAACAGCATCAATTCTTCTAGGTAAACTTGCACAACGTTTTTGAAGGAACTCTGTTGGTAGGTTGTTCCAAACATCTTCAAGAACTAACCCCAGATCTCATGTGGATGTAGGGTTCTTCACATCCTTCTGTCTTCATGTAATCCAAAACACACCCGATGTTGAGATCAGGGCTCTGTGGGGGCCATGGACGGATCTACTGGGGTGGCAAGCTCCTAAAAGAAAGCCTTGCCACCCTAGCATTTTTGCTCTTTTTGCAATGCTGGATCAAATTATTTTCTTCTTTGACTTATGGGGAGCTTGTGTAGGTGTCGTGACTGGCTAGCTACACTTATCTAAGATAGCTTAGACTGCGTACATGGGTACGTATGTGCATCATTACGTCACGCTACACGCTCTCACAAGCCCACACGCGCACCCTGAACCACCTCAAAATAAATGGAATTGCTGCCTCTACATGCAACCGAGGTTGAATCAAACTACAGCAAACTACAGCACTTGATTCAATTGTATCGTCAGGAGATGAAAAAACTGACTATAGATAAAAAAAATAGTTTTATTTTAACAATAATATTGCGCAATGCAGCTTTAATGTGCTTAAATAACCTGAAGCAAAACAAATACATGTATGTATCTATCATATATGTAAATACTGGGGAGTGAAGAGGTGAAGCATGTGTTTGACTGATCAATAAAACCAATATATATATAAAATTTTGGCATATGGTGCCACTCCTGAAAAATTCTTGCCCCTTTCTTGCCACCCCATAAATATTTTTCTAGATCCGCTCCTGGTGGGGGCCATATCCTCACTTCTTAATCATATCCCTCCCTGATGGTATAGCATGATGGATAAGTATCTGCCTGCATTTCTCAGCATGGAGAACATCATTAATCTTGACCAAATCTCCAACTCCATTTGCAGAAATGCATCCCAAATTGTTCAAGGAGCCTCCACCATGCTAAACTGTTGCCTGCAGACACTCATTATTGTACTGCTCTCCAGCCCTTAGAAAAACAAACTGCCTTCTGCTACAGCCAAATATTTTAACTGTTGACTCATCAGTCCAGAGCCCCTGCTTCCATTGTTCTGCCCCCCAGTTTCTATGTTTTCATGCATACTTGAGTTTCTTGGCCTTGTTTCCACTTCGGAGGCATGGATTTTTGACTGCAACTCTTCCATGAAGACAACTTCTGGCCAAACTTCTCTGGACAGTAGATGGGTGCACCTGGGTCCCACTGGTTTCTGCCAGTTCTGAGCTGATGGCACTGATGGACATCTTCCGATTTCGAAGGGTAATAAACTTGATGTGTCTTTCATCTGTTGCACAAGTTTCCTTGGCCTACCGCTGCGTTTCCGAACCTCAACGTTGCCCGTTTCTTTGTGCTTCTTCAAAAGAGCTTGAACAGTATATATAGAAAACCCCCAGTCTGCTTTGAAATCTTTGTTTGGGAGATGCCTTGCTGATGCAGTATAACTACCTAGTGTCTTGTTGCTGTGCTCAATCTTGGCATGATATGAAACTATCTTCCACAACATCACCTTGGTAGCAGAGGCTTAAAACTCTGTCAGTTTTAACACAGCTGTTTCTGTTTCACTTAATGACTGTGTTTCAACCTACGTTTGAAATTGATGATCATTAGCACCTGGTAGGTATAACTGGTTGATCATAAACCTTACTAGAATCCTACAAAATCCCTGACTTTGTGCAAGTGTACCTATAAGAATTGATGATGGTTTGAAGGCTAAAGGTAGTAACACCAAATATTGATTTGATAAAGAATTTTCTTTTGTTTGCTCACTTTGCATTTTGTAACTTGATAAACATAAACAATCATTATTCATATCTATGAAAGCATTCTTTGTTTACAGCATTTTTTCACACCTGCCTTAAACTTTTGCACAGTACGCATATAATATAGGCTTAATGTATAACCTCCTGTAAAAACAGGCTTTATGTGAGTTATGTTGAAAAAATTGGATTTGGAAAAGTGTTCTGTAATATCGTTACCTATTTTATTTTTTTTGCCTTTTTAAAAACAAGTATTTGTACATGTCATTTTAGTGTTTTGCGATCAAACACTTAGCCTACTCTTTACTCGAGTAGCCTTCTTATCAAATCATTTCTTAGTCTTACATGAGTAGCCGGATTTCTCAACTGACTACTTATTACCTCAGTAAAATGAACCAATGCTACTTTTACTGCAGTATATTGTTTCCTTTTTACTCAGGTAATAACGAATTTCCTGTAATATTCAGTTTGCTCCACTAAGTGGCGCTGTGATAAAGCCCTTCGTTTTTAATGTAGGGATCCGATCGCCGTCAGTTTTCGCAGGTGTTTCACTTTTTTAAAACTTTCTCTGAGCTCTATCAGTTCACATACCTCGGTTTTCTTTTCAAACAATTTTTTACCAAGTGGTCCATTTTCTTTCCTTCTGACCCTGTTGGGTGTCAAACCAAACCCCCGCACATCGGATCTTTCGTGTATTTTGTGTTTAAAACCACGATGGTCGTCCTGAGAGGGAGATCGGACTTCGTGTTTACCTGGAAGCCCGAGTGGGACGGGTAGAAACTCTCCGGACCTCGTTGCTTCTGAACTGCCCCCTCCCTGCTGCAGGTCTGCAGCTCTAAATGCCTTCAACTCTGTGAGCAGACGAAGCTGAGCTCAGGGAGACTTTGAAGACTCGTTTGATCGGAGCTTTGAAAAAAAAAAAAAGAACCAAGCCACAGGTGTGTCCGATGGAAGGACAGGTAAAGCTGCTGCAGCAGAAGAAGGGTGATGCAGACGGAATGTACTAACCTCCTGTCACACCTTGCATCCACCCTGCTGCAAAAGAACAATAGAATACTTTTTTTTTTTTTTTGCAGAATAAGAGGTGTGATCACAAGGTCACCTGTTCTCTGCCTGTCCACGGGAACACTTTTAAAGGCGATCGTTGAGCTTGAATCTTTTAATGATGGAGTGGCGTGAGCAGTCCTCTGTCAGCAGCGAGGAAGCATACGTGGAGGCTCAAAGGTGGATCGAGGTAAGTCAAAACCACCAGAAACCTTTTTGTTCTGGAGATGTTCTAACATCACAGACTTCTATCCTCTTGTGTAAGTATGAGTGACTAAGTGATGATATTCTAGAAAAGCTCTTTTTTTTTAAAGTAATTCAGTTCAAAAAGTTAAACTAATTTCGATTCATTATACACAGCATGATATATTTCAAGCATTCATTTCTATTATTTTGATGATTAAGGCCTACAGCTAATGAAAGCTCAAAAGTCACTACATACCATCAATTAAATATATATATTTTTTTTAACTAAGAAAGGATATATTGCACAATTCTGAAGAAAACTACTGCTCTAACATATACATAGGCCTACCTATTTGCAATGAGGGTGAGTCTCAAATGGTCACTATTGAAGAAGCTGCCTGTTCAAAGTACTGTATCCAAACATATTCATGGAAAATGCAGTGAAAGAAAAAAGTGTGCTAGAAAAAGGTGCAGCTGGAGTCAGAGCCTCAAGATCCAAAAAGAATATTGGAATACAACTATTTGCTTTTGTTGTGTTCAGCCACTCCTGAATCAGAGACAGTGTTAGAGGTGTCTTACTCTGGCTGAGGAATAAAAGGACTGAACTGTTGCACAGTGGTCTAAAGTCCTCTGTCAGATGCAAGTAAAGTTTGTATTCTAATTGGAAGTCAAGGTTCTGGAGTGTGGAGGAAGATCGGAGGGGCTTAGAACCCAAGTTGCTTGAGGTTCAGGGTGAAGTTTCCACACTCATTGATGATTTGGGGGGCCAGCTCTTCTCCTGTTCATGGTTCACTGTTTTTGATTGTCCAAAGTCAGGAAATTTTAGAGCACCTCATGCTTCCCTCTACTGACAAGCTATATTGAGATGCTGATTTAATTTTCCACGGGACTTGGCACCAGCCCACACTTCCAAAATGGCCAATACCTGCTTCAGTAACCATGACCACAGTTTTTGATTGGCCAACAAACTCCCCTGACCTAAATTACACAAATAAACGATGGTGTATTGTCAAGAGGAAGATAAGAAACACCAGATCCAACAATGAAGATGGCTTGATGGCTGCTATTAAAGCAGCCAATATCACTGCAGCATACATTTCAGCATTAACAAACTTTTAGTAATGTTCAAATTTAGCTTGAGGCACATGCATGCTGGAAATTGGCTTCTTGTAAAGTGTTTCAGCATCTATCAGTGAAATTTACATTCATAGCTAAAAGTACATAATTCTGAACATATCTACAGGTTTATGTTGTACCTTTTCACCTAATGTACAAGGTAACCAGTGATCTCAGTCTTGTTTCTGAAGGACAAAAATAATTTCCCAGTGAACGAGTGTCTTATGTTCTTAGAGAAACGGGTACATTGTGTTGAACCCATTCATCATTACAGGACTGTTGTCTACTTTGTCTTAAGATCCTGTCAAAACCTGCTCTTCGGCGCTTCTGCTTTTATCCTCCTGGGGCTTTGGGGCTCCAGTTGCAAGCAGAAACATTCACAGAGGTATTAAGAAAAGTGGAGCGTGTCAAAGTTAACTAATATTCCAATATATTCTTGGTTTGTGTTGGTCTCACACCTGTTTTGTAATAGATACTGGTGAAAAATTCTTAAAGCACTTGCATATCATGGCATATATATTGTGTCTATGATCAGTTCTGGACATCTGCACCATAGTTTCACTAAGAATATACTGTCTCTTTCTAAGTAAAAGAATACTTGTAGGTCTAGCACGAGCTATGCGTTTCTGTTCTTGTTCACTTCAATTTGCATTGTTATATATTCTGCCTGTTTTTATCGGATATCCTCTCAAATCAAAAGAGAAAACTATTCATTTCATTACCAGGTATATAGTTGATCTCATGCAGTCCAATCATAGAGACAAATTCAAATACATAAATTCTAACTTGATCCATGCTGTATCACAATGCGGCCTTAAGTTGGTATCTCTAATGGTGAAAGGTTGTCTACTATCTCAAAAAAGGTCATTGACTTTGCAGCAATCCCTTGCATGTGGAAACAGTGGGGGGGGGGGGATGAGTCACTTCTAATAGGAAGAAACCTCCAAGAGAACTAGGCTGAGTATGATTAAAAGCACGGTTTTGTGGTATCATTTACACAAAGTTTAAATTCAAAAGAGATAACATAATTAATTGCTGTCATTTAAAACATAAAAGCAATAATTGCTTGAACTGCTTTTAAAAATTTATAACATATCAATTATTCATAGACTGATTAGCTGGACTGTCTGCTCCGGCAAGGCATGGGGTCAGCTCTTTAACAGACATTCAGCTCTTAGCTTGTCAACTATTTTAGAAATGGTGTTCCCTTAACAAGAGCCATGACTCTAGCTGTTTTTGGCAACAGGAAATATTTTGTGAAACAGTGTACTGTCCTTAAGCCAGCTGAATGGCAGTGTGCAGCAACATGTGGGTGAGGGATTCCTTACATTTAGGAAAAAATCGAGGCACTCCAACATTTTTAGGGAGCCAAAAAGGAGTTTAAGGCAAAAGAATGGTATGAAGGAACATTTTAGTGGTTTTGAAATCGTATTGTTTCAAAACTTTCAACCTTGATAGGCATAACTGACTTCCTATTCAGTGCACTCTACAATTTGAAATAAACCGCATATTTGAGAGAAACTGCAGTTTCCAAGATGTCACATTACATAACGTTTCCACCCATCTTCCTACCACACTCATTCTTCTCATCTAATAAGGGAACAAATTTTCCTTCCCCCTTATTTAGCAAATTCTCCTCCCAGCACGGAAGCACCAACACGAAGCTGGCGCATGACTGTAACTAAACAAATATTGTTCTAATTTCATGAAGGGGTGAATCTGAATGCTTTCAATGTGACATCAGCGTCTCTCGCATTCGCACACTGGCCCATTGTAGTGGCTTTGCCGGTGGGACCGGGATGGGGGCATTTACTCTGGGGCAAGGGCTGCTGCACTGAGCTGTGAAAGCTGCACTACAAGAAGGTGAAGGTAAAGGCCATGGAGCTGCCAGATGAAAAGAATGTGAGAGAGGTTTGGTGCGGTGGAAATAAAAGAGCAACAACAAACTGTACTCTGGCACAAGAGGAACTGTTTCCCCCCTCATAGAGAGAGTTTTTGTTGCTATTGGATTGTGCCTCTGAATGATTAACAAGCTGCTTGGCTTCACAGAGCTTTAAACTGAGGCATGAGTGCACGGCGAGGTTGGTGGTGGTGTTAAAAAAAACAAAAAAAAAAACGAGACTAAACGGTCTGGAGCCTGTCACATGGACACATTCCAGGATTTGCTGCCATGGCTGTGAACATGGCCCCCTCAGAGGCAGTTGGTTGTCAGCGCAGGGCACGGGATGCTTCGACCACAGGGCCTGTTGGAATAATGGAAGCTCTTGTTAAATGAATAGAAAAGCCTTGAGGTGTTACTGTTATGACAACCCCGAACAGGTGGTGATGTTTATGCAATTTACTGGTCAGAAGATCAAACCTATGTCTGCTTGTAAGGATAATTAGAGGTAATAATAGTTGCTTTTATTGAGATATGTTTTCGCTGCCTCTGTTTATTGTTTCGTTTCTTTCGGTTCTTTAAAATATAATTTATGACATCAGAATTTTGTGGCCTATTTCCAAACTTAGTTTTATGTTAAACTTTGACTTGCTGATACCATTTTAAGCAGATTCCTGTAAAATAAGATATTCATATTTTTAAAATCAAGACAAAATATCTTTCTTTTTTAAACTATATTTAGGATCTTATGTTAGCTGTTAATGAGGCTAGCACAGCTAACATTGTATAATCAGCAGTCCCCATGTGTATTCTTTATAAAATGTAGATCCTTACTTTAACTCTTGAGATTTCCTGGACAAACAGAGCTCAAAAGCATGAAACAAAATAGTTTTGCTTTACTCCTTTTCAGCCATCCTGTTAGCTACTGAATGTCTTGCTCTCTCTTAGTCTTTTGCAGCCTGAACCTCAGACATGATTCGTCTTGTTTTTGAGAATAAGATATTTCTTTTAACAGGTTCTGAGATCTGCGTCCTCTGAATGTATTTTATCACTCCACTGATACTAAAAATAACATTTGAGTCTTCTCAACTCGGTATTAATGAACGGTGTTGTCGTTTGCACAACCTAGCTGTTGCATAAGGTATGCTTCTCTGGTAGTTACAAAAATTAGATTTTTGATTTTCCGACCTGTCGGTCAGGGTTCAGGATCAATCGCGATGAAAAAGAGATGAGTCCAGGCAACAGCTGATTTCTCAGCAAATCTCTTGAAAAGACCACTTTAAATCTGACATGCAAAAGAACAGGCATGCAAATCTCTGGCCAAAATTTCTAGTTTTTGTGAAGTAAACACACTAAGATACACTAAGCATGAGCACAATGCAAAAGGTTGAAAATGCTAAAGACATGGTTTCGCATGTAGGTTTTATTAGTTTGTCTGGCCTTAATCAAATTGTTCACTATCCTGATTTGTGAAGTTTTCAATCTGTGTCTACAGTTATTTTATATGAATATTTATATGGTTTTAGATAGAAATATCCCAAGTTTAATGTACATAGGAAACTGTATTTAAACTAAATTTAAAAAGTCACACAGAGTACTGCAAGGTATTGAAAAATATTCTTGGGGAACTGCTTTTATAAATATCAGAAAACCTTCATGTATGTTGTTTTCGAAATTATTAGATCAATATTATGGGTGCGTTATTTATCTTAGTATAGATGAGAAGATTCCTTCTGTGGTCCAAGAGTACATTTAATTTGTCTTGTCAGTTAACAAGGAGCATCAGCACACACAGAGCGTTGTATGAACTGACCTGCACCCCTCCATCTAATCATCCATTTTATACTGATTGATAAACATTCATCTCTGCTGAAGATCCTCCCATGAAGTTTTTTCTGTCTCCTCCAGCAAGACTGGATCAGACATGTACACATGAGCCAGTGCTTACTGGGGCAGAGTTCTCAGAGGCAGGTGGTGTCCCTGACGCTAACTCTAGCAAGTCTACATGTTGAGTGACTAAGACATAACAGAGTTTGTTATTGCATTATTATTATTATTATTATTATTAAAAACCCTTGACTTTTGATCCAGAAATAATTCTTCCACATCAATGTTTACGAGACAGAACTGTTGTGGTGCAGAACTGTATGGCGTGATTTAGGAGAAAACATTTTCAACAAGCGGTGCGATGCACTTGTCTTTTTGTTGTTCTGTAGCCAGTGTCAAAGGAAATTGTTCACAGATAAAGGGAGAATTGATTTCCCATCCATCAATGCATCCATCTATTGTCCCTTGCTGTTCCCACTGGGTGGAGACCCTGAAGTTGTGCTGATTAAAAAACAAATCTGGTTTCCCATCTAAGGTACTGTTCAAAACATCCCATGAGGAATAATGGCGATATGGAGGGGGGTTCTACAGCAATAAGTTATTATAAAATGAACTCAAAATCAATGAGTATTAACTCAAGAGACAGTAGTGTGTGCATAAAAAGAAATCTCATGGAGCAAGAAACACTTTGCAAACTGTAAGAAACTTGTAAGAAACTCCAGATCTTTAGACAGGCTTTTAGTTAGTTTTGCTCCCAAAATGCTCTATATAGTCAAGAACAAAGTAGGTTTTTTGAGAATAATACAAGTTGGTGGATCTAGATGTAGTTAAAAATCCTGATCTCTACAAACCTGAATCAAATCCAAGTTTCCTTCCTGTCTATGTTATCCAGGAAACAAGAGACTTACCCATGCACCAGCTTGCCTCTTAATTCAATTCAGTTCAATTCAGTTTATTTATATAGCGCCAATTCACAACAGATGTCATCTCAAGGCACTTAAGAAGTCATTTCAATACATTTATACAAACATTCCAATCAGTTAAAAAGTTTCCTACTTAAGGAATCCCAGCAGATTGCGTCAGTCATTGGTGTGAGGTTGGGCCCCGTTGATGCAGATTTTGCAACCACAGCAATCCTTCAGCAATCCCCCAGCAATCCCTCATACTGAGCAAGGATGTAGCGACGGTGGAGGGGAAAAACTCCCCTTTAACAGGAAGAAACCTCCAACAGAACCAGGCTCACTAGGAGCGGCCATCTGCCACGACCGTCTGGGGGTTTGAGAAGACAGAGCAGAGACACAGAAGGAACAGAAGATCTGATATAAGAGTAATTTCTATGTTACAGAAAGTAAAAAGTTGATAACAGGACACAGTGGATGTTCAGCCACTGGGAGCACCAATCCAGTCGATGCCCCCCGTCCAACAGGGTATTGCAGCCAAGCAGGATACCAGACCAGGTATATCTTCTATGGAGAGAAAAACACTGAGAGAAAACAAAGTTAACAGTTGAAATAACAGAATGCACTGTGATACAACTGAAGAGTAGTAGTAGAAAAGGAAGTAGCAGAGTAAGAAAATTGGTAAGTCTGTCCTCCAGCAGTCTAAGCCTATAGCAGCATAACTACAGAGCTAGCTCAGGATGACCTAAGCCACTCTAACTATAAGCTTTATCAAAAAGAAAAGTTTTAAGCCTGGCCTTAAAAGTAAAACAGTGTCTGCCTCACGGACTAAAGCTGGGAGCTGGTTCCACAGGAGAGGAGCCTGATAACTAAAAGATCTGCCTCCCATTCTACTTTTAGAAATCCTAGGAACTATAAGTAAACCTGCAGTCTGAGAGCGAAGTGCTCTGTTAGGAACATATGAAACAATTCGATCTCTGATGTATGATGGAGCTTGATTATTAAAGGCTTTGTATGTAAGAAGAAGGATCTTAAATTCTATTCTGGATTTAACAGGGAGCCAATGAAGGGAAGCTAAAACAGGAGAAATATTACAGCAACTTATTTTTATTGCCTGCAACTTTTGTTATTGAGAAAACAAAGATACTACTAGATTTAATGGTGTCCAGCATGAATCTTTCTGTCACTATCCATGAAAACTGCGTGGAAAGAAAATTTACAGTCCATCTGAAGCAATGTTTCCTCGACATTTTCCTGGATAATTGTGAAATATGCTTTGAATGGCTCTGTTTTTGGCACAAAGTAGTATCAATCAAAACAGTAAGATCTCCAAGTTGATTCCTCTCTGTGAACATTTTTTATTGTGTTTTGGAGAATTGCTGGAATTAAATTATTAATAACTTGGAGAGGTTCTGCAGGAAAAACTCTAGCTCTCATGCTGCTTCATTGTTTACTACCATAGAAACATTGAATCTGGACAACCATTAGTCACCCTCGATGTAGCACCATTCTGAGTGTTTTGACAGTTTTGACAGAAAGTAATTAGAACCGAGGCCCCATGTGTTCAGACTTATCAACTTGAAACAGGCCCTTACACAGGAAGCTATTCACTACAATGTAAAGGAGTTGTAGTGGTATTGTACTGGAGTGATATGAATGGATTCCACAGCTGACTATGCTTTGTTTTCAATTAAAACCCTGAAATATGTGGAAAATGTTCCTTCTGCTGACCCATACTTCTATGCTTGAGGCACAAAGAATTTCAGGAACAAGTAGTGGTTGGGTTAAACATTCGTAACTAGACTGGCCTTGGTGTCTTGCATGAAGAAACATGGACTTCTTGGACTAGTCATGCACTAGCTGAGTCCCCCGGATTTTACATATTATACTAACACAAGGTAGCGTATTATTGTAACGGGGGTGGAAAAGAACACATGGTTTTCTAAATCCTTTTAGAAAGTCTTTTGGAGTGTGTCTCTAGCAGCTTTGCCTATCTATAGACTGAGGTTTTGGACATAAATAGTAAAATAGCTCTAGCTCAGTCAAATTAAGGTGGAGAGTCTCTGGTTTTTTGTGTGGTTTTTTTCCAGTGTTGTTTGTAACATAATAAAATGTGTAAAGGTTTAGGACAAATAAAAACTTTTGCAAGGCCCTATCCTTTTGCTCAGCTTTAAGAGTCAAGACTCTAACCCTAACCCTATCCATGATGAACCAGTGTAACTCAGTTGTTGATTCTGCCCCTATGTTTCACCTCCGATAAAACCAGCTCGCCGGTCTGCCGTTCCAGATCAGAGCTGTTGATCTTGATGGTTGATAGTATCTCTAATAATAGTGGAGCAGACTAGTGTTCTGTTACACCACATCCAGCTTCGTGCCAGGGTGGTTCTCACACTTAATACCCTAATTGTCCTCTTTCAATCAGATTAGCTGATGTCACTTTTGATTAGAAAATGTGAGGGGAGAGCAACATCAAAGTAACACCCTTAGGAAAGAGGTTAAAAGATGTAGTCATCCTTATTGAGCGGTTTCCTTTGCTATTGTTTATTTGCATTCGAGTGAATCCCAGCAGCTTGCCCACGCATCCGTGGAACAGTAGGGGTCAGGATTTCGTATGCTAAATGCAGAGCCTAGCTGACTGCTATGTGTTGCATAAGGTTGTTTACACGCTTTAAAAAACAGTAGCAGCTTCATGTGCAGCTTTTACCTGCCCCTCTGATCTTCCTGTTTGTGTTTTTTGGGAGATATAGTTGGGATAGTAATTTTGTGAATGAAAAAGAAGCAGACTGAGCTCAAGTATTTCTTACCATGTAGCTTGATTCCATTGTGCAAAGATACAGAAGTAGGCAGTGTAAGTATGTGAGAACTTTAATCTTGTTCATCTATCATGGCATGGTCTAATTCTCTTGGAATGATAAGTATTTGAGGCTTTGGCCATCTCTGGTTACCCAGGGCGTGTTCTGAGGTGTAGCACAAATTGTTTGAAAATAATAATAGTCACTTTTAATCACCTCTAACTGTTCTGGTTTCACCTGTCTTGTCCATAATTATGTCCTGTACTTAACTTTGCAAGAGTTTCTCTTATTACGTTGAAATATGGGCACAATCCTTGAATCAACACACATCTAACTGTTATGGTAAAGGAGACCTGTTCAGCTTGTTTTCCATTTTGTCTAAAATGTTTTAAATATGTTTTTAAATGCCAACAAGCCTACTTACATTTACAGCTTAACATAGAACTTTCCTTAAAATATCCTTGACACCTACAGTTTTTTGGTTTGTTTGTTGTTGGGGTTTTTTGCTAAAATTTAGGACATTTATTCTCCTTTTTAAAGATTTGGAATGTTTTTGCATTTTGTTTTGTTTCTTCTTGAGGTTTGGTACAACACTTTATTTTACATCTGGCAATTCTGGTTTAAAACAATAACAACAAAATCCACTAATTTAAATCTTTCACATGTCAGCATAGTTCAAATTGACTAAACCTCATTGTCATATCCTTGCTTAAAGGGTATTTCTCTATTTTACAATACTTATAAATAGTATTCAGCCCCTTAGATGTTGTAACTTTTGTATTGCTTTTAGCAACAAAATTAGTTGTTTTTTGGACAAAAACATTCACAAAAAACATTAATCTCTAATCTACAAAATAATGAGAAATAAATAAAAATATGTAACAGGAAATAAGTAATTGCATACATGTTCACCCCCTTTAAAGTGACTGACTTAATTCAACAGAGGTCCAGCCAATTGATGCTAGTAGTCTCAAAGTGAGGGGAATGGAGATCACCTGCGTGCAGTGAGGTTGTCTCAAGTGATTCTAGTAAAAAGACACCTGTGTCTGGAACATCCATTTGCTGGTTTAGGATCTGTGTGGGCAATGTGTAAACTTAATTCAGCAGGACTATTTTTTCCTAACTAGAGCACTAGATGACAGAAATATTAATAAGTAAAAAAGCTGAACTAAAACAGAATTTTCACTTATTGCTCTTTTTTTATGTAAAAGCTAGCCTAAGCAGTGTAGCACGAGTAGCTGCTGCAGGAAGTTAGAAAAGCTCCCATGAGTCTTTGCTTCTAAAACTATTGGATTAGTTATGATTTGCTTCGTGATTGTTGGTCATGCATCAGTCATTTAAAAGACTCCCTCATTTTTTACATTAATATTTTCATAAGAAGCCAGTCTTGTAACTGATTCTATCTCGGAATTAAGTTCTGAAAAGACTGATAAACTTTGTTTCAGAATCAGAAGTGATGGTGCAAAATATTCCTTGACTTAAATGATATGCTTTTCTGGTAAATATTACACTTTTATTTTATTTTTTTAAATCAAAATGTGCATCCAGGTGCTGCTACAATTAATTTGGCATTTCTTTGACCCCATCCACGCAGGAATATTTGTTTCTAAAACTGGAAAGTTTTTAACCGTTTGTGCCCCACGTCCACACGTCATTTTATGGGTTTTTCTGTGGAAACGAGTTCAAGAGTGAGAATTTTGCCCTTGCATATTAATCTGGACAGCAAAAACGCCTCTTTGTAGAAAACGCTTACGTTTTGGTCCAAACTCTAACCTGACCTATAACCCCAAACGCATCACACACGTCATACATAACAACAATAACAGATTACATGTTTATGGTTGTGCTGCAGCTGCTGCAGAACTTCATTAAATGTTCTACTAAAGACTGCACTCACACTTTGTTCACCTTTCTTGTTTTCTTGTTGCGTTTTAACAAGATTTTTACTTGTATCGAATATTCTAATACCTGCTCAAGTTGAATTTGCATGTATTCAACTATTTAATACAAGTAAAAATTAGTTGTACAAGTTTGGATTTGCTGTGCAACTTCTCACATCGCAATGGCACCCAAAATACAAGAGCGGATCCAAAATACAAGTGCGGGTGTTCCCTTTCAGTCGATTCACTCGGT
This sequence comes from Valencia hispanica, assembly GCA_963556495.2. Lineage (NCBI taxonomy): Eukaryota > Metazoa > Chordata > Actinopteri > Cyprinodontiformes > Valenciidae > Valencia > Valencia hispanica. Next base: position 36,725,644 of record OY747707.1, on the reverse strand, counting down.
ACAACACATGGAGTATGGGATATCAAGCCCCCACAAAGCCCGACTGAAGACACCTTTAATCATGCCTTCAGGCAAAATGACGTGATGACAGGTGGAAGGCCCGCTTGCATTTAAATACACCCACCATCACAGTCATTACTCAGTCCTTACGCTCTTCACTTTGTTGAGAACACCCATTTCCAAAACTGTGCTATCTAGCTACTGCTAGCTAGCACCACTCTTTTATTTCAAAACTAGCTTAACTGCCCCTGTTGGAGTCAGCCACTGCCGCCTGCTGGTTAGCTTGTCTACCTGCCGAGCAGTAGTTCCGTTTTCTTTTTTTTTCTTTTCTTTTTTGGCTTTGAAGTTCGGGATGAGGACCAAACAAAAAACAGTGAAGCAGAAGTCTTCTGTTCACCCCTATCCTCAGGAGTGCAGCTTCTCACTTCATTAATAAGACCAGCAGAAAGCATACACCGTCTGCTTTGAAATTGTCAGTTCCAGAAGAGCATTGACGGAGCCAGATGCATGTGCGTTTTGCCGCACACTTCGGGGCTCAACACTTGAACGGTGGGTCAAGTTTGTGCAGAAATTGCTGGGAGAGGCTACAGTGTCACAGTCTGACCCTCTGCTCGTCCGAGTCCGATAAAGATGGCTTTTTGGTTGAAGCCCCTGCTTCCAGCTGGGCAGACCGTATGGAATATGTGGAGGGGTTAGCCTGGATGGAGCAGAATACCGCTACATCTCAGTAACATCTCGAGTGTCATGGTGATGATGATGTGCTGGAAATCAGCCTGGAGGGTCAAGGTCTGTCTGAAGAGGATGACGTTTCAGCTGGTCAGTGTCTGGCTGCTGCCGCCATCACTGCTTCTCCTGTGGGCCAGGATGACACTTCATTACTCTCCCTTTGCCATCAGACACTGATAAGTTGAAGGTCGAGAGGCTCACACCTGCTCCCGCACAGTAGGTGTCGCAGTTCACCCAATTTAATCTCCTGACGGAGCCATCTATCCTTAAAAATCGCCTGCTCATGTTCCCAAATTTTGTGTCAGCTGCGTCCTGCTGGAACCAACCGCTGTCCACAAGCGTTCCTCTGCCAGGCAACAGACAGTATGTGGACCTGGAGGGTGCTGACAAGGCTAGGCTGGTTAATCTCCCGCCTTTGGGAGCTTACTTGGCTCCTTCATTCAACCATGCTCCGGGTGGCCCTATGACCTTTCCATCAAAGCAGTGCAGATTTTTTCCTTCCCAGCTGGAGAAAACCTATCGCACTCATCACGCCCTAAGCTTGGCTACCATGCTACAAACCTATCAGGCTATGTGTCTGTCCAAGATCAGAGCTCAGATGCCACCTAAAAGCCATCCAATTCCCCTCTTAAACAAGATCCGGATCATTGTGGATTACATTGTTTGCATGTCCCACTGTGCAGTGCTCCTGCTGCGGAGAGGGATGGCCTCGACAGTGGTTGCGCAGGGACACCTATGGCTAACGCTTTCTGATGTCCCAGATAGGGACAGAGCCATATATTTGGATGAACCGCTGTCCACAGAAGGGCTTTTCGGACAATCCCTGGATGCCATTCAAACAAAGTTTGAACTCAGGAATAAGCGAACTGAAGTACTTTGCAGCATCATTCAAAGATGTGATGCAAGGACCAGGTCCAGCAAGAGCGCACACAAGCTGCTGACTGCACCACCGCCAGCAAAGAGAGGAACACTACCTGTGGCTCTCAACTCCACGATGGGGCAGCTCCCATATCAGAAGCATGCTCCGTGTAAAACTGGCCCTCCTGCGGACCTTCAAAGAGATTTAATTTTTCAGAAGAAGACAGAAGTCATCCTAGCAACGGGACTGACAGAAGAGAGCCTCCAGGTACTGGGAGATCTGGCTGCCCCTCATTCGTTTCTGTCCGAGATGCATGTTATTTGTTCTGTTCTGAGCCCCTGTCCCAAAAGGTGCTGTATTCCCCTAATGCAGTCTCCCAAGCAGAAATCCCCAATACACACATATTTTGCACTTTCATCCCAAATTCAAGTGGGTTAAATGTTACTCAGGGAACCAAATAGAATGTTAGACTGTTTGTGTAACTGTCCAAATGTTTCAATAAAGAGTGCAATTTTTCTGTCAAAAAATCTAAATCAAAACACTGTGTGCCACGGAGTTCACAACAGCCAAATGAGGCTGCACCTCTCCATTCCATTAGAGGGCAGCACCTCCTTGTCAACAGTGATGCAGATCAGCTGTCTGACGGCACACCTCCCTCTCTGGCGTGCATGTGGACTTTCGCAATTGGTGGAAAGGACCGTTGCTATTTGTAACTTTTTGCAATTCCAAGTAAGACTGCCCAGTTCCTCAGTTGTAAATACAAATATAGGGACCGAAGCAGTGATAGTTTTGAAGTAAGAAATAAACACGTTGCTGGCAATAGAAGCATGTGGTTCCCGTTTCGGAAACAAACAAAGGTTGGTACAACCGGTATTTGGTTGTTCCGAAGAAGGGATGTGGGCCAAGTCCTATCCTGGATCTAAGAGCGTTAAACAAACACCTTTGCATGTATAAATTAAAAATGTTGACAGTGAGACAGCTTTTGAACGATGTCGGCCCAGGCTATTGGTTTGCAGCAACCGATCTCATGGACGCTTACTTTCACACAGCGATACATCTGGAGCACCGGCGGTTTCTGAGACTTGCCTTTGCGGGCATAGCATACGAGTACCTGGTCTGGCCCTTCGGTCTGTCGCTTGCCCCTTGCGCATTCACGAAATGTGTGGAGGCAGCGTTAGCTCCTCTCAAAGAAAAGACAATTCACATCCTAGCTTATCTGGATAACAGGGCTTTAATGGCCAGTTCCAGAGAGCACACGGCAGAAAAGTTGCCGCACGAGCTGTCCCACATCCAAGGTCTGGGATTTTTGGTAAACTTACAGAAAAGCTCACTGAACCCGAGTCAGCAGTTCTCATTTCTGGGGCTGTAAATATGCTCACTGTCAGCTCGAGCACCTCTTTCAGAGTAGTGTGTAACCGCGTTCCACCCGTACCTCGCTCAGTTTCAGTTGGGACGCAGACTGATGATGGGTATGATATCCTCTCTGATCGCAGTGATGCCGCTTGGGTTATTAAAAATAAGTCCGGCTCTGCTCTGGACACACTGTGCGTGCCACGTCACCTGCACAGAAGGCTAACGATAACCGCTGCTTGCATGTCAGCCCTTCGCCCGTGGAGGGAACCTGGTCGGCTGTACCGTTGGTCGCCAATAGACTGTGTCCTTTCACAAGGGTGTCCTTTCACAAGGTGGTGTCCACGGATGCCTCACTGAAGGGGTAGGGGGGCACATGCAAAGGCATAGCGGTGAGAGGGATCTGGACATTTACCCAGTCCAAGCTCCATATTAACTGCTTAGAGTTGTTGATGGATTTGTTAGCTCTGAGACAGTTTTGCCGGGCTCTGATGAACCAGCATGTTCTGATAAGGATGGACAACACCATTGTGGTGTCTTACATAAACAGGTACTTGCTCACTTCCCTTGTTAAAGCTGTTTCTCAAACTCTTGCAGTGGTACAGCATTCATTTTCTGTCTATCAGAGCAACTCGTGTTGTCTGCTGTCCAAGGGAGAGTCAGTGGTGCAGCAGTGGAGGCTGCACTAGTCATTGGTTGTTCAGATTTGGCAACAGTTCGACAGAGCCTCACTGGATCTCTTTTCAACCAAGCCCAACACCCACTGTCTCCTATTTTTCTCAATAACAGATCACAACACTGCTCTGGGAGTAGACACGCTGGCTCACCCATGGCCCAATGTGCTTCTGTATGCATTTTCTCCCATGGAAATGATTCTGCCAGTGGTGGGGAGAGAGTACGCAGATGGGACCTGTCCTTAATTCTGGTGGCAGCTTGCTGGCCAGCAAAGTCCTGGTGTGCAGAAATAATCAGATTGCTGTTAGCGGAACCTTGGAAATTTCCCACCCTTCGTGATCTCCTCTCCCAGGCAGGGCGAGAAGCATTTCATTCACATCCAGAATTGTGGATGCTGCATGCCTACCTGCTGAGAGGTCCAGTTTGTTGGCTAGAGGCCTCACTCGGGATATGGTTGCAACCATTCGGAGTGCAAGAGCAGCTTCAATTAGGCTAGGGACTTATATGCCTATAAATGGCGGGGTTTTTAACCTTGGTGTCAGACCAAAAGCATTGCTCCTTTCCAGTGCTCTACTATGGATGTTTTAACATTCCTACAGGAACTGCTGAAAAATGCCTATCTTTCTCCACAATTAAGGTTTACCTGGCTGCTATCTCTGCTTACCATGTCGGGTTTGATGAAGTGACACTGGGTGCTCATCCCTTGGCTGTGCATTTTTTAAGAGGGGTCCATAGGCTGAGACCAAGGATTAAGTCTAGCATCCCTTCCTGAGATCTTACTGTTCCGTTGGAGGCTCTTTGTATTACTCTGTTTGAGTCCCATCAGTTGGTTGATATGAAAACTCTGTCAAACTCTGTCATGTCAAGACAGCTCTGCTTCTTGCTTTGGCAACTACGAAGGAGGTTGGAGACATGCCTGCACTTTCAGTGCACCCTTCTTGTGTTTAGTTTTCAGCTGATGGTTTAAATGTCACTTTGCGGCCAAAAGCTGCATATCCCTCTAAGGTGATCCCATCAGATTACAGCTCTATGACAATTTAGTTTTCTAGTTTTTGTCCCCCTCCTTTTGCTTCTGAGGAGCAAAGAGGGCTGCATTTTCTGTGCCCATTATGTGCACTGCGCCTTTACATTGACTGTACTCAGGCTGTGCGGTTGTGTGATAAGCAGTTTGTGTATTTCGCCAATCCAGCTAGAGGCAAGGCTCTGTCCAGACAGAGGTTCTCTCATTGGGTTGTGGAGGCTATTTCTCTTGCTTACAACACAGGGGTCTCCCTTTACCTCATGGTGTGAAAGCATATTCAACAAGGGGTGTGGCTGCATCCTGGCCTCTGTTTAAATGGGTTCCTGTGAGTGATATCTGCACTGCAGCCAGTTGGTCTTCACCACACACTTTTATTCGATTTTGTCATCTGGATGTGACAGTCCCTTCTGTAGCTCACTCTATTCTTTCTGCTGGATTAAAGTTTTCACACTAATGCACTGCATTTTTCTCATGTTGATGGCTGCTCTGTGGGGCATGTACACAAGTCCCATATTCTGTGTTGTACCGAGTGAATCGACTGAAAGGGAACGCTATGTTATGTTAGGCATATAACTACTCAGACCCGGCGCCAGGGTCTAAGTAGCTGGGGGGGCTGTAGCTTATTTTTGGGGGGGGGCTCCAGTTTTTATTTAACCCCTTTGTGTTTTTACATCCCCTTGGCAGTGTATGCCAATCAATGATACAAGCATAACTGTAGACACAGTACACACTTTTGTCAAACCACTCAGAAAGCAAATAAATGACAACTTACCCTTTGAAGCCACATTTCAAAACCCACAAAAGAGCCACCTTGAACAAAAACGTCTTACAACCACAATTGTCCAGTTAATGTTCTCCTTTAAAAGAATTTGTCCACACTAGGGATGTAAGAAAATATTGATACACTGATATGTTGCGATATTTTATGTCCCAATATTGTATCGATTTCCAAAAGCAAAATATTATTTTTGTTTTTAGGATTTGAATGGAACCATTCATTATGACAGTTATGACAGTTAAAATCTAAGGTATGACTGGTAGTTTGTGGCTGTTTTCACCTTCTTTGTTCCAGTGGATCTGCTAGATCTAGTAATAAAACTGGATGTGTTAAAGTATGAAACAGGTTGGAGTGTTTAGAATGATGTGACAGTTAAATTTAGTTTTAAAAATCACAATATATTGTCTTACTCATAGTATCGCAATATATCGTATCACCTCCCCTGTACCGTGATACACATCGTATCACCAGATTTTTACCAATACACATCCCTACCTAGTCCTCACCAAGTCTTATCTTTTAATAAATACAGGCGGGGCCTGGCACCTGTCATCACACTTTATTTTGCCTAAAGCCGTGATTAAAGATGTCTTCAGTTGGACCACGCAGAGGCGTGATATTCCATTCTCTGAGTTTTACATCATTCCTCTCCTTCAAGGATCAGTAGTTATATGCATAACATAATGTTTTGAAACATATTTACCTCCATACAAGGTCGGATAGAAGATAGCCCACCTCTGGTGCACCCCTGGCTCACCAAGCGAGGTAGTCACAGGCTCACATCAGTTGACTATAGGGGAAAGTAGTCTTTTCGGGTAGAGGCAGTGATGAACCATGGCTTGTGCGACCAGGCAGTCACAGGACTTAAAAGTGCAAACCGGATTTAGAAATAAGAGCAAGACGTTCTTCAATTTAAGTTAGAAGAAGTTGCTCCCCCAAAAACAGGATCGCTAAACTGAGTTTGTCCGCCAGTGTTTTAAAAAGAATATTACGGGAAGCCTTCCTACCCTACCACACCTCACCTCCTTTCATCCCACACTTTATTTTAGTTATTTTATAGCAGTGCAGGAGACCACTGAATCCACTTGACCTCCCTGTCTGTAAATGTATTTTTGCAACAACTTGAACATGATAGGATGTGTGGAAGATTGAATTTTGCTGTAAAACAAGTGTCAAGCCACATCATAAACATGAAAGAGGCAATAAGCAGTTGGAAACTACTCTTTAGAATATGACCACGCCGAAGCTTTATCAAGAGTGGCCTCATAAACAATATTGATGGCAGGGTAGGGCACAGCATCAACTACAGCCTGGTTTATGCTTCTATAGTCGATGTAATCAGTAGTCAATGCAGCTTTTGGGCACATCCATAAATATTTTAACAACCTAATCTTATGCTAGATAATATTGTGAATATTAAAAAATATTCATTATTGTTCCAGGTTTCTTTAAATCTATTAAATAAAATTCCGCTCGTGCTTAAAGTGAGTGTTATGAAGCTTTAATGTGTTTTAATAGTTCACAGCATATTTATCCTTTTGTTTATTTGCAAATCCAAATATTGTTTTATTAACATAGTCTTAGAAAACATATTCAAAGTATTGAGCAGGACTGCTGGGTAAACTTTGTTTTTCTAATAGATTTTTGTACTTTTTAGATTTGTATTTAGATAGGATTTCAGCAGAACACTGCAGGCAGTGGCTAAGAACATGAACTCTGTAACAAAACATGAAAAATATTTTTATGTAGAAATAGTGTTTAAAAAGGTTAAGTGTACTGGAAATGTAGGCAAGTATCATCGTTTAAAGTCCTGCATGTTATTTTCAGTGTCTACCCTGCATATGTGCATGTGTTTAAGGCAGCACACCATGTATGCATGCAGTGTGCGTGTATGCTTACATAATGGCTCCTGGTGTTTCTGCAGCGGTGGTTTGAGATCATGGGAAAAGCATGAGGCTGTAACACAGCGCTGTGTTCCTCCAGGGTTTCCATCCTTGTGGCTTCTGCAGGCTGACTCCAGTACAGTTTTAACACAGCCTTAACATTTCCCAGCAGTTTCCAGCATTAAAGTGAGAGGACCTCACCCACTTGGGGCCCCTGAGAGATACCTGGAGGACCTTAGGGAAAGTGTAGGAAATCAGAAGGAAATACCTCTGACTTCCTCTGCTACTGTTCTCAACATCCTACTTTTATTCTCCAACTCTCCCCACCCCTCATCACACTCCGCTGCTGCTGCCCCCCTCCTCCTCCTCCTCCTCCTCCTCTCCTCACTCAACCCTTGCTGGCTGTTTTTGCTCACTGTTCTTGTATTCTTGGTTTTTTTCTCCCCAGGCAGTAACCAAGAAAAAATTTGGGAACGGCGACTTCCGATCAGCCTTGGAGAATGGAGTTCTGCTGTGTGAGTAAGTACTCCTCTTTTCCCAGGCACCTCTATTAGGCCACTCATTCATAAAGAATCCCTCTGCTCTCCTCCACGTCTGCTCTCCCAACGTAAGTGTTGCTGATATTTCCCAGGCAGACCCCCTGCCAGGCCACTGTTTGTTTGTTAGCAGCATAAACTGAGCCAGGGTTTTCCAGGCGGAACAATGGAGGCAGTTATTTGTAGTCATTTGATGTTATCACGATCAGACTTTCTCTCACGTCTTGCTGGAAAATGCGATCTCTTTCAGTTGGGCTGTCTGTTGGACAGATGTAATGGATCTGTGGATTGGGCTGGGTGCCGTCCTTGCTGTAATGAGAAGCTGTGCAGAGGATGAAAAAGCTTCAGTTTTGACCACAGGAAGGTTCAAAGCGTGCTTCTTTCTAATTTACCCGAATGGATCAAGGATGAGCCAAAGAATCCCTTTTTATGAGTCTTGTCTTTGCAACATTTGCTTTTGCATTTACTCAAGAACTCTTCTCATTTAGGAGGTTTGTAAGGTAGAGCGTAACGAAACTGCATTCATGTGTGCGTATGTCTGCAAATTGCTAAATGGACACAGTGACTGGATTTGCACATATCAGCAGGAGGCTGTAATTAGCAGCGGCCCGTGCAGAATCTTTCGAAGCTTTATCGGCAGCCGCTCTAAGAAGAAGAAGAAGAAGAACCGCCTCGCTCTGCTGATTGGGGCCTGACTCCAGCAAACAACACAGTCTGCAGGTTCTTTTTTTAAATCATCAAGCTGTCCATATTTTCCCAGCTCGAGGAAGAGGAAGGCAGATTAAATCACCTTCACCTACAAACCCAACCTCCTGCTCCCATTGTGTTGCAGATCTCAAAGGTTTTTGGTTGGAAAGGAATGTTCAGTGTTGCTCTCACACATGATTATATCTTACTCAGCCTTAAGTTTGTGTGTTTTATCTCATGAAAGTCCATTGTTTCACTGGTAAATGACCAACACGAACCCAAGTGCCCCCCATCTCCTCCACTCCACTTACATTCTTTCTTTACATCTATTGTCAGCCTATCACATCCGCGTACAGCCAGCAAATCGCTTCACCTCATATGGAGTTCTGTTTCTTTGAAACAAGGGCTTCTTTAGTACCATGTTTTTAAAATAAATTCCCACGTTACTTTCTAAACTCATTAATGCAGTTGTTCCATCATAACTCGTTATTCAAGCCTTGCAAAAGATCTACCCTGCAATGACCGTGTATCATTAACCATTTTTTGGGAGAAATGCCATATATTTTGACTGTTGGACATTCCTAATAGAAGACTCGAGAGCTACTAATAATCTTGGATTAAAGTACATCAGTAAATGTAGATTGGATAAACATAGACATGTGCTTTTCATTTTTGAACCACATTCTTCGTGTTTCACAGTTTTAACTGCTGGTTCATCTTGAAGACATCATCTGATTGATTGATCCCCAAATTAATGATTAACCCACCGCTACTCAACTATTGTAATTGGATTAAGATAAACTAGGTGGGGTGGTTGCATTGAAGGTAAAATAATGTACAGAAATCTTTCAACTAACAGAAACAGTCAAGGGTGAAACAGTTCAGAAAGAACATCAGTTCCTTTAGGTCCAAGGTTATGGTTCTTAATTTGAACTAGTGAGATTTCACCTTCCAGGAACTCATCCTCTTAAGCGCATAACTTTAACTTTCATGATTTCTTGGTCATAAGTTATGGCAATATGGTGCAGGAGATGGATGGACGGATCAGGGCATCATCAACAGTAATGACAGCGCTGCTTTTGATTCTGCTGATCTACTGGCCTATCTATGTTAAAGATGCGGTGAAAAGCTCCATCATGCAGGTGGAGATTACTGTAGAGATGGGGCTTCTTCAAATGGGAAGAGGCCTACGGTGCTGGTTTAGGCATCTGACTGGAATTCCACCTGCAAGCCTCCCTTTGGAGGTTTCTACACAGTGTGTGGCCGATGTTTTGAAAAGCTTGGACCTGCTGATATAGGTTTTGAATGATCATTATAATATGAACATTATAAAGGGGGAGAAGGAGGAACAGGATTAAAAATGTTCTATCCTTGTGGTGTTATTAAATTGTATAACGAGAGTTGGAGAGAACTCATTGAAAAGCAGGGATTTACTGATATCTTAAAACCCATAGACAAAATGATTATGGAGATGGCATTAGCATCTGGTGTAGGTAATTAGCACAATTAGCATTTACTAAAACACAGTGTCTGTGTTTATTCCACGAGCCATATATGTCCTTACTCTGAGATTTCATGTTCCAGGACAGCCAGAGGTTGGAAATCTCAAAATCATTGAACTGAGCAACTTATTATCTGCTAAATGTCTTGCTCTCTCTGACTCTCTCACAGCGAGAATAAATCATTGACGGAAAATACAGTTTCATTTTTAAAGGTTCTGTTCGTCTCAGGTGTTCCTCTGACCTTGTTATCAAACACCTCATTGCTTGTAAAAATAGCTAACTTTGCTTACATGTGGTGGGTTCACTTGTCAGAAAAAGATCAGATTCATGGGTTTCCGATCAGCCTATTACTTCTGGATCATCAGGGAGGGTCAAGCTAAAAATCGTCCTATTTCAATTAACAGACTGTTTTTCAGTGAATCTCTAAAAATTACATAGAACTGGATAATGTCTCATGGGAGAGGTATGTCTGAGTTTTCCCCCTGGATCGGTTAGTTCTGCAGCCTGATCTCGGATAGGAGGAACTGAAGCGAACTTATGCTGAAAACTTATTCTTACATTTGAAACCAGAATGATTTTTTATACTAAATTGAAAAGTGAAAACATCCAGATCAAGATCAAAAAAATAAATTGCTTGTGCTCAGATTTTGTGCTGTCAGTTAGAAAATGAATGTGTTTGTGCAGCAGTGTAAAAAACATATTTAAAAAGCCTTACTGCAAAGATTGTCATCGTAGCTGAATTTTTTGTATTTTTATATTGCCTCGTGGTCTATAACTTTCTTTCAAAGTGGTTTAAATGGCACCACAAGTCCATTGCCCTCCATCTAAAACCATAGCTGTTTTCTTAGTTTAAATGCGGTTATTCAGGTTTGTTTTGAGGTTACTTCTGCAGTAGAGGGCATGTTTTTGGAAGCACAGGGCCCATTTTTGTTTACACCGTGGTGCGGCATTGGTGATTTACTAAACTAAACCCAGGTGGCCACCATTAAACCAGGTCGTAAACACACACCACCACCAGGACTGTGCAACATGTCCTGCTCATTCCTTCATAGTTAGGGGAGCTTCGACAATGAGCGGGTGCTTTCACTTACCCTCTAATTTCCCCTGATGTTCTCTGTCTCTATCCTCTGCTTACAGTCTGATAAACAAGATCAAGCCTGGCATCATCAAAAGGGTCAACAGGCTCCCTACACCTATTGCTGGACTGGTAAGTAAGATCTTCTCTTCTTGTTTAGTCTGGGATTGTGTTTTCAAATGATGTCCTTACAACCATCAGGGAAAACATTTCTGACCTTACACCACATCATTTTGCCATGTATTACTTTGTGTTTGTAATGCCCCTGATGTACAGTATAGGGTATAGACCCGTCGAATCAACTGCCATACTTCATATTCCTTTTGCATTACCTCACAAGTCAAGGATCTTCTTCCTCATATCTGACCAGTTAGTTTGGTGCATAAGGAGTTGCTTGAAAGGATGCATTGAAGTGGTTAAATCCCCCATGCTTAACAATCATGTTGGATAGGGATGCACAGATCAGAGATTTTTGACCACCTTAGGAATTTCAGTATTTGTAAAGCCTTGACTTGCTGATGCAGGTTTCCTCATTAAGAAAAATTATTTCTAGCCTTCCCGCCATAAACTGAGGCAATGTCATAAGAGTGTAAGACAGTCAGTTTAAAGTAGGATTTTACTAAAAAAGAAAGATATATATATATATATATATATATATATATATATATATATATATATATATATATATATATATATATATATATATATATATATATATATATATATATATATATATATATATATATATATATATATATATATATATAATATTCCAAGGTTGATATTATAAGCTGAATTTGGCATCTTACGTTAGTGACTAGTGGGGTTAGAGAAGCTAGCAAAAATGGTATTCTCCATGTGTATTCCCCAAGGAATGTAGATACTTAGTTTGACTCTGAGAATTCCAAAACACTTTCAAATCTGGCATATTCCATACCATATTCCAGAGCTCAAAGGTTGAATCAGAGTAGCTTTCTGTTTTGCGTTGAGCCTTCCTGTTATCTGCTATCTTTTCTCAACATTTTTAAATAGTTTCTTACATTTCTGTGCTTCCTCTGAGATGATTTTGAAAAGCCAGACTGATTGTGAAAATAGTTCATGATGAGTCTTCTTTGTTCAGTGACATCTACAGTTTTGTGGCTTCTACACCAAAGGGTGTCAATATCAGCTCAACCTGGTATGTCTGATACAGCTCTTGGAGAAGAGGAGACATCCCACTGTGTGCGTGCAGGAGAGCCGTCACTGTAAAAAAGGATTTAATAATTTAAAAATTATTTTTTGACATCTAATATTAGTTCTTAGCTGGATTTCTGCTTTAGGCATTTTAACTGTTGTTTAAGTTTATTTTTAACACTTTGTAGGTTTCCATAGGGAACGCAGACCTTAGCTCTTAGCAGGTGACATCCAGAATGTCTAATGGCAAACGGAAATTAAAAGCTGAAAAGGATACAACTCAGAAAATTGGCTGTAATTACTTCAGCTTCTATGTTATCAACTTCAGTCAGTTTGCTCCCTCTCTAGTTAGACGAAACATCTCCAAGGTGGGTTGGAATTTATTTCCTCTGGCAGAAACAACCAACTGCAACTGTAGTAGTACTCCCAAAGTCTAGCTCTCGTTTATTCCAGCCCTAATGAACAACCGACATGCTAACTTGGGTATTTATTCAGTAAGGGCTTCCACACTGAAGGGTGTGGAGGTGTAATAAAAAGTGGATATTACCCGATTCTAATGCATTCACTGATCAGAAAAGAAGTAATTGTTTGTTTTGTTTCCAACAGGCTGGTCAATCACCAAGGCTGGATCAGTTTGTGGGTTTGATTACAGCTTTCTCACTTGCCACATTTTCCTTGGGCAAAGGACTTAATCCCAAATTACATACAATCTGCATAAATGACTACAACAATGTGAGGGTCGATGGCTGAATGTGGCTTCAAAGTAAAAATGCTGTGATTGGTTAGCATAGCCTTAAAAGTGCCGCATAAGTTTAGCCTATAGTTCAACCAGTAGATTTAGTGCATCTTTATTGTTGCCTAATCAGATTTAACTCTGGCATGGAAACATGGTTTTTGATGGAGTGATGGAAAAGTCTGAGTCAGTGTCCCTCACTCTTTTAAATTAGGCTGCTATTGTTATACATCTTCCAGTTAAAGGTTTTGGGCCACCATGTCTCTCTGCAGATAGATGTTTTGGGAGTGCCTGCAAACAAGTTCCTGGGAAGTAGAGGCTTGAAAACCTACCTAATACCCATCTCTCGGAAAGCTCTCTCTAGTGGGAGTAATTGGGTCCAGCTGTCAAGAGGAATTATAGCCATCCCTCTCCCAAGCATTGTGTGTGTGTGTCTCAGCATGTTCATGAGACAATGAAAGTTGTCAGTAAAACAAACAGACCTGTGAATAATAAACAAAGTGCCATCATATCTGTTTTGTGACAAATCAACTTTTTTCCCATTTGTTGTGCTCACATAACAGTTCTGGGCACCTGCTGAGGTAATAGGTATCTGCTCCATCGTAGCATTTGGGTGGTATTTCCGAGACTTGGACACAAACCTGAAACCACCTGATCATAAATTCCCCCTTCGAATGTAAAGGCTTCTGGCTTGCCTGAGGCTATCTGTTACTAACGACCACATGGAGCGAGGCTGGGATGCTCTCCCGACAAACATTACTCACTCTCACTCTGTGAGTTGTTGAGACTTAACTCCCTCAGCAGTCAAGTAGTCTTGCAATCTCTATAAATAGCTATGAGTGTGCTTAGTATGGGATTACGTTTTGAAAGTTTAGCAGTGTTTTAAGTAAAGAAACATTGACCAGTGATTTATGATCTTCAGTTTTGTGAAGCTTTGATCAGTCAACACAATTTTTGCCTAAAATGTATCATTGTATAACAAAGTCGAACTTCTGACATCATCAGCTGGACTCCTTTTTTTTTTTTTTTTACAAACATTTTTAAAAACAACCTTTTTTCTACATCTACAAAATAAGTAAAAATTCAAGCCAAATACTGTTACACTTATGAGCTGCGAGCTGGTGGTGATAATGTTGACACAAAATTCAAAGGAAGATTTTAAACATGGCTAAGGCAGTGCTAGGCTAAAGACTCTCTCAAAACAATTCTGCAAAAAATTTGAAATTCAGCATTAGTAATGAAACATCCAAATTTTCGTTGCCCTTTGCCCTTGACAACCTTTAACCTGCTTGCATGAAAAAGACACTACCGCCTAGGAAAATGTTGAAACTTACCTTGACTGTGAGATTTCCAAAAGGCTGCCAGCATTTCCAAGTCCAACATGTTCTGTAAAAGAAGTTGAAAGCTCAAAAGGGTAAAACAGAGCAGCTTAGCTTAGCTGTTCAGTGAAGTCGGCTCCGGGTCAATTCACCCCTTCGCCAATGGAATGAAATGTCCCTGTAGCGTGTACAAATTGCTGTTATGTGGTAGAATGCTACCTTTCTCACCCAGTTGAAAGTGAAGAAAACCAGTAATGGCATAGGAAGCTGATAATTAGAAATCTTCAAAGCTTTGCCTTTTTTATTGCGACCCAAATCAACAACCAACATGCCAATGTAGAAAACGCAGTTTCCATTTAAAAAGCTCTTTTCAGTTTAACACTGTGTATGGTGTCACATTCCTGCAAAACACCTGAAAATCTTATCAAGTAATCACAACAGTGCATTTAGTTTTCAAGAGCGCACATAGCTCTGATCATGTGCATCTCTATTTAGCTGCAGGCCCATGAATGCAGCAGGGCGAACAGTAAAACACGCTACCTCCACCCATCACTCTTACAAGAAAATTCAGCTCGCGTTCTGCGTTTAGTGGGCATATTTGTCAGATGGGGGCGGTAACTCTTCTCATTGATATAATCGGCAGATTTTTGGGTTAAATCTGGTGGGAACCAGCACTGGACTTGGGCTACTAAGAGAAGAAGAAGAGGGTGTGGCAGAGGAAGACAAAGAACAAAAAGCAGATAAATCAACAAGCTTTCCTTTTCTTTAGCTTCTTTTTCCTTGTCCTTCTCCATCTCCTCCTGTTCTTCTTCTACACTATAAATCCACGTCATGTTCACCACTCTTCTTCTTACAGTTGACAGGAAAATAAATGTTTTTGGTATTTCTTGCTATCTTGTCAAATTGGTTATTACTTTTAACTGTTTCTTGGTTTTTTTAAGAAGAGCTATTTGCAACTACGCCTCATTGCCACTTAAATGTGAATCTTCACTATCGTCACCATGTGTCGTTTTACTTTTGCTTTCTGAAGGATTTTGAATGGTTCAAATTGATACCAGCTTCCAGCTCTGGCAGAGCAAAAGCCCAAGGGAGGGATGGGGAATATTTAGCAACGCTGGCTCCCGACCTGGGTCTATGCTTTGGTTTTACTTGTGTCCAAGTGAATTTTCTTTTCTGTTGTCAGCACATTTCTGTGCCTGAGTGCTCTGCAAGCTGTGGGTTTGGACCATCTCAGCTCCAGTTCTGGGCCTGGTTCTGCCCACCCAAAATACGCAGTAATTGGCATGGTGTTGGATGCTCTCTGCATACACCAACTCCTTGGTGAGTTGAGGTACCAGAAGGAGGCAGTTTGATAGTCCCCAGGGTGTTTTTACTCACATAGATGTCTGTGTAATCATCTGTGCAATGACAGGCATTTGACCATGCTTTGTTACTGTGCTTATGTTGTATGGGTGCATGTTATGACTGGATAAGACTTTTGGAACCGTCTGCCGCAATAAAGGTCTGTTTGAGGAGTGGCAGCATGTCAAGTATTCCATCTCCTCTTGGTTTCTTGTCCCAGGATTTGGAAATGTGTAGCCTGATATTTTAAACATACCTTTTCTTGCTATGTTTGCTTGTTGGGTCGTGTAAGGGTAGTCGCAGAGTAATCCTCGTCTTTAACCCAGTGAAAGACGAGGATTACCCAAGGGACATCGGTTTGAACATTTAGAGATAAAATGTTACACTATATCAAACACCCTGCGAAGCAAATCTTTTTATTCCTTGGTGTGAAGTGCTTAAATCTGGGTTTTCAAGTGTACACCAGATTAGAAACCGCTGGATGGGCCTGGCATATTTAGCAGGATTTGGTGGAAGCAAAAATCAGCATAGCATTCTTTCATTATTATTAGACCTGCTTCTTTGACTGACCGTAAACAAAAACTTTAATGCTCTTTAATTAGATTTTAATAAAGTGTACACTAATGATAATGACTATTTAGACGTTAGTTTCCTAAATGTTGAAGCTTAAAGCTGCCATCTACCGATGTTGTTTTTTTTGGCAGTGCACCTCTGTTGATGAAAAAAAACACCGCTATCACTGCAAACTTTTGTTAAATACATTTTTTTAATCCACATAAATAAAGATACGTTAAGTAACCAGCTAATCAGTAAGAAGTTGCAAAGGTGTTTAACCTTACCAGACGGGGAAGGAAGTGGATGATGCCAAGATTTTTATCCTGGATGAAATCTATGAACATTTAGAAAAACCCCGGTCTCATGCCAGAATTTTATTTACTGATTTCTGTTCTGCTTTTAACAAGATGCAACCTCACATTTTATTGAACGTTTAGCATCTCATTTTAATCTTTCGGAGCAGATTTTATTGCTGCTTTTAAATTTTCGTACTGACAGAGTTCAACGGGTCTTAGTGAATGGCCTCATGTCGGACTTTGTTCTTTCAAGCACTGGCTGTCCTCAGGGCTGTGTTCTCTCCCCCGTGCTGTACATTTTGTATACACCCATAGAACCAGTCAGGAGAGCAGTCATCTGGTAAAGTTTTCAGATGACAGTGTTTTGCTGTCCCTCCTACATGGTCTTAAATCTGTGAAAGACAAGAAAAGCTTGACCCTCATCATTAAAACTTGTTCCGAGATCCTAGGTGTGCAGATCCCCAACTTGCTCCAGGTGCTCCAGAAAGCAAAGAGTATAGTGGGTCAGCATCACCATATACTGAAAAAGTGGTTTGTTATGTTGCCCTCTGGGAGGCGGTATCTTGCTCCCACGAGGAAAAGAAACAGATTTTCCTTTATTCCTTCTGCCATCAGACTTTTAAACACTAGCGGCAGTATTTAGAGATGTGTCGTGTTACATATATGTATTGCCTGACTGGGATATTATTCTGCCTTTGGTAAAAACGCTGTATTGATGGCCAGATCCTGAGTTTTATCCTGTGTTTTTATCCTGTTGTTCAATGCTTAGTCTATGTCTTATGTGGAATATGTGTGTAGTGTCTGATCTGCTGTCACTCATGTCTGCAAACTGAATTGCTGCTTGGGGATAAATAAAGTATTCTGAATCTAAATCTAAATCAACCTGGCATTATTTAGCAAGAATTTGACTCCAGTGACCAGCAAGCCTTGATGGATGGCAAAGCTGAAGTAAGCAGTGATGAGAACATCACTCTGCCTGCTAACTTTCATTGGTACTCCTCCGTTTCTGTCTCCCAAGCAACAGGATTTGAATAAAAACTTGCAAATAAAGAAACAGGGAAAAAAGCAATCAAAATACTAATGAATGTAATTCCAATCAGCTCCCTTCTGCCTTTTGTGATGTCACAAGTGTCATGCGTGTTTTTGAGAGGGGAGATTTTATTCTTTATGTACGGACAGTTTTTAACAAAACAGCTAAACAAATAGAAAACCAGATGTAGGGGGTGTAGAAGATGACCAAATATATGTAAATAGAGTGTGACTGGTCTGATGGGAAGGTCTGGTTAGCAGCTTTAATATGTGTGGTCTTTTTATAAATAATTATTCCTAAATATTTAGGTTTTACTTTAGGTCCTGTGTCATTTTTATATATTCAGAATAAGACAAATTTGCATATTGAAATCCCATTTTCAAACATTTGCTATGCTGGAAAAAAGACGGAAGCCAAGTTTAAGAATTTTTTTTTTTCAATTCTAGATGCTTCTTTTGCTCTGGGTACCACTGACTTTTTTTTAAACAGGAGTCATCCAAGGCTGCATTCAAACACAATGGCTGAATTACAAGGGACAGGAAGAGCTGCAATCCATTGTCAATAAACACTGATTGTTGGCAAGTCCATAAGGACAAAAGGAAGCAGTTAAGATCCTGTAATCAAGGAAGAATAGAAAAAAAAAACATTTTGCTTTCGAGACCACAGAGACTGGTTTCCTCATATTCCACATGCTTGCATTGTCTACAGAGATGGAGGTATGCAAAGCGGTTGTAAACCTCCACCTGTCTTAGCACAGAACATTTGAACTTCCCATGTTGCATCTTGAATATTGTGTGTGTTTGTGGGTTTGCACTGCTTTTCTACTGGACTTAGGCCAGGAGGCTGAGTCGAGTTGCAGAGACTACCATATTTTTATGGAAATATCTTGATTTTGAGGAATTGATGATACCATTTATCCTACCATCATATCTAAGCATTTTAATTATTGGTCAGACTGTTGAAATGGGT
The DNA here is from genome assembly GCA_963556495.2 of Valencia hispanica. Lineage (NCBI taxonomy): Eukaryota > Metazoa > Chordata > Actinopteri > Cyprinodontiformes > Valenciidae > Valencia > Valencia hispanica. The sequence goes on along the minus strand of OY747707.1, from coordinate 36,707,136 downwards.
TCATTTAGACTAGTACCAGTATTTTGTAGTTATTGTTCAGACCTATTAAGATCAACAAACATCTTCCTTGCTTGAATGTCTTATTTTCCCATTTTGAAGAGTGGCTTGATTTGTATGTTTTTATACATGTTTAAATTTGTATCCGTGTTTAGTTTAGATTCAAAAAGAGCTTAAGCTTAAAGTAAAAGTAAAATAACTGGAATGTATGGTTTCATATTATTCACACAAAACTGTAAAGCAAAAATTATGTAATTTAATTTATTAAATATGCAATAGGAATTATATGTCAGACAATTGTAGGGCATTTAAATGGTTTAAAACTCTGCTTTGGTAACAGGCCCTTGTCTAGCTATTTCAACAGTAGCATCGTTTTAGTTCAGCCAAGACTAATTACCTCTGTCTGCTAAGGGATTTATCAAATGCTCTCAATACCAAGGCATTGAAAGATGTGTAAACATTTTAAAGAAAGTTGATGGGGTTGAACTTTTTAGTTTGACATCTCACTGTTGTGTGTCCTTTGTTAGTTGTGGCTCACGTACAGGCTGTACTCAGTGACTGTCATAAATCTAGTGTCAGTGAAATATACACGGGAAAGGCTTGTAATGAGAACGAAGGATGGGCTTGATGAGGGCCTGAGAAAATCACTGAGCTTTTGCGCTAGCAACCTAAAGCTGTATATGTAGATATACCAAAAATATTTTAAAAAAATTTGTTGCCAAATGAACGAAAAGGTGAGGAAATTTGAACGATGTCATGGTGATTTCAGGGTGACGCATTGTTTTCTCATCGACCAGGCCTGTAGAGCCCCTCAGTTAACTCTAGAGCCTTCAGCTTGTTGCCTAGGCATTTATTAGGATGTGCCCATTGGGAGGTTAGCTGTTTCTCTGACCAATTTCTAATAAGCATGTTTGTCATATAAATATAGAACCATCCAACCCCTAATTATTCTGCTATTACGTGTGATCACATTAAAACCCCTTTTTAAGCTGTGCTTGTCCCAATTGGAATGTCTTGCTAAAAACATCTTAAGCCTCAAAAAGCAATGGTGCTTTTGTGGTGGAAGGTTTGTTTTAAACGCACGAGACGTGCGCACGTTTATGGCACAGGATGTGCTCTTCCTCACATCTGTGCAGCTCCTGCGCTCAGACATAACCTTTATGTGACGTGATTGACACGGTGTCTCAGGAGAAACAGTCCCCCCCACTCCCACGTTCTCATGAGTAGCTACAGGGAAATAGTTGTCTGCCTCTGTCACCCGACCTCATGTTTTGTAGCAACTGAATGTCTCCAAAATACTCCTCAGGTATGTTTTGAGTAAAAAAAAAAAAGAGGCTTGGCAGGGAGGAGAGGGGGCAGTTTCTGGGTGTGAGAAGAAGAAGAAGAAAAAGCAGCAGCAGGCCATGTGCTGCTTCGTGCGTCACTTTTGCACTGGCATGGCAGGTTGGGTGGGACTTGTGCACGGCTCTGATGTCATTCTTCCTGCTTTGGTTTGGTCCCCACCCTAATCCATCCCACAGGTGGCTTCGCCGCCGTCACTCGGCTCCTGTCAGGCAACCCACGCCTCCTCTTTCATCTGTCTCTGTGAGTGCGAGTGTTCTCTGCTCCGGGTCACTTCTTATTTGCTGCACTTACACGCTCCTCCCTGCCCCACTGCTGTTCCCTGTGGTGACCTGAACTTTGGAAGCAATCAGTTGTTGGCTACTCCCTGTCAGGGAGATTTTTTTTTCCTTCCTTTTTTTTGAGTGATTATTCTTTGCCTCTGAACAGGGGGACAACAATCATCCCTGCTTTTTTCTCTGTCTAGGACAACCTTAACGTCTTCCTCAAGGCCTGTGGGAAGCTCGGACTAAAGGAGGCTCAGCTCTTTCACCCCGGGGATCTTCAAGACTTGTCCACCAGAGTCACAGTGAAGTAAGTTTTGTTCTTGTGAGCGCTGTAAAATGCTGACACTGTAAACTGGATTGACTTGCTTTACACTTGCAGCCCTCAGCATATAGTTTAAACTTACACTAGTGTACTCTCTTAGTTTACACTACACTAAGAGAGTCATCTTGTACTGTACCCATACCTTTCACAAAGTGTTATGGAGCATGCATTTCCTCATGTAAAGTGTGATTCCAACTGTAATTAGAAGGTCAGTGCTATTTTCAGCGTGTCTGTGTTTTTTATTTTTAATGGAATGGCTTTTAATACACAGGAACACACACTGGTAAGTGTAATGAGCTAAGTGTGAAACAACATAATTTACAGGTGCATTTTGAAGGATCCACCCTGTAATAGTTTGATAAGACTTCATAAGACTGCCTAAATTCCTCACTGGGGTTGTTTTGAATTTCCGTTTCAGGCATTGTTTTTGTTTTCAGTTACCCGCCTGTCAGAGAGGCATGTCGACCAACCTGTTGAGTTTTTCTTTTTTTTTTCTGACTTTCAGTCTCACTGCTGAGGTAAACAGTATTTTGCTGTGTAGACATAAAAAAACAGTTGCTGTAGCAGCACTGAATCCTTAAAGCTGATAATACTTGGAAAAGTGACAGTGCTCAGATACAGTTACTAGCTGATGAATTTATTTAAAGGGACCATGGTTATTTGGTTTCCTTAGTTGGTACCGGTGTATTTTCTGTCAAACAAGTCACACCTAACTTGGTCTCACAATTGCGGCATTTAATTTCCCTTCAGACGTTTCTTTTGAGATGGTAACACAACTTCCTGGAGCATTTTCCTTTCTCTGATTCATTCCAAAGTGCCATCCTAATGAAGCACTAAAGCATGCAAAGTGTGTGTGTGTGTGTGTGTGTGTGTGTGTGTGTGTGCGTGCGCGGGTGCACTGTCATGTAGGATGCACTGTGCGTAGACTGGAATATGGACTATAAACAAACAAATCGGCCTTCCTTTTATTGAGACACACCCTCAGCCCACAGCAGATGACACTCTGTGTTCAGATGCAGCTTTCTAAATGTCTGAATCAGGGTTGTAAATGTAAAGATAACCCTTTGATGTGTTTGGTTTTGCATAAGGTTTTCACAGGGTGTTAGAAACTACTCTCGGTATGAGAATGGAGAATTATATCCCTTTTCATGGCAGCCAGATAACGCTACCTGATATATGTTAACCCAATTGGAGAAAAAGTAAGCAGCCCCCATCTCCTTCTGCCTATGGAGGTCCGTTGAGTGAGTTCTCCCTGTTCTATTCTTAGCACTGGGGGGTCACTTTGACAAGCTGGTTGGATTGGAATGGCATCAGCACTCACAGAAGAGGAGCTTTTAATAGATTGTTGGTACATTCTGCTCCTGCATGCAGTCTTTTAGAGCACACCTGTGTTTGTTTGTATGTGGCATTTAAAGTTGGGTTGGGTTTTTGCTGCCCTTTCATACGGGAATGTGGACATTGTTGTTGCTGGACAGCATCACATTCAGTAAGATTAACCTGAAGCTACTTATGCTCTTTGTTACCATTTTATTTTGGTCTAAGAATGGCCATAGATGAGACATTTGGTTCTAAAGGTATACTTGCATTGCTGCAGTCAAAGGGACATGGCGCACAAAGAGGTAACATGAGTCGAAAATGCCAAACAAGGCTGCAGACCGGCATCCAATGGCTTTATTGCTGTGGAGCTTATCAGAGTCTAGGCAAATTAGCTTCAGAGAGGGAGAGAAAGTTGTCTCTATCAGCTGTCTTTACTCCTGGTGTTTGTTCCGCTTTCACTCCCTTAAACCCAGTCCGACAGGTGCTTTGCTTAGCTCTGTTGCCCTTTGTTTCCACAGAAATGTGCTTTACGTTTCCTTTATCTTTTTACTCACAATCGCAATATTTCAGTCTTCTCCTTAAGTTAGTTTTTAAGGTCATTTTTAGTGTCTGCATCTTATACTGGCAATGAGGATAATCAAAACTGTTAGTATTGCTAAACATAAGCCAGAATGTGGATCCTTGATCTAACATTTCCAAATCCAACATAAAGGACAGAGGTTTAAAGCCCAACTGGATAAATCAGGATAATTTTGATATAATACATTAAGCCTTCCTATTATCTGCTAATGACTTGTTCTCTATTTAAGTAACAGCATGAATGATCCAGACATGTCTTGACACATTGTGGAATTTAATTTCATATAGTTCTTTATCTATTTTTGCCCCCTCTGACATCATTTAAACACCTTACTTTTACTGAAACAGCTAACTTCCTTACTGAAGTGTTGTTTCTAAAACCAGATAGTCTTGAGATATGGAGCATTCACTGATACGAAAATTATATCTGATAATTGAGTTTGCATCCGTTAGAGCCTGACAAGCTGAAAATCCGGTGATTCCAGTCACATCTTGTGTTAATAATAATAGTCTTAATGTTTAACTAGAAAAGCACTCAGAGAGAGTAGACCTTCGCCAATGCAGCTCAGTCCCACCACCCCCCAATGTTGTGGCCTAATTCTAACTTTTTGAAAACATGAAAACGTACCTTTAGCAGCTGGATTCACACTATCATTATTAGTTCAGTAGTTATTCATGCAAATCACTTTTTCGGTTATGCCGGTTTTCCGATCACCTTGTTCCTGGTCACATTGCAGACATTTCCTGAACATTTGATCAAAATCCATCAACAACTTTTTGAGTTATGTTGCTAATATACATACAGAGACAAACAAACCCTGGTGAAAACATAAACTCCTTGGCTGAGGTAATTACATAAGGTTTTGTTGCAGATGAAGTCATTTAGACAGTTAACACAGCCAAAACAAGCAAATTAGGCTTTGTGGAATTGTGATTCTGAATTACTAGTTAGTTTTTTTGAACAATTGCTTCAGCTTTGTTTTTAAATTTAGATAAGTGAAAAACAACTCTCATTGACATTTAGGTGATATGTCTTCCATATCATTGTCTTGTGATACAGAGCTAGAGTCAGATATTGACTGACACATGTGCTGAGGACACAGTTCATTTCATGCAACACTATGTTACGACAGCCATAAAAGCGTATTGAGTATCTTTCCTGACCTTTGAGCTGTGAAGATGCTGTAGCATTCACCTAACACTTGCTGTGCTGCATTTCTTTGCGTTGTGCAACATTCGTCCTGATAAAAACTTTTATCAATCAACAGTTCAGTCAGTATCAATGCTTTATTGCAGCTAAACAAATTCTTGTGATTGAGCAACTCCCTGATAAGAAAGGGTGGTGTGCTTGAGGACTTGGCATCAATTTAAGATTGTAATAAAATTATTACCAAGCAAATATAACACATTTGTTTAAAATTGTGACCAGACTGGATCTAATGCATCATAGGAGACTGTGATTCACTGCTATTTTAAAACCAGCATTGCTTCTTTTTGTCCTCAGGAAACTGCAGCATTCCACTGATCCAGATGAGTCACTGAATTTAGACATATTGGGTGGTATTTGACACCACCCACTGCCTGTTGACTCTCAGACTTATTTTGAGAATTACACTTCATAGGCTACACAACTGGGACTTAAACTCTCCTGATATAAAAAAAGTTGCAGGATGAAGTAGGGGTGGATGTAACGTATGAAGGCTGGAAGTCATTCTCTCAACCAGGAGGGTGTGAGACCTGTCCTGTGGCCCTTTGCATAAAATGTTGCCCCTCTTTCTCTTTCAGTCTTGTCTGTCTTCTCTCTGCTCTGAATAAAAACCCACCAGCCAAGCACAAAATGTTTAAAAGAAAGATCTGCACTTTATACTAACTTATTAAAGTCGCAGTACTGTGTGTTGTAGCAGCTGAGGAACTCTTGCTTGGCTTACCATGTAAGCTACTGAAACCGTAGTCTTCTTGGCAATATGTTGTCAAAGAACTACAGCATTGAAGGGTTCTTTATTCAAACTGCCCCGGTAACAAAACCTTTCAAACTAAACGGTACACAGTGACAAAAAACTCTTTGGCTACTGTAAGCGCAGCACAGGGTGGGGGAATATTTCTGGCGGACAGAATTTCGTGCCCCCTGCAGTCATAGATTCTATTGGTCACAGATTTTGTTGTAACACGGGCATGGGCCCCAGTTGTAGCTACAAGAAATCATTTTAGCTCAAACTGTGTTAATGCTCACAGATTCTAGCCTACTCAAACCAGCAAAATGCTAATTGGCATGATGCCACGAAGTTGTTCTCTATCAATAAGAGTACTATAATAGTACTTAGTTTTTACCTGATCTTTTATTTTAGTTCCAACTTCCAACGTTACGATCTCCTTCATCCTGCCGGTCTTCCCGGTGTTCTTCGCGCTGAATCGTGCATCGCTGGAGGGATTCTGGAATCCCAGTAAAGAATGGGTTACAAAAGAACTGAATAGGGGTTTATAATTCTAAGCAATTAAACTAGAGGCCATATCATCTCTCACGTGTGCTAACCCTGTAGGGGATTTACTGTTAGATTTGAAACAACCTCCTCCTGTCTTATTAAAACGTTCAGGAACAAACACATTGAGTAGTCCCAAATGTTGTCTACAATGGGCTTAAAGCTGTGTTTTTGGGAAATGTGATGAGAACTAAGACAGTAGCTTGAATGTTAGCAACCAGCTATATAACAGCAACACAATGCATTCTGGGGAAATGTTTGTCTTCCACATAAAACAAAATAAAATGACTGTCTCCTCTTGTCTTAAAGAGCAACTCACCCCCCTACCAGAGTCTTACTCCACCTGCATTCCCTGTTTGAAAAATGTGCCAAAAGGAGGCGTTGCTTAGCAGACAGGGAAGCGCGGGGGAGGGCTGGTTGTAAACGCTTGCTACTCCAACTCGCTCTGGAGGCATGTCCGGCTGTGCAGCCGACATCACACGTACCGGCTAACGTTGCTTTTCACCGCTTAGCCAATATCAGTGGTAGATTCAGGGCGCCACACTGACGATTTTAGTCAGAAAATGTATATTTTAAATAGAATGCACTAAAAATGCCAAATTAATGACTACACATGTAGACAGCACTATTAGACACTCTCTTATACAAGCTCACAAACAAGCAATATGTTGTGTAAGAAATCTCTCATTCACAGAAAAAAATGACTTGAGAATCAAAATACCGTACAATAAAGTAATATGTGTCATCTCTAACATCTAAACTTCTTGGTTGGTATGATTAATGCATAAGTTAACAGATATTAGACCTTCTTTTCGCTGTCTGGTGTCCAGAATGTCAGTATTTCACTCCTAGATATGTTATTCTTCATTTTTATATGTTAGTAACTATTTGAAGGCAGGACGATCAAGCCTATCTGTATTGGAATATATTCACACACAGGTCGGATTATTACTTCTAATTGAATAAGAATCCCATTCATTTGCTTACTGACCTCTTTGACTTTGAAAACAAACCCCCTGCAGAGAGGGGTTCAAAGTCTCGTTTTTTCCCACTGTTTGACTGAGCAAATTATTGACAAGATGTGACTGCTCTCCCAAACCAAAAAAGGAAACTGCTTAGGATCGTCAGGTATATCAGGGCTTATTTTACCATTACGGAATTTCAAGGACATCTTCTACAGTACAGAAGAGTGGAGTGTCTATGCAGTGTGGTTGCATTATGTAATGGCTTTCTTTGGCTGTAGACCAAATGTCCGAATTACGACAAAGAACATTTTACTCAGCCCCCAACAAAGTTTTACACACTAAATGCATTTTATTTAAGGGTGATTTATTTTTGAACTTAATCTTGTGTGGGCATAATTTATTTATGTATAATTAGTAGTTAGGGTTGACTGTCCATAAGTTCATAGAAGGAACTGAAAGTCACGCCTTGTTTGTTGGTATTGAGGGTGTGGTTCACTTAGCTGGCACTGTGCACTCATGGTTTCATAATTTTATATATATGGTACTGCCATCAGTTTTTGTGCAATTGTGAAACCGAATAAGAAGCAATCCCAAGTGGCCTTTAAAGTTTCTTGCTTTGCTACTTGCGACCCCGGCTGCACAAGGCCAACACAAGGGTTATGTTTGTGCTCTGTCGTTGACTGGAGAGAGAAATGCCAGCCTCACCCTGCTCCTTGCTCACAGAGGCTGCTGTGTCTCAGATAAGCACGCCCCAATGATGTCCAACACTGTCGCAACCACAGCTGATTCCACTAATTAAACTGAGTGTGACTTTGTTTTTAGTATTGCTGAGATTGTCTGGATGCTAGCTTCAACCCACAGAGTTTTATGACTTGGGGAAGTAAAAAAAATCTGATAAAGTTTGTTAGTCTGGTAAGAAGGATTGTGAAAGAGCCACATATCTTAATTTCTAAGGTATGCATTTTAAATAATTTCTTTGGAAGTGGTTTTGCTTATCTTTGTGATGCAATTGATGAAGCTGAGCAGGTTTGCTGGTATGTTGTGGTTTACTCTGTCAGTTTCAGTTTGAGGCCATGTATAGGTTTCACCTGCATATATCGCTTATCGCACTGTAAATCTTAACACACCTTTTCACTTATGTTACAGCACAGTGGAATAGAGTAAACCAGAGAGAATTTTGTTTGCTCTCCACTACTAAGTCATTTGTCTAAAATTTGAATAGTAGCCCATGTGTCTTCACTTCCTGTTTGCGTTTTTGTTTAATTTGTGTTTGCAAAACTCACGTTCACTCCTTATCATGAAAAGAATTTAAAGGAGGAAGAAAAAATGTGAAGATTCTTAGCTTTTTATGTCTAGTTTGTGATGTTCTCTATTTAACATTTTTCTATCTGATGTGTGATAGTTTGCAGTTATATCTGTTAGTAAAAAGATAGAGGGGCATCCAATTCATCTTGGTTTGTGTCTTGGTGCTGTGAATATCTTTGTAATTATCTATTCATGAATATACTATATAGTATACATTATTTGTGTATAAATTCTAACATTCGTTGACCCACCGCTTTATTAGGTTTATCTGTTCACTTGCTAGGCATCACAAATAAGGATTCAGCAAATCAGATGGCAGCAATTGAGTGAATGTAGGCATTTAGGAATGAAGTAGATGACTTGCTGAAGTTCAAGCCAAACATTGGAATGGAAGAAAGAGACTGAGTTATAGTGCTGGAAGCTCTGGTCTGAATAAATCCGACAATTTGGCTCTGCGGGATTTTCACTTACAACCATTTCTTTGGTTTACAGAAAATGGGCTGAAAATGTAAAAATATTCAGTGAGCAGCAGTTCTGTGGACCTCTGTGATGTCACAAAGATCAAATCATCTCCACCTGTCTTCTTGAACAATGCGACTGTGCACCTTTGCGATGGGGAGGAATAGGAGATTAACATCAGTCTACAGAAACTTTGTGATGCTATCAATACATATCAGCAGTTGTGAAAGCGAAAGGAGGTCTAAGCGAAAGGAGGTCTAAGCAAGATGTGCAAAGTAAAATGGCAGAAGGGCGTAAGTGTGAACATTTTGCTGGTTTTTTACTTGGTCCTGTGTTAGAGGATGTGTGGTACACTCTGTGATTCTGTACTCCTGGATGTCACCCCCCCCGTGATTTTGCTTCATCATATGAGAGCTCAGCTGATTCTAACGTCTATCTGCAAGTCCTGAGGCATCAGTGATGTGAAAAACGGCTCTTTTTGTCTACTCTCCTGCTCAGCTGTTGCTACTCCCAATACATGATTCTAACTCTTTAGTTTTTACCAAATGTAAGTCTTCTTTTTTCTATGGTTGAGGCTAGCCCTGCTATAATCTCATGGTTTGCAACTGTTTTCCAAGAAACACAAGAAAATGGTTGTTTTTCTCCTACGGGACTCATAAATTTGTGGGGTGCACAACTGAAAAGCGTCCATTTCAGTTTTGACTTCTGGCAAATTACCACGCTGGAAACTCCTGGTGTGAGATGACGCACACTGGTAGGAAAGGGGATCTGCTTCCCATCCAGTGAAATGCCATCAGCGGTGGAAGGTTGCAGTGCAGTAATTGCTGCAGTTTCACTCAACAACATTCACTTTGTCATAAAAACAAAGAGTTAGATACCGTACAGAACACATTATTTAGCCGTAAACTCCCCAACTTGACTATATTTCTCTGTCTGACACCACACAGCTGTTTTCAGGGGGAAAATCTAAACTTTACGGCCAACAGAGAGAGATCCTTACGACTTGGTAGTTTGCCTGGGAGGCAGCCTCACCAAGTGTTGTTGGTACTGATCCAGAGTTTAGTCCAGACAGCTGCTGTGATACTTGAACTGCATTTACCAGGTGGTAAAAACCACATTTGACATAAAAAGTCTTAGTCCTCAACAACAGATGAGTAAATATAGTTTTTAATAGTTTCATATAGTGAAGTTACTGATGACACATCTTGATAATTTAATAATTGTAATTCTTAATAAATTTTGCCTTCCTTTTTCACAACTTTGACATAAGAAGGGAACCACCTGAGTTAAGATTTTAGTCGCTTTGTATGGTCAGTAGGACCCAGTTGCAAGTATGGCAACTAGTAAATGTGCTTGTATTCATATTTCAATTTATTTGACTGCAGAGAAAATCCACAGAGTTTGCATGTTGCTGAGTGAGATTAAGTCAGTGCTTCTCAAATAGTGGGGGGCCTGGGGGGCGCAAGAGGACATTTTCGTTTTTTAATTCATGCTTAAATGATGATCAAGCCTCCAGTCACTAGGTGGCAGCAGTGCTCAAACATATCAACAGGCTGCCTGTTCAACCTAGCAGAAGAAGCAGTCTACACAGACAGAGTTGATGGACACAGTAGGGATCAATGAAGTCCCCAGTGTGGGAAAGGCGGATGGAATCACAGAATTTTACAAACAACATGGAATATACAATCAAACTCTCTTCCTGTAGTATTTTGGAGGCTGCAGCTCCTGTACCTGTTAGACGGGGGTGGTGTCGGCCGTCCTCTTCACATTAACAGAATAAACAGGCCAGCCATGGCAAAAAAACTCACTGAAACACAGACGTCTTCCAAATAATAATAAAAAACTCTAAGCTTAGCTTAGCGCATGGGTCAGGGCTGAATCTGGAGAACCCTTCAATAATTTAAGCTCACAGTGAAAACCACTGATGGTGAAGAGTCACATCAGAAACAAGGAGAAGAAGCAAGGTCTGGTGTCTGTTCATGGGAAAAAAGCAAGCAATGCAAATGGAGGTCTCCAGAAACATTAGAGCTAAACACAAAAACACTAACATGTCATATACTTATTTCAGTGGAGTCTGGGACAGAGTTTGAAAGTAAAAACGAACAAAGATCCTGATCATTATGGAAGTGAGCATGAGGATTTATTGTTTTCAGGTCTCTTTATGAGATATGGTTTGGTGGTGAGAGATTTTCTTTTATAAAATTGGAAAAATGTGAGATTCTTCATTTTGCACATAATGTTTTAGTTATTTAAAAATGACAGAGAAATGCTTGAACCACACCACTGTTATATTTGTGAAAATAGTTGTGAATAACAGTAAATGTGGATCTCTTCGAGATTGTTATTGATTTGGTCAATTGTTTTCAGTCACTATAATTACACACTTTTTGAGTTAATAAATATGGCCAGAAAACTAACAAGTGGAATTTTGAAAAAAAAAAAAAAAAAAATTTGTAAAATAATTGAACGGATTTCATAGGACTCTAGAGAAGTTTGTGAGAGTTTAAAAGAAAAACTGTGGAGGTGACGGTGGCAAAGAAGTAATATAGCCTATCTTTTTTTTTTTTTTTTTATAAGGTGATGAAGCTGACAAGTGACCAATCTTTACAGTTAAAGTTTTGTATGTTACTGTTCAGTCTAAAAATGCACATCCCAGTGAATCCTTGGAACTTTTTCTGCTTTGAGCAGACTGAGCAGTCCAGATTAAATGTTACCGATTGAGTTAATGAATTGAGCTGGGGGGAACCACTGGATTAAGGCTTGTTTGGGATTATTATCCCATGGTTACAGCATGTTTGCTTTGAACATTAGCTGGTGTTGAATTTCATCCTTTCTTTTGACAATAAATACCTCTCGTGCCACTAGGTGTAACACTACCCCAAAACACGCCTGAGTGGAAATGTTTCACTTAAGTTCTGCTGCTTTTGCCTCAGCACAAAAAACTGTATTCATTTTAACAACTTCATTTCTTTTTTTTACATAACAAGGAGAAAATATTTGACATGTATTGTTCGATTTTTGCACATGAGGCTGCCGCTTCAAATTATTTGTGTACTTTGTATTTTAAAGGTCTTTAGTAGTGTTAGTGGGGGATCAGGGGATTTATTTGTCTTTTATTCCAGTTAGAACTCTTTTCAGAAATTACTATTGTTTGTGGTTGAAGCTAAACCTGACACAACTATTTCTTGGTTTCAATATGAAGATGTAGATACCTGCAAAAATAATAATCCAAAATCTAAATTCAAAATGTCTGAAATCTTAGTTATGAGGTTATAAAACCTTTTGGTTAGAATTAAACCTTTTTAGATCAGAAGTTGAATATGAAGCTGCCTCTTGTTGAAACACTTGTAAACATTACTAGAATGATTCCAAAAGAATTAATAATAAGAGGTAATGGGGGTTTTTTGGCAGCGGGGAAGTTGTAATAGTAAAGATTTATCAATCAGCATATTTGAAGGTGTTGATATTTGAATTTGACATCAGCCTGTGATTATGGGCTCACAGGAGCATGCTTTAAACCAGCTAATGAGCTATTATCAGCATAACCACATAAAGTTAGGAATGTTTTGGATGCAGCAGAGATGGAAACAAGATTGTAAATCATCCCCTGTCGCTGTTACATCTGCTGCTGCTACTGATCGCTGCAGTGACATACATACTTACACATCTGTCACTTTAAGTGACAGGTAGACAAGACGTGCACAAAGGTGAGAATCATACAGGGTTTCCAGGTTGACACTGTGGGTTTTGTTTTTGTTCTCACAGGAACTGAGATTTTCCTTTTAAAGTGATTTACAGGCAGCTGGGCCAGACTGCTGAGCCACAGAAAGAGAGAAAGAGCTCCGCTAATTCTTTGAAGAGTTGTTTCTCCCACAGCAGAGCTGTGCTTTATATTAAGTTTCCGGTTGTTAATTTTACTGTCAATAAAAATGGGAATCAAGAATCTCCCTTAAAAAACATTTTTGGGGGTGTTTTTTGTTTTTTCAAATAATTAGTTTATTGTTAATTCCACATATTTGTCAGCTAAAAAAATCTCATTCTGGTTTGCTTTGATGTTATAATCTTTCCATTTCAGAAAAAATGTTTGTTTTTCTCGCTGCTTCTGTGTGGTGTTGTGTGAAGGGCTGACAGGAGTCAGGATTGTGCTCTCAGCTTCCAGCTCTTTCACTGTCCAGCTTACATAAAGCTCACAGCGATGCCCTCCGTTCTCTTATTATTTGTAGTTATACACAAACATCTCTCTTCTCTGCTCTTTTCCCACACAGGCATCAAGAGACAAACAGGAGGCTGAAAAATGTGAGTGTTTTCTCATAAATCACCTGTTGGGTTTGTGATTTATTAGGTAATTATAAAAGGTAGAGCATGATGTATTGCAGGTACAGTGCTGTCAGGGACAATGTGAGCTTATCGTTTCTAAAGTATATCACTCCTCGTTCATTTCTAGTGTTATATTTGACATGTTTTACAAATGACAGAAAGGAATACAGAATAGCATAAGGGAAAAAAACCTTTAGAATCATTACGTAATAACAAATATCCATCCATTTTCTATACCCGTCCATCCTAATGGAGGGTTGCAGGGGGGCTGGTGCCTATCTCCAGCGGTCAAGGGGCAAGAGGCGGGGTACACCCTGGACAGGTTGCCAGTCCATCGCAGGGTAACACAGAGACATACAGGACAAACAACCATATATGCACACACTCATACCTAAGGGCAATCTTTTAGAGAAACCAATTCACCTGACAGTCATGTTTTTGGACTGTGGGAGGAAGCTGGAGTACCCAGAGAGAACCCAGGGAGAACATGCAAACTCCGTGCAGAAAGACCCCAGGCCGGGATTCGAACCCAGGACCTTCTTGCTGCAAGGCAACAGTGCTACCAACTGTGCAGCCCTGTTAAAAATATTGACAGATAAAGAGTCTATGAAATACGGGGGAGCCAAATGAAACCAAATGTGCTAACAGCAATGATCTCTTGTTAGGTTAATTATATTGATATAAACAACTACAATAGAATAAAATATTTAGGTGTCATTGTCATCTCCACAACAATAAGAAGAACTACATCTTTTACTGTGTAAAACATAGAAAAGCAGTTCTAATGACGCAAAGATCCTACCCATTTAACCTTTTTCCACAACTTCCCAAAAAATCGGAGAACAGTTAGCATAGATGGTTTAAACTATAACTGTCAATAAGATAAAATGGGTAAAATCTAATAAGCATTTGCCTTTTTCCACTCCCTTTCAGACAAGACATGGTACAAATTTATTTTACATTAAAAGTTGCATCACATTATTAAGATAGTTTTGTTTAATTCTTGCCAATTTTTTCCCTGTTTATTTGGTAATTAACATTTTTGGTCATATGTTCAAAATAACAATTCATTCAAATAGTTGGGCAAAAGTGTCTCTAAATTACATTAAGAAACTAAAAGGTGATAACACTAAAGGCTAAAAGAAAGTATTTTTTGAATAGGTAATTTTAGCCATATTTATTAGACGTTAGAAGTAGACGTGCGCTGAACAGATTTCTGACCTCCAGTAAGCTTTGACCTAAAGACAATGATTTTAGCTGATTCTGATTCTCTGTTAATCAGTGTTCAAAGTATTTTTCCTAGCCTTCCTGACTCAAAAGTGTAGTTGATTTTTTTTCTGTGGGCAGGAGTGATGAGGAGTCAATGTAAAACAGGGTTTTGGTCCTTATTTTTTAAAAGACAAACAAAGTGATCAAAGAGGTGATATTTTGTGCTGTCATTAGCAATTAGCATGTTTAGCTTTTAACAACTATAACCAGCAGTATCCCTGTGTAGGCCCACTCTATAGAGACTATTGATCCTGATTTTAACTTTCCAAAAGGCTGCCAATATTTACAAATCCAAGAATTAACATGACTGACAACAGTTGAAAGCTCAAAAGCATATAAAATGATCAACATTGCTGTTCTCCATTCAACCTAACAAGCTAACTTTGGGAGCGCTAACTTTAACTCGTCTTCCTTCAGTCACAATGTCCACACTGAAGGCAAGGCAAGGACACTTTAGTTGTATAGCACACTTTCAACAAGCCAATTTAAGGTGCTATACATCATTAGGGGATAAAATAAAACAATAATAAAAGCATAAAAGACAACATTAGAGACACAACAGATGACATTCCAGCTATTATTAATCACTTACTTAAAGGCAGTTCTAAACAGATGGGCTTTTAGCTTTGATTTAAAGGAACTCAGTGTTTCAGCAGCTTTGCAGTGGTCAGGAGGTTTGTTCTATATAAGGGGAGCATAGAAACTGAAAGCTGATTCTCCATGTTTGGTTCTAATTTAATTTTAGTGATAATTAGTAGACTAAAGTTGAAAGACCTGGGTGGTCTGGGGGGTTGGTATAGTGACAAGTCTTCCACATACTTTGGTGATAAGCCATTGAATGATTTTTAAACTAACAAGTTTTTTGAAGTCTATTCTCTAAACTACAGTGAGACAGTGTAAGGACTTTAGAACTGGGGTGATGTGCTCTACTTTCCTGGTTCTAGTGAGGAGGCAAGCAGCAGCGTTCTGAATAAGCTGCAGCTGTCTGATTGACTTTTTAGGCAGACCTGTGAAGAGTGCGATTATCAGTGCGACATGGTTTTGTAGAGTGTTCACTGAAGCAAAAAATATTTTATGTTTCTAACTCAACAGTGACTGTTCAGATTTGGTCAAGCTGAAACTCATTTTGGTCACCAGCTGATTTCTCTGTGCAGTTCTAGTTACAAGTTGTCAGAAAGAAAATACTTAGAAAGCTTTTTGAGCGTTCTTGCACAAGCTAGGAATGCTTCTTGTTCACTGAAATCTTGGGTATGCATTTGTGTTCCACAATGCAAAATAAAACACAAATAGACACACGCAAAAATTAAAGACAAAAAGAAATAGAATGTCTGACAGCTGCTATTATCACATGTGTGCTGTTGGAAATTTAGCAAACATCCATCCATCCATTTTCTATACCCGTCCATCCTAATGCAGGGTTGCTGGGGGGCTGGTGCCGATCTCCAGCGGTCAAGGGACGAGAGGCGGGGTACACCCTGCACAGTTCGCCAGTCCATCGCAGATTTAGCAAACATGTAAAGTTGAATTAAAAATCCTAAGATTTGAAGAATGTACGTGTAATGCAACTGCAATCTGGGCATTTCTTTTTCCAGATCGTATACAAACACGGATACAGGACAATAGTGGAAATATATACTATAAAACAACATATGCACTAAGTAAAAACTGTTTTTTGGTGGATATCTTTGTCAAAACGTTTTGAATGAACTTTTCAAATGTCAACATCCTAGGTCTCTTTTGTCTATTTGTATTTTGAACCTGTCCTCAAATGCCATAGAAGACTAGGCCCTAAGGTTCAAACTGACATACCAGACCATGCTCATGGTCTTTCCTCATCAAATGTAGCAGACCTTACAGGACTGTTGATGAATGCATGTGTGTTGGAGAAAGGGGCCTATGCTTACCTGTACAGCTTTATAATGCATGCACAAACAGTAGTGCTGTTTTCTGGATGATCCTGTAAACAACAGCGGAACAATTACCTGCTTTAGCACAGCACAGATCATTCCCCACTGAGGGCAAACGTGCAGCCGTTGTTTAATAATTGTATCCTCCATTGGGGATTAAAATTTGATTTCCGCCATGATGTTGATTGTAAATCTTCTCTCTTTCCTTATCTCCAGGTTTTAATCACCATTTATTGGCTGGGTAGAAGAGCTCAGAGTGATCGCTTCTATGATGGACCTTACCTAAATTTCAAGTGCTTTGAGGGATTATTGGGTACGGCACTGTACAAGGTAAATTCCTTTTGGATGGGGTAATTAAAGCACCGGGATCTGTGAGCTGTCTTATCAGTGCTGTCATGAAACAAAAGCTTAGTTTTCAGCGTATAGTAAAATCCTCTATTACAGCCACTGCACAGTACGTCCGTGTGTCCTCCCCGGTATGTGGACTATGTGTGGAAGAAAGGCCACAGGCGGCCAAGGGGGCCGCACACAGAAAACAGCACAGCGTTAAGTCATAACCGACCTGATCCCTTGACTCGGCTATTTTAATCTTGTTTACAATGTGGCGCACATAGTTTGCATGTTAAAATTGCCACTTCTTTTCCTGTGAGAGGCATGCCATCCCTCCTCTCCTGCTCGTGCCAGTGTTGAACTTGGCACCTTGTGTTTCACATGGATTTATAGCTTGTGTGCGAGCCCCCTGTAATCCAGCTCACTCCAAGGATTTTTGGTAATAGCAGTTGGTTAGGGCTCATTTTGTACATTTAGCCACTCTAATCCAAGTTCAGTGGCTCTGGGGTTTGGTTGGGTTTAATTTGTGGACCTGTATTGTCTGGCAGGATTGGGAAGATTACAGATCTGAAAACCATCTTTCTTTTAAAATTGTCTGACACGTTTTGGCTTGTTTCGAGCCCTCATGTTCAAAGAGGCTTTAATGTGTTTGTGTGCAGTGACATTCTCGTCTTGTAGTAAACACAGTCATTAAGGGTGTGGGGCTCAAGTTTGTTTTGACATAGATGGCAGGGAGGAAGAAATACTGGGGTTTTTCTATGTAGATTTCACCATCAGTGGACAACTATAACTTATTGTGTGTTTACAGTAACCAAGTCAACACAGACTTTAAAATCTACCTGGGAGATCTCCCACACCTCCTCCCCTTTACACACACAAAAAGGAGCTAAATATTATAATTGACACTCTGTCATCTAAATGTGTGGCGGACTGTGTGTTTAGTTATAAAAGTCTAAATGTATATATGATCTCTGTCAGCTTACACTCCTCATCAGGGGCTTTTACTCTTTTATATGTACTATTTGGGTTTTTCTTCAACTCTAAATCGTCAGGGCTTGGGTCCATTCTGCAGTATTGCAAATTTTCTCTGAAAGGCTCAAATGTACCCATAGATCTTCAGGGCTACTTTTATGACTGTCCTTTAGCATCACACAGTTTTGTTGTCACCAGCAATGTCCTTACACAATTTTAGCTCGTCATTTGACCGCCCTTCCTATCAGAAATGCTGGTTAATTTAAATGAGTCAGTCTTCTGGCTCCAAACTGGCTTTTAAACTTGGTCCATTAGTTTTCAGGGGGGTTTAGGTCAGGGCTTTGGGATAAGAAAGTTAATGTTAGTCCGCTTTATTTGTTTAAGACAGTTTAAATGTAGGTTTGCGGTCATTGTCCTATTTGAAAAACCCAGTTGTGTAAAATTTTCTTTCAACTGACAAAATGTTTAATTTAAGCTGAAGTTCGAGGTAGTTGAAACCTGACCATGAAACTTTTGTCCATGAGGGCAACTGCCAATTCAAGTTGAGCTGGATTGTGTTGATGTTAATAGCGGTTGTTTCTTTCTCACTCATCATCCTCTCGGTCAATAGGGAAGCTTAATGTTAGCCTGCTTTATCTGTTCCCAAAACCGTTTTCTATTTGTGTTTGGCATCATTGTCCTATTAGAAGTCCACGTTCTTTCCAAGTTTTAATTGTCTGGATATTGAATCTGGATTTGAATAAAAGTTGAAGATTTAAGAAGTAGTCTCTTGTTGTAGTCCTTTGTTATAACTGGCCCCCTATTATCAGAATCTGTTACTGACTGTGTGTGTTTATGTATGAAAGGCTCTGCAGGAATCAAACAGCCAGAAGGACTCCAACGTTAGAGACAGCGGTTTTGGAGACAGTTGGTACTCTGAGCGAGTGGAGATCTACTCTCTAAGAGGAGGTGGAGGCGAAGGAGGTCGACACAGGAGGGACGACTCTTTGGACAGTTTGGACTCGCTGGGCTCAAGACCCCACAGCATCTCATCTGAGACGACTCTTAAAGGCAGCAGTGAAGGTACAGTCGGAGATTTAAACTGTTTTAACCATTGTTCCTCACCTTTGTCTCTTTCTTCTCTTAAAACTGACTGGGTTTAAAACTGCCTTTCATACTAAATAGTAGAGGTAAGTAATGAGTCTAGACCCACGGTTCTCAAACTGTGGTCTAAATACTACTTGCGATACTCTGACTGCCCTTATTGTGAATCATATCAACTAATTAGCTCTAATGTAGCTTGAATATACCCAAATAGACAAAAATATGCTATGACCACTATGCTTTGAGCACTTTGATATTTGCTTCAAACAGGGCAGTTGAGAATATTTTTAAAAAATCCAAGAAAGTGAACCACAATTAAGTACTGGTGGCTAAGCATTGCTTTCCATTTTCCTCAGGGTGCAAGTCTAGAAGCCAGTAATAGTTACTACTTGTTGTACTCATTGACCATTCATTGGCGAAATACTGTTCAATAGGCTACAGCTTAATAGCCAAGAATTAATTAATTGGTTCTTTCTTTCTTTCTTTCTTTCTTTCTTTCTTTCTTTCTTTCTTTCTTTCTTTCTTTCTTTCTTTCTTTCTTTCTTTCTTTCTTTCTTTCTTTCTTTCTTTCTTTCTTTCTTTCTTTCTTTCTTTCTTTCTTTCTTTCTTTCTTTCTTTCTTTCTTTCTTTCTTTCTTTCTTTCTTTCTTTCTTTCTTTCTTTCTTTCTTTCTTTCTTTCTTTCTTTCTTTCTTTCTTTCTTTCTTTCTTTCTTTCTTTCTTTCTTTCTTTCTTTCTTTCTTTCTTTCTTTCATTGACTTACCTAAATAGTTCCATACTTTCGTTGTTGTAGTGTTTTAAAAGGTGTACTACATGGAACTTGGAACTCCTAATATTTAGTGAGGTAATATTTTTTTTTCTAAGAAGCTACAGAACCCCTGCTCTAGACCTTCTCATCTTATGTGTTTGTCTGAATAGTTCAAATCTAATTCATCCATCTGGAAATTCAAATATTTGTGAACCGGGAAGACCCACTGTCTTGGAAAGTTGACTCCCATTTGTGAAAACAAACATGTATTGCCATCTAGTGGTAGGCTTGTGAAAGTTATATCTTTTTTTAAATACATATTTCAAAATAAAAACTTTTGACAGACTAATGTAAAACTGATTCTCTGGTATGCATTAATGGAGGTCTGTGCTACCCAGCAGTTCTTTTGTGTAACTGGGGGCAGTGAGACATTCCACAGCCGTCCACAGCAGCTTGTAAATGAAAAGGCCTGTGCTCCCCACCCTGCACCCCTCAGTTAGTCCTCCAAAGTCACTCCAAAACACACAACACACTCACTATTTTCTACATCCTGGCCGTGTTTGTCTTCTATTCTATTCCTTCCTTCTGTTTCTCACCAGTTCTTGATCCTGTCCTGGTTCTCTGGTTAGGTTGTTGCAGCGACACCGAGGCAGACTCCATCTTCAGGATGGCTGACAACAAGAACAGCCTCAGCTACCGCAGGTCGCTAGTCATCACACCCAAAGCCAGCGCCCAGTTTAACCAGTTCCTGCCCACTAAAGACAAGCAGTCGGGTTACGTGCCGGCTCCGCTGAGGAAGAAACGGGCTGAGCGCCATGAGGACAGCCGACGCAGCTGGGGCAGCTCCAGCTATGCAGAAGATGAAGGCGAACTCACCAGGTACATTATTCATTCACTTAAAGGTGCTGTTTCTTATTTAGTTAATGAATATGCTCGTTGGTGAAATATTTGGCTTGTTCAGTTGTCAAAAGTTCACATGGTGTCAGGATGGTCCCTTGTGTTTTAAATTTTTATGCTGTGGGGTGGTAATCTTAGTCAGGAAAGGAGTTCCGCTCCCTGCTATGGCAGCAGCCATGTCACCCAGAGTGGCCTATCCTCAGCTCCGCCCCGCTGGGAGTATGGCTCAGAGAGTGGAAGCGACTCGGACCCAGACCGACCGGACCCTGATATCGTCCTAGACGATCTGGCGAGCAGACGCTTCCAGAGTACCTCCCCTGCTCCTCCCACCAACTTTGCTGTGCCCGTCAGTCCCTCAGCAGGGGGGCAGGCGGCCCGGAGAAAAGGCGGCCCCCGGCCTAAGGTCACTGTTACCCCCACTCAGCCAAACGTGTCCTGCGGCAGGTCAGAGAACATGAAGATGCAGTGTGGATGTGCCTGTGTGATGAGAGATACAACAGAATGCTCCTCTTCCTCTCAGTTTGCATGGTTTATTGCAGCCGTGAGCAACATCATTACCCAAAGTGTTTTGTTTCTAACACAGCTTCAAACACTTCCGTTGGTCGGCTTTTGTTTGGATGATTTACAGATTCCAGCTGCAGTAAATCTGTTTGCTCTTTCTAAAAGTTTGTGGGCTTTGATTTATCGTCATATATCCTAAAATCAGTTTTAGCTCTCAGTTTGCCTTGAGCTTGCTTGGGTTTCCTAATCCTTACATCATTTGGTTTGAGGCTGCTGTGGTTTTTCTTTTTTTTTGCGTGACTTGAGAGCTTGATTCCTGCAACGAGCAATTTTTAATCTGGCTCTTGGCTGTCTCCTCTGAGCAGCAAAAGCAGGAAAACGCAGTCCCTCGACCGCAGCTACGTGAGGGTGGACCACCGGCGGGGCGTGTGCTCTGACAGCCTGTTCAGGGACATGTACGATGATTCTGAAGATGAGGATGATGAGGTGGGGTATGCTGATCCCATCCAGGATGATCTCTATGCCCGTAAGATAGGCGCCAAACTCCAGCGGGCGACCAGCGTGTCTTATAACAAGTTCTTACCCAAGTTCTGGACTCCCGAAGAAGACGTTCATATACAGAAGATCAAACTGGGCTCTCAGAGGAGGCCCTGGTACAAGAAGATGCAAGGCTTCAGGTGTGTGAGGGGGTGAAGGTTTGGCATTACTGGGAACCAAAATGGAACAGGGACTCCTAACATATTAGTTATGCCTCAGCTTACACAATGCCTCACAAAAGTATTCACACTTGTTGAACCTTTTCCACGTTTTGTCTTTACAACCATAAACCTTTAATGTAAAATAAAACCCAAAAAGTGTGGCTGTATTTACATTCAGCCCCTTTTACTCTGATACCTCTAAATAAATTCTAATTTAACCGCCTAATTAGTTTACAGTATTACTACAGCTATCTTGTGAAAAGCTTAGATGTTTGTTAGAGAACGTTATTGACCAAACTGCATCACCAAGACCAAGGAACACAGCAGATGGGTCAGGAGAAGTTTAAAGCAGGGTTAGGTTATAAAAACAAAATTTCAAGCTTTGAAATGATGGATCGTCTTAATCATCTTAAGGAGTTCGGTAAAATTGTTAATCTAAAAAAAGAAAATACTATGGCATAACAGGATGGGCAAGGAGAGCATTATTTAGAAAAGCAGCCCATTGTAACTCTGGAGGAGCAGCAGAAATCCACAGCTAAGGTGGAAAAATATGTTATTAGTTGAGCACGCCACAAATTTGTCCTTTATGGCAGAGTGGCAGAAAGAAAGCAGTTGTTGAAAGATAGCAATATCATGCTGTGGAGATGTTTTTCTTCTGCAGATACAAAGAAACTGGTTAGAACTCTTAGGGAGATGGGTTGTTAAAGCTGCAGTAGGTAACTCGGAGAGGAGAGCAGACTTTGCTTGAAAATTTAAACCCAAACAAGCTTCACATCACTTCCCCTCCCTCTCCGATGCACTCAAGCCCCACTTCCAATGTCCTGCTCCCTCCTTCGGCTGCGCTACTGGCATAACAATTGCCAAAGATGATCAGGTGACGCGACTTAGAAAACAAACTTTCGTGAATATTTCCTAACAGTAAACCACACATGACAACATTAGCTGTTGGTGCAGGGATGATCGCAGGCGCTGCGGAGGTTAACTGTAATAACACCACCAAAAAACAAAACAAATATTAGTCAAGCAAGAGTAATTACCTGTCAAGCAGAAACATTGCCAACTCGGAATCGGTTTTAAACGCTTTCAGGTACCGTAGCTCCCTCCACCTCTCAAAGGCTACGCCAATATTTACCAATATTTATCTCTGGCTCAGTCAACTACTTTCTTCTTAGCTTTTTTGTCCTGCTCGGTCATCTTCTTTTTTGTTATCTTAGCCGTATATATGCTGTTGTTGGCAGCCGCGGTACGGGCAGTTTCTCTTTGGGTGGCTGTTGCTCGGCCATAGCTAACTCCTAGCTTCTTGCCGCTAGTCAAAGACCTGTTCTGACCTTTTTTTTTTTCTTTTTTTTAATATAAATTTTATTGTAATAATAAAATGCAAGAACAATAGTGCATAGTAACAGCGCAGCCGGTTGCGTAGCGGAGTGAGGGGCGGGTCGCGGTGTGTGTGTGAGGAGTGATAGACAGATGTCAGACACTCCATCAGAAGCTGGTCTGGCTCTGATTGGGTGTTTTCTACCGGGCGCAGTGGATTCTTGCAAATCGCAGTAGGGGCTGTAGGCGTGACCAATTGAGCTGCTTTTTTTTTTTAACAGATTACAAATTTCATTTCCTACTTTCAGGACATATGGACAGTTTTAGGAAATATCACAAAAAGTTACTTTTATTCAAGTTACCTACTGCAGCTTTAAAGGCCCATCTAAGGGTGCATTCACAGCAGCCCTGTTTAGTCCGCTTTAATCAAACTCTAGTTTGTTTTCCCAGTGAGTCCGGTTCGTTTTGGGAGGTGTGAATGCAATTTTGGTCCCCAATCAAACCGAGTCTGCTGGAATATCAGGTGTGAATGCACCCTAAAGGGCTCTCCGTCCAATAAGACTGAGCGTAAGCTTTTGGCAAAAAAGAATGGGCTTACAGTTTCTAGAGGTACAAAGCTGGTAGAGGTCTACCCAAAAACCACTTGCATGTGGTTCAACAAAGTACTGACTCTGGGGGCCTGAATAGAAAGTCATTCCACACTTTTCAGTGTTTTATTTGTAAAAAAAATAAATAAAAAAAATCACTTTCTATCCACTTCGCTATGCTCAATTATGTTGGTCTGCTACATAAAATCTCGACAAAAAAGAATTGTGGTTATTAATCTGACAAAAGGTGACAAAGTTCGAGGTGTATGAAGACTTTAGCAAGGCACTGAGTTATATAGCTGATTGTTTTTTCTTGCTTTGTTTTCTTTAACTAACTGCATGCTAATAGAATTTTTTTTTTTTACATCCAGATAAATTTTTTAATAGCATGTTTCTTTGCAGTACAAATTCCTGACTCCTATGAGTCTTCCTTTTATCCTTTGATTGCTCCCCCTCTGCTCCGTGTTAACCTCCTCTGTCCCTTTCTCTTCATGCTGTTCTCGGCTGTAGCCGTCAGAAGTCCGGCTCTTCGTCTGACGACTCAGAGTGCGACATTGGTCCTTGGTTCTCCTCTGCTCCCCCTTCTTCTGCAGCATCTCCCTCTCACTCCCACAAGCACGAGACAGCAGCTCAAACCACCCTTGTTGTTGGGAAAAGGTTGATACAGCTGCACGACTGTGATGATGCGAGTTCGCTTTAAAGCATCGCATTTTAAAGAAACGTTACAATCGGCTCCACACAGGGCTGAATTCATTTAACTGCTTTCTAATCAACTAATAAAGTAGTTAAGCTGCTGGGGTTGCCTTAATAAGCTCTTAACGAAGAGTTTGCTTACCTTTTTTTTTGGAAAAGGCTGTATTGTAGTAGCATTTTAAATTTATTACAGCCGCTTCCCGATTTTTACAATCAACTTGCATCAGTATGATTTGACAGCAGTATACATCTAATAGTGAAAACCTCATTTGATCGGCATCTGTTTGAATCAAATGTCACCCTTCCCTCTTTTCTTGCACCTTGATCCAATTCCCATGCATGCGCTCATCATCTCTCTGTCCTTTTCTCTCCTTCTGCTCACCCTGCAGTCCTCATGTTCAAGCACACCCTCCCCCACTGCTCCCCAAGATAGAGCCCCCTCTTTTAGAGATCCCTCCATTGGTGTTTGCCCCCGTGGACCCCACCTCAGGTCCCAGACTGGTCAAATGTGAAAAGTGGCCACTCCTGGGGCGCGAAGACCCCAGAGAGCTGCCGGATCCCATTGACTATGAGAGCATTGACCCGGACCTGGAGAACGACGACATGTTCGCCAGGCGGACCCTGTCGTTTCAGTCCAACGCAGACTTGGCCATGTTCAAAACTCGGCTCCCTGCCAAGCGTAGGCTCCACTCATCCGAACCGCAGCTCAACATTGTCACACAGCGACAGCTTCATATAGACGCCGAAGAAAACGATTTCCCAGACATCGAGCAGGACGATGTCGTTTATCGTAAGGAGAAAACTCAGCAAGCTCAGCGCCAGCGAGCGCTTTCGGGGGCCCCGGACAACTACACCCCCATGCACATCCCGGAGCCCTGGGCCCTCCCTACTGAGCTCAAAGCCAGACTCCTCTGCCCCCCCTGCCCTCTGACTCAGGAATCAAGCCCAACTAAGCAGGATCAAGCGAAGACGGAGGTCAATCCAGAAAAGGATGACATGCTGGTTCGGAAGCTTCGAGATTATTCCGATCCGAGTCAGCAGAGAGGCCCGTTACCCGGTCACATGGCGCCCTCGGTACCTTCCTCTTGCAGCGAAGGCGACCTGCAAAGGTGGCAGGCAATCAGAGAAGCCTGTCAGCTAAGATATAAGAGGAAGCTTTTGTTAGAGAGGCTAGTGGCTCTGAAGGTGTAGAAGCAGACTGATTTAAAACTTCTGATAATGTCCATTACTATGTACCATTTTAGACTAACAACCCTTATGTCAGATGATACATGATTTATGTTAGATCAAGAATCAGTCAGAGGTTGAACATCTATTCAGCGGTGCTCCTGTGTAAAATTAATAGCTGCTTCTTTATTTCAGCGGATCTCTTTAAAACATGTTGTTACAAGCCACACAGGAGGAGATATTGTGACATTTGCTGTAGAAACACCTTAGAAGGTTTCCTTCTATGGTTCTAGGCGTAGTCCGGTGTCAGGTTCTCACATATCAATAACGTTGAGTGAAAATACAACAGTTTGATAGAATTTATACAAAAACATTGAAACAAAAAGGCATAAGTGATCTAATTGCTTAAATTGGACCATATTGTTATTATCATTACTGCTTTTATTATGGTTTTAATGTTATCTATGACAAACGCTTTTAGGTATTTATTTTGATACATGGACTTAAGGAAAAATATATTATTAAATATCAGCTGCGTTTAGATCATTTTTGCTGAACTGATCATATTTTTGCACAGAATAAAGTGTTTTTGCCATTTGGCTCTAACAGAATAACAGGAATACAACTAACTGATATTAGCTGTATAATTAGTTTGGCAATCAAATCGTTATATAATGCTGTATTTTGCCAATCCTGTAAGTAACCTTTAGGTCCCCTAAGATAATAACATTTTGTCAATATTTAGATGAATGAAGTTATCACTTTATATCATTTTTATTTCCAAGAATTGCTGGTCGTTTTATGTATTATACCACGATTGCATGCAGCAATTACATCTAAAAAAAATTTTTTAATTCTGCACAAATGAGGTAATAACTTATTATATTACTAACAACGTGGCAGTTTGTTATTGGCTATAAAACCCTTTATTACATTTTTGAAAAGTTGTTTTGTTATTGCCTTTATTACATTTAAAATGGGCAAAATGGTCACTTATTTTTTGCTGGTGTTACATTGTTGACAGTCAACTGCTTAACAGGTGTGCTGCTCATAGCTTACAGTACCAGCTGTAGTTTTAAAATAGGATTACCTTAAAAAGAGACTGATTCTGTGTGTTTCTTTATGTGGCTGGATATATTTCGAACTGCCAAATATTTATTGTTCTTGTAAGCGTAGTCTTTTTTTCAGCCAGCTGACCAGCAATGTGCAGTAACAAAAGGAGAGGGGCAGTGCTGAGTTGCTCTATCTATACAGCCAGACAAAACCATACTCTTTCTGCCACGTTCTCTGGCCTCAAAACGTTTTTAAACCAAAGCAATCGTATGAGGGAATATTTTAACAGCTTGAAAGATTTTTAAAACCTTCATCCACCCTGATACAGACAAGTGGCCCGTGACTAGTTTAAAAACACATTTTTCTTCTTATAATGAGAACTAATAGCTTACTATTCTGAGGTATTACAATAAGGTGGTGCATGATGGTTCAGAGGTGCACAGTATTTTCTTTCAAAATGGACTCCCTGGTTGTGCAATAAACTTACTGCTCCTGTGTGTGGTGTGATTCATGAACAAAAACCCCAAATATATCCTTGACCAAAAAGGACTTTGATGGAAAAACTGATCCAAAAATGTGCATTTTTTCTGTCTGAATTTGCCTGTGAATTGCATGTGTATGTATTTTTTTGCTTAATAAAGAAGAGCAAGCAACTTCACCTCTTTGCATTGGAATAAGTTGAATACGATACGTCCATGAGCCGCAAATCTGTCCTGAGTTCAGGGCTTTCATTCCTCAGCTCAAAAGAACTTCACGGCAACATGTAAAACTCGCAGTGCACCAGCAAGACAAGGCAGAGACAAATACAACACCCTGACTGCAACAAACCAGGCAGTTTAATGTTTGCCGACATTAGGGAATATAGAAATTCCCCATGGCTCTGAAACTACATGCAACATGTGGACTCTTTTAGTAAGCAGCACTCGAGTGTTCGCCAAAGCCACGAAATGTGCACACAGCGCAACTATTTAAGATGAGTCAAGCTCATCTGGATTTACTTCACTGCCATGTGTGAAGTTAAGTTTGCTTCATGGAGTCTGTGGTGAGGATGTATGGTTTAGATGAAAATTCAAACTCATTTAGACCTCTATAAATTAAGAAGCTCTACACAGTAGAGTCAGTGGTGGTTCTTGTATAAATTTGCTTCCTCTGGTGCCCTCAATTCATTTAAAATGCAGTAAAATAAGAGATTAGAGGGTGTGTTTCAAAATACAGTAGAGTCCTACACAAAGCATGTAGGTTAGCCTGTCTTTTCTCAGCAGACATTAGGGGATAGCAACTCCGTATTTAAAGTAATCCATAAACGCAATAAGAACCTGTGTAGGGCAGAAGTGACAGCTAAGTTGTAGTTTTTACCTGGTGTTCCTGTGCTTTCCTTTTTAAATGCTGCCCATATTACCCATAGAAGAAAAAAAATGAGGAGACTGTCAAGTCAGCTATTTGACTATCTTCTGTGGGCAGGCAGCTGCAAATTTTAGGTTTTGGCAAGCAGAGTCATGCTTGTATTTGGTATAAATACAAATCAGCTTTAATAAGGAGAGCCTCTACCTGGCCTCAAGCTCTTGACCTGAGTACTGTCAGATTCACTGTGGGACCCCACCCCCCACCCCCCATGCAGAAATGTGACTTTTGTTGTCTGTGATTCTCCCTGGTTCCCCAGACAGCAGCAAACGCAAGAAAGTTCTGATGGGTGAGTTGACGTGGTCTCTCAGTAGTGTGGCATGTTTTGGATTTTCTTGGACCTCTGTCCAGTCGCACCCTGCCTTTTGATCTGCTGTTCTCCCTGTTGTTGCTGCTGACTTTTAACAAGCAATAATAAACACAGGGTCAAGTTCAGGGTGGGGGTGGGATTGAGGGGCTGCATAAAGCTTTTTCTTAAAAAAAACATTTTAAAAAGTGCAGTGTGACCATTATGACTGGTTAGAGGTCTGAACTTTGTATGGAGTCTTTAAAGGACGGCTTTTTTTGTCAACTGTAACCCTTTGGAGACTTTTCCTTTTGTTGCATGATGGTGGGGACATGTTATTAACCTACTAATCTTTTATTACCTTTTTATTGGTGTTTGTGGTGTGTATAGTAACTAACTCTCCATTACATAAAAGTTTAACATGATTTATTTACAGATATGACAGTATGGTAAGAGACGACGCATGCATAAAATGTTTTTAACTGCAGCTTATGAAGTAAGATTGATTTGGATATTAAAAAGGCAAGCAAGATGACTCTTTTTCTCCGCTTTCTCCAATTTTTTTTTATCCCTCAGGAGCAAATCAACGAGCGACATCCAGGTGGACCTCTCAGTCATCCGGCAGAATCGCTTCGAAGAGCTTCAGAAGTACCGCGAGCAGGTTAAAGAGAGCGAGGATAAGTGGCAGGATGTGAGTATATGTGACATTTGTGGTAACTTGCATATTTTAGTGCCTTCCAGAAGTTTTCCAGCTTTTTTGTCACATTACAACCACACTGCAGTGTATTTTAACACAGCTTTCTTAAGTTTTTACAAATGGAAATCTGTCTGGAGACGGTCTGTGAGCATCAACTTTCAAGTCTTACCACAGATTATTTTGTTGAATTTAGATCTGGACTTTGACTGGACCGTTCTAACACTTGCAAATGCTTTCATCTAAACCATTTCATTGTAACTTTGGCTGTATTTGATTGAATACAACACAAGTGAAATTATTAAGTAGGTGACTTCTCAAGGCAATCGTTTGCACTACATTTTACTTTGGTAACTGAGTGAAAGGGGTTTAAAGGGGTTTTAAAATAAATTCAACAAGAACTTCAGGTTTTTATTTGTAAAAAAAAAAGAAGAAGAAAAAAGAAAACTATTCATGATTTTTTCCCCCACTTCTCAATTATACACTTCTTCTCAATAGAATACATTTAAGTTAGTGGGTATAGTGTGACGGAGTGGGGAAAAAAGGCACTGTACACATCCTTAAGGCCATCTTTCCTACAAGTTTTCTGCCTATTAAACAAAAACAAGAAATATGTTTGCTTCTGGCAGAGATAAGGTTGAAGTGAAAGATGAGCACATGATCTCTGAGATTAGTGTTGCAGCGCAGGCAGCTGTCGGGTGAAATCAGAGCTTTTTTGGATTGAAGACAGAGAGGCAGTAACTGGTTGGCGCAGTGCTGCCCTCTGGCTATTGACTGTTCTCATCTGCGAATGTCCCCGTTGGCAAGAACAAGTTGGTTCCAAGAACAGATTTAATATGAAATTATATTATGATGTAATAGAGACGGGAAGTTGTGAAAGAGAAAATGACTTTAATTTAATTAAAGAACAAAGTTTTCGGAAAAGTGATGACAACCAGCAATTATTTACCCTTTTTGTTACTTGATGAGTGATAAAATGAATATTGCATGAAAGATGCCTTTATATACTCACTGTGGTACCTGGCGGCTGTCTGATTGGTGTCACAGCAAAGTAATGGAGTCCTGAAGCAACATTTAGGTCACACAGTCCGCAATCCACAAGGGAAGTGAGTCGGGAGGAGCTTCAGCCTCACAAATAGAACACCTTCAAATGCAGCCCTGTTTTTTTTTGTTTTTTTACTTCCCCAACTTCTCACTCCCACCCTTAGCAGTCCGATACAGCCTGTCGCTTTAACCTAAATCCAAGCTTTAATATGTTAAAGATGTGATGCATGAGGTGCTCTTGGATGTCTGTTCTTCGCAGGACCTGAGCAAATGGAAAAACCGTCGCCGGAGCGTGAACTCTGATATAGTGAAGAAGAAGGAGGAGCGGGAGAAGATAGAGCAGATCACGTACAGCGGCGACAGAAGGTCCAAGACCTTCAAGGAGATGCAAGAGGAGAGGTGAGAAAAAAAAAAAAAAAAACCCATAGCTGATCAGGTAGCTGAGATAGTCCAAGGATATTGCATCAGGGTGTAGTACTGCTTAATGAATTTGTTCCTCTTTTGCACCTTTTTACCCTCAGAGGGGGGGAACTTTACTAAGGTAATAAAAGGCAAAATTGTCTATGGGGCGTTCTGTGCTGTTAAAGAGAGACTGCGTGATTGTTTTCAGTGTGCAAATCTGTCAGTATGAACCGGTTCATTGTGGCACATATCTTCCCGTCATGCCCACCTACCCTCATCTGTAATGTTGCAGATTACTGACCAATTCAAGCCACCTTCCCACTCACTGCCCTCATATTCTCCTTCTCTGTTCCATCCCCAGAGAAAATAAAGGAAAGAACAGCATTGGTGCTCGTTTCTCATCTCTCTCTTACTTTGATGACGACGAGGACGTATTTGAGAAATCTGCAGTACGCGCGCCTACTCGAACGGCACTAGCCAGAAGCTACACCATCGACACTCCTTTATACTCATCAGAGCCCTCTAAGCCCTCTCTGAAAAGTGAGGACCCCCCAGCCGCTTCCCCACCCACTCGCAGATCACCTTCACCTGCCACTTCGCAGACAACTGTGGACAGTCCTGCAGTCAGAAACTCCACCGCCAGCACCACCACCATCACTCCTGCCAACCACAGCTCCTACAATCCAGCAGCTGAACCCACACAGAAGGGTCCAGCACAGGAAAGCGCAGCTGTAACAAAAACAGAGGAGGCTACAAGGGACATCGCCCCCCTCTCCTTCACCACCACCACCACACAGAAAGAGCCGCAGCCAAGGCCCTCATTGTTAGGAACACAGGCTGAGGTGGAGGCCCCCTCCTCTAGTTCTCTGAACAGACAGCAACCACAGTTCAGCCCAATGGAACCTAAGCCTCCCACCATGTCTCGGGTTTCGGCCTCTCTCCCCAGAAGCTACCAGAGATCGGATAGCGCGCGGCTAACTTCAGTTGTTGCTCCAAGGCCCTTTGGGAGCCAGCCGTCCCGCATCTCCTCTCTTTCCAGAGCGTACACAGTAAGTACAACAAACTGTACCAGGCACATACAGGTGTATTAAATTAGTATTGTATCATATAGATTATCTATTACATAGATTTATTCCACAAAGAGTGGTTAGTCCTTTTTTTTTTAATATAATTCTGACTTACATCTAATGAGAAACCAAAATTCAGTTTCTGTGAAAGATTTAACATTACTTCTGAAAAAGGATTTTGGAAAAACGACAATTATTG
This sequence comes from Valencia hispanica, assembly GCA_963556495.2. NCBI lineage: Eukaryota > Metazoa > Chordata > Actinopteri > Cyprinodontiformes > Valenciidae > Valencia > Valencia hispanica. The sequence continues at coordinate 36,675,481 of OY747707.1, read as the reverse complement.
TGTATTGTAATTTAGAGGATTATTAAGGTAAAGTTGAGTGGAAGGAAAACGTGTTGTAGAAATAGTTGCACAAGCAGCAGAGCTAACAGCAGCCTTGACAGGACTGTGAAGCTCAGGAGAGATTCACGTCACTTCCTCTCGAGGAAAATGAGTGACACCAGACCCAATAATGCAGACAAGGTGACGGTCGCTATTAAAGCAACCTTAACCTTGCTTCCTTGCCACCTCAGCCATTGTTGCTCTGACTGTGTGTTTCAGGTTATTATCTTGTTGGAAGGTGAATATCCATCTCAGTCTCAAGTCTTTTGCAGCCTCAAAAAGGTTTCCTGCCTGGATTTCCATCTATTTAGCCCTATCCGTCGTTAGCTTTGCCACTACCAAATTAGCTTATTAGCTCCATGACATGCCACATTGATACAGTAATTCATGCAAAAAGAGCCCCAACCAAGTACTTTTAAACACTTTACAATTGTTAAAAAAATTTATATAAATAGCATCATACTAGATTAATAAGATAAATCCTAGTAAAAGTATTAGAAGGACATTACAAAGGAGTTTGTTAAACAATAAGCAGCCCAGCTGTACTTATTTTACATTAATTTCTAAAAAGTCGCTCTGACTCTTCATGTATTAATCCTGGACAGACGGACGACTCCCACAAAGGCGTCAACGGCAATGTGGATGTTTCTAAGAAGTTGTCAGTCCCGAGCCGGTATCATCAGTACATGACCTCAGAGGATGAGGCCCAGTCCAGTTCTGTACACAGCAGTGAAGAAGAGGAGGAGGAGGAAGAGGAGAATATCTCAGCAAAGGGCCTCTCCTCCATTCAGAGCATCAAATCTGTCCCACCTCCTGTCAAGAGTGAAGTCCCAGTCAATTCTGCTTCTGGCAAAGAAACCAGCAAGGTACTGGGATTTCCTCTACTGTTAATTTTAGAAAAGGAAAAATCTGTTTTAGACTGACCGTGTTAACAAAGATGTTTTGTTTTTTGTTTTTATCGTACAAATGAAGTGAAGCTAAAATACATTTATCTTCAGTTTTTCTGCTGTTAAAAACCTTGAAGGGCTTTGCAAGAGAGACTAAAGTGGAGCAGCAAACTTATCATTTCAGAAGCTTTTCTGGCCAAGCAAAGTCTGCAAATACAATTTGATCTGACGTATTGATGTGCCTAAAGGTAGTCCACATTCCTGCTGCTACTCACCTGCTGTTGTGGGGTTTCCAGGAGAACTTCTGTGAGATGCGAATCAGCCTGAACCAGAAGCCCAACAGCAGCCGAGACTTTGGTTTTCAGGCTGCCTGGGACTCGACAGGAGCTCGGGTCACATCCATCCAACCAGGTAATACGACACAGTTAAGGCCGAACCTTTAACTTTCCAATGAAAACTCACCATAGACCCTGCATGCAGTGTTTGTATGTTATAAAAACTGTGTGGCATGTTCCCAGTGCTGCAAAACAGAACACTGGTGATTTGGTTCTGTTTTATCTCACACCTAAACACTTTTTGTTAGGCATTAGCCATTTTTTTTGAGTCCACTGCAGTTGTGATGCCAGAACCGTATGTAGGGCAACGTCTATCTGGGTCAGATCTGTTGGGCCTGAGCCTCTCTTTTCTACTGCAGCTCCCAACCAGCACTGAACAGTAGGCCATGTATTTTAAGTTATACTGACAACCCACATCAGCTCATAAAACCTGCTCCACACTCTTCTCATATAAGCTGGATTCTGTCCATATGCATGTATTCTTTATTTTTTTTACCTAATGGTTTTTTATTTTTTGTCTAAAAGAATGACCTTTAGTGACCTACATGTGTTTATTGCAGTTTGTTGATAAGGAAACATAAGAAAGAGAAGGTTTTTCCCTACAAGATCAAGTAACAGACATTGTATGCAACATTTAAAGTACATCTATGCAGTTGGTGGGAAAAGTCCATCTTAGGAAATATTTCAATTTTCTGTTTCCCTGGGGTACATATATGTCATGTCACACGGGGGCCCATTTCTCTCATCCACTTCTCAAACTTTTAAAGACAACTTCCCATTCAAGTAGAGCAGACTTGTTGGTCTTCATAACTCAGTCCCTTGCTGAACTTGCTCACATCTACAGTCAGAGATATATATTTTAAAGCTTTTTGCACGACTGAAACAGTGACAAACATGTCTAGGTAGGAGTTTATCTTGCCACTACACTCGATGAGAATGATTTTAAGGGAGGTTTAAAAAAAAAAATCTGGAGGAAAAGCGGCCATCTTGGGGTCACTGAGTCTCCATGACAATCATTACGAGCTATCTACTTTCGAGGTGGTTGTGTAGGAGTGTTGGTTAAAGCCTGTCATCACAAACACTAACAGGTGGAGTTTGCTAAATTCTCCTGGGGATTTTAACTTTGCTTACTTTGAGCAGATCAGACTAAGACTGAGCTTTTTATGAACAAACATTGCTGATCAGTTTGTCTTGAAACCAGGAATGGATACGTTGAAAAGCTCTTCAACTGTTAAGAACGACCAAGGATGTATAATGCTGTGGGTCTGTTTTACTTCCAAAGGCCCTGGGAATGTTGTTAGATTGCATTGGAATAGCAAACTCGTATAGTGAGTCAGATCTGGTGGGTAGGTCCTTATTGGGTCTTTTCAAAACGTAAGACTCAAACATCAAATCAGAAAGGATTAAGTAGACACAAAAGGAAATTTCTTCAATGGGCTTCTCAGTGGCGTGACCTAAACTTGTAAAAGAGGGTAAAAACAGGACCCAGGATTATGAGCTATCTAAATTGGGCAAAGAGGAATCATCAAAGATCCCTCTCTCAGAGGGCTTCATCCTTGTAAAATGTTAGGAAAATGTTAAGTGCTGTTCGATTGGGGAAAATGGGGCTTCTAAAAAGGGCAATTAACTTTTTCTATATCTGTGTTTGGGAGAAAACCAAACATGGATGCGTCTACTGTTCAGCTGTCATAGTTAAAGATGCTCGTTTAGTTTATTGATGTTTGAATATGACCAGGAACACTAGACCAGATGAATTTGCAAAGCCGGGACTGTTCTGACATCAATTATAAAAGCTTTGCTTTTTGGAATAAAGCCGTTTGCCCTTTAACCTTCAGGTAGCTCGGCTGAGATGTGCCAGCTGCAGGTTGACGACGAAGTGCTGACGGTGAACGGGCTCAAGGTGGCACAAATGAGTTACGAACAGTGGAAGTCCAGCTTGGAGGAGTCCTTGCAGAAAGGCAGTCTGGTCATGGATGTGCGCCGTCACGGCCAGAACAGTGAGTCATCTCTACGTTGTGTGTGTGTGTGTGTGGGTGGGTGTGTGTGTGTGTACATGTATAGCTATACTTGTGTGGACCAACCTTTGACAGGCCACCAGCCTTGTGCGGACATTTGTAGTTGTGAGGACGTTTTGCCTGGTCCCCACAATGTTTAACAAGCTATTAAACTTTACTAGTTAGGTTAAGAGGTATGGTGTGAATTAGGTTAAGGTTGGGGTTAGGCATGTATCAGTAATGGTTAGGTTTAGGGAAAGTGTCTGGGTTAGGCATAGTAAAATCAATGGAAGTCAATACAATGTCAACACAAGTATAGCAAGACGTGTGTGTGTGTGTGTGTGTGTGTGTGTGTTTGGTTGTTGTGAGTGCAAAGAGACTGAACATGAAGGAAAGGTTCAAGGGTTACTCTCCTGGACTGACAATGCTGCTTAAGCTCTGGGCATTGCTAAACTGTTTTGACACTTTAAATTGGTCCGTAAAGTACTGTGAAGTGATCCATGAATGATATCATGACAGCTAAATGATGAAGGACCTGCTGAGGGAGGGCTGGATGTGTTCTCACCTCTGTTGTTTATTTTCCTTTTCCTCCTTTTTCCTTAAAGTTTTCTGGTTAAACATGGCCATGTTATGTCTTTTTTCCTGTTCTTTGTTCTCTTTGCTTTTCATTTTTTAGTATCCATAAAACATTTTTCTCTTGAGAACTAACCCTGCTCAGGTCCATGGTAATGTTAGTTTGCAGTCTTTTATCAATATCAGTGTCATCTTAGAGAAGACCTAAACCACCCAGAGTAGGTCACTGGAACTAACATAAAAGACTTGTTTTTTTTTATAGTTGAGTAAAGCCCATTTATTGTAAGCGTATTAGTAATATTGTTTGGGTTTATGACTTCATTGGGCTGCATGGCTGGGGAAGGTGGTTTCTCTGTCGCCCCCTGCTGCTCTCTACAATAACACTATAACAGCACCCCTTGTTCCCCTCTGCTTTATAGCGGTGTGTGTGTACATTCTGTTTCCAGATGTTGGGGTTCACATTGACAGATTCATGCACTCACACACACTTACATGCACCAATCATGGGTTTATCTCCTAGTACACCATCTACTCTTTTTTTTTGCCATTGCATTTACTGCAAGCAGACTGGGACAGAGATCAACCTTCCCTGCCATTTAAAAGCCATAAGACCATCAATCTGACCAGTACGGATCATCCGATACTTCTAGGTTCTCCTCAGACAAAGACCGTCAACTCCAGCCTGGATTTCACTTCACATACAGTCACAGAAACGGTGCTGGCTAAAGAGCCCCCCCCTCTTCCTCTTGTGGTAAGTGACAACAATATCCAGTTGGTTGATTTGGGTTTAAGCCATTTTTATTTCAGTATTATCTAGAGATGCAGTGATCAGAGTTTTGTGGCCAATCTTGAATTCGGCAAACCTGAAATGTGCTAGTTGTACTGATTTCTCTACAAAAACTGGAATTAATCAAATGTAAAATATTTTTTCTTACCTTCCACCTGATTGGTTAATTATTAAAATTTTGGATAGATGCTGTGTCACTCCATGTGTGAGTGAGGAATAACTATAAAATAGAACTTTCTTATTTTAAAATAAAGACAGAATCATCAATGTTTACATTTTAAACTGTCTTTAGCATAACAGTTAGCATTACGAACTGTGAAATATAGTCTCTGTTAGCAATCTGTTAGCACTTAGCTATGTTTGCTGATTGGAAAAAGATCTGATTTCTCAATTTCCAGCCGGCCGTTCACCCATCGGGGACAACTGAGCTGAAAATTATCCAGTGTGTTTGGTGTTCTTCTAGTATTTTTCCTCATTAAGTGACACTCTTATGACCTTAAACCTTTCCCTGCAGGACGTGGCTTCAAACAGAGTTAATGGGGACTTCCGAGACGAAGCAGTGACCATGAGGAACAAAGGTAAAGAAAGAGCAGTGCTAAATGTCAGAAAGGTTATGTAATTGTTCACTGAGATCATTGCAAAGCTGTAAAAAATGCACATAAACCTTGACCAGCAATGTAATTCATGACCATGTGTTGTTAATATTCAAAACGGTCGAATTTGTTAGTAAACCTTGTAAAGATGTGTAAAAAGCCTTTAGATAGGTTCACTTTTTTACTGGGTAGCATAATCTCATGCTGAAAAAAGTAGAAAAATCCAGGCTTTGGTTTGAGTAGATAAATTTAGTGGCCGGTAAAAATCCCACTTTTCAAAACAATTGCTTTTAACAAGGTGGCATAGTTATTGGTAGCCTCGCCCGTTAATTATTTGTTAACCTCCCAGATGCCAGTAAAACATCACTGAGTTTTTAAAAAGATTTCACAATGCTGGACATTTGACCTTACTTGTTTACATGATCTTTCAGAGTCCTGCGTCACTTCTGCCCGAATAGCGTAAAAAGATTAGGATTGAGTTGGGAATTGTTTCAGTCTTGATTCAGTTATGTCAATAAGAGTCGTTATGCTGTTGAAAGATCCAATAAGGATATATTTTCAGTTTTCTGACTGAGAACACCAAATTTCTTGCATCCTTTTAAAATAGAAATATGCCCACATCATCACAGATCCGCCACCATACTTAACAGTTTGCATGAGGGGCTTTTTTATATATTTCTCTGGAATTTTTAGGTGACAATAATTGTTCAATCTGTGATTATTTTATTTTTTTCAAAAGCGTATTTTTTTTCTTTTTTTTTTCTTTTTGCTATGGAATAAACAAACTTAAACCAAAGGTCAGGTTTTTTTCTGATTTTTCAGCTTGAGATTACCCTTTACATAGCGTACCAAAAAATCTGTCTGCATCTGTAAATGCAGTTTCCTCAAGTTAAACTAATTTCTCTCTTCTGCTGTGTCTCACTTAACCCTGTTTTCCGTTTTTCACATAGAGTCAGACCCAATATCATTGAAAAACTTAAAACGGAGGTCAGAGTTTTTTGAACAAGGTAAAAATCAAAAAGAAGAACCGACCGAAAGAAATGTATGTGGTTCCTATAGTGCTGACTCTGACTTTTGTGTATTCTGATGGCTGATTTCTCTGTGCATCTTTTCTGTCTGAATTCATCTGGTTACCAAGTCGGAGCTGCATGTTTTCCTGTCCGTCTCTGACTTTTGTTCAATTGATAAAAACAGCAACCTCCTCCCAGGGTTCCTTTTTTTATTCTTGTCCGTTTTCTTGTCTGGTATCGAAGCTTAACCCCTGTGCCCCTTCCCTTCCTCAGGTGGCTCAGGGTCCAGTGTCAGTGCGCTGCTCTACCTCTGTGGTAAACAGGGTTCATTGTGTGCCGTGAAGTCCTCACCTTTGCTTGGTACAACTTGGGATACTGACAACCTGTCGAAACCTAAACAGTTTTGTCATATTTTCCGTCCAACTTGATGCCCATTAAAAGAAGGGATATAAACAGACTTTTCAAGCGGGGTATTTTGCTCCTAAAGTTTTGCAGCATCACAGTATCCCAACATATACCAACCACAAAAGCACATCCCTTGAATCCTGTTGCATTTGTGGTGTTACAGAGATTAACACATGGCTGTGTTTTAAGCATTCCTGACATGCACGTCTTGAAGTGTCTGTCTGCTGCTTCTCTTTTTGTTGTTCCTGCTGCTGCATGCATATTGCTGATTTAAGCTTGTTTGATCACAATTTTGCAATCAGTTTAGTGATTCTCCACTCAGAAATATGGAGATTACATCAGGCGCAGATGTCAATACCGTATGTTTGGGATCTGCTACGAAGAGAGTGGATGAATGTTAATCAGTGAAAATTTGACCTATGGTTCTTTGAGGCTTGGTGGAAACGTTAATTGCTGTTTTGGTTTAAATTTTGATTTTTAAACACAAATCAACATGTTTTAATTAAACTGATACGTTAATGAGCCATTTGTCTGGATAATTACATATTCTCAAGCCTCAGGTTAACTTGTCTATTTACATGTACCGCATTGCTCCGCCTGTGCATGCCTCAGGTATTGACTCAATGTTTTTTCTTTTCCAGGAGGATCAGAGTCTGCAATGCCAGATGTGAGTAGTGTCGGCGCATCACAGGAAATTTTCTCCTATCTGTTATTTTTATTCCTTTACCATGACAACATTTGTGGAAGCAGACTGTGTCAGTGAAGCCCAGACACACTTTTAAGCCTTTCACATGATATTAGTTGTTCAGTGCCTTGTATTTATACCCCATGTACAGCTTTTGCGCTACAACCACAAACTTCATTGTATTTTAAAGGGACTATATGCTATTTTCTGAAATTTAAACTCGCGCCGGACACCTGTGGCCAAAAAACGGAACTGCTCTTCCTTTCTGCTCACTCTCGCGGGGCGCGCTCGTACGCCGGTCGCTCTCAATCTTTGATCTTTTCCGGGCACTTGTCAGGGGTTTAACTTTTTTAGTCTTATGTGGAGTTACTGTTGGTGTCAGAGTTGTCCTAGGTATCTTCTGTGTATTCGCACAATCCAATGAACTGCTTGCGAGTGCTGACGAGCGGTGGTGGCAGAGTGATCTGAAACATCTAACATGAACGCGCTTGATGTCACATCCGCAAACAGCGCGGGAAAATCCGACCCGACAGAAAACAGAAAAAATTGAATACAGGCTTATAGGTGCACCCACTGTGAGCTGACAAGGTGTCAGTATGGTCATCAGGAGATGTTTGAGTCATAAATGGTCAAATAAAAAGGCTATTGTTAAGTTTATTTTAGGGGAAAAGTTGCATATAGCCTCTTTAAAGCTTTTTATGTAATAAACCAACACAAAGTAAAGCATAACTGTGAAGCTGAAGAAACGTGATATTTGGTTTTTAAAGTTCTTAGAAACAAAAATCTGAAAAGACTAACAGATATATTCAGCCCCCCTACTACATGTAGCGGAAAACTAAAACTAATATTACCATGAAACATGGTGGTGGCAGCATCATTCTGCGGGGATGCTTTTCTTCAGCAGAGACTAGGAAGGTGGTCCAATTTTATGGGAAGATGGATGGAGTTCAACACTCCAAGAAAATGCGTTGGGTGGAGTGCACATAATGTGCACCATAATGTGTTTCATTCGTAAATGTGCAGGCTGCGTTGTTAGTTGGACTGTTGCTTTGAAGCAATAAGGTCCTGGGTTCAGATCCTGTTATGGGAGTTTTAATGTTCCCCAAATGCATGCGTGTGTTCTTTCCAGGTACTCCTCCCAGAGTCCTACAACATGACTGTTAGGTCTCTAAACTGCTCTTTAACACACACTGGGGGCTTCATGCTGACAGGACAAAGTACTGGACTCCAGCCTTAGATAGTTTTATCTGAATTGTCAAACCTTCTGAACTCAACAAGTTTGAAAAAGATTCCTAGGTGCCACACCATGAAGTGTCAGCTGGCGGTCTGTGTTGTCCAGTAGAAACTAAAAGGGGCGTGTATTTTTTATTTTTGGCATCTGACGCCGCTGATGTGCATTGCCCGTTATAGGTCGCAAAAGACCCAAAACTGTGACAAAGGTTCACCTACAGCCAGAATTGTAATGGTATTTAGGTCAAAGCATAGTCATGTGTTAGAATGCCCCAGTCAAAGTCCAGACTTAAATCCAACTGGGAATTTGTGGCAAAATCTGAAAACTGATGTTCACTGATTATCTCCATCCAACCTGACTCAGCTTGAGTTATTTTGCAAAAAAGAATTGACAAAAAATTTCAGTGTCTAGATTTTTAAAACTGGCAAAGAAAAAGCCCAAAATTGTATTTGTAGTATTCCTTCAGGGGAGTTAAATTAGAACGTACACCTCATTTATGAAAACCATGTATCATTTTCTGTTTACTTTTACAATTACGCACTACTTTGTGTTGGTTTATCTCATTAAAAACAATAAAATCCATAAAACGTTCTGAATGTAACATGAGAGAAAAGTTCAAGGGATTTAAATACTTTTGCAAGGCACCATCTTTAAAAGTCTGTTCTAACAATTTTTGCTGCAGTCGTACTGTGCAGTGTGGTACTATTAATCCCTCGGTAGTTAAACCAAAAATAGGTATTTTAATGCCCTGCGGCTCCTGATTGCAATCATTGCTGTAACAACTGATTGCATTTATTTTCAGATTAACTTGTTTCTGTTGTTGGAGAAAAACATGATGTTAACCACAATCTTTTTTCCTGTAACCGAATGAAGTTTATGTTATCCTTTCGGTTCTGGTGATCAAACTTTCTGTTTTAATTTGGAGATCGACTAGTTTTGTACCACTGAGATTTAACCTTGCATGAACAAAAACAGTAATATATGGAATGAGCTTAAAGATTTAAACAGTAGGTTTAAACTGTCTTTTAATACAAAGATTGAAAGTTCTTTAAGACTTGAAACACAGACAGATTTACAGAAATCAAATTTTAAGAATCTAGTTTCTGTCAGAGACACGTTTTTAAGGATAAATATATAAAGTAGTGAAGGTGTTTCTTTTTCCTGATGATTTTTGGTGTCTCCAGATCCCTGTTCCTCCAATCACTACCACTTCCTCCAGCCGCTGGTCGTGGGACCCAGAAGAAGAGCGCAAGAGACAAGAGAAATGGCAGAAGGAGCAAGAGCGCCTCCTACAGGTTTGTAGGCAGCATATTGGTATAACCATTCAGTTTCAGTAAGAATATCAACTGAAATAAATATAACTTAGATTTTATTTAACTAATACATTTTTATTTTTTTACATTACCTGTTAGATTCCATTTGAAACTGATTGTACATAGCAAAGAACCTTCATTGGAAAATAAACAAAGAACAGATTTTAAGCCTAAATGATAAGCAGTCTGAGCTGAAAACAAGAGACCATCATATCTCCATGCTATTATATATCCATGATACTTAACAGCCTCTTTGAAGCTGGAAGAATCTGACCATTTTTCTGAGGGGATATTTCCTGATTAATCTCAGAGGGCTTCTTGCTCCAGTGGTCGACATTACCAAACGGCCTGATTTCAAGATGTGCCGGGACTCATTCTGGCAACGTTTAATAGTTTAATAGTCAGAAGAGGATTCTCTGAGTGATTACATGAGATATGGGTGACCTCCATATCCATAAACCCTTCAGTAGGCTGTGTACTATAAAGTCTATACCTATTCTTTCCGTTGCAAGGAGCAGTATATACAGTGTGTTGTAAAAGTATTCACTCCTCTTTGACTTCTAAGCATGTTGTCATATTACAACCGCAAACCTCAGTGTATTTCTTTGACATTTTATGTGACAGACCAACAGAGTGCAGTGCAAAATTGACATGAGGAAAGAAAATGATTCATAGCTTGTTTTTTTTGTTTTTTACGGTTAACAAATGACTACCTGAAAACTCTGGGGTGCAAATGTATTCAGACCTATTTACTCTGTTACTTCTTAATAAAATCACTATATTAGTCAATAGAGGCGACCTCTGGGTGTTATAATCTCAGTGTAAATCTAGCTGTTCTGTAAAGGTTTGTGAGAGAATATTAGTAAACAAACGGTAAAGACCAAGGAACATAGCAGACAGGTCAGGGTGAGAGCTGAAGAGAAGCAGAGTTAGCTTGAAAAACAATAGCAATGTGGAGAACATTAGATGATATGGAAGCTTCTTGGATTCAACTGAAAAAAAGTAAAAAGGCTCTTTTTTTAATTAATGAGATCGTTTCTGCAAAAACAATTATAGGATGTATTTTTCTGAATTAGTGTAATAATTATGAAAATAAATAAATAAAGTAATCCATCTCAAGTGCTTTTACAAGATGATGATCTGTGCCTGTAGGCATCATTAATTGGATTAGTAAGAGGAACTCAAACATGCCCCGTTTGTTGTTTAATCCATTTTTACTTTATGTTGGGCTAGAGACACTGGAAAATACTCTTGTCTCTATACTATGTAGATAGGATTACTATTAGTATGTCGATTCGTCATCCTGAAGAATTTGAGCCTGTTCCATTGGATAATCTGGATGTGGGCGTGGCCATGTTTCTCCAGGGCCAGTTGGCTAGATATGCAATGCTTATGGCATGGCACGGGTTTTTTTCTGCCCCCCCCCCAACAGTTTATCTTGTTAATTTAAAAAAATGAACTTTGTTGTTGTAAAAATGATCTCATTAATTCAGAAAAGCAGAGATTTCAATATTTTTAAGTGAATGAAATATAATTATGTAAGATGAGACCATCTTTTTTTGTGTGCCCTTGATGTATTCCCATGGTGACACACGGTGGTGGCAGGGGCATGTTGCAGTTCAACTTTTTGTTCAGCACAGGAAAGCCAGTCTGCAAAAAGTGGTTTTATAAAGTATTGACTGATATTAATTACATGCCATTCTTTAGATTTTTGTTTGTAATTTTTTTTTAATCCATTTATAATTTTCCCTTCTTTTCACAGTTTCACACTAGTTTGGGTTTCTAGTTCTTGGAAATAATATTTCAATGAAACACATTTCAGTTTGTTGTTGTAATGTCACCAAATGTAAACAGGTTCAAGGGATATAAATACTTTTGCAGGACACTGTGTATTTTTTGTTTGCCAACGGTTGTTTGTGCATTAAAAGACCTCTCTTACTGTCAGGAAAAATATAAGCGTGATCAGGAGAAGCTGCAGGAGGAGTGGTTCAAGGCTCAGCAGGAGATTGACACAAGCGTGGGACACCAACAGGTAATGGAAGTATTATATTAAGAGCTACGGACCGCTGCCTGAAATATTGTCTGAATTGTGCTAAAAGGGAGGCAATTATTCATGAGTCACAGTGGAAAATCGGCCAAATGTATCCAAAAAGCTTTACTGAACAGAAATCCTGTAATTATAAAACCATTATGTGGCCTCACAATCTTGTATTTGGCTTTTAAAAAGCAGAACCGTTTCAGATAAAAGGATGTAAAAAATAATAATAATAATAAGGTGAGAACACGGTTTAGTCATGTGCATGTCTACAAGATCCAAGCCATCTAATGGTTCAGCAATAATTACTCTTGATTATATTATGATTTTTAGTGTTGAAAATATTATTGTTAAATGTTAAGGAATTTGTAGAGTTTATTTACCAAGTGTCTCCTCCTAGTGGCAATAAGGATGGAGTCACTAAAGGCCATCGTGTGTTTTAATGCTTCTCCTCATGTTCTCGTTCTCTCCAGCAGCCTGGGAGTCTCCAGGTGAACAGCCCTCACTCGCCCCCATCTTCTCTCCAACAGCCCACACTGTGGGAAGAGGAAGAGAGGCAGAGGAAAGTGGAGCAGGAGCGCCAGCGGCAGGCAGAGGAAAAGAGGAGGAGGGAGGAGGAGGAGCAAGAGCTCCAGCGACTCCAGGAGGAGAGGAAGAGGAGAGAGATGCAGGAGGAGGAGGAGAGGAAAAAAAGGGAAGAGGAATTGAGAATGCAAAGGATGAGAGAGGAGGAGCTAAAGAGGAAACAGGAGGAGCAAAGGAGGAGAGAGGAAGAACAAAGGAGGAGAGAGGAGGAGAGGGAAGAGGAGAGGAAGCAGCAGCAGGAGGCCGCAGAGCAACAGCGCAGGCAGAAAGCCTTCGAGCAGCAGAGATGGTCAGTTCCATAGAGTTGCTGCTCCTCCTGTGCTGTCCTAACACGTTAACGCACACATCCTCATGTCATTTGATGCGCTTTATGTGTGCATTAACATATCTGCAACTAATGCATTCGCTGTGCTTTACTCCCCCCTGCTCCCGTCATCCCACCTGTTTGTGCACACTGCTGTTCACCAAAGGGCTGCTGTCTCCCACGACTATGACAGTGCTCAGCCTCCACTGTCCTTTACTGACAGGTCAGTGCTGCACTGGTTTGTCAACTGTTCCTGATGCCAGACTCCTCTCTGTTAGCCCACAACATCATCACGCTTTATTTCCCGCCTATTCGCTCCATAGTCCACTAACATGTTGTTTATATGGCATATTACATAAGATCCACCCATCCATCCACCCTACATACATACATATCTGGTCATGTGTGTGTATATATATATATATATATATATATATATATATATATATATATATATATATATATATATATATATATATATATATATATAAAATATATATTCATCTTTTCCTCCATCCATCCAAACTACATCCATCAATAGTCATCTTTTCATCTATCCTTTTATTCACCCATCCCTTAGGCCTATATTTCTGTGCAGTTTTTGCCATTATTGTATTTAAGACTCAAAGCTCTACAAGGAAAACTTTTGCTGTATTCATAGCGAACTATGCTTTAAAAACTGTCCCAAAAAAATAACAGAGAACCAATGAGGATTGTAAGCATCCCATAGGTTTTTATTAGTATTTTAAGATTAATCTGTATTAATTTCTTTGTTTGACAGGGCAAAATCCCAGTCGTCTCCCCAGCTCGATGAGGACGACAAGCCTCAGAGGAGAGGTCAGTTTGCCTCCCTTACTTCATCATGCAGGTTGTTTTCTGAATGACTCCATGTAGGTGTGTTGTTGCACAGAAGGCATAGGTGTCTGTGTGTGAGCCCTGTCCTGCTGTATGTAGGTGTGCTTTGGCAGCCGGAGAGCACAGCTCCCAGGCACCTGGAAGAGGAGTTGAGGATTCCACGTAATAAACGAATCCAAAGCCAGAGGGCTGCATCAGAGCTGGAATGGAGAAACTACCTCAGAGCACTGAGATACGCAGAGGCAGAGAGAGGTTGGCTTCGCCCTGGAAGCTCCACCACCTCTGTTTTTTGTTTTTTTTATCAATCCCTTCCAGTCTTCCTCCATTATGATCAACTGATTTGTCGTTTCACTAAATCAAAACTTACAGCTGTTTGATTTACATTGGACTGACTAAATGGCACATTAACCAGTTGGCTTGCACTTAAAGTGACTCAATCGCTGCACTTGAGGCACAACAGAAGCGTATTGATTGCAACAAAATTACTTTCAGATCAGTGTGGGTTTTTTTTCCTTGCATGATTGAAGTTTGATTTGTACAGCACATTGGAAAAGTTTTCATACCCCCTAAAGGGTTTAGCATTTTGTCGCATTAAAGAGCTATAATCCTCATTGTCTTTAATTTGATTTTTTAGAGATAGATCAACACAAAGTAGTTCATAACCGTGAAGTGAAAAGAAATTAGGTTTGATAGATAACATTAATGAACAGACCACATAAAAAAGCACAAAGAAACAGAGCAGTGATAAAGTGTTAGAGACATTTAAAGCAGGGTTAGGTTATAAAACAATATTCCAAAATTTGAACATCTCACAGGGAACATTTTAACCCATCAAAGTAAAATGGAAAGAGTACTAAACCTACCAAGAGGTCAGACAGAGAAAGTATTAGTCAGCAAAGCGGCCACAGCTTTCAAAAGACTTGTGACTGGGGTGGAAGTTCAGCTTCCAGAATGACCATGACTCTAAATACACAAACAGAGCTACAAAGAATAGTTTCGATCGAAGCGTATTCATGTGGCAGAATGGCCCAGTCAAAGTAGAGAGCTGAGAATTCGTGGCAAGACTTTAAATTGTTGTTCGCAGATGCTCTCCGTCCAATCTGACTGGGTTGAGCTATTTCTTAAAGACGGTTGGGCAAAAATTTCAGTATCTGTGCAAAGCTGCAAAGAAAGACAGTTCTGCAAAGTCTTGACTCAGAGGCTTTTCTTTTCACAATACAAATAAAAAATACATATAATTTTCTTTCCAATTCACAGTTAGGCACCACTTTGTCTCTATTAAATATAGAAAGATTTGTGGTTATAACATGACCAAATATGACAAGGTTTAAGGGATATGAATACCTTTGTGCGCACTACGGTTGCTGCTGCAATATTTTAGATAATAAATTCATATTTTGTCCAAAAAAAATAAAAATGTGTCTAATAAAAAAAGCCCTAAGCATAGTTACTATGTTTATCTCTCCTCGGGATGCAGTGACAGGAAGCGGAGCTCCTGACCAGAAGAGTCAGCAGTCGCTGTCGCAGGCCGAACTGGAGCGGCAGCAGATCCTGAATGAGATGAAGAAGAAGACTCCGCTCTTGACGGACAGCAGCTGGATCCGTCAGCGCTCCGCTAGCACGGCCATCAGCAAGGACAGCGACGTGCCACCTATGCGCAGGTAGATAACCCATCTCTCAAGGTGCTGGTTTGGCTCTTTACCTTTACTAATGCCCTGGGTGCTGAAGCTGAAACATTTAATAGTCTGACTCCCACACTGACAATGATTCGGCACATTTGGTATAAAACTGAAAACAGTTGGTGGTCAGATTGTTTTATTTCTTCAACTAACGTCCTAACAGGGGGGGTGTGGCATGGGTTGGCTTTGCAGAGGGGAATCTCTTGACAACCTGGACTCCTCCTACGACTCTCGGCGCTCTTCGTGGACTCCCAGAAGCAGCTTTTTTGCCCCAAACTACTCTCGGCCTTATTCTGGCTACTCTGGCAGCTCTTCTTTTTACACCGGCGTGTCGGGGGCCCGCCGGCCCGTCTCCTCCACTCTACCCCCCTCTTTCTCTATGGGCTCCCTCCGAGGTGGGGCAGGAACCTACCCAGCCCCTTGGTCCCGTCCATCCCCCTCCCCCTCTACTCCGTCACCAACCGCCTCACCGGAGCCCACGTCTGAGGCCTATCAGCAGCGGAACAGGTAATAACTAACAGCGCCAGTTTCTTAAGTCCCCCAGCAAGCTGCCTCTACCTGACTACTGGTGTACTGGGTTGTAAATTGTTTAACTATGAGGTGAGGACTGGTTTCAAAGGGTGTTCTGGATCCTTCTCTATATACTTGTCAAGATACTATTCTGATTATTAAGTTTGTTTTTATTCACAGTTTTTGAGTTCACTCTCAACATGCTTTGCAGAGGTGCTTCATATCAGGTTGCAACAAAATTAACATTCATTTTTCTCCCATATACATTTTATTGCTGTCAAATATACAGTTCCGGTCAGAAGTTTGCACCAACTCATCCTGGGTGTGAATCTCGTGTTATTTAGTTTTGTAAGCGTGGATTTGAACTATTAGTTTTTTTAGGAATCTCAAATTAACAATAAAAAACCAGACTTGCCGCACAAGTGGGAATTTCTTGTGGAGTTCCTCTAAGACAAACCGGCTCAAAAATATACATACCTACTCTGATGTATTCATGCACCAGGACTGATATTTGGAAGAATGTCTATTACCAAATGGCAGAAAAGAGACACAATCTTTTTGTAGCTACCAACTTCTGTAATAATTCCGGCTGAAATGGTAGAGTTCATTTATATTGGTGTTTTTCTTGTCTTGGATATAGTTGGACAATTCCATAAGCTCAGTGTTAGGATGCTTTTGGATCATAGTCCTGTTGAAGCACCCAGCTGTGTTCAGGTTTTAACCACTGTCTACAGTGAAGCAAGCCGCCCACATGGAGAAGCCAAGTATCTTCTGGGGAAAAGTTTAACGGTTTGATTTATTTGCCTATGGGAAGCTGAATGTTTGGGAGGAGTCAAGGTGAAGTTTTCAAGTCTAAGAGCACCATACAAACTGTTAAGTATGATGGTGGCAGCATCATGCTGAGAGGCTGTTTCGCTGCCTGTGGTAGCTTACTGTTGCATTCCACAAAGTGGATGTGACACTGAAAGGAGGAGGTCTACCCCCAGATTCATCAGCTTCACCTCTAATCAACAGCTAGCCATTTAATACTTGGACATAAATGCAGATAAGTGAAAATAAACTTCTGAGCAGCACTGTGAAAGATTACCTTCCAGCTGAATAAACAGCAGCTATAAAAAATTAATCTCTGTAGTTCCTCTCTAGACTATCTACAGCCAGGCAAAATGACAATCAACAGACCAGTGTTGGCACAATTTCTCTCCACTAAAATATTGCGCAGGAATTCAACCTCAGTGTATCCCAGTGTGACCTTGTGTTTTGTGTGTGCATGCAGTCACACATGCATCGTCGCATGTGTGCTTGGCTCTAAAATCACAGCTGTGCGTTCTGTAACCCAGGTCAGTGAGTGGCAGGAAAATCTGCACGTTCTGCGACACCGCGCTGGGAAAGGGAGCGGCCATGATCATCGAGTCCCTCGGGCTCTGTTATCATTTGACCTGTTTTAAGGTGAGAGTCGGTGGCGCCTGTCGGCACAGCGGAGAGTGTCATCTGTCCTCCTTGGCTGATCCTCAGAGACTAACCTGGTCAATCTGAACCTGTTTTCCTAGTTCTACTAACTAAGTTGGGAGAATATCTTGATGTCTTCACAGCTGCTCAACCCTTTCGTTCTTGTAGCTCTTTACTTTCCAGGGGATTTTGAGATTCAATCAGATCTGATCTCCTGCATCTTTATCAGTGCCTTCTATCATGATGCATGTCCTTTGACTATTCTAATAATTTGTTTGTTTCTTTACCCTGAATAAAGGTCTATAGTCCTTATCCCAGCCTCTGTGGACAACTCTTTATTCAGCTGAGAGGCATTTAACTCTCCTCTCTCTTTAAACCCACACAGTGCATCGACTGTAAGTCCGACCTTGGAGGATCCGAGGCCGGGGCTGAGGTCAGAATACGAAACAAACAGCTCTACTGTAACTCCTGCTACATGCGATTCAAAAGTAAGTAATCGATCAGGATCATCCAACCCAAGGAAGGAGTTCATCTTTCTTTTAAATGAAAACATGGCGTTCATTTTTTATATATATTTTTAGCTACCCAGCCAACATCTATGTGATGCAGGCGTGCTGCAGCAGATCGACGAGGAGACTACATGTGACAACAATCCATGAACTTTAAAGTAAAGAGTGAAAGCCATTGCAATAATAAGCAGGACTTCTGGTGTCTTTAATTGTGCTGATGAGAAATGCATTTATTATTATGCTGCGTAAGTGAGAAGATTTCAAAGAAGTTAGCTACTTTTATCATCACTTTGTATTACATTATATAACTGTATAAATGGTCTACATTCCCTATCATATTGTTCAATGTTTTAGCCATAAATCTATCTCTGCGAGATTCCAGAGGAGTTTGCTTTTCAACTCCATTTAGACCGATTTTGTAAATGTGGTGAGAGAAACCTGCAGGATCATGCTTCTTTTTTATAAGTTGTGGTATTAATTTGCCTGTTTAGGAAAAAATTGTATGCTTTTCGTGTGTGTGTGTGCATGCGTGCGTGCGTGTGTGTGTGTGGGGCTTTGTATTTGTAAGAGAGAAGGAAATCAAATTATTAGGATTCTCTTATGCATCATGTTTGAAGATAATGTCTGCTTTGAAAGCACTTTTTATGTTAAGACTAAACATTATTCTGTATCAAATTAAGGCAAAGAGTAACTCTGTAAATAAATGACCAATTGTTCACCTTGGATGGGTCTTTGGCGTTTTATTTTGCTTTCAAAAAGCAAACAGGGCTAAAGTATTTACACCCCTTGAACTTTTTCACATTTTGTCACTTAACTATCACCAACTTCAGGGTGTTTTATTTTATGTGATGGACTAAAATAGTGCATGCTGTATAGTGCAAATAGTGCAAAAATAGTGCATGCTGTTCAAAAGCATCTCCAGAGCCTGATCCTGCCACCACCATGCTACACTGTAGGTAGAGGCCGGCCCTAGTGTTTTTGGTGCCCCAGGCAAGATTGTTTTAATTTTGTTTTAATCACCTATAAAGTGAGGACCGTTTAAAACAAAGTGAGGACATTTTGCCTTGTCCTCACTTTCGGACGATGTTACTGAGCTCTACTGGTTGGTTTTAGATGTATGGTGTGAATAGAATTTTAAGTAGAGTCAGGAATAGATCGGTAATAGTTATGGTTAGGAAAACTGTCTGGGTTTGGTATAATACAATCTCTCAAATGAATAGAAGTCAATGAAGGTCCTCACTACTACTAGCAAGACAAGAATGTGTATGTATGTACATTTTGGGGGGTGATGCTCTATGTGGGAGCCAAGTTAATATAGTTCATGAATGCAGTGTTTGTATTTGTTGTTAAAACTTATTTTATATAATTAATACGTTTGAGTAAATTTGTGGTTAAGATTAAGCTAAAATTATTTGACTGCATTTGTTTATTTTAGAATGTTTATAGTAAATAAGTTTGCGTTAGAAGCTAGTTTTACGGTTTAAAAGTCTGCACTCTAATTTATGCAAAGGAGGGCATGCAGCGCTGAAGCGGGGGAGAGTGAGTAAAAGGTCGTAGAGCAGAGACAAGACGCTGCAGCAGAAGAGTACAGAGCCCCACGGTCTTTCTACCGTAGTGTGTTTATTGTTGAGGATAAAGTTGGCCTGAAAACTTCTGTAAAAGTTTAACGAGCTGTGGAATAAACCTTTTTGTTTTGTATATTTTTACACCGGAGTCCCGTGGAAGTTTTTTCCTCTTCAACTAAACGCACACGAGTGAACAAGGAAAACTGGTCTCATGGCTCTATACTCTAGACGGCCGCGTTTGCCTAGGGCCGGCTCTGGCTCTAGGGGCAAGGCCACCTTAATGCACGGGCCAACCGAGGCGTTTTGCCAGGGGCCTATGACGCTCAGGGGGCCTATCATTTCAGGTAAAAATAAAAAATAAAAAACCCAAAAGAAACAATGTTTTATTACTTGTCAGGTTTTCTGTCAATCATCTTATATGCTAATTTAATGCTGCTGATTGATCCAAATTACAAGTGACCTACTTCACCCACGGGCTCTAAAGTTCCCATTGCACCATGAGCTCACCAATCAAACAATTTAGAAAATTTCAGGGCGTGGTCATCTAGATGTAAGGAAACGTGGAAAAATGTCGGGGAAGAAATTTGGGAGCAGTGCTCAGAAAAGTAAAGCGATTCGTGAGAAAGACCTTTGAGACAAAGAAATAAGAAAGAAAATGCCTAAGCTGACAGAATTATTTAAATCAGCTAAAGAAGTAGGACATAGCTAAGCTAGCTCTCTGACACCGGGCAGAGAGGAGGATGCAGCAGCAGCACCTGTAGGCATGGAGCAGCCTGCGCAGCAGGGAACCGCAGGTGAGGAGGCGCAGCCGATAGGAGCGAGACATGTGAGATTTCTACAGCTGGTTTTCGGGTTTTTTTCACTTTCTTTTCTAAATACACACTGGAAATTTTATGTTCACCATGTTACCATGGGCCTCTTGGCTGTTGTGATTAATGCTTGTAATAGGGTTTGGACTGAGATTAAATCATTCGGAGAGACTATATTTACTTATTAGGTGACATCTGAAAGCACTTGGTTGCATCTTTATTTAATTAAGGGGTATCACAATAAAATGGGTTGGGGGGGAAAAATGCACCCCACACATTTTTTTAATTTTTTTTTTGCAGTCCCTGTAAAATACGTTGATGGTTGTGGCTGTAACATGCAAAATGTGGAAAACTCTGAAGGGCATTAATACTTTTGCAAGACAATGTAATTAAGTGTAATAATATTTCAGAATATGATGCAAAGTTTTTCCAGCTTCTGTTATCTGAAATCATTACTCTTATCCTTTTTTCTGTCCTTCGCTCCTATTCTGTGCTTCGCAGAGCCACACTCCTAATGAAAGGAATCTCAATGAGCTTTTCCTTTTTTTTTTTTCTTTGCTAGGGTTCAGAGGACCGGCCTGCTCTGAGTTTCCCAAAGCCAATTTGTCGTGCATATTTTATTCAGTGCACATGCATTGCACTTGATTATACTTTGATAGGCTCATTTTTTTTTGCATATTCCTTTGTTCTAGCCTTTCTGCTTGTATATTTTGTGGATATTCATATTTAGTCGGAAACTCCTATTGCATTTACAATGCAAGGTAAAAGACAGTGGAAATGAGCTCCATTCAGGCAATTTACTTTGAGGAAATACGTTAGCCCAATCATTGATTTCTCTGTATTCTCTAAGGTGAAGCAGAAACAGCCCTTGGAGGCGGACGTCTTAAATTCTTGGATTCTTTTTTTAGATCTTTCTTGGCGCTTCCGTTGCATAGAGATTTTAATGTTGAAAGTAGCCAAACACAGCTGAAAGGCTGGCTGTGAAATTTAAAACTGTCCAAAATAGGTGTACTATGTTTTTTTTTCTTTCTTTTAAAGCCAGAGCCAGCTTGTTACGGAGCAGAATCAAAGAGCTTGTCTGTGTGTACCGGGGAGCAAAGGGAAACGAGGTGCTTGACTTCCCATTAAGTGTTCCATGAAAAGTTATGAATCGTTCATTAAAATACTCACTCTACTGACCCTCTTTCTCATATGAACATTTTTACAACCTCAATTTAAATTGTCAAGGTTTAACTCTCAGATATCACTAACTTCATTCATTTCAACACCACAGTCCTTAAAAATTGTTTTATTGTCTTATTACATCTTGGACTGGCCTTAAGGGGGCAGTGTAATGTAAGATTATTTTTTTCCACCAAAGTAGCCTGAATTGATATTTTAGCTGTAGCTGAATGACAGCTGCTGTTGGTTGCACCACATATGTAAATGCATGACATTTACATAACATATTTTCTGAGAAGAGCTAATGCAATTCAAATACAGCAAATTAAGCAAACAGTTGGATGTGCAGCAAGCCAAAACATTATGGGATGCAGCTTATAAAAATAATAATTGGCCACATATTCTGGCTTCAGCCACTACTAGCTTAGATATAGAACCAGGACGTTTTTTTTTTTTTACTATTAAAAAGCACATTTTTGACACGGTAACAGATTTATAATCATCTTCCAAATCCTGCCCCAGACGGAATGCCTCTCTGAATCAGGAGAAGCCATCAGGCTAATTTACATGCAGCTTAAACTGATGCTATAATTAGACATTTAATTGCAGACACAGTCTCCAAAGACCTGTTGCTCCAGCTCACCGCATTCATATTCTGCAAAGTGCTGTTGCACCTCCAGTTGGCAACAGGGACTAAGGAAAATACACTTTCAATAAATCTGTAAATACTCAGTTCTCCAGGAGGATCTATTCTTCGTTCATGCTAACAATGGACTTTAAGTCTCACTGGAGAAGCTTTCACGTAAAAATATGACACTATGGTAAATTCCCGGAAAGTTTAAAAGTCTGTTTTCTTAACACAAACCACAAGTTAGTGGCAATTCCAACCTTTTTTTGTATTTTGTGAGGACAGAATTATCCAAATTAAAAAATACTATGTCAGAAATGGTAAAATTTAAAGAATCCATCTATGTATTACAGAACAAAGTGATGACACTGAATTTAATTTGGGTGTGTGCATCTAATTCATTCACAAGTACATGAATGTTAGTGACCATCATAATAAATAACGAACGTAATAATAAAAAAATCTAACACCAATAATTATAATGAATTAGGCATGTTATTGAAAACGATATATGAAATAGTAAATCAATTAGCAGTAGTGGCATTTTTTCTAAACCCACTACCACCTTTTATCTAAGCAGTAATAGCACTGGGACCAGAGCTGCTGCATGGAGTAATGTCTGCACTCTCTGCACAAACACGTACTCTGTAAAAAAAAAAAATGCTTCTTAAGGTAAATATTTTCAGCTCAGACTTTTAAAGGTTCATGTATTTACATTATAAATGTACATTGTTCCTGTTTTTATAGCTGTGTTGCACAAATCATCAAGTTTCGACCCACAAAATAACAATGATATACATGTGCAGACAATAACTATATGATAAGCTATTGTAAAAAATAATGCACACACAAATAGACTCAATAGCTCATACTGTATTTGTTATTTGGTCCCACTTTTGCTGCCAAAACAGTCCTGACCCATGGAGATATGAACTCCTCTAGACCCTGAAGGTATGCCTTGCTATCTGGCACCAAGATTTTAGCAGCAGGTCCTTTAACTCCTCCATGGGCGTGACTTGTTTGTACAGAACATACCACCGATGCCATATTTAGTTGAAATCCGGGGAAATTAGAGGCCAAGTCAATGTCTTAAACATGTTGTTGTGGTCCTCAAACTGCTCCTGAACCATTTTTGCTTTGTGGAAGGGGGGTTATTCTGCTAAAAAGAGGCCAAAGGCACCAGTGAATGAATACTGTTTAGATAAAAGAGTGTACATGGTCTACAACAATGCTTTGCTTGTTGGTTTAAGTCAAAGTAACATCCACATGGATGAAAAGACCCAAAGTTTCCCTGTAGATAATTTCTCAAAGAGTCACGCGGCTTCTCCTGGCTTGCCTTCTTCCTATAGTGCATCCTGGTGTTCGGTCTTCCCTCGGTAAGAGAGGCATCCACACACCCCTATCCACATAATGTAAAAGAAAACCTGATTCATTACACCGGGTTACCTTGGAAGAATGCCCGATGCACACATGGCTTTCAGGGGTTAAGTATTTTCAACATGCCAGCTGTTCTGTCTCCTTTATATCTGAACCCGCTTCAACTTCCGGAATTGCGCCGCTCAAGGTGGCAGCATGTTGGAGTAGCTCTGTTACTTTGGTTCATATTTTTTTTTCTTTTTTTAAACTTTAATTCTTCCATTTCTGGTAGAAACATTGTTTTTGTGGACAACTGTTCTCTCTGGTTTTGAATGCTGTGCAGCTGGAAGGATTTTTGCTGATACTTTTTATTTTTGGACATTTGTTATGATGCATAACCATGGCAACAAGGTGGTTTACAACTGGCAGCAGCTGATTAACATCACAAAAGCTCAAATAATACCTCAGCTACAGCCACAAAACCCTGATGATTTGAAAAGAAGACGCCATAGATCCAGAGCATCCTCTACATCAGACTGTCATACAACTACAGAGCGTCTTCAGTCAGAGGTTTCTTCAGATCTGCAGAGCGCTACAGGAGATCATCCCTACCCACAGCCATCAGCATCTACAACAAATCTTTGAAGGAACTTGCATAATGAGTTACAACAACATTTAATTTCCCTTTGGGATAAATAAAGTAATTTTGAATTTGAATTAAATTGAATTGAACTTGTTCGGCATCTTAAGCTATACTCATCTGTTGGATCAGAAAACGGGCCAGCCTTTGCTCCCGTCATGCATCACTTCTAGGTTACCTGCTTTTGATAAATGCTCACCACTGCAGAACACAACTTGCTCAAAGTTGCTCAAATCCTTACGATTTGTCCTCAATTTTGATGACAAAATGTTGACCTGTTATCAAATATATCCTACCCAACAGGTGCAACAGTGAAATAAACAATCAGTTATCAACTTCAGCTTTTGGTCGTCTTGTGCTGCCTGATCACTGTACATGTTAGATTAACATTAGCCACAAGTTCCGACATTTATTTTTATTTTTTTACCGGAACAGTTTAGTCACTAGGCCTGCAGACATTATTTTAAGCACAGGTGTCAAACTCCAGCTTTCGAGGGCCGGTATTCTGCAACTTTTTGAAGTGTCTCTGCTTCGACACACCCAAATCAAATGATTATGACATTAGCAGAGCTCTATAGGACTGACTGGAAGCTGAGGAGACAATTCAGTCCTTTGATTCAGGTGAGTTGGACCAGGGACAAGTCAAAAAGTTGGATGAAACTGGCCCGAGGGAACTGGAGTTTATCACCCTTGATTTCAAGGTAAAAATAAGATGGTAGAACATATAGATTGTTTGGGTAGAGAGATAGTGATAAAACATTTCTACCTGTGTCACCGTCTTTTCTGATGTAACCTAACAGTTTTAACTAGGTGATTAAAGTCCCTCCCAAAAAAATCTAAATTGAAATAGATTGTGATGGAACAGTGCCTTTGATTTACTATCATTATAGAAGCTGTTTTAGTAAATCTTATGCATTGAAATCTTATTTCTTGCAACTATAGTTATACATTTCCTTCCCTGTATAAATATACGCACAACACAGTTTTAACAATCTAGAACAACATTTACATCTCTGTTAATGTGTCTGCAAGATTTTTTGAGTATGAGTCATGGGAACTTAATAATATTAAGCAGAACTTTCTACTTTATGCATGGGAAAAGTGCTTTGTTTGATTACCAACAGATTATTAGCTTACGTCAGTAAGAGGACGCATACTTTTTTCCAACTTTTATCAGGATTATTGATCTGTGACCTTTTGTACAATGAGGAAAGGATCAGCTTAGATCCCTGCTTGTCTTCATTAAAAATGCTGCCTCTAATCCCCCACTCACAAAAGGGCAGAGCTCATTCAAAGGAGACTCGACCTTATAAAAGAGTTGTGTTTGTTTGCTTTTTTAATTTGTCGGTTCAGTTCAGCTTCTTTATCTAGCGCCAACTCCCAGCAAATATCATCTCAAGGCATTTTACAAAGCATATTCATTTCCAGTTATGAACAACCCAGTTCTACCCTAATTCAGCTCATCTCTGTCTCGTTTCCATCTATTCATATTAGTCGAGTTCAGTTCCAGTTACATGCAATCCAAATTATATCACAATAGAATCTAGTGCAGTTGATCATCTAGCTACCTGGTTAAAAATAATCTGTATAAAGTGGCCCCAGCCAATTGCATTGATCCCTGATCAGCATACAGCAATCCCTCCTCCTGAGCAAGCACGTGGCAACAGTGGAGAAGAAACACTTCCTGTTAATAAGAAGACACCTCCGGCAGAACCAGGCTCCACATGAGCTCTCATGATAGTTTACTAGCTGGGTGTTATGGGGACAGCAACAAGACAGAATATAAACTCAAAAACATTAGACTAGGAGTACTTTCTATCAGAAGATCAACACTGTATGTTTTATGTCAGCAGTCGCTCCATCTAAGACATTAAAGAAAAAAGCGAATCACAGAATCATTCGGCCAGAAGTAATTTTATGGAAAATAAAAATAAATGGTGCATATTTAATGGCAGCAATAGCTTTGTCATTGACTCTGTCCGGCATGAAACTAGGAATACTTTTACTGAGAAAAAAAAAGAACGAGTATTAGAAAATATTTGCAGCAATTGCTCCGTCAGTGGCACTGTCCACAATAGAGACACCCCTAAACACAGAAACGTTCAACCAGTGGTAGTTTCTATGGGAAAGAAAAGCAAAAGGAGTACACAAAATGAATGGCAGCAATTGCTAAGTCAATGGCACGTTCCAGAAAGAAAACACAGCTGAACCAGGCCTCCTTTCTATGAAAATTAAAAACAACAAGCAAACATATGTGATGACAGGAGTAGCTCAATGACAAATCTAAACTGCAAAATGCTGAATAACTGGGAAAGAAGAAGCAAATGTTAACTATTATCTTTGAGCCTTTCTTCACTTTACTGCTACTTTTTTTCCCCCTTGCGTATTCCAGTGAACTGGATATGCCTAAAAACACCCAAGAGAATTTTTTTATTTAAGTGAAGAAATGATAAAAGAAACGCCCTACTTCATCTTGCTTCCCCTGCAACCATGTTATAATCAGGAATAATAATGTGCCAGAAATTCCGTTTGTGACCTTAAAGAACACTCTTTTTTTCCCCTTTACGTCTTAAACACTGTAAGGAAAACCATTCCTGGTGATAAGATGCCTTTGAGTTGCTTTTGCAGTTGGCAGGCAGGAGGAGAGGGAGTGTGCAAATTGTTACATGGCTGTAAAATGATAAGCCTCCATGGTCACAGCTGGGGCACCCAGATATGTTTGAGACTGCTTTGTGCCTTGGGTGACAGGGGACCAAGTTTTCTATCCTGATATTAATTCATCCTTCCTCAGTACTACAGCAGAGCATGAGCTAGAATACAGATTCTTTGTTAAGCGTTTTTTGCTCTTTATTTGGTGTTTTGACCAGGGACAAGGGCTGAAAAAGAGCAATCACTTACAATGACTGAAATTTGTCTGTGAACCATACATACATGTGAACTACGGTGGTAGATTGTCACCTTTCTGCAGGTCCCTTGTCGCTTAACTACACACCATCCACACACACCAACCAGAATTTAATGTAATATACGTGATGACACACGTGAAGTGTAATGCAAGCTGTGATTCAACCAGCCACCAGCTACGTCCAGCCCGTTGCCACTGGCACGTTGGCTGACAGACAACAGTGAAAATATCACATCCTACCTACAGACATTTTTTTTCTGATTACCTTTCCAAACTCACTCTCACGATCCTTCATGGTATGCCAGCAGTCTGCCTGAATTTATGCTGAAGAATCAAATATTTGAAACTCTAAATTCAGGATTTACTTCCTTTCACTTCCCTGTTTTATGTTAATCATAAACTGATTGGTTTATATCACTCTTTAAGTCCTATTTAGTTTTTACACAAGAGCAAGGAACCGTCACTGGATCAGAGTCGAGTTTCTAAAATGGAAACATCAAAAAGTCACAACAGTTTGAACCAACTTTCAAAATGTATTCTGGGGAGCTGCCTTCATTTAAAGTGTCTCTGATTAAGGTGAAATGAATTTCTGGCTGTCCCAGTTGGCTCTCATTGACATTTTCTTAGTCATATCTGATGGTGAAAGCCATGGTCTGCAAACAGGAGGAATCTCCTTGTCGAAACGTGTCGGTCGCACACGAGAATTACTAAGATAGTAGATAGCCTACACCATGAAACACTGGAAACAGAGATAGTATGGTACAACAGTAACATTACAAAGAATTTGACTTTGTTCCAAAATTGAGGAACAAACGAGAAGAGAACTGATCAGAGAGGCTATCATGAGACCCATTGGAACATAAAAGGAGGTGCAGGAATTTCTGGCAGTGAGATACGTGTGACAATATTCTCCCTTTATCTTCATAAGCATGAGCAACAGGGTAAGCCAAGGCAAGAGAACTTTATTTGTATAGTACACTTTCAACAACAAGGCAATTCAAGGTGCTTCAGTAAAAGGGTAGGAAGACTGGAGCATTTTCTGACAAAGAAAAACATCCAAGAAGCTCTGCACAGGAGCTGCCCCACAATCCGGAAGATTAAAAGCACTTCTTCAACAATAGATAACAAAAACTTTCACTAAGTGAAGAAGTGCCATTCAGATAGACTTTCACCCAAGGGCTCCGAGGAGATTAAATGGTGCTTCAGCAAAGTGCTAGTAAAGGTTGTGCACATGAATGCATCTTAATTTTAATTTTAAAATTTTCCCTAATAGATTTGTTTGTTTTTCAATTAAGCTTTACAGCTTCTAGGTCACATAAAAAGTTGAAAAAAAATCTGAAATTATCTATCTTGATCTCTTTTTTTTCTTCTTTTTTTTTACTGTTCAATAGGGTTGGGTAGATTTCTTTTTGTATATTGGTTGCAGGTTGATGAAGAGCTTTACAATTTAACCAAACACTTAAATAAACAGAATAAAACAATAAAGATAACTAAAATAACCTGTTTAAGGCTCAATTCTCTATGCAAGTCTGAGAAAGAAACTGGGGTCTTTATAATCATTTTCATGATTTTTGTTGTCTGAACATATTTTTCTTCTGTGAATTCAGCCTTCTAAACTCAGCAAAAAAGAAACCTCCTCTGACTTTCAACTGTTTTTACTTTCAGTAAACTTAATGTGTGTAAATATTTGTATGAACACTGAAAGAGTCAACACCATAAGACATAAACTGAAAATGTTTCACAGACATGTGACTAACAGAAATAGAATAATGTGTCCTTGAATGAAGGGAGGCTGAAAATCAAAAGTACCAGTCAGTATCTGGTGTGGCCACCAGCTGCTTGAAGTACTGCACTGCATCTCCTCCTCATGTGCTGGACCAGATTTGTCAGTTCTTGCTGTGAGATGTTACCCCACTCTTCCACCAAGGCACTTGCAAGTTCCTGGACATTTCTGGGGGGAATGGCCCTAGCCCTCACCCTGCGATCCAACAGGTCCCAGACGTGCTCAATGGGATTGAGATCCGGGCTCTTCGCTGGCCATGGCAGAACACTGACATTGCTGTCATGCAGAAACTCATGCACAGAACGAGCAGAATGGCTGGTGGCATTGTCCTGCTGGAGGATCATGTCCGGATGAGCATGCATAAAGGGTACCACATGAGGGAGGAGGATGTCTTCCCTGTACCGCAAGGCATTGAGATTGCCTGCAATGACAACAAGCTCAGTCCGATGGTGATGTGATATACCGCCCCAGACCATGACGGACCCCCCACCTCCAAATCAATCCCGCTCCAGGGTACAGGCGTCCGTGTAACGCTCATTCCTTCGACGATAAACACGAATCCGTCCATCACCCCTGGTGAGACAAAACCGTGACTTATCAGTGAAGAGGACTTTTTGCCACTCCTGTCTGGTCCAGCGAAGGTGGGTTTGTGCCCATAGGCGGCGTTGTTGCTGGTAATGTCTGGTAAGGACCTGCCTTACAACAGGCCTACAAGCCCTCAGTCCAGCCTCTCTCAGCCTATTGCGGACAGTCTGAGCACTGATTGAGGGATTGTGTGTTCCTGGTGTGACTCGGGCAGTTGTTGTGGCCATCCTGTACCTGTTATGCAGGTGTGATATTCGGATATACTGATCCTGTGCAGGTGTTGTTACACGTGGTCTTCCACTGCGAGGATGATCAGCTGTCCTTCCTGTCTCCCTGTAGCGCTGTCTTAGGCGTCTCACAGTGCGGACATGGCAATTTATTGCCCTAGCCACATCAGCAGTCCTCATGCCTCCCTGCAGCATGCCTAATGCACGTTCACGCAGATGAGCAGGGACCCTGGGCATCTTTCTTTGGGTGTTTTTCACAGTCGGTAGACAAGTCTCTTTAGTATCCTGCGTTTTTAGAACTGTGACCTGAAATGCCTACTTTCTGTAAGCTGTTAAGGTCTTAACGACCATTCCACAGGTGCATGTTAATTAATTGATTATGGTTAATTGAACATGCATGGAAAACATTGTTTAAACCCTTTACAATGAAGATCTGTAAAGTTATTTGGATTTTTACAACATTATTGTTGAAATACACAGTCCTGAAAAAGGGACGTTTCTTTTTTTGCTGAGTTTATTTAAGCATATTTACCATCTTATCCTGAGGTTCAAATTTAGTAGTACGATAAATATTCACTCGTCAGGATGCTAATTGTTGCATTTTTTTCTTCCCTCTGGATAGCAATCGAGCTGTTTTCAATTTTATGCCATCCTGTTACACAAATGTGTTTCTTTTTACATGCAAATGTCTATTTAAGAAAAGAATGAGAATAGAATAATAATTGATTTTATCACTCAAGCAGGGAAATCAAGTGTATCAACAGCAAAGTGTCAGGCAAATGGAAAGCACACAGATGCACATTGAAATGGCCAATAAAAAATTTACACTCTTCACCAGGGGTGTCATTTCTGTCACATGGACCAAAATAACCAAGTCAAAATGGCCAGAATTTTTTTTTACCACCTACTCAACCATAAAGTAAATATGCGATACTTTAAACACGATGTGCAAATTATTATAGAAAAAAATGATTATAGATATTTTAAATTATTATAGATATTATAGATTATTATTATATTCAGTCAATTCTAAGAAATAAAATGAGACTTTTGGTCACTCTTTCTTTAAAAATGCTTGCTTTAATTAGGCAAGTCTAATAAATTAAATAAAAGCAGATTTTGGTACAGCAAACCTCGCTCTTGAGTAGAAGTAATGGGATAGATGTGGTCCTTGCAAGAGAATGCAAAAAAGCATAGCCAACATTTTTTATTGTGAGATGTTATATTTTCTGTGATGATTTTGTCCTAAATAAAAATAAAGTCTATCTACATCAGCCACCTGTGCTGGGGGGCCAAATTTGTATCGGTATTGAATTGAAGTTGTGGCCCCCGGGCCACACTTTGGACACCCCTGCTCTACAATCATGTCAAATAATGACAAGCACCACATGTCTATTAATGAAAGGCAGTTAATCAACCCGGTCTTTTTCCATATTTAGTATTTATATACCGTGATTCCCTAAATAAATCACAAGTAAAACATTTTAAATCAAAGCAGAAACGATGAAAGAGCAATCAAAGAGCAGGAATTTGGGTGGGGCAGTTTCTATGTTTGAATCTGAACCTGAGTGAGTTGGAATTGTTATATCTGGAAGGTATTGGAGCAAATTCAACCAAAATGGGTTAAATTTGTCATTTTTACTCTGTCACAAAGTGCCTTGAGATTACTTTTTAAAAATGAATTAGTGCTGTAAAATTAAACTGAAATATTGTAAGACCAGAAACATTCTTACCATTGTGCAAATTTTGTCTGACCCCTGATCTAATTTATTTTATGTTAAATATTGAAATTCATAAAAGCTTAGAAGGATTCAAAAACATGCATAAAGTTATCTAATTTAACACAGTAAACCTCAAAACACTTAATTACATAATTATAAGTTGGGGACAGTCATTACAAGAACAGGTAATAGAGGCCAAAGTCGAATATGTTCCTAAGGATAGGACGAGTTAATAACCTTGTTTTCCGTTAAATTACAAACTCCAATATGCCATTATGTTTGATGCGTTTTTGTTTCATTTGTGTTAACCTTTTAAAACTAATGACAGAGAGGGAAATTATCTTGTTGACTATATTATGCCAGAATAAGACTGGGGGCATAACGAAAAAGGTAAATTATGGTTCCAGTTAATCTTCTGCACAGGACTCACTCATTAATGTCCCACAGTGGAGATGAGTCAAGTCAAAAACAGCTTTTAAATGAGGTTGAGGTCAGATGAGGGTCAAACGTCAGCTGCGTAAAACCGGACTACAAAAAACCCAGAACTGATAAATTAATTGAAAGGGAGTGTCACACTCTCTGAGCCTTAAGTGAGGCATAGAAAGTGACTTTGCATGAGTGCTGCTCATTCTCACCTGAATATAGTACTTCCAGGATTCAGCTTTGGCTGCTCTCTCTCTCTTTCTGTCGCTCTCTTTCTTTTTCTCTCCGGGAGTCACCATATGGCCAACGCACTAATCCTCTTTCTAGCCTGAAGCCAGCCTGAGGCTGAAACAGTCTGGATAAATCACACTGACAGGAATAACTTCACTCTCTTTGTTTCGAACCAGAATTCACTGCGTTGCAATCAAGCTTAATATGCAACTAATGCATTTCCTTAGAATTTGCACAGTGTTCGTTTCGCAACCCAAATTTGAACATCAAGTGGTAAATAATTTACCAAGATATTAATACTAGGACCAACATCTATCTGATCTCTTCTTTTTGTACAAAAACAGCATCTTTTTTAGAAATCCTTCCAGTTAATTAGGAACTGTTATAGATAATGTAGAGGTAAAGGTTTTACAGACTGCTTTTATAAGGCCTGTGATTAAAACAAATGCATCTGATGATGTGTCATGCTTGATTGAAATATAAGTGCCTTGCAAAGGTATTCCCACCAATTAAAGTTTTTCACATTTGTCATATTACCACCACAAACTTCATTGGAATTTATTGGAATTTTGTGTGAAACTGCAAAACAAAGTAGTACAAGAAAAATGTAATTGTTCTGACTTTTTTTAGTTGTTTTTGCAAATGCAAATCTGAAAAATATGCCATGCATATTTATTCACCCCCTGCCCCCTTATTCTAATACCCCTAAACAAAATCTAGTACAACAAATTGTTCTCAGAAGTCATCTAATTTTAATATCGAGTCCACCTGTGTGTAATTCAAGCTCAGTATAAATTCAGCTGTTCGGTGAAAACATCAGAGGTTTGCACAATTTTCATTAGACAACTTAAAGCATTGAAGACTGAGAAACACTCTATGCAGATCAAGGATACCAAAGTTTAAGGTGTTCCAAAGCTTGGAACATCTTAAACTGCTAAACACATTATTTGGAAAATGAAAATAATACAGCACAACTGTAAAACCTACATCTAAGTCCAACTGAACTGACAATCTGGTCAAAGACAAAATCTAACTGAGAAGCAACCAACAAGCTGTAGCTCCCTGCCTCCCGTTCTGCCTCCCACCGAGAGAGCCTTTAGATCAGGAAAGAATGAGGAGCTGAGCGCTGTACAGAAGAGACTGAGATGGAAAATTAGACAAGGTAAAGCATCTACTGGAAGAAGATGGAGGATCAGCTGGAGCAGGACAACATCAGTGGGGTTTGGAAGAGCCTGAAGACAATTTCAGGGCACAAACCAACCCCCCAGGCTGCAGGAGACTTAGGGTGGGTGAACTACCTGAACCAGTTCTTTAACAGGTTTGACCAGACAACCACCCCTCCCCCAGCAACATCTCCCTTGCTGCAACCCTTTCATCTGCCCCTTTTCCACCTGTAATGTCGGAAAATGGTGAGTGATGACTGATTTTTGCTGGAACTTTTGCTGCGCCAAGCCCGCCCATGTCCTCGCCCACTGCCACGTTCCTGGGATGGCAATGGAAACACAACCAGGCCGTTCTAGGACGAGCTGATGCTACACAGGCCAGGCTGAGCCAAATTTTCCTGCCCATTTTCCTTGTGGAAAGGGGCAATCTTTGATGACTGCCTGCTTTTCTTTTCAGGACTTCACACCTCTCAGCTCCCAGCCCTGCTTCTGCAGACTCCAACATACATCCCGCTCCCCCCATCTTGTCCCCAACACATCAGGTGAGGAACGAGCTGTGAAACATCAAGGTTCGAAAGGCTGCAGGTCCAGATGGCATCAGCTCCAGGCTCCTGAGGTGCTGCGCAGATGAACTGTGTGGCATCATGGGATATATATTCAACCTGAGGCTTAAGCTGGGTAAAGTACGACAGCTTTTGAAGACCTCCTGTGTGGTACCGGTACCAAAGACTTCACATTCGAAGGACCTCAGCAGCTACAGGCCGGTTGCCCTGACCTCGCTCGGTGGCATCAGCCATTTTTTTTGGCGTAGTATGCTGGAGGAGCAGTTTATCAACAGCTGAGAGGAAGAGGTCGGATAATCTCATCAAGAAGGCCAGCTCTGTTCTACGGTGCCGCGTGGATCCAGTGCAGGTGGTGGGAGACAGAAGGACTCTGGCGAAAATAACATCACTAATGGACAGTGTCTCCCACCCCATACATGAAGATGTTGCTGAGCTGTGGAGCTCCTTCATTGACAGAATGCTGCATCCTAGGTGCATGAAGAAGCGTTTTCACAGCTACTTTCTCCCAGCAGCTGTTAGACTCTACAACCAGAACTGCTCACAACAAACCCAATAATGTTTACATCACCGCTGTAATTTGCACTGTTTAAATCACTTAATTAACATGTCTGCTGTTGTTATTTGCACATCTGTTTTTCACAATTTATATTTGGCTAACTTCTTGTAAATAATACATTTACTTTTTAATACACATGCACATTCTGTAAATATAAATTTTGAATTATCCTACTCAGTTGCACATTCAAATCTGAGTATGCCACTTTATTTTTAATAATATCAAAGTACTTTGGTTTTGTAACTTTGTCCTTAATGTACATATATTATTCTTAATTCTATTTCTTGTACTTTTATACTTTTATTGTGTGACTCCATATACTTCTATTTATGGGGTCAGATCAGTCTCATTAAGAATAAACTCATGCAGGGTTTTTCACAAATTCACATGCTCATTCACAAATGCACACGCTCTGGTTCACAAATATAATTTTGAAGAAACACTTGTAATATAACTTCACAAATGCACACGATCCGTTTCACAAATGCACACAATCTGTTTCACAAATATAATTTTGAGGGAAGGTTCAAATATAAACTCACAGATCATACGAATCGCTAAATGTGCATTTACGAACCACTTCTCATTTGCGAATCTCTCTGTATTAGTGAGAGAATTTTGTGTGGTGAATTTTGAGAATGTTGTAAAGTTGCAGGTCAACAAACGACACCATTGGCTAATGAATCTGTCAATCAAATTTACGGTTCTGATTGACAGATTAGTCAGCTAACCAATTTCTTCGTTTTCAGCCAATCGTATGGCTGCTTACAAGAGAGTTCTGACACTCCCATAGACTTCTATGGAAGGAATGGAATGCGGAAGTCACGTGGGTCTGCAGCTGCAGATACTTCCAAACAGCGCAGCGTTATTGACCGCAGTTCATCCTCGGCGTTTTGGAACTATTGTTCCGGTAAGTTAATGGAATCACAACATTTTTTAGCACTGAAAAGCGTTAGCTGACTGCTCTGTACCAAAAATAAGTCAAGGGTCATATTTAATGTAGCCAGTTTTGGTTAATTAACTGTGTTGATGAGCTAGTTGTAGTTTAACTGCAGCTAGCTAATTGTGAGTAGCAGAGGTCTGGAAAAGCTTGACGACCTATTGACAGGTTTATTTCAGTATGTCAAATTCAGCTTTTTAAAAATATTCATCACAGTTTTAAATAGGATATACACTTTTATATCTCATTAATTTTAATGGTGATTATTTTTATTTATTTATTTTTGTCTAAAATATATCTAATGAGTTGCTGGTCGCTGCATCAACAGTCTTTAACTGACTTTGATCCATCAGAGATGGAAGCATAAATGGAGATATCAGTAAAGAAAAATGTGATTGTGAAGATAAGAAATTATTTCTTTAGTTTTCAGTTAAACCACATAAGAACTGACTTCAATTAACTGCTGAAGCATATGGCACACAGGATCACCAAAGTAACAAGATATGTTGTTTTCTTGTTTTGTGATCTCCAAAATAATAAGAGCTGAATCAAGACATTTTAAAAAAAGTACTTGAACACCATAACCTTTATAAAGTTGATGTTTACTGCAGAACTGTTCATTTGCTCTTGTTTTATCGTTTGTAACCATTTGATTAAGTAGAGATTACAATCTTTAACACACAAGAATTGAAGAATTATTTAAAATGTCGGCCTAAATAAACAACGGTTGAAGAGCAACTAAAAAAGTCTTATTAAACTATTACAGGTAACACTGCGTTGCATTCATGTCCATCTTCCTGTTTTCAGATGAGATGCTGAATGGAGAGCTGATCAGTGATCAGGTTTGGTGGAACTTCCCAGTTCTGTCAGTGATGGAGTAATACATTAGTTGGTAAGTGGAGTGCTGGAGGTGGCTGGGTGGTGATGGGGAGGCTGTCAAAATAAAATCAAAATGATCAGAAATAACGTCATTTCATACCAAAGCTAATGCAAGCATTGCAATCTTTTTTTTATAATTCCCTGAACATGCCAAGACTATGTATGATTAAAATAACATATGTAGAATCGTTTAAATTAAAGTACAAGAGACCAAAAAATCCCACCAAAACATACTATATATAAACTCAGCAAAAAAAGAAACGTCCCTTTTTCAGGACTGTGTATTTCAACAATAAT
Organism: Valencia hispanica; assembly: GCA_963556495.2. Lineage (NCBI taxonomy): Eukaryota > Metazoa > Chordata > Actinopteri > Cyprinodontiformes > Valenciidae > Valencia > Valencia hispanica. The sequence continues at coordinate 36,639,274 of OY747707.1, read as the reverse complement.
GTTGTAAAAATCCAAATAACTTTACAGATCTTAATTGTAAAGGGTTTAAACAATGTTTTCCATGCATGTTCAATTAACCATAATCAATTAATTAACATGCACCTGTGGAATGGTCGTTAAGACCTTAACAGCTTACAGAAAGTAGGCATTTAAGGTCACAGTTCTAAAAACGCAGGACACTAAAGAGACTTGTCTACAGACTGTGAAAAACACCCAAAGAAAGATGCCCAGGGTCCCTGCTCACCTGCGTGAACGTGCATTAGGCATGCTGCAGGGAGGCATGAGGACTGCTATTGTGGGTAGGGCAATAAATAACCATGTCCGCACTGTGAGACGCCTAAGACAGCGCTACAGGGAGACAGGAAGGACAGCTGATCATCCTCGCTGCGGAAGACCACGTGTAACAACACCTGCACAGGATCGGTATATCCGAGTATCACACCTGCATAACAGGTACAGGATGGCCACAACAACTGCCCGAGTCACACCAGGAACACACAATCCCTCCATCAGTGCTCAGACTGTCCGCAATAGGCTGAGAGAGGCTGGACTGAGGGCTTGTAGGCCTGTTGTAAGGCAGGTCCTTACCAGACATCACCAGCAACAACGCCGCCTATGGGCACAAACCCACCTTCGCTGGACCAGACAGGAGTGGCAAAAAGTGCTCTTTATACATGAGTCACGGTTTTGTCTCACCAGGGGTGATGGACGGATTTGTGTTTATCGTCGAAGGAATGAGCGTTACACCGAGGCCTGTACCCTGGAGCGGGATCGATTTGGAGGTGGGGGGTCCGTCGTGGTCTGGGGCGGTATATCACATCACCATCGAACTGAGCTTGTTGTCATTGCAGGCAATCTCAATGCCTTGCGGTACAGGGAAGACATCCTCCTCCCTCATGTGGTACCCTTTATGCATGCTCATCCGGACATGATCCTCCAGCAGGACAATGCCACCAGCCATACTGCTCGTTCTGTGCATGAGTTTCAGCATGACAGCAATGTCAGTGTTCTGCCATGGCCAGCGAAGAGCCCAGATCTCAATCCCATTGAGCACGTCTGGGACCTGTTGGATCGCAGGGTGAGGGCTAGGGCCATTCCCCCCAGAAATGTCCAGGAACTTGCAAGTGCCTTGGTGGAAGAGTGGGGTAACATCTCACAGCAAGAACTGACAAATCTGGTCCAGTCCATGAGGAGGAGATGCACTTCAAGCAGCTGGTGGCCACACCAGATACTGACTGGTACTTTTGATTTTCAGCCTCCCTTCATTCAAGGACACATTATTCTATTTCTGTTAGTCACATGTCTGTGAAACATTTTCAGTTTATGTCTTATGGTGTTGACTCTTTCAGTGTTCATACAAATATTTACACACATTAAGTTTACTGAAAGTAAAAACAGTTGAAAGTCAGAGGACGTTCCTTTTTTTGTTGAATATATAGATAGATGGATGGATAGATAGATAGATAGATAGATAGATAGATAGATAGATAGATAGATAGATAGAAGCTGATGTGGGTGGGGGATTGTTTTCAAAAAAGAGACAAAGTTCCTCCATGGCAACGATCAAGGTGTTTGGTGGGGGCTTGCTTGTTGTACTATCAGATGCTGTATTGCATTGCTGTTTTTTGTTTGTCTCGTACTTCCAAGAAGCCCAGTATTGGACAGCATTTTTGTCTTTCTTATGGAAGATCTGTTTTGCTGCCATTTGTAGTCTCAGCCTGATGAATCTGCTGGTTTTGTTGCACATCATGACATACAGGGAGCATGCTTTCTAGCAGACTTGCTTTTCTCTCTAAAGTGGCCATAGTATTTGGGAGCTCCATGAGAGATGCACCAGTCCTTGTTCGGAAAAGCTCCTCAACTTTTTGGACCAGACCGAAGGCGTCATGTGATGGTCGACACAGCACTCCTGGTTTGAATTCCTTCAGTGTCAATAGGGTACGGTGCTCTCCTTCCAGACTGTCATCATTTTTGCTTTATTGAACTAGAGCATCCATCACAGATGTTGGAATATTTGATGATTTTGTTTGTTTCCTGTAAGATGGTACAGAATATGTCCATGGTCAAGCATGTCTTTTGGATTGATAAAATTGTAGATGTTGCCATCCTAATTCCTTTTTGCACTGGTTTCCAGCTACCTGTTTGACCAATCTTAAGTCCACAGAAGAGTGTTATCATGTCTTGGAGGAATGTGATGGCTTTGTTGTACTCTTCCATCTTATGCCTAAGTGCCATCACAGGGTGGCGTGTAGAGCCCTGATTGAAAATATTTGACAATGCAGATTAAACTTATTGTACACAGCTTTCTGTTATTATGACCTCTGGCGATGGTGAGGTTTCTCCTGCTGACTTGAGCCAACCATTTCCTTCTTCTTTCTGTGTCTTTAGGGAAGCCATACGTTCTGATCCCTTTCTTGGACCGATTGCTGCATCCAAATGCAGCACAACCAGTCATGGTAAAGCAATAAACATATAAAGATATTATTTAAATATACATTTTATACATATGAAATGTTGTACAAAACCAAATAAAATTATATGTATAATTACACTTTAAACTTTCTCTTGTTCCACCCTAAACATCTTGATTTGTAATTTGAATCTTTTACCCACTGAGTCCTTCAAAGCAAAACATTTTACCAATGAACTGTTTCTCTGTTGTTTTCAGGAAGGTCACCAGTGGTTGTTATCAAAGGGAGCTGCTGTTAATGTTACCAAGGATGAACCTTCATTAGGACTTCAGCACATTTCCACATTGCCCAAGTTTGATCCATGCAGTGTATTTGTATAGATGTAATGACAGTGAGAATTATAGTAAAATTACTTCATTAAAGCTTGTTTTACATTTTGCGTAATATTTAATAAAAAGTTTGCGTATTGTTTTTTCCTCAATTAACACTTTTTTTTTTTACACATACTGGTTTTAAAATTATCAATGAATTACTATTTTACTGTAGTCAGGCTAGAAGCACAATCAACTGGGTTATAGATGCATGAGTTCATAAGAAAATAAATAATTATAGAATGATGTCTTCTACCGAAAAAATTAATCCCAGGTCATCAGTCAACGCATAGACAGCCGCATATTTTCCTCCAAGTTATTTAAAGCTGGTTCAAAACATGTAACTTAGATCAGCCTTACTTTCAGCTAATTTTCTATCCAACAGCAGCCAGAGAGAACACAGACTGAATGTCATCTGCTAGACATATAGGGTGTTTTAGGAGTAAATCCTTTGAACAGTAATATCCCATGCTTTGTTGAAAGATGGAGATCTAAAGGTAAGCTTGAGCAGAGGTCTTAACCACTGGCATGTTTTAAGTGTATAGGACAAGGTATGACATTACCATGCTAGCATTCAGAAAACGGGCTATAAAATGGGTATTACTACAATTTAGGGTTTCTCGTGGCACATAAAGTTATTAAACATGCTTATATTGAGCAGTGTAGTGCATTAATTTATCAATAAATATGTATCTACATGTATTTTACAATGTGTTAGCGCTCTCGTCTCCCTCTAAAATGTAGAACAGTGACGAATGTCTGTTCCTCTAGAAATGCTTTGATAAAATAAAAATGCATAGGCTATTCAGTAAAAAGTAATCAGTACACATTATTAGTCAATAATGATCAAAAATCGCCAGAAGAAATGAGAAATATTAGATTTTGCGTTCTGTCCCGCCAGAAGCTGCTCGGACTGACTGACAGCACTGGGATGTTTGGAACTATTGAGGACTCCATGAACCACGTGACCGCGTGTCGGCTAGTTCAAAGTCTGTCATAACTATCTCTATGACGCTGCACTGGCAGAGCTGTTATGTGCGCATGCGCAGTGAAGTTTAACCGTGACACATGGCGATAAGTAGCCCCGTTATATACAGTCTATGGTAGAGACATGCATCAGTCTCAAACGGTAAGTACCACATTTCGCCGTGTGTCGCGGTTGAACTTCACGGCGCATGCGCACATAACAGCTCTGCTAGTGAGGAGAAAATGTAAGCAGCCATACGATTGGCTGAAAACGAAGACATTGGTTAGCTGACAAATCTGTCAATCAGAATCGTAAATTTGATTGACAGATTCATTAGCCAATGGTGACGTTTGTTGACCTGCAACGTTACAACAGTCTCAAAATTCACCACACAAAATTCTCTCACTAATACAGAGAGATTCGCAAATGAGAAGTGGTTTGTAAATGCACATTTAGCGATTCGTATGATCTGGAGTTTATATTTGAAGCATCCCTCAAAGTTATATTTGTGAAACGGATTGTGTGCATTTGTGAAGTTATATTACAAGTGTTTCTTCGAAATTATATTTGTGAACTAGAGCGTGTGCATTTGTGAATGAGCATGTGAATTTGTGAAAAACCCTGCATGAGTTTATTCTTAATGAGACTGATCTGACCCCATATTCAGTACCTGTCACTTTGCTCCTGTTACAGCTGAATTTCCCCTTGCGGGACAATAAAGGATTATTCTATTCTAAAACTGGTCCATGTTTTCAGGGCAATTCTGGACCTATTAGAGGTTGCAAAACACTTGAGATGAGAGGGGTTGATTTCATAGGCATGCTACACTTTTCAGTTGCATTTCCAAAGCGTTTCCGCTTTCAATTTACACTTATGCACTGCTTTGGATTGGTCTGTCACTTAAAATCCCAATCGAAAAAGCAATTGTTTGTAGTTGTAAATTGACAAAATGTGAAAAAAATTCAGAGGTATGAATACTTTTGCAACAACAAGTGCTGTGTTGCTTTTTCTTGATTCAAATATTAACAAACAAGGACATATTAGATGTCTCCCCACTATGTCTCTACTCAAGGATAAACCATCAGCTCTATAGCTTAACTTTATTGATTTAACTACTGTGGGCTCCTCTATGGGGCACCGCATGCCACCACAAAGCTCAAAATGCTCACTGAACATTCATCAAACAATATATTCAGTTTGAGATAATAGCTTGGTAAATATAATTCACTGTTGGCAGGTAAAGTGTGAGATATATTCTACAGGAGATAAGTAAAGCTAAATTCAAAGTCTGACTTAGTTGTATATTTATAGTTTTCAGAGACATGACTAAGGGGTCAATTGTTACCCAGTAAGTCCTAAATGTGTAAAGAAGATCTTCCCCTTGCTTAAAGTAATCGATCGCTTCTTGCTGTTCCATGTCAGACTCTGTGGGAAGCTGTTTTTAGGGTTTCCACATTTCCTTGATGTTCTGCTGAGACCAGACCGATGACACATCAGAGCCAAGCGTATTTTTCCCTGCAAACAGTTTGAGTCGCAGACATCACTCACACTTGCTTTAGGTTCTTAACAGTGACTCAAATGCACACCATGTGGGTTTTTTTTTTAGCACAACAGTACATTTCTCTTCATCTACACTCCACACAACAACCTGTTAGGTTTTACATTCCCTGCTCATTTTTAGACAAACACAACACATATTGATGCATTCGGTTTGCAGTTTCTTCATGTTTGATGCCTTTTCTAGTTTCTTCTGAGCTCTTGTTGCCTCGCAGAACATTTTTGACGACCTGCAAACCCCCCCAAAAGAAAATCGCTCCATGTTCATTGAATAATTTCCGATCTTCAGAAAAAGAAGAAAAACACTCAACGGGAGAGAAAACAGTGATTTATTTTGATTGTAACTCTCTTTGTGGATAAAAGCAAAGATCACTCCTCCTCTGCACTGGTTCAGGATTTCAAAAGATCTGCTGACTCTCTCTCTCTTTCTGAATTTGACTTTTTTCCCCGTCTTTATGTTTCTCCAAAGAACCTTAAGACTGTGGAGTGAAAAGACACCTGAAACGGTGCGCAGCCAGACAAGATAAGACTTTCTATTGTTGCCAGTGCAGCGAGCAGACAGCGCTTCATCTGAAAAGCACTGCTGTGACTGTGAAGCCGTATGCCTGGGCTTTTGTCTGTAGTCCATTCAGTGTCATTATCTCTGTTGCAAATATGTAATTACTGTATAGAGAATAGCTTTCCCGAGCCCAACATTTCCTGTGCTGTAAGCTTCTTGTTTTGTTCGGCTCACAACAGAGGTGCTGAGCTATTGTCAATATATTGATATTAACAGTTTTCACGACTGTGATGCTGGGAGGGAGCTTTGTGTGTGTGGCTTGCATATGCAAAGATGGAAAATTGACTCAAATGACATTTAAAGATGAAATAACTATGAGACTGATACTTGGAAGAACTGAACCCTACCACAGTGCTACTTGTAGAGTTTTTTTTATGTTATGTGGAAAGAGGTCAAGAGTTTATTTAGACCTAAAAAGTTGAACTTGCTCAGAGTTTTGCCCTTGAGTCCCAGGCATATGGGTCATTGATACGCCTAGCTGCCATTTCCTTCATACTTGACTGAAGGCCCAGGGGGGATGAAGCTGGAGCTGGAGCAGTATGCCCTTTAGGAATTCCTCACTAAATCACAGTTTGACAGTTTTGTTTGTTTTGGATGATTGCTCATCGTTAATATTAATGTTCTTAGAGGTCTCAGGAGAAAAAGGATGTCAGTAACGTTACTTCTCCTATTGGTACAAATATAATCCTTTTCACACACATGAATGAAAAGGTGAATTCTGCTCTTTGTTGTAATTAATTGTATTGCAAAAGTACGTTGGGGCTGAATCTTAGTCATCCAGGAACCCAAATGCTTAAAAAGAGGTTTGGAACCGGTCTTCTTATCCTGATTCTTTGATATTTCAGCTCTCAACCAGAAGAGGGTAGAGTACCCAAAAATTGTACGCAAGTCAGAATAACCCTGCTTCAACATGTTTTTTACTCAAGTAAAAGTAAAAAGTAGTCATCCAAGAAATTACTCAAGTAAGAGTGAAAAAGTATTTGGTATAAAGGCTACTCAGGTACTGAGTAACTGATCACAACATCTGGTTTGATATTTTATAATGATATCGTCAGACAGACACAAAATATAAACATGTGTGCTATATCAGCTTTTTTAAAGAAAAACTTAATGTGAATAAATAACTTAATTAATTAGAATAAATAACTTAATTAGAAAATATCACATTTTAAGCAGAAGAAACACTTTTCCACATTTTGTTCAACATAAAACGAAATTCAACCGAATTGTTCATCATTTAGTGAAGTTACTCACAGTGGGTAGAGTATCCAGATATTTTATTCAAGTAGAAGTACTGATACTTCGTAATAACGTTACTCAAGTAAAAGTAAAAAGCACAGTGTAGTAAAACTAAATGTAATTTAATTCCAAAAAGTTACTCAAGTAAATGTAACTAGTTACTACCCACCTCTGCTCTCAACCAAAAGGCTTCTTCAGTTCTGAGCATTGCCTGGAAAAGCCTGATACCGCCTGCAGTTAGCAAAAACTCAACTTAACATCATTTTCATTGCTCTTTACAAGTATGTAGTACTTTGTGTTGGTCAATCACATAAAATGAGTGGCAGCAGGGATATGAATTTGGCACTGTAAAATAAAGGAATATTGCCCTGTCTCACATTTGTCTAAATTTAAATCAGGCTTGCACATGCAAACAATGTTCCCTGATGAATTGATGTCCTCAACAACATGCTGTTGTGATTAAAACAGGTGCGGATTTAATTAATGTATAAATGTATTCACAAGGCTCTCTTAGTATGCTGTCTTTCAGATTCACCTGAACAGTGGAGAAACAGAATAATGTACTCAGACCACTGGTTACCCTCAGGTTGGACTTTATTGTCTGTTTGCTGTTCGGCCATCGCCACCATTCATCATTAAGCCCTGTGAGGGCTTCATTGGTCGCAAAGCAAAGATACAAGCTGAGCTTATTAGGAGTGTTTGGCTTGTTAACTTGCTAATGGCCTGGGTGTTTGCTCATGAAAAACATCACTTATGTCCATTTGTCTCCAAACTCAATTTCATGCTCTCCTGAACTGATACTTTATGTCCTTAGAGGAGGAAGATCTGAGGGTTTGTGCAGAGTAGATCATTCCTTGGTTGCATATGCTGCAAGTTTATGCGCTGGTCATAATTAACACTTTCAGCAAAAACCCAAATGAGGAGAACAAATCACTGCTGAGGTTTTTCAAGCCCTTGGATCTTTCAGTGCATTTCACCACTGTTTAAAGTCATTTTCTTGTGCTTGTCTCTGACAGTGAAGACCTAAAGTGATTTAACTGTGCCTGGTTTGGTTTTTTTTAAATCGTGAATCTTTCATTTCTTGTGTGTTGACCTATCACACCTGTGATATCTTTGTGTTTAATATCAGGAGGGTGTTTTTTGTGTCATAGCTCTTGATTTAACTTGATCAAAAAAATTGAGACTTCATATTTTATTTTAAATTAAGGCTTGAAACCTTTTTCATGGATGATTATTCATTTTTTGGTTTATACATTAGTCAGGTTTTGTGAATATTGATTCTTTGAATGGAATCAAAATGTGAATTTCTAGTAACTATGATTCCTGCAGTGCAACACAAACAATTAGTCAGGATTTAAACCAGACGCCCAAAATTGTATAGCCCTCTTTTGTATTGTAAAATATTCCATCCATCCAATTTGTTTACCTGTTTCATCCTTGTGGGTCATAGGTCACCAGGGCTGTTGCAGATCTCCAGTGGTCAGTGGGCAAGAGGTGCGGTAAACCATGGACAGGCCAGCTGTAAACACAAAAACAACTGCGAGAAACGATCACGTGTGCACATGCTCATACCCAAAGGCCATTTAAACACTTTCTGTTTTTGGAGTGTGGGAAAGCCATAATCCCCAGAGGGAAAACCATGCATGAATGAGGAGAACATACAGAAAGGGTTTGAATCCCAGCTAGAACCTTCTTAATGAAAGACTGGTGCAGCCTACTGCATGGCTAGTATGTGTCAAAATATAATCTCCTCTCATATTACATGTACAGCACCCTGGTAAAAAAATACTGGAAAAAAAGCTTCTTTAAGATCAGTTCATGTTATGTCCAGTCACATAAAATCAAATTAATTTTTTTTGAATGTGTGTGTATTTAGTCTGTGAAAAACAATACACTGACAAAAAGCAGTTTTTATTCAATTCAATTCAGTTTATTTAAATAGCGCCAATTATACAAGTCCTTTCAATTCAATCATACATACATTCCGATCAGTTTAAAGGTTTTCCATCTAAGGAAACCCAGCAGATTGCATAGAGCCGTTGACTTGCACCATTCTCTCCTCCTGGATGAATATGTAGCAACAGTAGACAGTCGCCTGCGTTGTGTCGTTGACTTCACAGCAATCCCTCATACTGAGCAAACATGTAGCGATAGTGGAGAGGAAAAACTCCCCTTTAAGAGGAAGAAACCTCCAGCATAACCAGGACCTGGCTCAGTACAAGCGGCCGTCTGCCACGACCAACTGGGGGTTTGAGAAGACAGAGCAGAAACACAGAAAGAACAGAAGAACTGATGTAAGAGTACTTTCTATGTTAAAGAAAGTAAAATGTTGATAACAGAACACAGAGAAAGTTCAATTACTGGGAGATTCATCCCAGCCCATGCCCCCCTCCAATAAGCATCCCAAGTTTTAAGTCTGGTCTTAAATGTAGACAAGGTGTCTGCCTCACGGACTAAAACTGGGAGCTGGTTCCACAGGAGAGGAGCCTGATAACTAAATGATCTGCCTCCCATTCTACTTTTAGAAATTCTAGGAACTACAAGTAAACCTGCAAGCTGAGAGCGAAGCGCTCTGTTAGGAACATAACAAAACAATCAGATCTATGATGTATGATGGAGCTTGATTATTAAGGGCTTTGTATGTATGTATCTATTCTGGATTTAACAGGGAGCCAATGAAGGGAAGCCAAAACAGGGGAAATGTGATCTCTTTTTTTAATATTCATCAGAACTCTTGCTGCAGTATTTTGGATCAATTGAAGGCTTTTAATTGCATTTTGTGGATTTCCTGATTGTAAGGAATTACAGTAGTCCAGCCTTGAGGTAACAAATGCATGGACTAGTTTTTCAACATCACTCCTGGACAGGAGATTTGTAATTTTAGCAATATTCCAGAGGTGAAAAAGGGAAATCCTAGAAACCTGTTTAATGTGGGATTTGAATGTCATGTCTTGGTCAAAAATAACACCAATGTTTTTTAATTCATTACTGGAAGCCAGTTTAATACAATCAAGATGAAGTGATTGACTAAACAGTTTTTACAAAATCACTGGTCCCAAAATTAGTGCCACTTCTTTTTAATCTTTATATTTGAAATTGATCAGTGTGTCAAGAAGATAAAATTATTAATCTATCACGTCCACAGGTCCATTTCTATTCAACACAATTTAAAGAGTGGCCATTGCATTCTATTTACATGCCAATCAGTTTTTCAGTAGGCATCCCAGGAAAAAGCTTTTTCTTTCCTATTATCACATGCAGACTTTGCTTAACGCTGCTGGGAGTTTAACTACAGTGCGGTTTGTCAAATGAAACTAAGATTGAGGTTTTCAGTGACAAGCACTCGAGGTGGGTTTAAAATGAAACAGATGATGAAAAGCACCTCATGTTGACAGTTAAGTATGGTGCAGGATCTGTGAAGCTGTGGGCTTGTTTCTCTTCCAAAGGGGCTGGGAATCCTGACACTATGGACTATGAAAATATGGACATTGTGAAGAACAATCTTGTGACCTCTTCAGAATTTCTGCCAATAATTTTAGAAGGTGCTGTTAAAGTTGCAGCGATATAAAGGAGCATACAACGACGTTAAGCAATGAAGATCAAACATTTGCAGAAATATTCAGATTTGGACATATCCTTTTCTTTTTCACTTCCATTTCAATTAAGTTTAATAAGTGATTTGTCTTAAAGTTACTGATTAAACAAACTTAAAACCTTACACTGTCTACAAACACTTGTGCCACTTTTGACAGACATAACCATAACAATCCTAAGCGGATACTATTTGCACTGAGCTACACTAAATTAAAATTACCACTTTATTATGTTGTTTCTCTAATGTTACTTGCAAGAGTTTATTGATTAATTCAAAGGTTACATTTTTACATTGTTGTACTTTACAACACACACTTTCCCAAATTGCTATAACTCACATTGCTCTCATAACGTTGCTGTGGTTAAAAAAGGGGCAGTGTGAGAGTCTTGGGACACCCTTCTATTTGTACTAAATTGTTACACGTATTTCTGCCAGATTCAACCCTGTAAACATTTTTTACAACCGCAACTGACTGGAACCGAGCAGGAAACAACAAAACGTCTTTAGCCTGAAGTACATTCTACCTTGCTGATTTTCAAAAGAATAATAATTTTTTTAATTGACAGCCCCTCTAAGGCAGCACTTTCAAACAAGTTTCGTTGTACCGCAGCCACCTGAGGTTTTCAGACCAATATGTTTCTCTAACCCACTGATTGATTTTTGCAGCTTTTTATTTATTATGGGTCTTTCAGCCCCTCAGATTTTACAGTTATCAAATGTAATTGAGCTTTTATTTCCTCTATACTATCATTAATGCATACTAAAAACCCAGAATACTAGAGAAGGAATTTTGTTGAAGCTCTTAGAATGTGCTAGAGAATGCTGAAATATTGTACATCATTTCTAAATAAGAGAGTTGTAAAGACCACACTCTTTATTTTAGGTAAATCTTAAGATCGAGTTAAATGGATTGACTAGCCAAAGCCTTAATCTGGAAAACTCTTGTCCAGGTTGTGTCCCTAATTTACCTTCAATGTTATTTTTTGTTTGTTGGATCATTTCACCGACATTATTTTTCAATATAACCATTTTTTTATTCTACTTATGGCTTAATTTAAGATTGATCTATGTAAAAAAATTTGAATCAAATCCATCATGTTGTTGGATATGAAGCGTTGTATTATAGCAGGTAATCCAGTATCACTAGTTTTTCCTAAATAAAGCAGTGCAAATTCTCTGAATGAGATAAAGTGAAATGTTTTGTTGTTTTTTGTTCTCACTAATCCTCTTTTGCCTTTTAGTCATCTTCCTCAGCTGGCCTGATTTCCTGACTATGGAGAGGCAGCTGTTGACCCCTATGATAGCAATAGATTTAACAGTAACAGATTTTAAAGGGCTGATTGTAGGATTTTTTTTCCCCAAACAGCTTTCTGCTGATTCACCAACTGGATCACAGCTGCAGTGGAGAGCATTTCCTACAAAACACCACCCTCGATCTTCCTGACAAACCCAGTCTAATTTAATAAGTAATCAATGGCACTAATAAGCAGCCTCATCAGGCATCAGTCTGTCCACAGAATGTCTTCTATTGGCTCTATAGATCCCAAGGTGGACAGAGATTAGTTGGACTTAAGTGTGCAGGAGGAGATTTGTTCTCTGTAAAGTCGGATGACTTGCCTCTGTCCTGTACGCAGCTGGTGGACGGTTGATAGAGAAACCTGTTACTCTCAGAGCACAGCTGAGGCATGGTGGCACAGACACATGTCCTTTTTTGTAAAAATAAAAAAAATGCAGGCCTGAATAGATCTTCATAAAGTGTGATTTTGTCTCTTTAAAAAAATGTTTTGTTTCTTCTTCAAAAAGAGGTCTTACTGCCTGAAAAAGTGCATCAATGTTCAAAATTGGTGATCCACGAATAAAACAGTGTGTAAAAAGGTGCAGCAGCTGCTCTCAAAGGTTAATGAGTGTCAGTCAAATATCTTCCTGCGCTATTATTTGATCGTTGCATCACTTATTATATAAATTTTCTTGATTACTAATGGCTTTAAGGGAGGGGAGCCAAGTTGATGGCCGTAATCCAGTCAGTTGTAACTGTCATGTAAATCAGCTTATGACCCCCAGAAAAATTATTCACCACAACATATATCATTGCACATTCCTCATAATCCTGTTGCTGCCGCCTGATTTTCCCCATGATGACTCATGGAGTCTAAAACCCACCTCTGCATTTCAGCATTATGTGTTGGACCCTTCACTGTACCGTTCTGAATGCATATTTCATGGCTGAATGTGTGAAGAATGGAGAGCTTCTCAAGTAAAAATAACTCCTTGTAGCTGCCAAATTATCTGCTGCAAGATGTAAGAAGAAACGCAAGTTTTCTCTTTTATTATAAGAAAGGCTGTTAAATTAGGAATATGCTGGGTTTCGTGAGACAGCTTTGAAACGTTTTTATCGCTTTAAATTGCTGCTGCATTGTTGAAGACATTCGCCTTACAGCAATCCAAGAGAGATTTTTGAGGCCGGATTTTGAGCTCAGCATAATCAATTTAAAAAAAGGAAATTGCACGTTGTCACTGTAACACTAGGGGAGAAATCACTGGACTCGGAGACAGAAGCCGGTAATTGTATTTCAGTAAATACAGTTGACATCCTCAACGATTTAACAGAGCATTAATTGTAAGGGTTGCACTGCTCATTGTATAGAGCAATCTCTCATAATTGGATATCAATGTAGTTTGAATGACCAACTGTGAGCTGCTGTCAGCAGTGAAGGACTGCAGAGAGAATTAGTCCTCCTGGAGTTTCATTGTCAATCAATAAAGCAGCAACAGTAGCTTACATGAAGGTTCAAATCCTGATTTTATTCTGTTCTACTCTAATTATTCTATTCTTACTCTATTTTTACTCTAATCTATTTTTGTGAACTTTGTGTAACATTCTTCTCTGCATTGGAAGAATAAGGTTACTTACACTTTTAGACTTTTTCAGAACTCAAAACATTTTTTAAGTAACTTGTTTGCAAACTTCCTGGGAGGGATAGGAAACACTTGGACGAAGACGCACTGGTCAGGTAAACCCCAACTGATCATTTTGGCCTAAATACAGAACCTCATGTGTGGTGGAAAAACTGACACTACACATCACCTTGAATAAACCATCCCCCTTTACACCGATACTGCTGCAGAGAAACTAGATGTACCAACTCCCTAGTTACCTAATTACAAAACGATGTCCAGCTGCGTATTTTATTCTTACTGTTATTATATAGTTATTTAGTGCTAACCATGGTGGTGGTGGCATCATGCTATGAGGAAGCTTTTCTTGATCAGGAACTGGGAAACTGGTCAGAGTTGACAGAAAGATCGATGGAGCTAAGCACAGGACCATACAGAAAGGACAAAGACTAAAGTACAGCCTGGTCTGCACTGAAATGGTTTGGATCAAATGTTAGCATGGTCCACTCCAAATCCAGACCTAAAGCCAACTAAGAATATGTGACAAGACTTGAAGACTAATATTCATAGACTCGCCATTTAATCTGACAGAGGTTGAAAAGTTTTGACTCAGGTGTAAATACCAACTTATGCAGCACTTTCCACATTTTATTTGGGAAAAAGAAAGAAAACCATGTATCATTTTTGTCCACTTTCCAAAATTGCACTAATTTGTTTCAATCTATCACCTAAAATAGAACGCATTGAACTTGGCAGTCTGAAAAAATATAAAAAAATTTCAAGGGGTGTTGAAATCTTTGCATAGCTGCTTGCAAAATGACTGCATTTTGACTTGACTTTCTAGGCAGACTTGTGAAGACACTGTTGCCGTGTTGAGAGCACCCAAGCTTGCATAGGGAGACCCCAGGCCAGGATTTAAACCCAGGACCTTCTAGCTGCAAGGCAACAAAGATACAAACTGCACCACAAAATCAATCATAGGTGCAAAAATTGTTAACAAGTAATGGCTATTTAAATTGCCTACTTATTGTAGTGTCTTGCATAAATTACAAGGCAAATGTTTCTTAACGATCATTCTTTTTTTATTTGGTTGAAAAGGAAAAGGTTTGAGATGTATAGCAGCATCTAAAATTCAAACCACTCTGTATGGCTGCATAGATGTTGCATCCAAAACCCAAATTGCAAGTTAAAAAAGTAGCATATAAGCCTATAATTGTATAGGATAGCAAAACATTATGCCTTGAAGAAAATGAAATTTACTATATATGTTACAGCAGTAATATCTGAGTGTTATTTTTTCAACATCAGAAAAAGCACATCTTACATTAAAATCCATCTCATGTGCATTCTAGTCCTGCTGGACGATTGGCAGCGCTACAGTTTGTGATCACCAGGCTCCACATCAATGTAACGCGTCCTGATAACCTGAGCTGAGATGCTATCCACGCACTCGGCCATTAAACCTGCCACCTTTCATGGCTGCTGAGTCCTTTTGAAAATTACGATCATCAAAAAGAAAATGTCCTTCCTGCAGCAGCAATGCATTTCTGTAAAAGCCTCCCCATACACAGTGCTGGGTGCTGCTCGTCTCACATCAAAGCCTCACAGTCGAGTCTTCTCTGCATTCGGAGGGTTATTGCCAATCAGCGGTGTGTTATTTGCTCAATGGTGTGCTCATTTTTTCATTCATGTGAGGCAGCACCTGGTGGCAGAATCCTCTTTATACTTCTCATATTTGATTGCTGCCCTAAAGACCAATTACTGGACTTCAGCATCAATCAAGGTACATTAAGTTGCACTTTAAGGATTTCAGTGACTTTATTATGAGATCTGAATGGATCCTGAATTAATCAGTGATGTTTGTATTGGATGTTAAAAATTTGGTCCTAACATGTCATTTTCTTCATTTGTTTTTGGAAAAGGATGAAAAATGTGTAACCTTGATGAAGTTTTTAAACTTATAATATAAAAAAGTGTTTGCGAAACATTATTGAAAATCAGGATCAGAAAGGAAACTAGATCAACATGATAAGTGAACGTTGTTCCTCTTGCAGTGGTATTTACTTACACAAATTTGTGACTTTTAATCTAGTTGAGGTTGGCTTTGAAATGATTGAAGATTTTTGTCCTATACGGACAGAATGACAGGGTGAGTAAAAGAAAATAAGGTAAGACTTTTACGTCTGAGTCACTGTGGGTAGAAAGGTGTTTTGAGAGAAGCATAAAACACCTTGAGGCCGCATTATAGGAGTAACTGCACTTGACAGCTTTGTGTACAGAAACGGAACAAGACATGGTTATTATTCTGCTGTGAAAGGCAGTCAACTCCTAGCAGTTTGTTTCTGGTCTTTAGACTGTCCAGTTTGTTCTTTAGAGACACTTGGAAGTGGACTTCAGTACTACTTTGGTTAAGGAATCAACAATGGTTTGAGCCTAAATGGCCTCGCTCTGTTTCTTTTACAGCTTTTCTTAGTCAATTAAAGCTTATTTGGGCCACATCAGAAATGTCCCATTGACTTTTTTAACCAAAAACATACTGTGGCGTGAGAATGTATTTATCTTCTTCACGGCACAGTATGGTTAACAGTGTCTGGTTAAATCCTTATCTTATCTGAATTGCAATCTAAGGTACATTTGACCAATGTTTTTCAACCCTGCTCATCAAGGCACACTGCCATGCATGTTTTAGATGTTTTCCTGCATCAGCACACCTGATTTCAATTAATGGCTGATTAACATGGTTTTGTTAAGCAGCAACCACCTGAATCAGGTGTTTTAAACCAGGGAAACACCTAGAATCTGCAGGCCAGTGTGCCTCAAGGTACAGGGTTGGGAAACAATGATCTAGACAAGCTTAGTGTGAGTAAAGGATATACCTTTTTTTAAACTTGCTTTTTGGCATTCTGGGAAGCTTTAAGTCATTCTTTTCATGGTTAGAATGAAACATTGGTATTAAATACAAATAACATGTATATTACTAGAAGTAAGATGTGTTTTTGGTCATTAGAAAATAGGATATAGTCTTAGGGTATGATTCACAAAGAAATCAAAAGATCTTGTAATTATAAGCAGATGAAATTAAGTGAATCCCTTTGAATAAAATGCAGGTAAAAAAAGACTATTTTACATGATATGAAAAGCTTATCTTTTTCTCCCTGTTGGAGAAACACGATGAATTTCTCAACATTGAATGTCACATTGTCCAAATATTATTTATATATATATATTTATATATAATTTTTTCATAGAGTAGATCAAATTTAAACAAAAAGGGAAAATATTTGGATCATTTATGGATTTAAAATGATCCTTCAAGGACTGACTGCACTCAATATTTTTGTTACAATATGCAACCAATGTCATTCTGATCCCTTCAAAGGGCTTGAAAGAACTAGATTAATTTTCAGCGAAAGAAATATTTTCATTTAAACCAAAGCAAATACTTTTTTTCTGTTTTGTTTATATTTCCACACTGCTGTTAAACAGAATACTAGAGATATTTTCCCACTGGAACATGGAAGTTTATTGGCAGTGATAAAAGATAAATACAGCACAAGGATCAATCTGTTTCTGATTGAAATGCAGATCCCGGTTCTGGTTCAGACCTGTTGAGTTCAGTGACCTGCAGTGGATATACATATGTCATTTATATGTTATATATTATACTAAAGGTGGAAAAAGTTTGGAAATGATGTCATTTTACCAGGGGTGTCCAGCAATAACAAAGCTGTAGATTTATCATTCATAGCTCAACCTGAGTCTAATAAATAATTCAGCTTTCATTTATTGGTGCCGCACTGGCATTCTCCACAGTGCCTCTGCTATAAACTTGAAGAATATATACTTGCAAGGCTTTAAGTCCTAAACAAATTAGAGAAGGTATGTTTTTCCCCCTTAACTTCCTCTCTTTATTATTATCTAGAAGTACTATTTGTCAAGATTTAAAATAAACAACAGCAGCTATTGTGTGTTTGCTCAGTCTAAAGCACAAAAATAGGGAAAGAACCTGAAAAATCTGAGCATCAAGGCTACAAATTATAACAGCCCTTCAAGAAGTCGATAGAAGCTCAGAGATGACTGTGGTGTAAAGATAAAACAGGAGAAGAAGAAAAAAAGTATTTGTGTGTCATATCTGATTCAAAGCAATGACTAGTGGGGAAAAATGTTCTGTACACAACGATTAACAGGTGATTTCATCCTCCATGTTTTGAGCTGTGCTGTATTACTCATCTGTACACTGGCAGTCTGACAATCCTCTATTTGTAGCAGGAATATAACAAACTGCAGCAAGAGATGGATTCCTCTACAGATATTATGTAAGACATGCTAAATCAATATCAGTCGCCACTGGCTAAATACAGGTGGATTAGAATTCTTTTGTGGGATTCTTTTTTTCTAATGCTTACATTTATATCAGACAAAAAGGGTATTGATTTCAGCACATTGTAATTAAAGCATGAACTGTGTTCCAAGTTCATGAACATTGACAGATTTATTGCTTAGAACAAGGATAGGAGCTAATGGATGTAGAAATAGAGGATGGTAAAACTAACATCTGTTTTGCTCATCTGGACTTGTTTCCAGCCTGATTAGATAACTAGGTTGAATGTGTGTTTTCTGCAGATATATTTTAGTTTTCAAATAAGTTAAATGAGAACCTTCTTTATTTGTCTATTTTACACATATATTCTACCAGGGAAACTGATGGGAGCATCCAAGTTAATCATGTTTTCAACATTTAACAAAATGATGCAGTTTTTATGTAGAGAGGCACAGAGGGTTTCTTTTTTTTTTTTTCTATTTGGGGGTGTGTATGCTCCTCAGCTGAAGCTACATCCTTCAGGCAAAGCTTAGACTGTCGGTGCTGGCAAGCATCTGTGGAGTTATTTTGATATTAAAAGGGATAATTTCTCTTTTTCTTTTGATGTCAAGAGAGACTGTCCTAATTCCTCAGCGAAATGTGCTCACACATATCCATCTTTCATGCTTTCGCAGCAACATTTTGTATTTTCTCAGTGTTCTTTTTAATTATTAGAGATGATTCTTCAAATTCATGGGGTAAAAAATATTGCATGTTGAGTGTCATATGTCTGGATGACTCAATATGCTTTTTAAATAATGTAATTTTTTTGTTGTTTGCTTTGAATGGAAAGGTTATTGATACATTTCAGTGCAAGTCACGTTATTTAAATGTGTTTTTTCAATTTGCTTGTGGCTTCATCATCAGACCGTGTGACGACCATGTTTCAGGCGGTAGGAAAACCCATAATCGGTGGATTGCCAGTTCGAATCTCCCCTCCGTCCTTCTCAGCCTTTGTGTCCTTGGGCAAGACACTTCCCCCACCTTGCCTGGTGCTGGTGGTCAGAGGGCCGGGTGGAGCCTGCGTTCGGCAGCCTCGCTTCTGTCAGTGTGCCCCAGGGCAGCTGTGGGTACAATGTGTGCATGAATGGGTGAATGACTGGATGTAATATTAGCACTTTGTGGTCCTCTGACTGAAAAAGCGCTATACAAATGCAGACCAATAGTCACATGGGTAATCATTTCAGTATGATCTTTTAAAGCACAGAAGTGGATGTTTTTAACCTCCATAACAGTTTTACCATGGTAAACTAAAAAAGGTTTTAATTAGTGTATAAAAAGACATAATTTATTTTTGTCTGACTGTCTGACATTAAGTAAAACTAAACCTTTCCTGTTTTAGGTCAGTTTGGATTACCAAAATATGTTTTATTTGTTTAATACCAGGACAATGACACCTAGAGAGACACATAACCATGCTTTAATATGTCAGAAAACTCCAGATGATGATGCCAGGGCTTTGACAGTTTAATTCAAGGTAATTCACAGCTTTTCAGCCAAATGGATTCATACTTGTTGAAGTGTGCTAGAGAAACACCTCAAACATGCTTTTTCCATCATCGAAAAGCAGGACAGGACTTTGCTAAGCTACTTTTAGCAAGTTTTGTATCTGTTTTTATGTGACTTGTTGATCATTTGGCTCATCACATATGTGGTTCTAGTCAATCCTATGTAATAAAAATTGACAAGTTGTTTTTGCTTCATAAACTTATCACTTTAGTTCAAATGCTATAACATTTAATGACCAGTGTTTCAGCTACTCTCTGCACACATTTCTACCTGTATCTTTTTAATCCATTAACTCTATGTGTTTCAGTTTTAGCTCATTTTGCTGTAAATTGAAACGTATGCTGAACACATTCGCTTTAAAGGGATATTCCACCCCTAAGTGAAGTCTGTTGCCATCTTCCCCAGAGTTAGATAAGTGAGAAAAAGCAGTTTGTAACCAGTCCAGTCATTCTCCTAATCTGGAACCAGTCCTTGCTTTATCTTAGCATAAACAATGTAATTGAATAAGAACAGCTACCACTTTGTGTGCTAAAGTGATGAAAATTACTCAGTAATTATCCTAAATTTGGCTGGTGGCCTCAATAATCATATTAATTGCAAATGAAAATGAAAATAATAAGTAACACGAAGGAGTTACAGGAGCAGATTTAGACTTGGGACTACATTACGACAGAGTACCGCTATAAGCAGCCGCTGCAAGGCGCAAGGACATGACGCATCGCCCGCAAAAGCCACATACTTCTGTAAACACAAATGCATGAACTACACAGAGTTTTTACTGCCTTTTTTTGAGTACGTTATAAGTCTAATGTAAGCTTGTGTAGCAAAGGGTTATCATACTGTTCCTTCAAAACCTGGTGTAAGCCTAGTAGCCATGCATTTGAGTTTACAAAAGTAGGTGGCTTTTGCGGTTGCAGCATCTTGTACTTGCGCCTTGCAGCGGCGGCTTACTGGGTTTTTTTCTTTGGTGTTTAACACCTCTGCATTTTGCATTTTTCTGCAATAGCTTTTCTTAGAACGTGTTAAAAGTCCTACCATCAGACTTCAGGCTTTTAGGTTGTTAGTGGCCAAGCAGCTGTAACAACATTTGTTATTCTCTCACAGGCCTGAGTTGGACCGCACAGTTAAATCACTGCAATTAGTTAAGCAGGTAATTCTTCTCCTGTTAACAAGTGGCTGTTTGATCAGAAATGCAGATTCCCCACGGGTTTATATCTGCAGCTTCACCGCGTTAATCTTTGTTAAATGTTCCATAATGCAAAAGCAGGTTGTAAAAGTTGATGTAAGAATCCTGCAAGAATTAAGACATTTATGGAAATGAGAGTAAAAATAAAAATGTGTGTAATAAGACGGCATCTCCTTCATCATTTTAGCTGGATTGAGTTCAATCGTCAGATTAGATTAGATGCTTCGACAAGAAAGATTTAACAGCTCCAAGAAAGCCTTGCCAGTTTTGATATTTGCTTTTTATTCAAAAGGCTGCTGTCTGACAAGAAAAACAAAAAATGTTTTACTTATAAATGTGATTAATGTCTTGGGCCTGTCTTCTAAAGTTTTCTATTCAGTATTAGAAACCAGATCTATGAACACAAGCCTGAGGTTCCTGGTGAAGTCTTTGCGGATTGGAGCTGTAAATATTTGTTGTACACTGATGCATCACATCGGGCCGATGGCGACAGGTGGTCACTGCTCTGCCTTGTGTCAATATCTGGACCATAAATAGAGTCAAAGGAAGAAAACAACCACAGGCTCCTCTGCTCCTTTAACCCCTATTGGGAATCAAATATGTCTGACCACCATCACTCTTTACTGGTTCAATAGATCAATAACACAACCCTGATAGACTGGCGTTCTTATATCTAGCGGCAGTCAATCAATCAGCCCAATGTTAACACTATGTTCTCCTCCTCATCTCTGACATTGGTCTTCTTTTTCTCTTCTTGCCTTTGTTGTTCTCTACTTAGCCCGCTGAGCCTTGAGGGATCTAATTTTGGCCTTTGATCAGAAGCACCCATCAAACACTCATGTCTGCTGATGGCTGGGGACATATTTTGACAGCTCACAGAAGAATCTACTAGAAAATGCTGAAAAGATACAGACAGTTCTCACATGGATTTTGATCGTTTTTATCACCAGGGTTCAAACAAACTGAAATATGCATTGTCTGCACATTACGGCTGTTTTGATGGATAGACAGTGTGCAACTTTGATTTTTGAAAATGCATGAGTTGGAGACACTCGAGTCACCTGCACATGAAGGAAAACTTGTTACGATGTCCAGGAATACTCACTGGTCCAAAACTATACTACTACTAATGATGATAACAATAATAATAATAATAATAACATAATACATTTTTGAGGGCACCTTTCTAAAACCTAAGGTCAACTTACAGAGAAAGAAACACAGAGAAAAATAATAATACATAGACAATCAGCATAACAAATAATCAAATAGAAAATCAGTAGACAACGAACAAAATCAGTGTTTAAAGTGAATAAGCCCATTTGAACCGATGTGTTTTCCTTAAATAAAGCAAGAGAGTCAATATTGCTGATGTCGGGGGGAAGTTAAGTATTTTTTCTGATTTTTTTAATATTGAATATTAAAATTAAATTATTCAAATTCACATTGATACTCCTAAATAGAATCCAGGGCAGTTAGTGGCCTAATTGTACAGAATAATAGAGAAAATACAGCATCCTAAGACCAAAGAACATCCCAGAACACATTAGGAGTGGGTACGGTCATAAAACATTTTCCCAAGCTTTGAAAATCTCACAGAGCACTATTTAGCCTGTCACGTGAAAATGGAGAGATTGTGCAGCAACTGCCAACCTGTCTAGATATGGCAGTCCACCTAAACTGTCAGGCTGGGCAAGGAGAACATTGTTCAGAGTAGCATTGGTTGTGCACTCTACAAATCTCACCTCTTTAGAAGCATGGGAGGGAGATAGTCACTGCTGAAATAAAACGATTTGAATTGCTGTTTGCACTTAGCCATAAGCCATGTAGAGGAGGAATTCACCCCATCCCCACAGTGAAACATAATAGAGGCAGCATCATGCAATCCTGCTGATGATCTGTAACAACACAACACAGTGCAGTTCACAGACACTCCCTACCCAATCTGATTTCTGAATGATATTTCCCAAAGTTGAATTTGCAAGAAATGCAGTGTCTACATGGCAAACAACCAACACACAATCAAGGACAAACTCTGGACTTAATCGTCAGCAAAGGTTTAAATGTCTCCAACATCTCAGTAATTAATGTCACTAGTCATCCCTGGAATTAGCACCAAACATGAAGAAGCAGCATTCAGTTTCTACGCTCACTGAACAAATCTATGCTGGAACAAACTTCTGATCTGGATCTGAAACTTCTGCAAAGCTTCTGAAACACTGAGTTCCTTTGAATCAAGGAAAAAAATCTGTTTAGAGCTGCCTTTGAGTAACTGCTTAATAATAGCTGGAATGTCATATGTTATAATGTGTCCCATGTTTTGTGTCTCTAATGTTGTGTTTTATGCTTTTACTGTTGCTTTATTGCTGCTTTTATTTTATCCCATAATCACCCAAAGCACCTTGACTCGCCCTGTTGCTGAAAGTTTGCTGTACAAATTAAGTTGCCATGGCTTACCATGCTTTGCCTTGCCTTGCCTAGATGTGCAAAGTTGGTCGACACATACCACAAAAGACTTGGAGATATATTTGCTCTGAAAGGTTGAACACAAATCCATGCCACACTTTTCAGATTTTTAATGTACAAACAACAAATAAAAACTGATTAATTATCCTTTCACTTCACAATGGTGAGCCACTTTATGTTTGTCTATCACATCAAATTCAATACATTAGCTTCTAAACTACATTAGAGTTTGTGGTTGCAACATCACAAAATATTTTTAAAAAGTCCCATGGATAGAGCCCATGTCCCTGCTGAAGTAAAGTATGTGTTATGGATTGAGAGGTTAAAGAAGGACCAGAATGCAGACAGAAGCATGGTAGGTGCATGATGAATGAATTGAATGATGAAACTTACTTCTGCTCCAGAACACAGGTAACCAGAGACACAGGGGGCACATAGAGGCAAACTGAAGAATCCAGCAGTGAGTAACAAACAGAGGGGAGCTTAAATATCTGGGGAGGTTGATTACTGACTAAAAACAGGAGGCTGATTAGAGAACAGGCTGCAGATGAGAGCGGAGACTAGACAGGTAGACAGAGGGAAGGAGAAAAAACATGAACAGATCTGGGGAGGAAATAATAACCAAGACTAAACCCTGATCTAAGGAAAAACAAGAATAACTGAGAAACTGAATACAAGCAAACATACTGTAATAAGACCAGATCTAGAAGTAGAACACTAAAATACAAAGCACAGAGAAAAACCCTAAAACAACCCAATATATAACAGTATGTCCACAGCATGATGCTACCTCCACTTTGTTTCACCATTGGGAAAAAAGTTCTATTTTATTTAAATTTGACCAGGACATCTTACACCTGTTTGCTGTGTCTCCTTCATTGCCTGTGGCAAACAGCAAAAGTGACTTCTACCGGCTCTTTTTCAACAATGTCTTTATCCTTGTCTCTTTGTTGAGTGCACAGCTAATAGTTGTTAGGTCAACAGAGCTGCAAAGATCCACACCTGAGCTGTAGACTACTGTGGCTCCTCTAAATCAATCAATCAATCAATCAATCAATCAATCAATCAATCAATCAATCAATCAATCAATCAATCAAATAGCAAACTAGCACATTAAAACAAAGCTAAATGAATAGTAGGATAAAAGGCTTAAAAATCTGTTAAAAGAAAGAAATATACAAACAGGTATAATGTCCATTAGGTGCCAAAAGCCATCTGGAATAAATGTGTTTTAACTTAAGATTTAAACAGAGTCAACTCGGTGACGCTACGGAGCTGCAAGGGAAGTGAATTCCACATTTTCGGTCCAGCAATTAAGAATCAGCAATGGCATTAATCCAATGCGGTTAACTTCTTTCGTGGGACCTGCAGCAGGTATTGTCCAGCAGAGAGCATGCCCCGCTGGGTTGATAAAAATTTAAAATCCCACATAGTTAAGATAGAGCAAGACCATGTGCGTTGCACTAAAAACAAAACTCTACCTCTTGGCCGCATCTCTAATTAATTTTCACCTTAGCCTGTCAAGTCAGATTAGGTGGATGCCAATGTCTTCTTGGTAGGTTTACAGTGTCATACAATTTTTGAACGATTAATTAAACGTGGGTCCATGAGATGTTCAAAGCTTAGTTGTTAAAGTCAGAGTGTGTTAATGGGTGTAATAATAATATTCAACGATTTAGTTTTCAAGCCATCTGTCATATTATAGTTTAGAAATAAATGCAGTGTCTTGAGCCTTTTAAAACATTAATTTCCCAACTCTGGGGTTATTAGGGTCATGGAAGTATTTGGCAGCCAAACCTTTTCTAGTTGTCCTACTTCAAAATATGAGAGTTCTGTAATTTTCATCATAGGTACATTTTAACTGTGAGACACAGAATGTTAAAAAAAAATCCAGAAAAATCACATTCACACTGTGTGATTTTTTTAAAGAATTTATTTGTATAATGGTGCAGAAAATAAGTATTTAGCATCTGCAAGCAAGCAAGAATTCTGGCCCTCACAGACTTGTTACTCCTTCTTTAAGAAGCTCTAGTCAGAGACTCATCAGCCTCATCCATTTCCACCTGTGCCAATTAACAGCTCTTACTCCTCGTTGGCCAATCCAGCATATTTAAGAAGTCCTCTCTCACCTCCTCCTCGTTCTGTCATCTGGTCATCTGGTTCTCCAGCCCGGAACTCCACTCTCGCCTGAGTCTCTTCCTGCCTGACCCGTCTTCAATCTCTCCAGCCAGATCTGTCTCCTGATCCTCGCCAGTCTCCAGTCTTCTGTCAAGCAAAAATCCCAAGAACAATCTGACATCCTAGTAGTTCTTGACAGCTCTTCTATCCTCCACTCGTTACCTGTATTAATGCCACCTGTTTGAACTCGTTATCTGCATAAAAGACACCTGTCCACCTAAAAAGAGTCAGACTCCAACCTCGACCATGGCCAAGACCAGAGAGCTGTCAAAGGATTCCAGGGTAAGGTTGTCCACCTGCACAAGACTGGGATGAGGCAATCTACGTACAATAGGCAAAGCAGCTTAGCGAGACAAGATCAACTGTTGGAGCAATTATTAGAAAACTGAATAAATACAAGATCACTGACAAACTCCCTCGACCTGGGGCTCCATGCAAGATCTCACCTTTTGGGGTAGACATGATCTTGAGAACGGTGAGGAAACAGCCTTGAACTACACGGGGAGAAACTGGTCAATGACCTGAAGAGAGCTGGAACCACAGTAACAAAAGTTACTATTAGTAACACACTACATTGTCATGGATTAAAATCCTGCAGGTCCCCCTGCTTAAGCCAGCACATGTCCAGGCCCGTCTAAATTTGCCAGAGACCATCTGGATGATCCAGAGGATGATTGGGAGAATGTCATGTGTTAGTACAGAACATTTAAGTGGTGAACCATAAACATAGAAAATTCAATTTTAACCTTTACAAATTGAACTTGGATGTAATTTAGTTGTTGTACATGTGAACTTACACAGACCAATGGATTTGAGTTAGTCACTAGATGTCTTTCTCTTTGTGTTTGTGATTCTCGCCCACTTCTCCCCCAGGAAATTTCCATTCTGTCAGACATGGCCACTTTTGACCATCTTGGAAACTTTTAATCACCCCAAATTGTTAACTTCTAGGGTTTGGGCTCACCTTGGTTGGCTTCTCATCCAGAGTAGTCACAAAATCTTTGGCTGCAAATTATTAGAGCAAGACTTTAGTGTAGGATTTATAAAAAGCTTTGAGAATCGCACCTGACCTTTTCTAACAATCTCTTTGAACAAGTCTCAGCTCTAACAGGCCAATTATGTTGCCAGGTCTGTGGAATATATATATATATATATATATATATATATATATATATATATATATATATATATATATATATATATATACTGCATGGCTTATCCATCATTTCAATCCTACAGGCTAGACTTGCTATTTTCCTTTTTTCATTTTATAATCGGTGACTAATGTTTAGGTTTGTTGAAATAATGTCTAGTCACATAATCTCACACATAAGACTCTAGTATAATCCAAGTTTTTGGACCAATTTTTTCTAATTTCAATAAAATTACAGCCAACGTGCATAATCTATCGGGCTATGAAATCACTCTCAATGGATGAAATAGTAAGCGAGGGTAGCGGGACTGAATGTGCATGTGATGCAACAGCTTGAACAATTTGCTCAGTTGTGAATGACAATCCCCTGCACATGTTCAACTGGGTCCCAACCCACAGTCTCAGAAGAGACAAGTGTCACAGAGCCGCTGAAGTACTCATACTATTTTATGAGTAAATATGGGTGTGAGTCAGTTGTTTGCACGCATAAATCGATGATGGACTGGTGACTAATCGAGGATGTTTCCAAGGAATAAATGTCATGTAAAAGAAGCCGGTTCTAAAAGATGGCAGAGTTGTCAATCGCCTTGTGTGCTTTCATCTCTAAGAAAAGAGATTTAAAACTAGTTATCAATTTTGAAGCATGAGCATTTCTCAAAATAAAATCTTCTTGTAAACCAACATCTCTACTGTCACAATGGGAGGTCATATGGAAGCACTCCCAGACTGATTTTGACTACTGTTTTTCAGAGTGGAAGGATTATTAAACAAAGAGAAAAAGGAAACGTAGACATAAGACTTGGATGCAGCCATAGCTAGAATTAATGTAGATTTTCCACTAGTGGTAAAAATGTATGCGTAGACACTCAAACATATGCATGCATCCCCACTAATAATTCATTAAGTGTTTCTCAGAAAATCGCAACTTAAGCTCACACCTTTTTTCAGCTAAAGACATAATACTCTTCCCTCTTCTTTTTGAACACCCACTTTCAGGCACCTGACCCAAACTTTCAGACTCCTATGAAAGAAGTTTGTTGGGAATTTCAGGAAGAACTCAGGAACCACAAAGGCCCCAACTTGCCATGAATGCGAAACTGCTACAACACCTGTGTCATTGTCCAACCAACCCAGAAGAGTCCGCTCCAAAATCAGAACTTTCAAGCTTGATTGAAAGCTGCAGGTTCCAACACCACCTGGAGAAATGTCTTCTCTGTAAAGTTATCTAGAGGCAAACTTTGGGTGATTTTGCCACAGTGACACAAGGCGTCAAAAAGGAGGCTTTCAAACCGTAGAACACTGTACCATCTTGGAAGCATAGTGGTGGTACCATCATGCCGTGGGGTTGTTTACTTCCAGTGGCACTTCAACTCAAATTAACATCTAGATGGTAAAAACTTGGATATTGTTTCTTCAACAGGACATGTATATATTCTCAAATTGATCACTTTTTCAATTAGTCATTTCGAATTTAATGAAAGATGCATGTAGAGGAGGCTGTAGGTTTGCCTGTCCCTCTTCGTTAGTCACTCTTAACTCTGGAATTTTTGATGCTGCATACCAAAATCAGTCTGAATGGATATAAAAATGTTCTGTCTATAAGTTCATAAGAGTGATATATATTGTTACTGACTCTCTAGAGTCTTGCATCCATAGCGTGTCACCTTGAATGAGCTGGAAACTATTACATTACTTTTTCTCCTAGCCAATTTTTTTTTCTTTACCTAACAAAAAGAAAGAACTGGTGCCAATTTAGAATTAGGAAATTGCTTTATGGTACAAGTATTTTGTTTTGACATAATCTAAGATATTTGTGGGAAGGCTGAACTAGTACCGATTGTGAGGATATACATTTTAGTTCAGAAACTTGCTGTTTCTGTTGTGACTGTTGAGTGTGAACTATGTGTTTTCATGAAATAAATTTCATGTTTTAAACAAATGTGCGAAACATAAATTAGAAGGTGTCATGATCCTTAGATGTTTTACTTTTTGTTTCATTCTTGTTTGGGTTTTGTTTGATCTCTCAGTCATGTCTTCATGTCTTATCATTTCCCCCTGTGTTAGTTCTGTTTTACTTTATTTCTCTTACTAGGATTATTGTTCTGTGATTTTAGTTTTCTTTCTACTTAGTGTTTGTTTTCCTTCTGTTCTGTTTTTCCTCTCCTTCTTGTTACATCTATTGGTGTTTTATCTTTGAGTTCCTCTTGTGCTTCTTTATTCTGATTTATTTACTTTGATTTTATTATTCTTAGTTGATAGTGTTACCTTATGTATCTAAGATTGTTTTTCTTTCTCCTGTTTTGTGCTTAAACCTTTGTTTTCCTTCTCTGTTTCCTCCCTGCCATTTTGCTTCCTTGCCCAGCTGCAATACATTTCCAATCTCCCTCTGCTCACTCTCTCTCTCACCTGCATCTGCTTGTCACCAATTATTTCTCAGGTTTCAGTGCCACTCCTTATTCATCCTCGGTGTATTTAATAATAATAATAATAATAATAATAATAATAATAATAATAATAATAATAATAATAATAATAATAATAATAATAATATATTTAAGCTCTCTGGTTTTCTTTAGTTGCTTGTTGTTTCTTCTTGTGTTTTTCCCGTCATATTCCTCCGTGTATTCCTCGTTTTCCAGTGTAAGTTCCCTGTATCGATTTCACTCATTAAACTTTTTCATTTTCTCTGCATTTTGGGTTCTCCTTCTTGCAAAACTCACCACAGAAGGACAATACTGTGTAGAGATTGGGCATTTCATTATTTTTTAGGGTAAATATTTGAATTCACAAAAGTGTATTAGAATCTTTTCTTTAAAAGCCAAATGTGATTGTTTTTTTTTATTATTTCACCAAATACTGTTTACAAATGATTTTTGCAGAGCCCTCAAAGAGGCCCTGCTGTTTGTTCTCTAATCCTAGCCACAGTTCGAAGGCGTAACAGCCCATATTCTTAGTCCGTTTCAAGCGCAAAGACATAAGCCAGAGCTGGCTCCACTCTGGCCAGTCACTGACTCTTCATTCACCCACAATCCCTGGCAGACAGCACTCTCCTATTTGTGTACAGCTGGACCCTTTCATTATTTACACTTGAAATGATAATGGCATCATGTGTGCACAGCTGCAATATTTGCATCCACACGACATGCTGCTGAATTTGTGTGACAAAGTAGGAGCGGATCCTCCTGCAATATTTAAATGCTGACTACATCAGATGTCAGATGTGGAGGCTCTCTTCTCGTGAGGTTGAAAAGGAAACAAACACGGTACCTTCAAGAAGCAGGCCATAAAAGACGGTTCAACGTCGGGCCTTCAGGGTTGGAAAAGTGAAACAAATTTTCTCAGTGCCATGCAGGGCTGAGATTTCTGGGCTGGGCATGTCTCTCTTTGAGGTTGACTCTTTGATTCCCTGTGGAGCCGGACT
The DNA here is from genome assembly GCA_963556495.2 of Valencia hispanica. Taxonomy (NCBI): domain Eukaryota; kingdom Metazoa; phylum Chordata; class Actinopteri; order Cyprinodontiformes; family Valenciidae; genus Valencia; species Valencia hispanica. The sequence continues at coordinate 36,609,407 of OY747707.1, read as the reverse complement.
TAAAAGGCAGGAGGGAGTTGAATGCAACTAATTTTAACATATTTTGCAGATCATAAGAGAAACATGATTGGCAAAGAGCTTGAAGTAAAAGAGAAGAAGGCTTTATTTAGGTCTGAACACTAACAAATATAGTCAACACTCCACATATACATTTATGATCATTGCAGTGGTTAAAAACTGCCAGAAGACACTACAAAACCTCGGCAAACAAGTTAAGCCCTGGATGTACACTGACAGTGAATATTAATCTCCGCTTGTTAGCTCCAGGATAACACTCAGTTCAGCACTAAATCAGCTGCGACTATAGCTATGGCAAGGATGGTGTTTGCTGGTGTTTACCACACGAGGGGTTTGGGCGTTGAATCAAAGACGGGGACACCTCCAGAAAGTTTTCAATTAAAAAAAAAGGGGGGGGGGCAGATGCTTTCATGTCATTTCTTCCAAGTCCAAGTCAGGTGTCAAGTGTTCAAAGAGCAGGTCTGAAGTCTCGAGGTACTGAGCAGCAAGTTCAAATCAATGTCTCAAAATCCTTCAGGAGCGAGTCCAAGTCAAGTCTTGAGTCTTTGAGAGACAAGTCAAGTTGTTGAGGTCCAAGTCTCAAGTCATTTGCCTCAAGTCCAAAAAATTATCCAATGACTCACTGAACATTTCCACATCAGATGTATGCCATTTGGTCTAACTCACTAACATTTGAGATCCTACATTTTTGGGAAGATTAAATTCAACATGTTAGAAAAATATTAATTACTGTTGTGTTATATTATTAAAAAATAGAAGGGTAAAATGTTTACCTTGCTAATAATAATAAATAAGCAATTATGTTGTGTTAAAACTAAGCAGAGAAAGGTTAACACCAACTGATTAAATAACTTGACACTTGTTGATCCCCCCTTTTTTTTACCATTATGTTCCAATTTACAGTGCTTTTTTTATTTTGAAGACCTAGGAGGGCCTTTTGAATTACAGAATAAAGAACAGTGAGTTAAGTAAGTTGTGAAAGGCCTGACGTCATTTCATTCAGAGTTCAGGTGGCAAAACAAAAGCCCATGTGGTGTTTGGACACTAGAAAATTTACATTTTTCAGGGGTTACCACTACCACCCCCCCCCCCCCCCCCCCCCCCCCCCCCCCCCCACACCCCCACACTTTGGAGGCTCCACAAATCAAATAAGGCTTTACTCAATTAACAAGTCCAAACTGATTTTCTCCGTAAAATGCAGTCAGAAGTGTGTCTATAATCTATTTCTGCTGTTTTAATTAGTGTTTAGTTATCAGCTCTCTCTCTCAGCCACTTATTCCCTGCAATTCAGAACGAGAAGTTGAACGTTTGAAAAGACAGTCTTTCTATATATATATATATATATATATATATATATATATATATATATATATATATATATATATATATATATATATATATATATATATATATATATATATATATATCGTATTTTTTTTAAAGATGTTTACATTGAAACGGCACGAATGAGCTTATTCCCGACAGAAGACATATTCGGTGTAGCTTGTCCAGATCTTGTCCTCGTTTGGATCATTGCTGGTGTAGGCGCAGGTGCCCGTGGAGCTGCAGGCCACCATGTGAAAGCCCGCCTCTGTCAGCTTGTCAAAGGCCTGCTCCAGAAAATTATACTTCAGGTAGTAGCGGGAGGTGTATCTCTCGGGGGGCCTGTCCGGGTCCCTGCTCTCGTTCAGCGTGTCCCCGAACACCTCTTTGGCCAGAGAGGTCTTGCCGCACACGGTGATGCGCGCCACCCTCCTGAACTTGGCGTCTGTCTGGATGTCTCTGCCGATGGTGTAGGAGCCGCGGTATCCTATGGTGATGTACCCGGACTTTCTGGAGTCCAGAGACGGGGAGCGCGTGGCCCCGCTGGCGGACAAGGCGCGTAACGGCTCCACGGAGGTGCAGCACTGCGCGCCATCCTCCGTGTCGTTCTGGCTGACCTCCTCGCTGATCGAGTTGTCTTTACTCACCCGCGGGTTGAGGCGCTTAGCCAGGTCCCGCAGCAAGAAAAAGTCAGCCTCCCTCTGCAGACGGCTCTTCTCGGGGAAGTAGTCCGGGAGGACCAAGTTCAGGTCTCTCAGGTAATCGAGGATGTATCGGAACAAGAAGCCGTCCCTGTCCAAGAAGAAGCGTCCTTTGCTGTCTCTCGCCAGCTCCTTGGGAGACTTCTTGCTGAACATGTTCCACAGGAGCGAGTCCGGCACGGCGATCAGAGTTTTGTGCCTGGTCACATACACCTGCCCGCCGACGTTCAGCTCGATGATCTCTGAAAACGGGGAGCCCGAGTCCCCGCAGCCGGACGCAGCGCGCTCCGTGTCGGCCAGTGCCATGTTCTCCGAGCGCTGCAGCAGCAGGAGGATCAGTGGAAACAACGAGGTGCCAGCGGCAGCAGCCTGCTTATGAAGCCTGGGCTTACCATGTGCGTGTGTGCGCGTACATATACCGAGAGGGGGGGGACTGATAAAATCACATTTAACTGTTGAGATGCTGCTGTAAGGGATGTCTTTGCAGCTCCCGTCGTCCTGCTCACTCTCGTAAGAAAACACAACTGTGGACAGGCAGGGATGGAGAGGATGAAAGCGCATGTCTCCAGCTTCCAGGGGCGCCACCACGGAGGGACATGGAGGGGCAATGCCCACCCCGTAGGACATGGAGGGGCAATGCCCACCTCGTAGGACATGGAGGGGCAATGCCCACCCCGTAGGACATGGAGGGGCAATGCCCACCTCGTAGGACATGGAGGGGCAATGCCCACCCCGTAGGACATGGAGGGGCAATGCCCACCTCGTAGGACATGGAGGGGCAATGCCCACCTCGTAGGACATGGAGGGGCAATGCCCACCCCGTAGGACATGGAGGGGCAATGCCCACCCCGTAGGACATGGAGGGGCAATGCCCACCTCGTAGGACATGGAGGGGCAATGCCCACCCCGTAGGACATGGAGGGGCAATGCCCACCCCGTACATTTGAATAGAATATCACCAAATACGTTAATTTATTTCTGTAATTTAGTCATACAAATTCAAAGTAGTGGGTTTCAAGTGTGTATTACTGATCATTTTTGACCTTTTTTTTTTTTTTTTTTTACAGCTAACCAAAATTCATTTTCTCCGAAAAACTGCAACTAACTGGCTGTTCACAGGGAGCTGTTTCCACACATGTGAACAGAGTTAAGTGGAAGGAAAAACGCCTTGTACCTAGAGACAACAAGAACCCTGAGAGGATTTTGAAGCAAAGCCCATTTTAAATTTTGGGGGGAGAATCACAAGGTGTGAATGCAGTGTGCCGCTGCTGGAGTCAACTTTAACAATCAGATGTATCCATGACACGAGCTGCAGTTTTTACATCCTGAACCAAAGACAACATAAGAGGCGTCTTATCTGGACTGAGGAGGAAAAAGATGAGACCGTTGCTCAATGCTGCAAAGCCATCTTTTCAGATGAAACCAAATTTTGCTTCTCAATTGAAAATGAACATCCCAGAGTCTAGAATGTCCCGTGTGAAGTTTCCATTCGGAGACAGTCAGCAGTCTATGAGGAAGTTCTACTGCACTGCTGCAGTCATACTGACATAAGAAACCCCAACCAAGTAGTGACAGCATGTACCGTAGGCCACAGTACGTGAATATGTTTCAGTTGGCTGATTTTAAAGTCAAAAACATATTTTTTTTATTGGTTTTATAGATTATTGCAATTCACTGAGAAACTGAAATCTGGGTTTTCAGTATTTGTAAGCCATCATCAAAATTGACAGAGATGAATGCATTAAATACACCACTTTGAGTTTCCCTTTTTAAGCTTAAAAATAAACACATTTTCCATGATACTCAATTTTTTAATTGCATCTGTATATGCATAATATTCTTTAATAATTTCAGGCAGGAGATTACAAGGTCCAAGAAATTGAATGGCCATTTCACTTATCTGTCCTCCTCTGCATTTTGATGTCTATCACTCACTCACGGCTTCACCCCTTCCCCTCTATAGATATAACAGTGTGGAACTCCTGAACCCTCACATTTGACTGTGGGTCATTATTATGATTCTCCGTTACTGTCGGCACAAAGCTGCGCATTGTCTGAATAATCCAACAAATGTCCAGAATCACTTCAGCTGATTTTTTTTTTTATTCCTTTGAAGCAATGGTCATAAAACATGGAAAGAGTGACACCCATTGTCCTGTAGATGAAAATGCAGCTACCATAGTGAACAAACACCCAGTGCTCATAGTTTGGAGATACAAAACTTGGAAAATAACAACATGGTGTCTCTATCATTGTTTCGTCTGTTCAAAATTTGTTATTTGAAAATAATTGAACATATTTTAAATTTCTTTATCTAAGAGTGAGTAGTTACATGAAATTAACATGTTCCCTCAATATAGCCTCTTTTCGTGTGGCCATTATCCAACTTTCTTACTGATCTTCTCTGTTCTCCTGTTTCAAGTTGCACAAAATGTTTAGATAAACTCAGTTGAGCCTAGTAGTTTTAAGGGTCAGAATCAGACCTTTTATAGGCAGTAGAAGTCTAGGTTCCCTGGAACAGAGGAAAAAAAGTATGCATACCATGCCAATGAGTCATCCAAAGGTGTATTTAAGGTAAGACAGCAAACTGACATGCTGGAGTTTAGGCTGAGGTTTGAAAACCAGAAGAAATCTTTGAGGAAGTTCGGGGACTGGATTGCTCGAAAGCGAAATAAAAATCCCTGTCAGCAGCGGACTGATAACATGTCAAGCCAAATTCTCTTAGTTGTCTTCAAGAGACAAAGCTAATAAAAATTAAAATCTAAACATGCCTGATGTGTCATCGTGGAAAACTCAGTTTGTGAGTTTTGTGGACAGAGAGAAAAGAAAAATAGAACATTTCAAAAACTGAATGCTTTGTTTTGCTGTGCAGCTCAGCTTGAGGAACGTAGTGAAATGACAGTAAAGAAAAAATATGAGAAGAAAATGATGTGGATTATTATAAGGCTTCTTACACATCTTTACAGGAAGAATTAAATTATTGTGGGTGGTGCTATGTTCCCTGCTGATCTTTTTTTAAACCATAGCTCGTCATTTTTAAAGTTGCATTATTTTATTGTGCTTAATGTTAATTACATTCAGTTCAGAAAATATTCAGACATCTGTTTCATTACTTCATATAACAGAAACCTTTAATATTTTCTTTTTTTTTTTTTTACTGTTTATTGTTGTCTTTTTTTCTAATTTCTTCATTTCCTAAACGGATCATCTTGGAAGTCAAATGTGCTTTGTCAGGTTATAGTGGGTGGGTGACTTGGTTTAGACTTATGACAAATTTCCCTCTGTAGAACTTCCTATTTCAAAACACTGAATTTCCATTGCCTGTGATCTCAAAAAAAAAAAAAAAAAAAGCGAAAGACAGCTGTCAACCAGGTTGGAACAAATGGAAGGTCATCTAGCACTTATTCAAAATATTTGTTCTGAATTCTGAATAGTGAAAACATTGATTTGTTTATAAAATGTAGAACATGAAAAAAATCAGCATGCAAGAACCGAATAGGATTCAGAAGTTATTTTCTTTAAAGCTTAAAAAGACAAATCACAAATTAATAGATGATTGAAACCAGATGGTTACATTCACCAAATAAATATTTCTCGCAGTCAGACAATTTTTTTTATGTTTTAGAAAAGTTAGGATTGGCAATACTATTTCGTTCTACTAAAAGCAAGAATAACAAAAGACATTATTCTATACTTTTGAATGCTTTATTACTACCTTCATATTCAGAAGTTTACATACATGTCCTCATTATTTGGTAACATTGCCTTTACACTGTATAACATGGGTTAAATGTTTTGGATATCCTTACAAAGGCTTTTCACAATAGTCTGTTAGAATTTTGGCCTATTCACCTTGACAGAACTGGTGGAACGGAGCCAGGTTTGTAGGCTGCCTTGCTCAAATACATCCTTTCAAATCTACCCACAAATTCTTTATGAGGCTGAGATCAGGACTTTGTGGAGGCTCCAAAACACTGACCTTGTTGTCCTTAAACCAGGAGAATAGAGCACATCACCCCAGTTCTAAAGTCCTTACACTGGCTCTCTGTACCTCAGAGAATAGATTTTAAAAACTTTTTGTTGGTTTATAAATCACTGAATGGCTTAGCACAAAAATACATGAAAGATCTGTTGTTCTTGTAGTAGTAGTAGTAGTAGTAGTAGTAGTAGTAGTAGTAGTAGTAGTAGTAGTAGTAGTAGTAGTTAGTAGTAGTTAGTAGTAGTAGTAGTAGTAGTAGTAGTCTTCCAGACCCCAGAATCGGAAGCAAACATGGAGAAGCAGCATTCAGTTCTTATCCTCCTCTAATCGAGAACGAACGTCCAGAAAACTGCTCAATCCCTGAGTTATTTAAAAACCCCATTTGTTTAGAGCTGCTTTTGATCAATAATTATTGAAACACATTAATTCTAGTCTGGTTTTAAACTTTCTATTAGTTCTATTTATTTTTGCCACTGTAATGAATGGATGTTTTTATCATGTTGCTGAGATGTGCTATACAAATGAACTGGACCTATCTTAAAACACTTTGTTATTAATTTATCATGTTTACGGTCATTGTCCATTTGGAAGACACATTTTTTTCCCCAGCTTTAACTTTCTGGCTTATATTTCATGCAACTCTTCAATATTTCCTCATAATGTTTTTTCCTCATGACGCCGTCTAATGTGTGAAGTCCAGTTGTCTCTTGTTCAGCAAAACAGTCCCAGCAGCATGATGGTAACCCCCGTAATTGACTGTAGCTGACGGTGTTCACAAGCGTGCAAGTTTGTCCTTTTTTCCCCAAAAGTAACGATTATGACTTCTGTTTTTGTTTCATTACACAGCAGGACATGTCTCCAAACATCATATTATTATCATTATAATTGCAAGTCGTTAAAGATTGAGATGTCATTAAAACAAAAGCAAGACAGGACAAGGAGGCTATTTCCCAAAACTGTCAGAATGAATGCGAGGATAAGGCAACATTTAGTCATTGTGAAAGTACACACTTCTCATCAGAGTGGATTTTAGCCACTTTGGAAATTTGGTAGACCAGCCCTCAGACAGGCATGTTAACTATAAAAGACAAGGTTCCTTAGATGTTTTGTCACTTCAGAGCCTGGTTGAGTGCAAACAATGCTGCGCAAGGTACTGTTTTCCTTCACTGTCAGACTGACACTTTCTCAGTATTATCTCTGCGATATTTACTCATTCGTTTTTAGAGAGTATTTTCATATTCTAAAACGCGTCTTTTTTTCTATCTTGGTTTAATTATTTGTTCCACATCTGTATTTTGTAGTTGGGTTTGTTTGTCTCTGAGTGGTCTTTTTTTTCACCTTTCCAGGGTATTACGGAGAGCTTTGGAGCTGCTATCCATGCCCTCAGTGCCTCTCATCTGACAGATGGTGTGATTACCAGAAGCAAAAGGATGATGTTGGACAACCTGGGTGTTGGGCTGCTAGGAACCAGGACAGCTGTCTTCAACAAGGCTCTTAAGTACAGCCAGGTAAAATGAGATGAGTCAAATCATCGGTTTTCCTGAAACAAAGTTCAGTCATCTAAGTCCTGCTCTTCTTCACTTGACCTAATCATGAAGAGATGTGCTTTGAGTAAAAGCTGAAAGCTCCACTGATCAGTAAAAAAAATACTTGAATTCATTGCTTTGATTGCAGCTCTTCACATCTGAGCACAGGAGCAGCATTTGGGGAAAATCAGATATAACTCTGCCTCCTTGTTATGCCGCATTTGTCAACGGCATTGCAGTAAGTATGGACACAGGAATGCACCATGATGGAGAGCAAGTACAACGTCTCACAAAAAGTTTCCTCCTACTCGAGCTTTTACACGTTTTGTCACGTTACAGCTGCGATTTTTGTGCAACTACAAATCTGAGAAGTGTGGTGCGCATAGATGTGTTACTTTAGGTTGGTGTTTGTATAAAATCTCAATAAAATAAATTGAGGTTTGGGGTTTTAGCATGACAAAATGGGAATACTTATTCAAGGATCTGAAGAGGATAATTTGGTTGTCATTTGATCCTCGATGACCCATGTGACTCAAGGTTCACTCCATGGACTTCGACGACACTTGGCATCCAGCAACTCACCCCTCTGGAGCCGTTCTGCCCGCTCTGCTGGCCTTGGCGGAGACGCTACCCAGTCGGCCTTCTGGTCTAGACCTGCTGTTGGCGTTTAATGTTGGTATTGAGGTTCAAGGCCGCCTGATGAGGTTCTCCAGGGAGGCTTATAACATCCCTGAAAGGTGAGAAATGCTGGAAATTATGTAAAACACTCAAGCTTAGCTTTGATTTATTGCCGATTGTCCGTTCAGTTGTAAATGGATGTACCCTAAAGATGGCTGAGCTTTAAAAAGCTCAGCCATCGTATAAAAGTCGTATAAAGGGTGCAGGAACTGTTTTACTTTTGCATTACTGCTTTGTTCATCAGGGATTACAGAGGCTTGCAAAAGTTTTCGTAACCCTGGAATTTTCTCCCATTTTCTCAGGTTCCAACAAAAAAAAGCTAGAATTATGAAATGAATGGAAGATGATACATGAGTATCTATCTATCTATAATTTTTCTTTCTTTCTTTTTACAAAAGTCTTGCCACAGATTCTCATTTGGATTTAGTTGTGGCCGTTCTAAAAATAAAAAATAAAAATAAAATAAACTGAGCGTGCTTTAATCTGAACTGCTCTATTGTTGCTCTGGTGTAAGTTTCAGGTTGTTGTCGTGCTGGAAGATGAACCTCCACCCCAGGCAAACAGTGTTTCACACCCTCCTTTTTAGTGTTAGTCTGTGTTTAGCTCCATTTTCACTGAAGCAAAGCATCTCATCTGACCAGAACACTTTCTATCACACCTTTGAGCTTCTGGCGACATGGAAACGAGTTACAGTGGCTTTCTTCTTGCATTCTTCCACAAAGGCCAGGTTATTAGAGTGTATTGCTAATACTTAGCCAGTTGACACACTCTCCCACCTGAACTGTGTATTCCTGCAGCTCATCCAGGCCCACCATGAGCCTCTTGGCTTCTTATTTGATTTACACTCTTCTTGCCAGGCTGTTCAGCTTAGGTTCATGTATTTATCATGCTGTGGTAGATTTGTAGTTGTGCCAGTCTTTCAGTTTCAAATGCTGGACTGATCAGCATTTTGACTGATCAAAGTCAACTTGACCACAACTTTCTCCGTTCTGTGTTCTTTGGTCTTCATGATGCTGTTTGTTCACTAATGCTTTCTAACAACCCTCCAAGGCCTTTAGAGAACGACTGGAATTACAAAGGGGTTGCACTGCAAACAGGTTTATTCTTTTTGTTAGGTGACTTCAGAAGGTGGTTGATTGCGCAGGATTTTAGTTAAGGGTTTCAGAGTTAAATGAAACCATTTTCTTTTCAGTTAATTATGCACTACTTTGTATTAGCCTTTAACACAAATCCCAATAACTTTGCATTTTACTGTATTAAGTGTATTATTTTTCACCTGTTTTTCATATAATTTACGGGCACAGAAATTGTTTCATTGTCCTCCGTTTTGAAACCCTAGGTTTCACCCCCCCAGCGTTGTTGGAGTGATAGGAAGCGCCGCAGCCTCAGCCAAACTCCTCGGCCTGCCTCCTTCTCAGTGCATTCACGCGCTGGCCATCGCAGCCTCCTCTGCCGGGGCACCCTTGGCCAACGCTGCCACCCAAACCAAACCTCTCCACATCGGGAACGCTGCTCGAAGAGGCTTAGAAGCTGCCCAGCTGGCACAGATAGGACTGGAGGGAAATACAGCCATGCTGGACATGGACAGTGGTTTGGGGGTTTACTACAAGGATTACAGTCCTTCTGCAATGCCCGATTGTGCTTCTGGTGCCTTCAGGTGGATCCTGGAAGATCAGGATGTGGCATTCAAGCGCATCCCTGCTCACCTGGCCATGCACTGGCTGGTGGACGCAGCTCTGGCAGCCCGTGGAAAGCTCCAAGAGACATTGTGGAACTTTGACCTCGGCCAGATCCAACGGGTCACCCTGAGAGTGCCTCCATCCAAGTACATCAACTGCCCGTTACCCACCACAGAGCATCAAGCCAGGCACTCGTTTCAGTTCAACGCCTGCTCGGCCCTGCTGGACAACAAAGTGACGGTCGCATCCTTCGACCAAGCTCAAATCGACCGGCCCGCTCTGAAGGAGCTCCTGGCTAAAGTCGAGGTGATGACGCCTGTGGACAACCACCCCAGCTTCGACAAGATGTACTGTGAGGTCCAGATAGACACAGCTCAGGGGGAAAGCTGCACAGCCAGATGTAATACCTTTTACGGCCACTGGACGAAGCCACTGAGTCAGGAGGATTTGGTGGAGAAGTTCAGCGTTAATGCATCCTCAGTGTTGTGCACAGAGGGAGTGGAGAGAGTGATTGAGGTGATTGGGAACATTGAGAAGGTGACGGAGTGTTCAGTCTTGGGCTCATATCTGAGGATGACCAGTAATGCACATCAGAAGGTGTACAGCACAAGAATGCTCTGACTGTACTATTCAATCGTGCCTGTCACAATTTTCCTTTGAAAATTAAATTAAAAATTTAAATATTTATACACCTTGTGTGAATAAGAAAGTTTTATTCTTTGATTCTCATGAAAATTGATGAATGACTGAGCGTTAGAATACAATGAAATGAATCCCTTTTTTTGCACACAAAAGAATAATACCATGATGTAGATGTCAGAATTACCCCCCCCTCCCCCCCAAAAAAGCTAACATTTCAAGAGTATATGTTTTTAATCGAGTTTAAATCTTCTTGAAATCAACTCAGTAGGCGTCTACAAAATTAATTTTTCAAAATCTACATTCCACCACAAGTTTCGTTACTACAAATCTTCAGCATCTCGCTGGAATCAGGCCAGCTTCAGGACGCCCTGCACCATTGATCCGATCCCGTCAAAGATCTCGTGGATAGGAGCGTCGCACATGAAGGCGCAGGTGGAGACCAGCTTGTTCTTCTCGTCCACGTGGCTCTCACCCACGCTCTTGCTGACGTGTTTGCAGCCCAGAAGCTTGATGGCTTCGGCTGTGCCTGCGGTATCTGGATACCTGAGGGGGAAAAAATAAAAAGGAGGAGTTAGCTAGGTGAAGGGACGATTTTATTGTCGGACATTAGAACAGATCAATCCTTTCTGGGGTTGTTTTTTTTGCTAAATGCCAGAAGGAAAAAAAAAGATTTTCAAATCAAAACGTTTACGTACACCAAGATTCCTCTGGATTTAAAACATTTGGGAACGCTCAGGATGATGACGTCACTTTTACATAAAATTTTAGTTAAACGGAGGCACCGCAGAGGAGGCATTTAAAGGCAACACCTCAAAAATCTCAATATGGGACAACATCAAAATTAAAAGAAACAGGGTATCGGTATCTACAATGAAATGAGTCCTGAGATGAGGTTAAAAGGTCACTCGGAGATGAAAAAGCCAATGAATCCAAAAGGAATATAAACAGCCAGATTACAATGGAAGTGATTGACCATTACGACAAGCCTTACATTCGGAGTAAGGCTGTAGAAGCTTGTAAGCCAGAGAGTACTGTTCCAACTGAAGTATGGGGGTGGCGAAATCATGATATGGGGGGGCGTTTTCCTGCAGACTGGCGTACGTCACAAAACTTACCCATCATCATGAAACAATATTATGTGGAAATATTAAAAACATCAAAAGACACCAGCCAAGAAGTTAAAGCTTGGACAGAAAGGGTCCTCCAAATGGACAATGACCATAATCATACAGCCAGCTTAGTTAAAAAAGTGGCATATGGACAAACAAAATTTACTTTTGGAGTGGCCAACACAAAGCTTTTATCTCATTCCCATAGAACATTTGTCCCAAAGCTGTGAAGGTGTGCGTGTGAGCAATGTGGTCTACAAAGCTGACCCAGTTACACCGGTTCTGTCAGGAAGAATGGGCCAAAACTGTAGCAAACGGCCGTGGGAAGATTGTGGAGTGATACCGAAAACGTTTGAGCCAAGTCATTCAGTTTAAAATGGTATTAATACCAAATACCAAGGAAAGTTCTGAATAAAAAAAACAAACACAAGTTACTGGCAAACGTAATAAAAAGCTGTCGTTTTTTTTTTTAGCAAATAGAAATTATTTGGTCATCCAACAAGATAAAAAAAGGGGTGTGGGGGGGGGGGGGGGGGGTGTTAGGTTAAAAAAGTTGCATCTTTTTACATAGTGCATGCAAACATCTGGTTTCAACAATTTTCTACAAAATCAACATTTTCTGATGAATATGCACCTCTTGTGGTGAAAAAAAAAAATCAGATGTTAAACAGTGACTACTAAAGTGGAGATTTTTTTTTCTCCCACACACGGTGTATGAATCAGGACCTTTTAGTTTCAACACAACAGGTGAATGCTGGGCATCAATCCTGTGGAAGAGTAGGACATTTACAGCAATTTTATTTTAAACTGCCGATACAGAAAATACTAGTTTCTATACGGGTGGCCCCATCTGATGCACTTTGCAACTTTAACTAAATAAACGTGTGGTTACTGCTTGGCTAAAACATACATCCTCCCGCTGCAGCAACTGTTACAAGACCAGTTCGTTTACCAATTGCAATTCGATCTATTGACATTTAGATGTAGAAATAGGATATTAGTCTTTCATACAGTTGAATCTTGAGTCTTTGTACCAGCATATGAATCCGGCTGATCCGTTTCCAAATTACAGCTCCACTTTTTTTAGTTGACTTCATAACGGTGTACCGCAAGGTTTTGTTGACCCCTTGAGGTTTCTGTTTTGCATGCTTCCTCTTCAGCATGTTTTGCACACTTGTAAAGAAAGTTGTTCTCACCGCTACACAGATGAAACCCGATTACACCTGAAAGACTTATGAGGTTACTCTAACGTCTAACGTAAATGCTTGATCTATAGAAAAAGATGGATGGTGAAGGTTTTTCTTTAGCTCAGTGAAAAATAAAATGACACTTGTGCTGCAGAAAATTTTTTAAAATACACCTCTCATCATCTAGTCTCGTCTTTTATCAAGAATGTTTTTTACTTTGACTAGTTTGCTTACATTTTCTAACCGCTTCATTATGTGAAGAATCGGCATCAGGCAAAAACTCTAGTGGTCATGCCGCTACACTGTTCCCAACATCGAGAGGAACCTGTGGCTGGGAGACTTCTTTAAATTTCTCTTTCACACGTAATAATGAGAAAAGGGAAAAAAAATATATATATATATATATATATATATATATATATATATATATATATATATATATATATATATATATATATATATATATATATATATATAGCAAACCAGCAGTTTCACGAGGAATTAGATGTTAAAGCCCGTTTCACATTCGTGATACAGCGTGTCCTTCCTCCCGTCGATCACTACCTGTTCAAACGTCTGAAGCGGCTTTGACTCACTTGTCGTCCTTCTCGATGCCGACGGTGACCTCGCAGCCTGGGAGCACCTTGGCTGCCAGGACGGGCGAGATGCAGCAGAGGCCGATGGGTTTGCCTTCGCCGTGGAACGCCTGCAGAGCGGCCTTCACCTCGTCATTCACAGAACAGTCCTTCCCCTGCACTGCCCACGTGCACAGGTTCTTCGCTGCCCCAAACCCGCCTGAGAAGAATGACGAAACCAGAGAGCATAGACCAAACTTTCACTTCCACCACCCAAAGCAACATCTGTTCCCGGAGGGAAAGAAAACACTGCGGCTAAGAAGGTCGTAACACCCGTGAGCAAACCTGGGAATATAATGGCGTCGTGGTCTTTGACGCTGAGCTTCGACAGAGCCTGGATATTCCCGCGGGCAAGTCGTGCGCTCTCCACCAGAACGTTTCTCTTCTCCCCAGAAGGTTCGCCTTTCAGGTGATTCACCACGTGCATCTGCTCGATGTCGGGAGCAAACATTTGCACCTGCAGGCGAGGAAGACGGAGAGGAAGGAGCCGTCACAGAACACATTGGTCAGCATTTGCAAACTGAAACCTGCACAAATAAAATAAGAATTTAAAAAAAGAAGAACTGATTTCTTTGAGGAAACTATTCTTCCTTGTTCAAAGTCAGAAATTTGTAGCCGCCAACAAACGCAACATTAAAATAACTGCGTTGACTAAAGAACCCAGAAGAAATATGGAGGGGGTGGCAAAGATTTTTGACAAACACAATTTCAGCACAATAAGGGAAAACCAATATGAATACAGACACAAACTGGATAGGAACTTTTCTAAGATAAAGAAAGGAAATTATCGGCATGAAATTCTAATTTGATGCAAGTAGGGGGGAGAAAATGCAGTGGGGTGAAGGCAATAGGTTGTGCAGGTGTGTGTGCGCGTTACAGGCTCGGACAGCATGCAGGAGGAAGCGCATCTGGTCTCGGTGCCAGATAGCAGAAGGTGAAACAGTCCATGAGGAGCGTGTGGGGTCCTTGAATGTTGCAGAAGCTCTGTGTACGTAACGGGTGACGTAAAAAAAGATCCTGAGAGGAGGGGAGAGCACGCCCTATGACCTCTTCTGGTGCAGCGCGTTGCTTGAGAGGTGCATTTACCAAAGCAAAGCAGTGAGGCTGTACGCCAGGACACTGGACCTGCTGGAGAAAACCTCTATAGTTATTGGGAGGGGGGAGGAGGGGGGAGGGGGGAGGGGGGGGGGTCTTTCAAACTGGGGTTGAATGATTCTCCTTTCAGAATAGCTTAATTTATACCGGCTGTGGAGAGTTTAAGTGTTATAGTTTTTAATCTAGAGAGGATAAAATGTGCCGGGGGGGGGGTTGCCCTTTAGCCTCAGCTTCTTTAACCTCACTGTTGCAGAGGTCCGGTCACCACCACGCAGATCGTATCACTACTACCGTGCATATCAAATCCCTCTGACTGGCCACAATGACAGCGACTAATTCACGCTTTCGCCAGCCTCACAGCTAAACACCACACAGGGGTCGGAACCTGCAGATAAAGAAGACTTACAGTGGCCCCTCCTCTGCTCAGATGGACCAGAACGGCGGAGGCCTCATGGATTTCACTTCCATCATAAACCCCGCAGCCAGCCAGCACCACAGCTACGCGTTTGGCCATCTGGGAGGAATAAAAGCTTTTATTTAAAGTCTGGACAGTCCTGAGAGTCAGCAATCTACGGCCGCTGTGCTGTAGAAGGCTGAGCAGCATGTCTTCTTCTCTAGATTACAGCGGAGGGCGTGAGATGCTTTTCAAGCCTATTTACGTATTAGCGCCCTCATGTGTTTGAACTGGAGCAATACCACGGTGCGTTTGACAACATATCCAGAAAGCAGCTTTTTGTTGTTGTAATAAACTATATTGAACAACAAGTATACAACACAAAGAGATGAAGTATACAATAACGATCATTATTACATACAAATTACCAGGGGTGCTAAAAAGAAATTATACACATAAATGCAAAGAATTAAGAATACAAATGGTTTTGAGAGCCTTTTTGTTATTCGAGTCTGATACGGTGTGAAATTGACTGTATATTGTTCTATAAGAAATTAAAATATGGCGTTTTGCTAGATAATTCACATTGTATGTATGTAAATATTATATATACAGTCAATGGTAACTATGTATTAAAAATTTAGCCATCAGAACTAATAGGTTCATTACAAAAAAAGCATTTGTCATCCTCTTTGGGTACATTACAAAAACAGTGCAGTGAAAAATCCTTTAAGACATGGTCAATTATAAATTTACAAAATTATTTCCAAAATCTTTGTGTAAAAGAGCAGAACCAAAAAAGATGTTTTACAGTTTCTGGATGATCCCCACAGAAGCTGCAATTAGTATGAATGTCCTTTTTAAATTTAAGCATAAAGAGTATCCATAAACCGCATGTTACTCCAGATATTCAAAGAAAATATGATCCCAGTAGTTCTCTTTCATGGAGAAAATGTAAAAATCAACATTGGACATACAGTCATCAAGTTGATATAAAAAGAAAAGTTTGTATTATTATATCTTTAATTCCATGTTGTTTGGTTTTGGGATTAGACTACAGCTATGAATGTACTCATAAATATATCCTAAGAATTGTTTTATATGCTGCAAGACTACCCATTTTACAGAAATAGTTAGATAGCATACTGAACCAACTGGTAAATCTTGGGTAGACTGCAGCTTTTCTAGGAGCTGAGTGGATGAAAGTAATGTGTATTGGTGTGTCAAATATATAGACAGAACAAATATTATATTAATGGAATCAAATGTTATATTAATCAAATCCGGGGAGCGCTGCAGCATGCTGCTAAAATGACAAAGCGTGTTAAGGCGCACAGTCTTTTCGCGGAAGAATTAGTTCCAACAAGCTTTGATTAGACAAGAACATGTACAACATCTGTAATCGGCCCAATGTCCTTTTTATTGTTGCTTTTATGTATGTCAATGAGGGTTGGTTTGGGGGGAGGGGAGTACAACTGTGATCATGTTTTTAATCCTGTGGGAGAGGATTCGTGATTTTATTTGGTGTAGTTTTAATCTGTAAAGCCCTTTGATATGTAATTTTGTACGAAAAGCGCGTTATAAATAAAGATTGATTTGATTTGATGTCTTTACAATAAGTTTTTATTGTATAATACATATTAGCATCAAATCATCGACATCTTTTGAATCTCCTTTTCAAGTACATGCATATCCTGTTGTTTTATACAAATATCCCAGAGTTTGCCCTGCCGAAAAATGCATGCTCTTTCAAAGAATCAGAAACTTATGAATGATGTAACGTTTTCTATATAAGTACACTTTCTTTATGAGCTACTGGTGTGAATACCACCTCCGCATAACAATTTTTTGGTTAAAAAGAGAGGAGGTGCATAGCCTACTGTGGCAGCCTTCAAATCTCCATTGCCAAAAGATGTCCTGCTATTTTAGAGCTTTTTGTGTGGCATAACATTTTTATTATAAAACAATGCATGTTCTTTAGGCTGATGGTTGGATTTTCAAACCTGTGGCATCTATCTTTAGGGTTAAAGGAGATGGTACACTGTAGGGAAAGTTGAATATTCGTGGACTATTTAGAGTTTCTGAAGAGAGGCATATACAAACATCAACCAGGAAGGAGTTTTTCTATTGATAATTAAAATAATAAACTTCATAACAACATTACCAGGTCCTGACCCCCCCCCCCTGCGCGGTTTTCGCGCCAGGGGGTGCAATTATCGGCAGGCATAATAACACCTGTGGGTGGATGGATATGCGCTTCATGTCGGATCAACCCCAACATGTAATCAGTTGTACCTGGTCCCATTGCGGACACTTCCTGAAATACAACAACAAACCCTGGCGAAGACACAACCTCCTCGGCGGAGGTAAATTAATAATCAGTATTAACTTTGTAAACCTCATTAAGAAGGGAAGTTTTTTTCTTTTCTTCCGGTTTAGTGACGTCAAGCGATTTCGTCTAGTCAACAAACCCACGTGACCGCGCGAAGAGGAAGTCTAGCTCAGAGAGGAGGAATCATGTGAGAACAATCAGCGTAACTTTCGCCTCGCTTTAACGCTGTCTGTCCCACTGCGGTATGTCCCACGGGGAGTTTTTCGCGTGTTTGAAGCTGCTTCTTTTCCTCCATGTTTTTGCTCAGCCGGGGACTGGCGGACGGCAGCAGTGGCCCGTTCCCTACAGGTATGCTATGCATGCAGACAGCTGATCATATGACTGATTATACAGCGGTGGGGTGGGGGAGAAGGAGAAGGAGAAGCGCGTCCTTGTTTGACATTCTCTGGAATTTGATTTGAGAGGAACCCAAAAACCCCTCTTGGGGTTTTCTGTCAAAACTTTAACTTGAAGAAAACACATTTCAGCTCAACCATACTTCATTATTCATCTCTGTTCAAAGTGATCCTGCCTGGTGGTGGTGTCACTTTTGAGGAACTGAGTCTATCTGAATTGCAGTAAATAGATATGAGGCCTGTGGGTTATATGAATTTTTAATTAACGGTATTCTGAAACTTACATGCTTTGCTTTATAAAGTAATAATTAGAGTGTTGTAAAAAAAAAAAGTATTTGTTCCCAAAAACACTTTAAACTGGAGCAGAGGTTCACTTTCCAGCTGGACAGAGTCGTGGGAGAAAAATATCTTCTTCCCTAGTTGACAAGTGATGTGACAAATTAGCTTTGAGTCCACTTTAAATTACCACTTTAAATCACCTAGAGCGACAATGGAAAGGTTAATGTCAAACTATGACATTGGTGGTCCCGGAAAATGTGTTAAAAAAGTATCTTAGCCAAATGTCATCTCATTTAAAGTCTGCATATCATTTCGGAAAGCATAGACGTCACTGAATCTAATGGTTAAATGGATCCGAAGTGACCTGATTTTGATTCCCCATCCCTCGTCTTCATTAGACGTTTTGACCAGCGACCTCCTGTTGACTCCTACTGCGAAGCCCTCTACCCATTCTGCCCCACCGGAGACCACGATGGGCGGTTTCCCTCCATAAGAGACAGCGACGTCGTCTCGGTTTACAGGCTGCAGACGCCTGTGTGGGAATTCAAGTACGGAGATGCGCTCGGGAAGTTTGTAAGTGCACCAAGTCTCTGTGCAGATATTTCTCTTCACAGCTTCATCTAGTTTAACATCCAAATGGGATAGATAAAGTCCATATATTTCACTGGTCTATTCTCTAAAGGCGAGCCGCGAACAGACATAGCAGAGTCGTAGAAACTGAAGTACAGCTGTGTGACGTTATTAATAGAAATGCAGCAGCACGACTTTCCCCAGCATCCTCTCACGCCAGCGTTTCCATGTTTTGGTTTGCAGCACATCATGCACGATGCCATCGGCTTCAGCAGTCTGGAGACCGGAGCCAACTACACCATGGAGTGGTACGAGCTCTTCCAGCTGGGCAACTGCACATTCCCTCACCTCAGGCCGGAGAGGTTCGCACCCTTCTGGTGCAACCAGGGAGCTGCCTGCTTCTTCCAAGGGATAGATGACCTGCACTGGTTGCAGAACGGGACTCTGGAGAAAATTGGAGAAGTAACAGGTAATATTTTACATCTTCATTAGTGGAAGGGCCTGCTGGCCATCTGCTTTGGGGACTGTCCCAGTGCTACAGCTACAGGTGAAACTTGAAAAATTAGGATAGCATTCATTTATTTTACTAATTCAACTTAAAAGGTGAAACTAATATATGATATAGACTCATTACATGCAAAGCGAGTTATTTCAAGCCCTTATTTGTTATAATTCTGATGATTATGGCTTACAGCTTATGAAAACTCAAAATCTCAGAAAATTAGAATATTGTGAAAAGGCTCAATATTTTAGGCTCAAAATGTCACACTCCAATCAGCTAATTAATCCAAAACACCTACAAAGGGTTCCTGAGCCTTTAAATGGTGCCTCAGTCTGGTTCAGTAGGAATCACAATCATGGAGAAGACTGCTGACCTGACAGTTATGCAGAAAACCACCAGTGACACCCTCCTTAAGGAGGGAAAGCCTCAAAAGGTCATTGCAAAAGAAGTTGGATGATCCCAAAGTGCTGTATCAAAGCACAGTAATAGAAAGTTATGTGGAAGGGAAAAGTGTGGAAGAAAAAGGTGCACAAGCAGCAGGGATGAGTGCAGCCT
Organism: Valencia hispanica; assembly: GCA_963556495.2. Classification (NCBI taxonomy): domain Eukaryota; kingdom Metazoa; phylum Chordata; class Actinopteri; order Cyprinodontiformes; family Valenciidae; genus Valencia; species Valencia hispanica. The sequence continues at coordinate 36,589,808 of OY747707.1, read as the reverse complement.
GGAGAGGATTGTCAGGAAAAGTGTTGGACCTTCACAAGGAGTGGACTGAGGCTGGAGTTAGTGCATCAAGAGCCACCACACACAGACAGATCCTGGACATGGGCTTCAAATGTCGTATTCCTCTTGTCAAGCTGCTCCTGAACAAGAAGCATCTTACCTGGACTAAAGAGAAAAAAAGAAGCAGATTTTACATCTTATTTGGAAACCAAGGTCCCAGAGTCTGGAGGAAGAATGGAGAGGCACACAATCCAACATGCTTGAAGTCCAGTGTGAGGTTTCCACAGTCTGTGTTGATTTGGGGAGCCATGTCATCTGCTGGTGTTGGTCCACTGTGCTTCAAGTCCAGAGTCAACGCAGCCATCTACCAGGACATTTTGGAGCACTTCATGCTTCCTTCTGTGGACGAGCTTTATGGAGGTGCTTGACTTCATTTTCCAGCAGGACTTGGCACCTGCCCACACTGCCAAAAGTACCAAAACCTGGTTCAATGACCATGGGATTGCTGGGCTTGATTGACCAGCAAACTCACCTGACCTGAACCCCTTAGGCAATCTATGGAGCATTGCCAAGAGAGACATGAGACGGAATAATGCATTAGAGCTGAAAGCCGCTACTGAAGCATCCTGGTCTTTCATAACGCCTCAGCAGTGCCTTTGGCTGATAGCATCCATGACACGCCGCACTGAGGCAGTAATTGATGCAAAAGGGACCCAAACCAAGTACTGAGAACATATGCATGATTTATACTTTTCAAGGTCTGATATTTCTCTATTTAAAATCCTTATTTTATTGATTTCATGTAACATAATTTAGAATTTTGGTTTTTCATAAACTGTAAGCCATAATCATCAAAATTACAACAAAGGCTTGAAATATCTCTCTTTGCATGTAATGAGTTGATATATTAGTTTAACCTTTTAGTTGAATTACTAAACTATTGCACAACATTTGAATATTTGAGTTTCACCTGTAGGCTACACCTTCCATCACCCAAGAATAAATACAGCTCTGAGAGGAAAAAAAAAGTCTCTTCTTACAGACTTCCTCTGTTTTTGCTTTTCTTTGTCGCACTTAAATGCTTTGGATCATCTAACAAATGAAAAGTGACAAATTAACAAATGAAATTTAATACCAAACATAACACAAGGTCCAGTTTTGCCACTGTTAGCAGCACTTAGTTTTCCTAAACCCTACTTTTTGCTCTGCAGGGAGTCAGTTCAACGCAATGGCCCAGTGGGTGCAGGAAGACAACCAGACCGGGATCTACTACGAGACTTGGACCGTTTGCTCTGACCCCAGTCCAAATGCATCGGTGTGGTTCGAGTCGTACGACTGCTCCCAGTTCGTCCATCGCACCTACAGGAAGCTGACCGAGCTGGGAGCCAAACTGTCCAGCCGGTCACAGACCAACTACACCAAGATCTATCTGTACAGTGGAGAGCCCAGGTACCTGGGCAACGACAGCGCCATATTCGGGCAGCCTGCGCTGAAAAACCTTGCGACGGACATCCGCCAGTTTTACCATGCGTTCAGGCCGCACCAGTCGATCTTTGACCTCGCCTTCAGCCTGCTGGAAGCTTATAAGAAGGTTGTGCTGGACAAGAGCTTCTACCTTTACTACAACTTTGAGTACTGGTACCTTCCAATGAAACATCCATTTGTGCAAATCACATATGAAGAGGTGCCTTTGCCTTAACAACCAGCCTGTATGCTTGAAAATGTTTTTGTCCGTTTTTTTAAGTTTAAAATTAACGACTAGTCCTGCCGGCACTTGTTTACTTTCATGCTTAGTTGTTTATTTTTGTTTTAACACCAACACCTTCACTCATCTGCAGAAAGCACACTGGGCTGATTTCCCTTTTAAGATTTATTTTTCATGGGTAGGTGAATTATCCTTATCTGACCACTAGGTGGAGACACTATTAAAGCCTGACTAAACTGATCTGCCACATTTCTGGAGATGCCTCAGATGCAAGCTGCCAGGGCTCACAGTCAGACATCAAACATGATTAAAGTAGACCAACTTGGACTTAAAAGAAGTTATTATATGCATCACCCTCTACAATCAAAGACACGCCTGGTAAAAAATGTGCTGAAAGCCTTGCCGTCAGAGAAATGTATTTTATCCCATGTTTCCAAATGCATACTTTTCAGAATTGTTAATATTTTATTGGTATCCATAGCTATTCCTTAATTTTTTTTAACAATACTTTAATTGATCAGATTATCTAGGAAGTTTTAATTTGTAATTGTTATAAATACAGCATGACATAGAATCCCCTTTCCTCTTTGTCACACTTTAAAATGGGATAGACAAAGGAACTAACCAAAATGATCCATACTCCTAGCAGATTTAGGTTTAAAAGTTGTCTATTTTAACATGTTTTTTTTCTGACTGGAAGTCATATTAATATAATGCAGTGACCCAGCCAGAGTCCTGATAAAGAATCTGTGGAGGAAACTAAAGATTAGGGTGATGGCAAGAGGGCCTTCCGATCTCAAAGACTTGGGAGCTCATCACCAGAATGACAAAATGCATCGTTGCCCTTGGAAACCACAATTGGACTCTGGAGCTTTATTTCATATCACACTATCAGCACATTGACTACACGTTTTTTTTTCTACAATATGTTTAATGTCTTCCCTTAAATAATTTTTAATATGATTAATAAAAGAATTTGTTTACAACTCTGCCTGACATATTGTACTCATTGTCCTAAGGCCCCTTTTGATTACACAAAGGCAACCACTCTGAATTAAATGCACGAGAAGAGTAAAGCCATTGTTAAAAGCAACCCATAAAAGGTCTTGTTTGCAGTTGGTCCCAAGCCACGTAGGCGACAGTCGTCGTGTCAGGAAGAAGAAATACTCACCATCACCCTGAACACACTATCCCCATGATCAAGGGGGAGGGGGGGGCGGTATTTAGTTCTCTCTCTGGTCCAATGCACCTGAATCAAATGATTTTAACACGCTGAGGAGGTGGAGATGGATCATAGATATCTAAAACTAGGAGGAAAGAAAAAAAAAAAAAGAAGGAAAACCATGTTTTTATAATTTTCCCCTTAGTGTTGGTCCATACCAGAAAATAGAAATAAATTACACAGATGTTTGTGGTAATACACCTTACAAAAAATAAAACGTTAAATGTAATATTAAATTCACCAGTCATCAGTAGTTTGTCTTTGATTAATATTACTGTTTTAAACATCTTTAATATCTTTGTTTTACCTTATAAAAGTTTCGAATAAAAAAAAACAAAATCGGAATTTAAATAGTTTTGCTTTATGTTATTATCTTCGTCTAAATCTGTGTTTAACAAACACATTTGTGTTGAAGTCTTTTGTTTAACATAAGGGTTGTAAGGTGTTGTAATGAAACCGGTGAAAAGATGAGAGGTGCAACAAGTACATTCACAATTATTTGTTTCAGGAGATCAAATGTCCTAAACACTATTTTTAAATTAAAGACAAATGAAAGCAAAGAGGACAAAGTGCTTTTTCCATAAACACTTGCCATATGGAAGCATAACCCCCCCCCCCCCCAAAGAGACAGCATCAACAGCAGTTTAGTTTTGCTAAACTTTTAACTTGAGTACTCTCTAAACAAAAAGGAGGCCAAAACAATTTCTGACAGTCGGTATGTAAAAATCAATATTCAGATGAAGACGACAGTAAAAGCTCAAATGCACTGCTTTAATTGAAGCAAAAAAACTAACAAAACAAAAAAAATCACAGCACAAATCCCCCCCCCCCCCCCAAAAAAAAAAAAAAACAGGCGATATGTTACCGTGTCGTTGACATGAACCACAGACGACACACCTTACTTACTTCGGTAAGACTTAACAATAAGAACAGAGTCCAATAATGACGGGACGATCCTCCTGAAATGTCCCCCCGTTTAAGTCTCCGTAAATTAGAGCTTTGGATAAAAGTGGAATGAAATCCAACATTAAAACATTGTTTCAAACCTTAAGGAAATAGTTGTCAATTATTTAGTTAAGATTAGACCACTTAAAGTCAGTTTATTACAATAAATAAGTTAAAGAACCTTAAATTTAATACTTGCACCAACATTTATTTACACCCTTTTATGGTCAGAAGTATTCATTTGTCTCCCTTCACTCACATAGCTTACCTGTTCTTAATTCTTAGGGGTTATTGATGTCGGTCGACATTTGCAGCTCTAACAGCTGCAACTTCTCTAAAACCTCTTTCCAGGCTTAGTATTGTCTTTATGTGATTCGTGAGGTCAGACACTGATGCTGGATGCAAAGGCCTGGCTCGCAATATTCACCTGAATTCATCCCAAAGGCGTTGCATCAGGCCGAGGTCAGATGGACTCATCCCTCCAGAGACCACGCCTCCACAGGAGGCTACGGTCTTTCCCAAATGTTGCTAGACTGGTGCTGGATTTTATACTTTTGGAGTCGTGAAAGGGATCGCATAACCTGAATTCAGTGATTCGGAGGAGTAAGCAAACACTTTTGGCACTATAGTGATTTTCTTTTTTAAATATGAGTAATCAGATCTGGTGACCACAGTGGAAGAGAGAGGGGGACCACTCATTTCCATAATATTTATTTAGGGACTTGATTGAATCTGAAATATCTGTAGCAGTGAACTTGGCGACCATCTGTCTGCAACGACACCACCATGACGACAACCAGAAGCATGTCAGAAAACCGCGATCTTGTCGCTGATCCGCATTTCTAACTCGATACCAACTCACGAATTAAAGTCAGCGTAATAATTGACAGCGAAGCGTAACTTCGAGAGTCTACAATCCGAAAAGAAGGCAAACGCTTCAGCTTCATCCAGACTCTGGTATTCTAAAAACAAACAAAGAGCTGCTGGTTGAGCAAACGTTGAACCCCGATAGGGTGAGATAAACAAATAAGTACATTTCTATTCCACATAATCAAACACACAGCATTTTATATACAGGTGGATTCGACTTCCTTCTTAAAGGAAAACTAAAGAAAAAGTAGTTTCACTCATCTGACTTGCCACATCTCTTCGGACTGTAAAGGGTGAAAGTGTGGAACGGCAGCAGAGTAATTAGCACAGAATAACTCTGCTGCTCCTGTTTGATGCAATAAAAAACAAAAACACGTGTACTAGGAGGGTGGCTGGTATGTAAGACGGACAGGATGTAGAGCTTTTCCAGATACAACTGAAACCTAATAAAAAAGGGACATATTTAATGCACCTGAGAGACGAAACGGGCTGAGCTCTGCGCTCCTGACGCGCATTTAGAGCCACCAGCTGCAGAGTCTATTATGCTGCTCATTCCAAAGCAATCCGAGCTGTAATGAACACAACCTGTATTCACACGATACGGTGACTTGTAAAAGTAGTCATGCACCTTCAACTTTTTCCCATATTGTCCGACTACTGAATGATGTAGAGCGTTTTTTTTGTTTGTTTTTTTTACAAATGAAAATCAGAAAAGAGTGGTTTGTCCACTTGTATCATTACTCGAACACACCTCAATAAAACCCCAGAGCACCAATTGCCTTCATAAGTCTTCTAGTTAGTCGGTGGAATCCGCCTTTCGTGTCTCAGATGATTGTTAAGAGAACGTTGGCGAACAGACGGCGTCATGAAGACCGGGGAACACAACCGTTAAGGGAGAGCGTTAACCGGAGAAGAAGCCAAGAGGCTCAAGGTACCTCTAGAGGAGCTGCAGAGAATCACAGCTCAGGTGGGAAAATCTGGGATTGCTATTAATCGAGCACTCCACACATCGACTTTCATGAACGAGTGGCAAGAAGAAGTCCCGTTTAAGGTTTGCCACAAACCATGCAAGCAACACAGCAAATGGGGAGGAAGAGGCTCAAGATCTGATTGTAGATCTGGTGGCAGCATAGTCCTGTGGGGACACTTTTCCCTCAGCAGGGGGACATGAACGTTGCTCAGATTTCAGATTTCCATCTTCCCTGGGCAATAGTTTAGGGAATGGACTTGTAACTGGAGTGGAGGTTTGACCTCCATCGACCCTGCGCATACAGCCAGAGCTGCAGCAGAATTTAGATCAAAGCGTATTCATGTGTTAGAATGGCCCAGTCAAAGCCCAGACTTAAATTTAACTTGAGATCTTTGGCCAAAAAAAAAAAAAAAAAAAAAAAAAAGAATTTATGTACACATATGCACTACATCCAATCTAACTGAGCTTGAGCTAACCATTGGACCATAGGAGCAAAAAACCGCCGTCTTCACATGTTCAAAGCTGGTAGAGACACACCCTAAAAAACTACCAGCTATAACAGCAGTTATAGACGGGTCCAAAATACTGAATCAGGGACGGAGAATTATAAATGCACACCGCACGTTTCAGATTTCTCTGGCTTGCATCTTTTCCCCCTTGACTTCACATTTAAATGCTACTCTCAGTGGCCGTCTCTCGGTTAAAAAGGTTGAAGTTTGTGGTTGTAACGTAGCAAAATGTGGAAAAGTTCAAGGGGTATGCGCTTCTTTTGCAAGGCACTGCAAGGATTGCTTTTCTTCTTTCATTATAGCTTTATTATTTTTAATATACTGTACCTGGGATCCGATTGATCGGTACGGCATGAAACATCGGCAGAAAAAAAAATTTGCATCGTTTGGACGCAACGACTCGATTCGTCTAGGCTGGCATTTGGTTTCTATGTAAGGTGCGTAGAAAAATCTCTCACTATACAAAAAAAAAAAAGAACCTTCTTTCACCAACACAGGAACAAAAATAGTGTTTCAAATATACAGTGTGTGATGCACGAAAAGAAAATACGATTCAGTTACATTACTCAACACTGTACACCTTCACGCCATAAATATCTACTGTATTTAAACGTTACTGTTGGCCAAAGAGTTTGTGTTTCATGAGTAAGTTGAGTCCAAAAAAGCTCCCACTGCTTCTGTGTTCGAATGTGTTGAAAAATTAAAACTCCATCATCTGAAAGACAATAAAAAAAAACACACATTTACAGGAATTCAGAAACCTCGAAAGCCGTGTTGTGTCACAGAGCGTCTAAACAGAGCGTAGTATGTAGGCCAAGTGGTAGTTTAACAACACGCAACGATGCAACTAACCGGATTCCCTGCAAAATGATTCACATGGTATAACATACCTGCGCCCGTGCTTACACATGCACACAGATCGACATTTCTCCAGTTGCACAAAGCGGGTAAAATGCCCACACAACTCTTCCAGCCGCTCTGAGTTTCACCCCAGAGTTGATTTCAGGCTTTCAGAGTCTGCAGGAAGATGTTGGGCATCACATGACATCCCTGGTTTTGACTCCAAACGGGAGCTGAGAAAAGATTTTCCAAGTTGACACCAAACGGCTTTCCAGCGCAGACTAGGAGGGTCAGCTCTACCCCCCTTCCCCCCCTCTACCAGGTGGGCATCATGTCCGGGAACCAGACCCGGCCCAGATGCTTGGACACCTCCCAGTGAATCTCGTCCAGGGAGTATCTATGATCCGGGATCAGCACCTCCTCCATGATGGACAGCTGGGACAGCCGCCTGCCGCACATTTTAACGAACTCCACGAAGGCGCTGCAGGACACCTCGCATTCCCCCAGGCCGATGGCCGAGAGCTGAGTGCAGTGCTTGGCGATGCGGATCAGCTCCTCGTCGAGGGGCCGCAGGCCGTTGGCGCACACGACCAGCTCCACCAGGCGCGGGCAGTGGAGTCCAACGCGACCCAGGACCTCCTTGCTGACGGAGCGGCCGAAGTAGAGGTGCGTGACGGGGATCTCGTCGTTGAAGAAGGGGCCGAACTCGTCCTCGTAGAGGAAAAAGTACATGACCAGGTTGAATTTGGGCGAGTGGCGCACCATGGCGTCCCAGCTGCTCTTCTTGATGGCGTGGAAGTGCTGGCCCGGGTTCTCGCTCACCACGTCGATGCGCAGGTGCTCCAGGTGGACGTGTTTCTCAGAGGAGAGGGCCAGCAGGAGTTCGTCGCTGAGGAGGTGGTAGTTCAGCGCCAGCTCCCTCAGCCCGTGACACTGGTCCGCCACGCACAGGATCCCTGAAAACGGAGACGGGGGGGGGTCGTTATTTTTAATCCCACCAATTGCTCGGTCCCCTGGTTTTAATTTGGCGAACAAAGCTGCTCATTGTGTTTAGCAGGAAAGCTGCAGCGGAACCAACAAGGGACCGTCTGCGCTGAACGTCAAAACCTCTACCGGGAAAATGTATGTCACAGCAAGAAACCACAGAACGGCCCTTCCATAATCACCGCCACAGTAAGAAATGGCATTAAGCCGCAGCAGAGAAGAAAAGCACAGGCTCCGAAAACCCAAATGAAAAACAGTATTGTGAATAAGTATTAAAATAAAAAACCTGGCCCAAGGACATTTAGACATGATTGGAAGGTAAATTGCTATGAATAATCAACACCCACACACAGAACGCTGCTTCCTCAAAGCTTCAAAGGTCAGGTACTAGGGCTGGGCGATATGGCCTAAAAATAAAAGCTCCGATTTCTTTCACACCAAATCCGATTTTAATACATTTTTTGTCTTTCTCCCTTTACTTTCTTAAACAGAAATGACAATCTATTTATTTTTTTTACTCTTATTTTAATATCTCCTTTGGGAGTCTACCTGAATTCAAAGTTGTGTGCAAAGTTGGTAGGACATACCTGGCGTCCAAAGTTTTCAGTAGGTAAATAAAGCCGGCCTTTTCCACTGTATAAACAGGCCCCATATCTTTGGCAATATAAATTGTGATGGCATCTGTGATTGCTTTCCACTGGACACCCGTCTTATCATAAGGGACACAAGGTGAAAGTGATTCCCCTATGGTGACGGTGTTTTGTGAGCTTCTGCTTGCTTGAGCGTCTCGTAGAGAGCAGCACTTCTCCCACTCGACGGAGTGCCTCTGTTTCAGGTGCTGAAACAAATTTGTTGTACTCCCATCTTTTGTAGCAACAGCCGTCAAACAGATTTTGCAGTGTGCTGTTTGTTGCTCAAAGTCTGAAGTCGCAAAACCGAACCAGTTCCATATAATTGAAGAAACTGTCACTTTTTTGGGAACAAGCTCCTCTTTGCTAGTTGCCATTTTGACATCTACGCGTTGCGAGAGACGGACTGTAAATCTCGATTTTCCCAAAAAGAAATCTTGAACGGCAAATTCGAATTAATCGATAAAATCGATTTATCGCCCAGCCCTATCAGGTACATTTTAAATGTTTCTGTCACGTTACGACCACAAACTTCCCCGAAAAGATCAAGTCTCTGTTCAGTAATCAGGCGACTCCTGCAGGCAACTGGTTGCGCTAGATTTTATTTATGAGCTTCAGAGTGAAAGGAGCCTGAATGAAAGCTACACTTCTCCGATCTTTATTTGTATATATATATATATAATATATGTATATTAGAAATCGTGTAACACTTGCCTCCCACTTCACAACTACGTTGTGCTGGTCTGTCACATCTAATCCCAGTAGAATACGTTGAAGTTTGTGGTTGTGATGTGAAAAAAACAAACAAAAAAACAACAACCACCCATCGATGTCTCTCAGTGACGGCGTACCTGCGGGGGAGACGTGAGGGCAGCTGCTCATCTTCAGCAGCTTCAGGGTGTCGCTGTTGTTGGCCACCAACACCTTCAGGGAGGGATCGTCCACCGGCGTGTCGTCGATCTTCAGAGAGGACAGCGATTTGGAGTTGACAAACACCACGGTCAGAGCTGAGATGAAGTGAGACTGGGGAGGTAGAAAAGTGGTCACTCCTCTGCATTTTTCCCTCAAACTAAGACTTTTCCCGCCACACAGGATCAGAAAATTAAGCTCAGAAGAAGCAACACTGATTTCGATGCGTTACTGCTGAAGTCGGATTCGTTTCAGGACTACTTCAGGAATGCATGTCCACATAAAAAAAACACTGATTACAACGTGAACATTAGGACAAGGGCCTCCGTCAGGAAATAGTTACTGATGATGACAGGAAAATGTGACAGAATTCGACTAGAATATATTCCTACTTTAAAGCCCGCGTCAGGGAAAAAAAACACGTTTCAAATCAATCCCACTGCAAATCAAAAGACATCAATGACAAACCAGAGATAAAAACAGACATATCAAAAGATAACATTGATAGAAATAAGAAACACGATCAAAAAGAAAAACAACAAAACTCCAAGTTAAAAAAAATGTACAGAATTAAGATGACTCATAAATAAAAGAACAATTAACATTAATTTAAACATTATAAGAACGTCTCTATAGTGAGCAGAAGTTGGTTAAACTTGATATTTTCTTCTTTTCTTTTTTTTGTGCTCAAAAGTGCTCGCAAACCTTCAGCCTTCCATGAAGTGAGCACTAAGGGATTTTCAGTTTTTTTCCCCAAGGGTTCAGAAAGAGATCTCTGTGCACCAAATAACATCATGTTCCCTTTTTGAGGCCGAATAACAGAAGTCTGACCTTGTCCATGTGTGAGACAGACACTACTCTTTACCCTTATCTGTAGGTGGGAAGACTAACTATTTATCTTGTCAGCAACAGTGTAAGAGAATGAAATACGTCAAAGGTGACCTAAAACAATGGCGTTCCTTAGAATTGTCTATACTGAGGAAATAAGGAGAAGGGAAATAGTACTTAGTGTTAATTATACCTTTGGAACCTCCATGAAACTGGGCCTGGCTGTAGAGATGAGCCCCAAAGTCTTCAGGGAACAATTCACCAACTGTGACAGAATGTCGCAGGCTGCCTCTGCAGACTCTGTGCTACCGTCCACCTGAGGAATACAAACATAGGCCGCCTATCATTTCAGGAGGACAAAAACAACGTTTTCACATCAACATTTAACAATATTATAACTGCACCGACTCAACAAGGATCGCATTTTTACCTTGAAGCTGACGTACTGGAGGTGGTTGGAGTGCCTCTTGATGATCTGCTTGATGAGGTCTGGATGCGTGGCTTTCAGGTAGGAGCTCGCTGGCTGATTGAGCTCGAACTCGAAGCATCTCCACAGCTCGGGCATGTGGAACGCCTCGTTCCAACCGTGGCACACCTGCGAGGCATAGGCCCGGTCCAGCAGCGTAAGGTACTGGAAGATGTGCAGCAGGATCTCCTGAGGCAGCAGCGACCAGTCGCAGCTTGGCGACTCGCCGGCCGCCGCCTCCTCGCTCGTCCCCGTACGGAGCTTTTTGCAAGCCTCCGGCGGGCTTTCACCGTCGCTCGCCTCCTCTCCTCCTTTCATCCGTTTCATCCTGAAAACATACACGTTGTGTTTGAGTCAAGTGCATCAGCTCTGACATTTTCCCTCTGAAAAATAATTTTAAAAAAACCCCCGATTAGAAATAGATGTGTTACGCAGTGAGTTGTTCTGTGATACATGTTTGAATCGATCATCTTTGTCCAGTGTCAATTTTTTTCCCTCCCCCATATCATGTATCTGCTTGTGAGACAATGTGGAGCTGTGGCTCCATGGCTGCCCAGGGGCTCGTATATCACAGGCATCCATCTGTGTTCTTCAGGCTGGGAAAACGTTGTACGATCCCTGCGATAGGAAGAATACGATTGATCCAAAACGCTTTGTTGTCACAACGTGTAATCTGACGCGTTTAATCAAACTGAGCCGGATCCACAGAAACAAAGATGGAGGTGAGGATGGTGTGAACATCACTGAGTTTTACAGCTTTTCCTCAACTTGTACATAATGTAAACTATCCGAATTTATACTTCAAAATAATGGATCATGATGAAGTCATGGTTAAATAAAGCAGGATTTAATATATTTCACTACATAAAATGTTTAATTGTTGAGTTCTTTTTCTTTTTGTTGTTGTCCGCTGACAAAAATCCAAGCCAAATGTATTCCTCAGTCTTTTTCCCCCCCACAAATTTTCTCTTACATATGTTTAAATTAATCTCAGAACAAATTTGAGTAATACTGCCACCGCCAACTGGGTATTCTTTACGCTAAGTTTCCTTAAAATGTGATCTTTTTTTTGGCTTCTCTTTATTCGAGTTCTTTTCATTATGTGTTTTTGTTTCCCATGCATCACAGGTGTAAGGAAAAAAATGTAATTGTAAAGACCAACTCGCAGCTTTTCACAACAAATGCCCTAAATCAGGAATTTGGAATCAGGATTATTTTTTCTGTTTTATTTCATTTATTTACATTCTAATTCTGTAGCATGTTAGCAACAATAAATCTAAACTTTGTTTACATTTTCTACACATAACGATTAGAACAATTTAACACAGTTAAAATAAATCACCGGTTAGCAGATCTACAGCTTCATGTCGCGTTGAACGGAACCAAACAAACCCGCATGACGAACCGAGGAAAGGCGCTAACATTTTTCCAGTTTGCTAAATCACAACGTGACCATGACAATGTGACGTCACGTTTCCGCCAGAAAACGTGAGAAACGTGACGAAGATAAGAAATAAATGACACTGCAAATAACACACGTAACGCCGGCTATAGGTTTGAATTTGCATCGCGTAAAGACGAAACTTTGCGACTTTTAACACTGAGTTCATGAATTCACAACTGTGTCAGTGAACGCAACTCTGAGCCAACTTTACATGAGCTTGTTTTAAATCAACTAACAGTTTCTCAAGCAAAGTTAGCTGCATGCACCTCCGTGTAACGCATTCTCCGTGTGGTGGATTTAGTGGCATTATAAGGTGACATTTACCCGCCAAGCTCCGGCTCGGCCGAGCATCATCCTACCTTGTTTACACACGCAGGTAGCTCAGTAGCCGTACTAAGCGAAATCCGAAAGCTCACTTCAAGTCTTCAACCCGGGCCCACGAAGGAAAACCTCATCCGCACCAGCCAGATAACTCGCATCGGAACCCAAGTACCGAGCACTCAGACGACGGAAAACAAGAAAGTGCCACCTCCGCTCGGCTGGCCTAATTCCTCCCCTCCTCCTTTAGTCTGAAATGGCGAAGTGTTTTGACAGCGGCGGTGCTCCACGAGCAACGTAATGCGAAATGGCTGTTGGTACAGATCGTGCATATTCGCGAGATCCCTCACTCTGCTGTGAAAAATCAACTTCCTCTCCATAAAAGCGCTCAACAGATGTATAAATAAACGAGCATCACAAAACAGTGCAACTCTTTTTTTGCTTTTTTTTTAAAAATAAATTCTCTTTCAGGTCGGATGTAAACTACAGCTTCTTCGTCATGATTGGCTAAGATGACCTTTTTCAATCTCTCTTTTAAAGAAACTAAACATAATTATGAATGTCAAATAAGAGATTAAGTCATCATTGTGACTTTATAAACTGTGTGAGATTCTGAGCCATAATTATAAAAAAACATTTTTTGAGAAAATAAAAAAATCTTAATTTTTTTTTTTTTGGACTTGCTAAGTAATAATCATGAGATCTTAAAGATCCAAAGGCATAGTCATTTTGATTCGATTCAGCACTGAGATTAAAACTTAGTTTTGGGTTTCAGTGTCATCAGTATGAGATTCAAAGTCATGAATTGGACTTTCAAACTCATAATTGCAGGATTCAGCATCTTTGCTGTGGGACTTTCATTATTCTGACTGAGTTGCAATCACTCATAATAAAGATGCCGGATCCTATAATTGTGACGTTGAAAGTCAAAAATACATAAAATCTAATAATTACAGCTTTAAATTTAATACTAGTCAGTTTTGTGGTGTCAAGTGGTAAAATGGTCCATATATTTGAACGTTTTAGGAGAATAAATCAAACGATTACCCATGTACATAGTAAAAATACTTCAGAGTAATGCATCTTTCTTTTACCCCCCTTCAATCTTTGATGATAATCATCTGCACATAATTCTAACTAGGGTTCACTTAAAGTTACTAGCCAAGCTTTTCTGCAAAATAAATCCAATCTAAATATAGAACCTTTAGTATAGTTCTGCCACCTTGAATAACATGTCATGGTCAGTTTTTCCTATTTGTTTTGCCGAAATCTACTCTACCCAAAAACAAGATTCCGCACACATTCCTCTGCTGACATCACATGAAACTTTAGCTTACAATTTTTTGAGTAATTCAGTTAGGATTTTATTTACTTTATTTGCATATTTTAATTGAATTCCCCATTTACAGTTCACTTGAATTTTGCATGGCTGCTTCAAAACATTCAGATCGTATTTGAGATGAATGAATGAATTTCAAATTTTGCAGAAAAACAAAAAGTCAAGAAAAAAAAAAATCAAATCTTTTTTCTCTCAAAAGAACAGGGGGAGAAAATCGCAGGCATTAGAACCCATGGCGAACTCTGCTAAAAAAAAGAAAGAAAAAAGCCAGTGTTCATCAGCCCAAGCTACTAAGCTCAATTCAACTGCCTCTTGTGATGTCATCAACATCAATAACCACAAAGCGCAATTAGCCATTCTTGAGCGGTAGATTTTATAAAGAACCCATTTTCTGTAATTCTGCTGTCTATACTTCATTACCCACTTCTGTTTTTATTTGATGTGCACATTTGTTCGTGACAAAAAAATTACACAACTAGATAGCGTATTTAATGTCTAACCGAAATAGTACTTTTGGATTACCGATGAAAAACGGATGACACATAGTATAATTTGTGAAACAGAGAATCTGGTTTATTACCATTCAACTCCATCCACCACAGATATTACAGAGCAGATTCACAAATAATAAGCCTTTTATTTAACAGCAGCTGCTTCTTTTTTCTTTTTTATCCCCCACACTCCGCTTCTTTGCCTCCCAAATCTCCTTGCCACATACTAGGAAAAAACATACAGGTGCACAATTGTATTTGGTGTAAAGACTGGACCCTTGAATCCTTCAGCTGTAACCACTCCTATAGTGACTTATTTTAAATTCTTGTATTTGTGAAGGATTTAGATGTTTTTTTTTTAATTTATCTGAGCTGCAAAACAAAATTTACATCCTCCACCTTTCACTGCAAGCGCCAGGCTCCTCTTTTCCAGACAGTAATCGAAGACAACCGACATTACAGAGGGGGTGGGTGGGGGACGACTGTATAAAAATGTACAGTGGTTTTATTTGACATACATTCCATAGGTTAAACAGCTGCAAAATAGGAGGCACACACAGTATTGCACTTCATTAAAAGTTCTGTCTCAAAACAAAACCCAGAATACCAAACAACTGAAGAGAACAACTTCGGAATACAGCTACTTTGAATATTATCGCTATATACAAGATTAGATAAATTGTACACTTTTTCCACCCCGAAAGTGATATTCTTAACAGTCTTAACAACCAACTCACCTTTTTGTTGTTTGTCTGTCAACTCACGATGCACTTGTCAGAGGGGAATACTATACAAGATTACGAAAAAAAGTTTACATAACAATATTTTAAATTTATAGTAAGGAAGCTGGAAATATGGCCCCTTCCTTAGATTTTTTTTTTTTTTTCCTCTTTTCAAACTCACGCTCATCCACAGTCGCGTTTAAGCAAATTTATTTAATCTTCAATGTTACATCGTTACAGTTCAGTGATTGGGAGGTGTGCAACGTCTAGAAGCCGAGGGATTACAACGGCTGCATGCAAACACGTCACAAGTTATTTTCTTTTTTTTGCCCCCATTCTTCTTTTAATTTTCTTTAAAAAAAACGAAAAAAAACAAAAACAAACGTCTTTAATTATCAAGTTTGCTTTGAATCCAAAGGAGCAACAGCTTGTGCTCGTAGCAGAGCCTGGATCCTGATGTTGGTGAAATAGCAGACCTGACAACTCCGGTCGTAGAGCGGAAACCTCGTCTGCGGTCCAGGAGACTCAAAGCCAGAGCCGAGCTTCGTCGCTGAGCCTCGGCAGCAGCAGCAGCGCCAATAAAAATCACAGTAGACTGACTGGTTTTCAGCAAGTCTCTTAAAGTTTAGAAGGTGTGGGCATTCCTGCAAACTCCACAGCCCAGAGCAAATTCTTCGCCCGTTGGTGGGTGGACCACATGCAAAGGACATTCAGTGCCTTCCAGCTGCTTGCCCTTGGGCCCTGTAACACAGAGATAAAAATGACACTTCTCTCCCATTTTTAAGATTTTTTTAATTTAGCAATTTCTATCAAGGGACCACAATATAAAAAGCAATTAGGGAATTCTATTCCTCTGGTTGCAGTAGAGCTACATGTTTATTTTCCAACATAATTTCCCTAATTCAAGAGCAAAATAGTTGCATCGATAACATTTTGTCATGCTACAACCATAGACATCAATGTACTTTATTGGGATTTTAAGTCTGTCTAAAGTGTCAACTGATTCTCCCATCCTGAGCTGTGGATCGCTGCAGCTCCCCCAGAGTTTCTCTGGTTAACGATGCTTGTTAACTAATGTTCTCAAACAGTGCTGAGGCTTTTACAGAGTGCTTTATTGATACTGTGATTAGATTGTGTTCTGTTATACCAAAGAGAAAATGTTTTCAGTCCTAAAACTTTGGGGAAAAAAAGGTACACCAACAGTATTTTAAAGAGTAACTATCTAGTCACCTGCAGGACAACGAGGGAGCTCCTCCTTGGGAACACTGGTCATTCTCTGGAAGTCGTCATGGCAGGCGTTACAGAAGTGTGTGGTTCCAAAACAGAAGAAGACAGCCACGGAGCAGCAGTACCGGCATTTATACTCGAGGAAATCTGTGCCGTGTTTGGAGCACATCTGATAAAAGTACACAGGAGAGAGGGAGCAGAGGTGCCATTATAGTTTGATTTGCCTTTAAAGCAAACATTTCTGACAAATATCAGATTTTCTTTTTTGGAAACAATTTTCTTGTGCATCCTCCTTCAATCAAGATCTTTACTCACCTGGGCCCTGGAGACATCTGAGCACGCTCCACAGATCAGCTCGCTTGGGTCATAGTCATCGCCTTGTCCTGCTTCTGCATCACAGCGAGCCTCTCCTCCAAAGTATGCCTACAAGAAGAAACACTATTGATTTTCAATCCATGTAAAACATTTGAGCCAAAAATCGGATGGACACAAGTCATTTGTGACCTTTTTGCACTTGTAGCAGACGTAGTACGCATATCTGTTCATGGCAAAGCCTGCAGGGTCATTGTGGAAGCGCGCTCCTGGTGTCGTTATCGCCTCGCTCTTGTGTAGCCCCTCATACTCCAGCCTCATCAGCGCTTTTCTCCTCACGTCCTCATACAGCTCCTTAATGGGATCGAGGAGGTCTTTGATCACAGAATGATTGATTTTGTTCTGCAGGAAAAAACACAAGCAACAACAACAAAGAAATCATGAAATTCGTTTTTGGTTGCAGCCCAAAGATAACCATGAGCAGAGATGGTGACTAAACTCAACTCGTTTGTAATACCTTGCAAATTGGACACAGCATGAAGCCAAATGTAATGCGTGGTCCAAGCCAGCGGTTTTCAAGAACCCGACGAGTGCACTGAAGATGAAACACGTGAGTGCAGTCCAGCTGCAAGCAGAACCGGCAGTTTAACATTAAAAGGAGCTAATTTACCATCCAAAACTTTAAGACTATTTATATATAAAAAGAAAAGCTAAACTCAAGGCTACCTGTACTGCAGGAGCAGCGGAGAGAGCCTCAGTGAAGCAGATCATACACATATCATCTGCATCCTGTTTCAGGCAGCCGGCGTTCTTATCGCAGCCATGCAGACACGGCAGACAGGTCTCCTCATTCTTGACTCCTCCACAGGGGTGTCCGCAGGGATGAGTCTTACTGCAGGCCAGCTTTGCGTACTCCTGAGAGAGTCCACAACAAAGGAGATGGTGATGCTTAGGAAGTACGATGCAATGCACAAACGTCTTTGATGGGTTTCTTATAATCTTCTACATGGATTAATAAATGTGTTTACGGTGCAGAGGGAGAAGCTAATCCAGTATTTGTCATTCTTAACCAAGATTAACTTCTTTGAAACATGTTATATGTACTGTATTAAGTGAAACTGTATGATGTACATTCATAATATCCTCAATTAATTATAAATCTGAAATCTTTTTGAAAAAATAATCAATTTTTTTTCTTTTTAAAAATGTGGTGTTTGAACTATTAAGGCATGTGTGTATATGAGTGGGCAATATGACACTTGTACAATAAGCAGAATTAGAAATTGTAGATGAATTATAATTTTGTCTATAAGCAGGGAATCTTGGAAAGAGCAGCAAAAGAAAGCTCCCTGTTTGTCTGTGATGTGACCTGATCAGCCAGGACTCAGCCTTTCCTCAGACTGAGAGCTGTGTAGAACAGACCTGAGTTTAGTGCAGCACAATGCAATAACACCTAGTAGTAATAAATTCATTTCAATCAAGGGCTAGTTTATGAAGCGGGTGGACAAGTCTTGCTTTGAGTTTGGATGAATAACCGGAGCTACCAGAAAACGTGTTCAAAAACCAAATATCAACAAGCCATATAAAAACAGAGGAGGTGAGCTAATGTTAGGCTAGCACTTTAAAAGACTCCTCCAAATGCAAAGATCTTCCGCAGAGGCAAGACACATGTTAACTGAATACTTTATAGCCGTTTGTGGCGAGTCACATAGTCCTCTAGAAATAAATGATCCACGTGTTTAATCTTAAGTGTTGTTAGTACATTACATCATTTTATATGAAGTGTTTCCATTTTGCAAAAAAGAAACGTTTTTTTATTCTCACATGAAACACTTTTTCCCTCACAGAAGCATTTATAAATAATCCACTGACTCTCAAGTACTCCACAGAAACATTGTCTTGTCCAAATAAAATTGTCTTTGTTTCTATCTACCACCCTCATTGGACTCATCTCTGGTGGGGATGAGTCTGCCTACAGGTGGGAGACCTGGTGCAGGGAGAACAACCTGGAGCTCAAGGCTTCCAAAACAGTGGAGATGATAGTAGACTTCAGGAAAAGCGCAGCCCCCCCCACCCTCCCCCATCATCCTGCGTGACTCCCCAGTAGACATTGTGGAGTCCTACCGCTTCCTGGGCTCCATCATCTCCCAGGACCTCAGGTGGGAGCTGAACATCAGCTCCCTTATCAAGAAGGCACAGCAGAGGACGTACTTCTTGAGGCAGTTAAAGAAGTTTCAGCTTCCACAAACAATGCTGGTCCACTTCTACACTGCCATCATAGAGTCCATCCTCACCTGCTCCATCACCATCTGGTACACTGCTGCCTCTGCCAGAGACAGGTGAAGACTGCAACACATCATTCTCTCTGCAGAGAGGGTGATCGGCTGTAACCTTCCTTCTCTTCGAGAACTGTACTCCTCCAGGACCTCGAAGAAAGCTAGGAAAATAGCTGCTGACACCTCTCACCCTGGTTACAGACTGTTTGAACCCCTCCCCTCTGGCCGAAGGCTGCGGTCCATCAGGACCAAAACCTCCCGCCACAAGGACAGTTTTTACCCCTCTGCCATCAGGCTTTGGAATACAGCCAAAAACTCTAACACTTATCGTCCATACAACTGTCACATGCGTTGCATCAATGCCCCCCCTCCTTCACTGGACACTTTAAGCTTAACCGCACACTACCTCCTGCACTACACGTGTAAATAAATATACTAATATATACATGTATATGTATATATGTAAATAACTTCTATTTATGTTTAAAAGTTTATTATGCCTACGTTTCATTTCTCATGCTTATGTTTGTTTCTTGTTTCTATGTCAGCACCGTTAAATCACGACAAATTCCTTGTAATGTAATTTACGTGGCAATAAATCTGATTCTGATATTAAATAATTGAAATTCTAACCATATGATTTGTTACTTCTTCGGTAACCTGATGTGGGAACTTTAAAACCTTTGTAACTTTTATGATACAAGCTCAAAGTGAGTTTTTTAGTTGAAGAGGTAAACATTATTGTAAACAGTCCAACATACAGTATAATTGTTTAAAATATTACATTTCATTTGTACAAGAAGAAAGTTGGCAAAATTAGTAAAACAGCCAAAAATCTGGAAAAATCCAGGAAAAAATAAAATTTTAAAAAGTTAGCCAGATTGTCCACCTGTACTATAAAGTATGTTGAATATATTAACATCATGTTTTTTGCATTTGGTATATAAAAAAACAAACTATCTGCATAGCTTTTTTTGTAGATGCTCCACACCTGACAGTCTGTGTCTGAGCAGACGCTCCCCACTGCAGAAAGCTCCGTCCCATTTCTTGTACCACAGAACCTGCAGGCGTCTGAGCTGCTGGATGCTGGTTTACCTGCAAAAATATGAAACATGTGAGCTGGAAGAAGATATAAGGATGGGCATGCATAGGCCGAGAACTTATGTTAGAATTTCGTTAATCTTCTGACGTGAGAATGTTTGGGATTCACATTGCCGTGCTCTGTGCCAAATTACCCGTGTGCTCTCTGAACTCCACCATGGCCTTCATCGTCTTTGAATCAGCAAGAGCCATGAGCCAGAAGAGCTTGGTCCTCCCACAACCTTCATGGAGGTCAACCTTTATGGCCTCCTCCTCCTCCTTAAACACCTGAAATGCAGAAGACCACAAAGCTGAAAACAACAAGCCAGCAACATGCCAACAGAGAGAAATCCACTGGTAAACTGGAATCAATCGATTTTGCCAGTTAGAAAATCAAAAATAAATCATTTCCCCCATCCGTGAATTAACCACATGTTAGCAATAACATTCTTCAGTGAGGAAGATGAGTGAAGAACACCCATACTTTGCTATTCTCAATATCAGTGAGTTTAAAATTGAAGTCAGAGGAAGCACAGAGAAGCCATTTAAAAGGAACCTGTATTTTGTATGACATGTTTAGAAATGTGAGTATAATAATTATATAAAAAATAATTATTAAAAAAAATCTGCTTTGAAAGTTGTTCGCATTCCTTATATTACAGTTTTTAAAGCGAAAAGTGAAGGGCTAAAACCGGCATCAGAAGGTCAAAGTTTTACAAAAACCAGAGATCATAAATGGGCCGTGGAACTCTGATCAGTGCATCCCAACCTTACCTCATTAGCCCCGAAATAAAGCAAACTTCTGGAACACACCTGTCTCTGGTGGGAGCGAGTGCGTCGGTGAAGATGGAGAAAGCGGTCGCAGTCGGTACAGAGGTTGCCGCATATGTTACACAGGATGATAGCTGCTGTCTCGCCGTCATCGTGATTATCACACATGGGCTGTGGGTGGGAGGGAAGAGAATGAATTATTACCCTTTAATTAGCTTCGTAGGCTTGAGTTTTTATATCTACTTATAAATCTCACCATCTGCTTCTGCTGTCCATCTTTGCCCATCCAGCGACCAGAAGAGAGCCGGTCCACATGATCCTGGTCCAGCACGCACAATGATGCCAAGGCAAGCCACAGCTGAAGGAGAAGATCAAATACTTACAGTACCATGAATAAACAAGATCTCTATTCACCGATTTATGCTTTTAGTATTCTTTCTTACCCTTGTTGTTGCTATACAGCGAACAGGAGAGCGATGCTCCTCCTCCATCTTAGTTAGTGCTATGATGGTCTCTGCAATTGCATTTTTGGTCACTCTGGACCAGGCATCAGACAGGTGGCCCTACAAACAGAGTTTCATAGAGTTTGTGTTACTTTAATCTGTGCAGTAGTTATAGCAACCACTCTAAAATGTGAGAAATATGAAATACTCACAGCTGCCATATCTTTGACCAGCTTTATGATGATCTCAGCAATCTGTGGAGGCGTGGACCCCTTCATCCACCAGTGGCTCTCACCTCTGCGGATGTAGCTGAGTACAAAAATGAAAATGTATGTCTACAAACCACCTTCTAGTGAGGTTATTTTTAGAGTCGTCCGAAAGAACAGCTCACCTGGAGTTAAAGATCATGGGCAACGTGACGGTTGTGACGCCCTTCCCTGCGACGGTGCCGCCCGTCCCGGCGATGGTGGTGCCTTTGGCTTTCAGCTGCACAGTGAGAGCCTTCGCAATACAGCCCAGGAACATGTCAAGGATGCAGAGCTTGTTCCAGTCGCCTTTTTCCGTTGAGTGGATAATGTCACTGATGTCTGCCGGGGGCAGAGCCTTCACCCCGATGATGCTGGCAAGGCGGACCGGCGTCACCTCCGGCAGGACGCGTCGAAGCAAAGATGTCACCTGAAAAGAGATCGGTCATACGGTGAATGTTAATAAACCCCATATATGCCCTCAGGTAGTGTTTACCTCATGACAAGTACATTTTTGCTCTGAATCACAAAGTCTTCCAAGTTGCATCTAGGAATGGGGGTTGACTTTTTTCCAACTGAGATAAAGCAGACCTATAGTGTACAAGCTTTTATTACAGAGGTCAACAGAAGTCTTATAATATTCCAGAAGTTTTTTTTTCCTGAGAAAATTCACCAAAAAACAATCTTCATATCCCGACACCACCTACAGACTAATCTGGAGTCAAACAGCCCTAAACGCCAAAGTAGAACTACAGCAGAAAGTCGAGCTTCCGAAACACAGTCAATACCACAAAGAAGGTGGGCCTCTGTTCCTCAAAAATACTAAAGGCATGGTTCAATAATTTAACTGTCAGCTATGTTTTTATTTTTTAAATATTTAAATAGAGCGATAAAAACGTTTTTTCACGATTTAATAATAAAGATCTTTCAACCCTTCAAGTTCCAGCGGCATCATGCAAAAGGCTGGAGGGAACGGTTGGCTAGGGGGATCGGGAAGGCCTGGTACACCCCACGTCTTTCAGTGCTGGTGGAGGGTGACGAGAGCACTGCAGCAAAACTGACATCCTGGACAATGTCTCTCAGTCCCTGAATGACAGCGTAACATCACCAGAAAGCTACTTCACTGTTAGGCTGCTGCATTAAAAATGCACAAAGGAGCAATATAATCATAGAAAACAACAATTCAAACGTACTAGCCTAATTTGGGTGATCAAACCTCTCCTTTTCCATGCTGTAATGTCACCAATTTCACTTCCTCAAGAAAACCTTATAGCAACCTTATGGAGTCTAAATATGTGAAAGAAACACAAGGGGCGAATGCATCATGTGTAACTCGATGATTAAGAGATAGAACAACAGGTTAGAGTAAGTGTTTGTCATGACTCAACCCTTATAATTTATTACTAGCCAACACATAGAGCTACAAGTGTTTCTAACAAGCACTTCTCCAATACATTTGATGCAATTCACTTCACTACCAGCTGGTGGAAGTGTTTCCATAAAGAAATCCCAATAAAGAAGTAGATACTTTAGGATCTGTAAAAATGACTAAACAGAGAACAAGAGAATTTCTGAAAGCTACAACGAAAACCACGAAAACCAATTTGCATAAGTCAGAGTGTTTTCACATTCATGCCCACCTGTCTCTGCACCCTCGGAGAAGCAGTGTGCAAGAGAGAAAACAGGTCCTGCATGAGGGTGAGTTGTTGTGCAAGATACTGGCGGCCCACGTTAGAGCCGCTCAGAGCCAGGACCATGGAGAGAAGCTCAAAGCAGTAGGCGTCGGATGAGGCATCGTCGTCACTGGGCTGGGAGTTGGCATTCTCCTTGCTGGAGATGGCATGTTCCCACTCCTCCCTCACACGTGTGGCTTCCATGCGGATCGCCTGAACGATGTGTGCGCACACCTGGAAACGAAAGGCCGTAGTTTTAAAGATCCTACTGGGTTTAGGTTCTTGGGGAGGGGGGCTGTGCGGTTACTGTGGAATGGCTTTGAAAGTTTACTTGTTTCTGCAGGTTGGTTAGTTTGCTCCTGCTGAAGATTATTCCCACCATGTGCTCTTTAAGGTCCGCATCAGATGGTACCTGTTTACAGAAAAATCAAAAACAATCAGGAGAAAAAATGCACTAGTTGTGAGGCAGTTATATACAGAACTGGGTTGGTACAGACCTTATCCTCTCCTTCTGGGGATGAAAGCAGATTTTTCTCCTCCTGCTCTGGGGTTGGCTCTGCATCTCCACAAATTAGCTTGCCAAAAACCTAAATGTAAACAGAAGAGTTATACTCACGGTTTCAGTTAAATGTATTCTCTGCGAGTAAACTACTGCATGATCAAGATGCACGTAAGTGAGCCAGATCGACAGACCTGTGAGGTGATGAGGCGGAAAACTCTGAGTGTCTCGGCTTCACAGTTTTTCTGCTGAGCCATGCTGGCTGAGATCTGTCCAAGGATCTTGATGCTCTCGCCCTCTTTCCAGCCGAGAACCTTCACTTGGCGAACCCTCAGGGTGTTTTCGGGGCCTTTTAACTCCACTTTGATCACATGATAATCGCCTCCTGGGAGCTCACTTGTCACCCAGCCCATATGGCGCGAGTCAAGGTCAACCTGGGATAAAAAATAAAATAAAAAAAAGTGCAAATAAACAAACATTCTACAAGCGTAATCGACTCATTTAACTAACATTCCTTCTTTTTCAAATAGGACAATACAAGTTGGAAAACAGCCAAAGGAACAAACTAAGAGTGCATATGACATCTATTTTATGCCTGAAAAGGGTTTTATAATAATTTCTCACTTATGTTGCTGAAACTGCTCATACCTGCTTAATTCTGCAGAGGTCCTCTATAGCTTTCCCACAAAGAAACGTAACTGATGTGACTTTGTTCTGTTTGCACAAGAAACAAAATATTTTTCAAATGAAATCCATATGACATTTTCAGTAATTAATTCTAATCCTGAATTCCACACAGTGTTAGTCTGCCAGCTGCTTGACTTTAAGTGTTTTTCACCCATTGCAACGACATTCACAGTCAAGCATCAGTAAAAGTGCAGTGACGTATACTATCACATCAGAGATGTGATAAATCATTAAAAATGACGTTCAAACGCAAAATGCTAAGTTTACGAAGTAGTAGTGTCAAGCTTTGTCAACACCTGATCAATTGGAACCGCATTGTATGTTACAAACCAAATTATTAACAAGTCATCAAAACAGAAAGATAGAAGGTTAGTATTAGCTTACCATTTCCTTTTTTTAAGGCTTAATATACAGAGTAACATTGCAAAACATAGCATACATCAGGAATGATAGAGCATTTTTTTTTAACTGCATTGTACCATAAATATAAAATACCATAGAAATTGAGTTTTTAAGAAAAAAGGTTCCCAACTGAATTTTTTTTTAGATTTATCATTTTGGTAGAAAAATTGGATAAGTGAATTTTGATGCAATTTGGAACTAGGACTGGGCTATACTGCTTAAAAATCATATCTCAGATTTAAAAAAAAATACCATATCCGATTTTAATCAGTCTTTACCCTCCCTGTCTTTTCATAAAAAGAAATTAGTAATAACAGAAAATATTTTTCTAAAACTTGCTTTTATTTCTATCATCTCTTCTGGGTGTTTACCTGAAATTAAAGTTCAAATGTATAGAAGCTGTAAAACCTGTTTGTAAAATGAGATGATGGTAGGCTCTGGGTGGGTGGACATCACTCTGAATGGTGGAAACTCAAAGAGTGCATTGGTGAAAAAGGAATCCAGGTTTTCCCAAAATTAAATCTTCATAAATGAAAAATTACATAATTGATCAAATCAATTTATTGCCCAGTCCTATTTGGAGCAGGTTTATTACACATAACTGAAAGCTAGAAAATATGTTGTTTGGAAACACTGATTATACTAGTAAGCTTTGATTTCAGTAGTAAATCAGAGTAAAACTAAGGTAAATTTAACCATAAATAAAACCTGATAATTGCTTGTATGCAAGTATTGCCAAAATAAAAGTACCACTGTAGTTCTCAAAGAAAGTAGAGCTGAAATTAAAATCACCTTTAAGTTTCTGAAGGCGCCAGATAGAGGGATATAAACTGTAGGACATTCTAAATTATTAATTTCCCTAATTGTTCCGAAACAATATTCAGCTGTAACAGCTACACAACCAAAAAAGACGTTTTACAAAGCTGGACTAATGTGACTTAATGAACATGTGACTTCTTAAAGAAGGGGAGGATGTGTTGCCTGACTTGTGTTTTTTTTTTTAAAGAGGATAACAAAAAATCTGCAAACGTCGCAATTCCTTATCATAGCCAAATGGCTGCTCATTAACAAAAGCATACGTTTGAAATTAAAATAAACTTTTGCCACTAAAAATAAAGTTAGTGGACAGTTTATTTCTTGGAAATAAAAATGCCTTAAATTATACAGTCAAACTCCAGTTGAGCTGAAGAGTGAATTCCTAGTTTTCCGGATGACTCGCACCAATTCCACAACAGATCCTATCTTGTATTAAACAACACACCCGTATTCTTTTAGCACTTTCATGCCTAGTTTGGTGCCGCTCCTTACCCCAATGTCTCTGGAGTTGTCCACATGAACAGAAGCCTTGGTGGCGTTTATGCCTTTAACGCAGCTGAAAGTTATGCTTTTGGTCTTGTTTTTGTCCTCATCTCCAGACTCCCAGAAGGTCTCCGTGGAGCCATCCGTTAGGCTGCCGATCATGGCGGGGCGACTGGACGTCTTGATGTCTACTACACTGGTCAGGTCCTTCAAGCAGGTTACCAGGCAGAGATCCTATAGAACACACATTTTCATCTGGTTAATTCACAGCAGATGAGCAGTAATGAGAGCTGTGACTGGCTGTGTTCTTGCCTGGCTCATTGCTTCATAGCCTGACTGCACACTGATGTTGAAGCTCTCCTCGCTGTCTCCATCGTCCGACTTGGACAGGATGTTATTGATGTGATGGAAAACATTGCTCTGATGGAGGAACTGGTGGTCAGACTGCTTGAACTTGAGACTCCAGCACCTATAGGCAAAGAGACACGGCCAATGAAACTCAAGTGTTTTAGATCAAAAGACAGTTTGGAACGGCCACCAAGTTTAACCACCACAGTGGATATCTTGAGCCAGAGATTTACCTTAGTGCCATTTGCTGTAGTGCACTGCCACTGGGCAGTGACATCATGAGGTCAGAGATTGTCTGAAGAAGGCGGTGGAAAGTGTGGGGGAGCGGGTGAGCTGCCTCCCCAGCAATCACAATGTCTGACAGAGGGTGCTCACATACACCAAGGTCTCTGTCCTATGTAATTATGGAGAGATTCGTGGTTAGAAAAAGTGATGGAGAGAAAGAAAGGCTACACCTAACTGTAAGCCATTCTTACCTGTTCTAAATTTTCTTTGTTCCCCTTATTCTCCTCATCTTCCTCATCCTCTGGCTCACACGGTGATGGAGTGAGAGATGCTACAAAATGCCAAAGGATGTCGTGCAGAGAAGTCGTCTGGATCACATTGCACAGCAGCCAGTTGAATGCCTGACAAGAACATAAAGGCGGAGGGAAAAAATGAATAAACAGAACAACCGATTGAGCTTTGAAAAGTTCAGATTTTGAAGCCACAACATCAGTACCTCCATGGCAAACACCCTGCAGGCGGACTTCCTCAGAGCATGCTTCATTGCCACCTCCAGGCCTTCAAGGTCATGGTGCTGGATAACAAAAGCCAGAACAGGCCACTGGAAATTTCTCTCCCCTTTGCTGAGTGAGCCGTGAGCGGAGATGAGACGGGACAGCTCAGGCGACGGGTGGCGTAACAGGGAGGAGCCCACTTCTATGTGAAAAACACAGCAGTTTATTTTGAACCAGCATTACGACTCTGAACAATGCAGATCACTTTTGGGTCGGCCTACCTGCGTCACCGCTATGAACTCTCCGTCTGGGTACAGCTTTGACTCGGGCTGGGGAGGGGGAGTGTTGCTTGTCATACTCTGACGCTACAACGGAGTAAGACCTCTGAAAAACTGTGCGCTTCGCAGTGTCACTGTCTGTGATTGGACTGGTTTCAAGACTAAAGGGAAATAAAGACAAATGGAGCATAACGTTTGGTTAGAATATCCCAAAGACAAATAATTCAAGCTTGTTCTCTGCACGTTTGTTATTGGCTGATGAATAAAGTAGTAGAAGGAGCTGGATAATTGTATACATGTCAATTCAGTGCCTTGCAAAACCACTTATGCCCATTTTCAAGGTTACAACTACAAACTTCAGTGCTAAAAAGAAGAATTATACTTTGCATTTGCACCATTCCTGCATCAATACCTTGTAGAACCAGCTGTTACTACTGCTGCAAGTCTTTTGGGGTGCATCTCTATAAACTCTGCACACCGAGAGAATGGTTTTTCATATTCTTTCTTGCCAAACAGCTAAACCTCACTGGAATTAAATAGAGAGCATCTGTTAACATTTATTTTCAAGTCTGCCCACTGACACTCCAATGAATTTAGATCTGGCCTTTGACGAGGCCATTCGAACACAAATATCTGTTGATCTAGACCAGGGGTGCCCAATTCCGGTCCTCAAGGGCCGGTCTCCTGCATGTTTTAGTTCTTTTCCTGGTTCAGCACCCCTGAATCAAATGATTGCTCATTAGCAGACCTCTACAGAACTTTGACATGCTGAGGAGGTAGTTGGACCATTTGAATCAGCTGTGTTGGAGCAGAGACACATCTAAAACTGGCTGGAGACCGGCCCTTGAGGCCCGGAATTGGACACCCATGATCTAGACCATTCCATTCTAGCTCAGGCTGTATGTTTAGGGTCACTGTCTTGCTGCGAAAGTGGACCTCCCCTTCATTCATCTGTCCATCAAATCTGACAAGCTTCCCTGTCCATGCCGATAAAAAGCATCCCCATAGCATATTGCTGCCACGACCACGTTTCATCATGGAGGTGGTGTGTTCAGGGCGATGTGCAATTTAATGCACAAAAGTTTTATTTTTGTTTCATTTGAACAGGGCACCTTCTTATGGCTTTCTTTCAGCAACTGCTTTCCCCTTGCTACTTTTCCATAGAAGGCTGTTTTATTCATTAAGCGTTATGAAATTCTCTTTCAGTTTTCAGATGATTGATGAAACAGTGCTCCATTAGATGATCAAAGCTACAGATATTGCAGGTAAAATATTTTCTAAAATTCATATAAAATGTCCAAAATAACTATTTGAAACGTTTATTGAGGATATTTTTTGCTTTTACAGTACATAACGCCACAAATTTTAATAAAAAAAGTTTCATAATCTGGACGTGTGACGTAAGCAAAGGGAGTCATATGCTATACACTGCCTCAGCTCAGTGTAGCAAGTAGGTAGTTATCGGGTAAATCGGTGGTGTTATTGAGAAAGTGTGTTTAATGGTTTTCTATTGGGTAATTTGTCTTAAAAAAGGTAAATGATTGTGTTTGTGGAGGCTGTTCAAACAGAAAGCTGTCTGGACATCCAGTCCACAAATTTCTAAATAACAACAAAACTGGAGCCTTCTTCCATTCCTGGGTGCGTTTTGTGCAGCTGAAAAGACAAGATTTAACTTCTGCTTCAGCTACGAAAAATGCGCTCATTTGTGGCGCTCACTTCAGACCGAAGGATTACCATCCCAGCGATGTGATGGAATTCAACATGGGATGCAGAAGCAAAGATCAGGTGCGACTGAAACAAAGCGCAGCTCCTTCCGTGCACACAACTTTATCGGCACCTCTGTCAGCGGCTATTTCTGGGGCTGCAGCAGGCGGGAGACGCGGTCACAGATCAGAGGCTCAGCTCTACGTAGACAGGATCTTGGCATTGCAATTCTTGTTGTCTACGCTGCTAATTACCAACTTTGTTGAAAGAACAATATCAAAAATGAGATGGGACAGAAAACATATTTCCTGCCCACATATGGTAATTGTAAAGATTTAAGGTTTCTTCAGTATCGGATCCTGCATT
Source organism: Valencia hispanica (assembly GCA_963556495.2). Taxonomy (NCBI): domain Eukaryota; kingdom Metazoa; phylum Chordata; class Actinopteri; order Cyprinodontiformes; family Valenciidae; genus Valencia; species Valencia hispanica. The sequence goes on along the minus strand of OY747707.1, from coordinate 36,560,291 downwards.
AAAATCCATTGTTTTCTATTGATAGAGCTGACGGGCCTCCTTTCGCATACGTCACTTCCGGTCTGGCAGAGGTTACATTTCCTCCCAAAAACAACTCCAGAAGTCAAAATAATTTATTTACAAGTAATTTTTTTTATTTAGAACCACTTCCTAATATATTTCTCTAAACAGTGGTTTAAGATGGGGTTTAACATGCAATATGCTCTTTAAGCTTCTCCACAGCTTTGTTCCTCTTCCTGTCTGATGCGGGGTTTCCCTAGTAAAGCTATCTAACAAAACTAAGAGGTCTTTACAGAACAACTGGATTCATACTGAGACTAAATTACGACCAGGCGACTATATTTATTAACTAGGTGACATCTGAAGGCATCTAGTTTGATTAGAAGGGACTTTATATAAATGGACGTCTCTTTTTCCAGATTTTTTTCGTTTGAAATTAAGATTAGAGAAAGCTGGACTCATCACGAGCCAAAATGCAAACAAGTTAAAAGCGTATGACTACATCTGCAAGCCGCTGTATATGTTCACTCAAATATGTTATAGGTAAAACATTTCAAATGCATACATCTTTGAGCAATACAAAGAATGAAAGCGATTGTATTTTTCTTTTACCTGGGTGGCATTGACTTCATGTTACTCTCTGGTTCCTCAAACACATTGGGACAAGCATCAGGTGTGACAGAAATGTAGGGCGCAGGAACCGATGTCGACCGCAGATACCTCATCTCATCCTGGAAAAGGTTGTCATCTTGGTAAGCTCCGAAGTTCTCGGTGTGTTGCCTGAAACGAGACAAAAAAAAACACATTATTAAAACCCCCATTACTGGATTTTCTTTTTTTGCCAGGCGAAAGATTAGGTGGGCTTATAACGACCTGGCTAGTGTTTGTAGATATAAGCAGCCCATTTTGTTGGGGAGTTCCTCTGAGACGCCCTCCTTTAGGCTGGGGAGCAGCTGCGAGTGAAGGGGTCGGGGGGGATGGTGGCAGAGCATGCTGGGCTCAGCTGCACTGCTGAGGGACAGCAGGAACAGCGCGTTGGCTCGGATCACCTGGTGGGCCTCCATGGTGGGTAAAGCTCTCGGAGTCTTCACCTGCAGAGGCTTCTTCCTCGACTGCTTGACCTTTGAAATTATGTTGATTGTATTAGCTTAGATTAAAAAAGAAAATATTCATCATTCCAGAAGAAAATAGAGAGAGAGAGAGACAGAGAGAGACAGAGACAGAGAGAGAGAGAGAGACAGAGACAGAGAGAGAGAGGAGAGAGAGAGAGATTCAAGCACAATGACTTTGCAGTAGTCTACCTTTTCCCGGGCTGCCGTCTGTTTCTCTCTCAGGTATTTCTCTCGGCAGCGATCGCACACCAGGTACCAGGTGCTGCCTCCTATGCCTCCATCTCCACAGTTTCCAGCCCAGCCTCCACAGAAATGACCGATGCTGTTGTAGCCCTGACCCCCAGCATAACGACCACAACCTGCCGTTGGAAATGCCAAAGCAAGCTTGTATGAAAACAAGTCAGGCTTACAGTATTACAAGTAAAGAAAACTTTGCCCTTCTCACCTGGATGAGCCTGTCGCATGTGGTAGGTGACGGGGTAAGGATGAGACTCCCCACACAGCTCACAGATGGTGTCTTTCTCTGGTCCTCCCATGGCGAGCTGAGCCATCTCACCAAACAGATTCCCTCTTGGACGTACCTCCGCCTTCTCCCTTTTCTTCTTCTCCTTCTTTGCCTTTTTGCTGTCCTTCTCGTGCTCCTTCTTCTTTAAGATAGCACTGGACCCAGGACTGGGAAAGATCATATTCTGGGTGGCTGCTTTGATGGTGGCCATTGAAATGTCCTCCCAGAACGCTACCAAGTGCTGCAAGGTTAATGGCAAAATTGACTTTGGCCTCAAGCAGGGGTGAGAGTTCATTTCATAGGATGCAGCCTCCCCTTTCCCGTCCTCGCACTTCTCTGGCAGCGGAGGCTCCTTCAGCATGGATAATACTTTGTTTTTGTTGATGCTGCCCATTTTGGAGATGTCTGGGCCGTGGGGAGCGATATTGAACATGTTGAGTGCAGAAGAAATTTCCAAGGAGTGACGATTTTTTAACTTGCTCTCTTTCTCCTCAGGCCCCTGTGCACCCAGCGAGTTACGAATGGGGGCTTGCTCTTTGGTTAAGTCGGGGTTAAACTTAAGGAAGGACGAACAGGCCATGGCGTCATGGACGATCCCCTCGTGCCAAAGGAATGCGGCGAAAACCGCACGGGCACACTCTGCCACCGAGGGAGACATGGCCGGTTTGACGGGCTCGGTGGTTCTCGACGTACTCTCGGCTTTGAACAGAGGCCCGGATTTGTCTTTCTTGGGACGCGCGTGTCGGCTGGAAGTTTTGCGGCTGACTTTGGGCGATGAGCGGCTCTCCAGCTCCTCTTTGACGGGGGCCTTCCCGATGCTGAAGTGGACTTTGCACGAGCCTTCTTCCGAGTTACGGAGCTCCGCGTTCTCATCGTTGATGTCCTCGTTGGAGAGGAGAGCACTAGAGGTGCAGACCTCCACTACTTCACTGTGGAGGTTCTCCTGGGTCACATGTGGAGATGGAGCCCGGTTTTCTGCATTACAGGTCACTTCTTTATTGGGATCTTTAGGAGACAGTTTGGATTTAGGAGAGGTAGATCTGCCCCTCAGCGGTTCTGTAAGAGGAATCTTTTTCTTTCTGAGTGTGTCCGGATCAAGGGTGTATGAGTCCGACTTCGATCTCTCCCTGGGGGGATCGAGTTTAGCTTTAGAAGAAGGGCTAACTTTGGGGGGAAGGTTTTTGTCATGGTGGCTCGAAGAGGAGAGCTGGGATAAGTTGCTTGACGGACTGCATCGGCCCGATGACGAAACACTTTTTTGTTTGGGAGAAGAGGAGCGAGAGCCTGGATTTGGGGACTCGGCCCGACTACCCGAGGTTCTACAGTCTGCTTTTAGTGCCTGTAGAGTGTTGTGGTTGGGTGAGTGGGAGCGGCTGTGGGAGTCGCTCCTCAGCTTGGCCGTGTCGGACCGCAGGATGAGGGCTTCACTGGCCGACAGTCCACCCTCGCTCGCTTTCACCCGGCCCTGTTCAGAGGAGCGGCTTCCTCGACTCTCCTGTTTGGGGGAGCGGTTTTCCAGACGCTGTTTGCAGGCTTGGGACATTGAGCGTGAACCGGACATCAGATTCCCTCGTTCACCTAAAACATTGATGATTCAGACACAGATGCATTATTAAACACCGCATTATGAATGCTGAGTGATTAAACAACAACAAACAACACCAGAAATCTGTAATGTGTCGAAAAAAGAAAAAAAAACACAAAAAAACAACTAAAGCCTTGAAGATGAAAGATGTTAAAACTCATAATTAATAAATGTGAAAAACAATTTTTGCGTCTTTTTAATCAGACAACCAATGTGATGAGGTTAGCTAGTGGACCATGAAAGCACAGAGGAAAGATGGTTTCCAACCCAATTTTGGGACCGCTCTGTCAGTGGATATAGAGATGTTGACAAATGTTTTAGCACCTAAAAGCCCCTAAAATAAAGGCATGTTTTGTAGAAGTAGCATAATCTCAAACTGAAAATTTGACATATATTTTCTGGGAGGGGGGGGGGGGGGGAATTCTCAACTAGATAAATATATATATTTTTTTTTTACCAAAATGAAAAAAATTTAATGAGTAATCCATGACTTTCCGCAACTTCTGGGGTACAACTACAACATAGAGACCCATTTCTGCCCTTTGGCCACTAAGTTGGAGAGGAACCCATTGTTATGTTGCGACTGTGAATAGAATGGTAAGAGGGGTAAAAAAATAAATCAATAAAAATCTCCAAAGAAAGAAAAAGGAGAATTTTGAGCTCAGATAGTCTCCACAGCAAACGTTAGAGGCCATCTATTTATATATGGTGAAGGATCTGTGATGCTGTGGGACTCTGTCTTCCAAAGGCCCTGGGTACCAAAAAACAACAACAGCAAACCGCATCACTGTATCCTATAAAAAAGATAATTATCCAAAATGTTTGTCCAAATAAAAAAAAAATACAAAAGTTGTTTGCCAGACTCCAAAAAAATACTTCAGAGTTCTCCGACCTAATTTCTATACAAACTGGATGATTAAATGAAGAGTCGCACGGATAAAAGAGGACCGAGACTCAGGGTAAAGATCCCTGTCTCTTTATGCTCCAACCTTTTGAAATATTACAGCAGAAAGCTGAAAGCTGTATCAGGGCAATAAAGGGTTTTAAGTATTATCAGCTGAAGTACTAATAACTGCCACTGGTGATTTTTTACAAAAAAAAATAAAAATAAAACAGAAATAAAACAAAAAAAATTTCCCACCAGAGAATAAGTGTACTCAAATTAATATTTGGATGATTCTAAGTTTTTCAGTATGAGATTATGGTTATGCAATAATTTTATTTATAGCTTTTTATACGTCTTTACCAGAGGTATCTGTCTATGTTTGTCGCAAAATTCCGGCAATTAATGTTGTCAACTAAAGCATTTAAATGATTTTATACTTCTACTAATGACCTCAGTCCTGAGGCTAAAAAGTAGACCAAGATGCCAAAAAACAGTCATAAGGCAAATATAAAAAGCTCCTCATTCACTTTACAGAAGAGGTTTTTCTAGAGTTCATACCCATCCTCTGTTGAGTCTGAGGGGAGCATGCAATCTTTGATTACCCACCCTTTTGCCTTAGAGCGAGAGATGAGAGAGCACTACCATGACCAGCCATCGACACACTGCTTTTGTGCACACGCTCACGAGAAGCAAGGCTGCGAGATGAACCATCTACAGCGGGAAACAGTGGAGCCGGTAAACAAGCCAGACATGAAATGCAGAACAAACAGAAAGAAAGGAAGAAAGGAAGGAAGGAAGGAAGGGGGGAGAAGAACAGACCGACAGAAAGAAGGAACGAAGAAGAAGCCAATGGAGTGAAATCATGAAGCCGAACGAGGAAAAGGACAACACACAAACTAATGGGAAGATACAGTGGCTTGCAAAAGTATTCGGCCCCCTTGAACTTTTCCACATTTTGTCACATTAGAGCCACAAACATGAATCAATTTTATTGGAATTCCACATGAAAGACCAATACAAAGTGGTGTACACGTGAGAAGTGGAACGAAAATCATACATGATTCCAAACATTTTTTACAAATAAATAACTGAAAAGTGGGGTGTGCGTAATTATTCAGCCCCCTTGGGTCTGAGTGCAGTCAGTTGCCCATAGACATTGCCTGATGAGTGCTAATGACTAAATAGAGTGCACCTGTGTGTAATCTAATGTCAGTACAAATACAGCTGCCCTGTGACGGCCTCAGGGGTTGTCTAAGAGAATGTTGGGAGCAGCAACACCATGAAGTCCAAAGAACACACCAGACAGGTCAGGGATAAAGTTATTGAGAAATCTAAAGCAGGCTTAGGCTACAAAAAGATTTCCCAAGCCTTGAACATCCCACGGAGCGCTGTTCAAGTGATCATTCAGAAATGGAAGGAGTATGGCACAACTGTAAACCTACCAAGACAAGGCCGTCCACCTAAACTCACAGGCCGAACAAGGAGAGCGCTGATCAGAAATGCAGCCAAGAGGCCCATGGTGACTCTGGAGGAGCTGCAGAGATCTACAGCTCAGGTGGGGGAATCTGGAAACATGAAACATGTGGAAGAAGGTGCTCCGGTCAGATGAGACCAAAATGGAACTTTTTGGCCAAAATGCAACACGCTATGTGTGGCGGAAAACTAACACTCCACATCACTCTGAACACACCATCCCCACTGTCAAATTTGGTGGTGGCAGCATCATGCTCTGGGGGTGCTTCTCTTCAGCAGGGACAGGGAAGCTGGTCAGAGTTGATGGGAAGATGGATGGAGCCAAATACAGGGCAATCTTGGAAGAAAACCTCTTGGAGTCTGCAAAAGACTTGAGACTGGGGCGGAGGTTCACCTTCTAGCAGGACAACGACCCTAAACATAAAGCCAGGGCAACAATGGAATGGTTTAAAATAAAACATATCCATGTATTAGAATGGCCCAGTCAAAGTCCAGATCTAAATCCAATCAAGAATCTGTGGCAAGATCTGAAAGCTGCTGTTCACAAACGCTGTCCATCTAATCTGACTGAGCTGGAGCTGTTTTGCAAAGAAGAATGGGCAAGAATTTCAGTCTCTAGATGTGCAAAGCTGGTAGAGACATACCCCAAAAGACTGGCAGCTGTAATTGCAGCAAAAGGTGGTTCTACAAAGCTTTGATTTAGGGGGCTGAATAATTACGCACACCCCACTTTTCAGTTATTTATTTGTAAAAAATGTCTGGAATCATGTATGATCTTTGTGCCACTTCTCACGTGTACACCACTTTGTATTGGTCTTTCACGTGGAATTCCAATAAAATTGATTCATGTTTGTGGCTGTAATGTGACAAAATGTGGAAAAGTTCAAGGGGGCCGAATACTTTTGCAAGCCACTGTATAGATGGCACATGAGGAAACAGACACTTATAAAAGGTCAGTGAAGTCACAGAGGCCTGTGGGTATCATGAAAACAAACTTGTTGGTTAGATGCTTAAAATGATCAAAACATTAAGTGATGCAGAACACCATAAGGAAAGTTTGCTTTTAAATATTAGTAGCTTTTGATCTTGTAGAACAGGTTTAAAGGAACTGAGCTATCTTCAATAGCTAGGAACCTGACGTCTAAACATCTACAGAGACAACGATGAACAAAAGGCAAAATGTAAATAATGGGCGAGGGTAAAAATTACCCGAAAGTTGGGTACATTTGTGCAAAAAAGACGTGAGCCCTCTTGAGCTATACTGTTTTCTTTGCAGATTTGCATTAAACTCTGACCTGAAGATCCTGATTTCTCTCATGGACATTTGAATATTGCTAAAATATGGGGGAATGCACAAAAAAAAACATCTGATGATTACTGTAATAAAACAATTTTCAGCTATAGGCTACCGAATGATCAGTGAAAGTTGTGCACGTATCCTTGAAGTGTGTTTTCACCACTTTTGTTAAAAACAAAAAAGATAAACAGACATATTAAAAGAAAAACCTAAATATTAATGCTGATGTTTCTATTCTCTTAAAGACAAACCTTGGTTAACATGCAACTTTTCAGCAGTCATGATGAGGTTTAGTTGCTTCATTCTTCTTATGCTTCATCTGATTTCACGTTTAAACACCACACAGATACAATTTTGGGTCTTCTTCACTTCTTCAATAAACCAGGAAGAGCTTGATTGATAGTATGAAAAAGTCGCTATACCAGGGGTCTGCAACCTGTGGCTCTTTAGGACCCTCCACTGAGGGTGGTGCAGGTTGTTATGAATACAAATGAAAAGAAGGGAAATACTAGTATATCACCATTTATGCATCAAAAAATGTATTACTAACCTTTATATCAGAAAGTTAAAAAGGTGAATGTGTTTACAGATCAAAAATTGTGATATTTCTGAGTTTTCATGCATTTAAAGTATAGCAAAAATAATACCAGATTTTCCATATTTAATCTGCTGATTGCAAGGAAAAGTAGTCTGATTCTGATCTCTGGCCAACTGACCACTGAATCCTTAGTTCAAGTATGGTTTAACTTCGTTCTATGTTTTAATGACACACACAGGACTCTGCAGACAGACAACACAGAATCAACAAGAAGGAAGACAGCAGCAACGCTGAAAAATAGATCAACAAGTGCAAAGAATATAACATAGGCTGAAACCTCCAGGGTTCTTTTAATCTGACTTTGTCTTTTATATTGTTGCCCTTTTATATTAAAATGGTCAAGCCGCCATACGCACTTAGAAATTTGGATTTTCTGTGTACATAATAACATAACTGATACATGTTCATTTATTAGAATTTCGGAAAAGAGTGTAGACAACAGCTAAATAATATTTCTAAATTCTACACAGACCACTGATCTTAATGTTTAGATCAAGGTTTTGGGCTGGTTGGGGTGGAAAAGGAAACAAGACAATTAAGCGGCAATAAAAACCATAAAGACGACGCAGACGGTAAACAATAGAGCAAGCACAGCAAACAGAAATCAAAGCAACTCAGCCTCTTACGTGAGCACATAGCACAAATATTCATTTTACCAGGATATTAGGTCTAAGTATTTCAGCTTGAAATCTTGTTTTCTTGTCAGTGTATAAAAAAAAAAAAAAAAAAAAGACTACTCTAAAAACAAGATTTCAGCATTAAACATTAGACACGTCAGCTAGTTAAAGATATTTCTGCGCTATAGAGCAGTAGCGTTATGTGTCACTTATCACCCCTCTTCACCACAGAGAATATTTAACATGGAGAAATAAAAAAATCAGGAAAACAAAAACATTTAAATGGTCAACACCTGTGTGAGCAAGTGCTGTCATAAAGCTGGACAGACTTACTCAGAAGCAGTGGTTGTGGCTGATACACTTGGGAGGGGGACTGTCCAAACACAAATGGGCTGTGGACAAGGGAAGAGGAGGAGGAAGAGGAGGAGGAGGAGGAAGAGGAGGGAGGTTGGGCGCCTTGATCAAATACGGAGGAAGAGGAGGGAGCTGCTGAGAGGAAGGGCCCAGACTGAATGGAATTCAGTATGGCACTTAACCGGTCACCTGCAAATATGAACACAGAGGAAGTGGAGAAACTGCAGCTTATACTCTGGTTTGAGGATGTTAGAAAGGGAGAGGATAAGGGTGGGTTTGTTCATTCTGTGCCAATCATTCAGCGATCTCCCACAGAACACCAGATCTACAACAGACGAAGCCAAAATGGACATACAGCTTCCTGGAAGTTCTTAAAAGTCGTGCAGCCAAAAGTCCTTTTATTAAAAACTTAAAATATATAAGAAATAATTACAAACCGCATTACATTCAACTGCTCCAACAGCATCAGGAAGCAAATAGCTCAGGTTGTGTAATTTAAAAATACTAATTCTTCCAAGACCCAAAAAATACCAACTTCTCTTCTCTTAAGCTTATCTATCAGATCAGTTAAATGCATTTTTACTGTCCTCCTTCACAACAAAAGCCATCATCATAATCAGATCAACTAAATAATTTAATTCAAATATCTTAAAGTACATCTCAACCTAGCTCAATTCGGTCCAATCACAATCCAATTTAATTTGATATAATACAGTCAAATTTGCTGAAACTAGAAAGTGCTAATTTATAAAATCAGATGACGGAGTTTAGTGATGGTCGACCCAATGATGGAACCTCCTTTGAAAATGGAGGCCAGGCAGCCAGGCCTCACAGCATGCTCATTAGTGGGCGCATGGGAATGTTGGCTCGGCTCAGTCCCCCTCTTTTTGTGCCCCATCTCTAAGGGGAGGACTTCAAGGTCAGGCGCAGTGTGAGCTGAGGTGTCACAATATGACTTTAGGGACACTACATGTTCCATCACTCCCCGGAAACGAGTAGAAACTGGTGTGAGGGTGAGCATTACCAACCTGAAATGGTTGGACTCTCCTTTAAACACAGCTTGGATTCTTGGACCTACCCTCTAGAGAAGGCGTGGACACCTTCTTTTGGATTTTCTAGGTAGGGAGTCATCCGATGGGTCCCTGGCTGAGAGCCATGGTGTAAGAGACTTCCCCAATGAGCAGGAGGGTAGCTTCTGTAGCTCCCAGTTGAAAAAGGAAAGTTCTGACTGTAGTCTGGGTTTAGGCACAGAACGACAGTTCAGACTGCCCAGCCTTCTTCATAATGGCCTCACTTAAAGGAATGTGATTGGGAGGAACATCCTCCCCAATCTGAATCTCAGCATTAAAGTTATTCATGTGCTAGTGAGGGGTATGGCTATAGTACACACTATGCTTCAGCACAAGGTGGTCTACATGTGTACTTGGTACCAAGGCCACCTTAGATCAATGATCAATTTTGTGGTCATATCATCAGACCTGGGGAATTTGTCAATGGCTACGTTTACATGTGCAAAATGTCTTTTTTCTGATTATAGTTTGGATTAGAATTTGACTGTGTACATGGGCCCTGAACAAATGTATCCGATTATGACAAGCACTTACAACAGTCACACTTTCACACGTGCGCAGAACTACCTAGCATATCAGAAATGGCCATAGAAGAAGTAGCAGACTTCCGATGTAAAGAAACATGGCTGCGTGTGTTTAAAGTGGAGCGGGTCGATGTTTTTCAGAGCATGCTTTTATTTTTTTCTGGTTATGGTTTTACATCTACAAGCCATTATGTTGTGTACACGGTCAAATTCTAATCAGAATCCCTTTATTGTTTTACGCCGATGTCAGGTAAGTCTACGCATGACGTAATAATGCGCAGTAATGACCCACATTCGGAAGAAGTGTTTACATGCACAGCGATCGGAATAACAATCGGCATAACCCACCCGTCTCAATCGGAAGGAAATGTTGATCCGAATGAGTGTGATCGGGTCAGCGGATTTCGAATGGCGTGTTTACATGAAGCATTTTTATCCTGATCAGGCTTTTAATCCGATTATTTGTGTCCATGTAAACATGGCTACGGACAACTGATCGCCACCTAGTGGTGAGTTGGATCTAATGGCTGGGGGAGGCTGCCGAAAAGACCTTATAAAACCAAACGACGTTGAAGTAAAACTGGGAATGACAGGCAGAAAACCCCGCTTAGGGGAGTTTTTAAAATCACAGTTTCTTTCATGTTTCAAGTTCATTCTAGGGATGAGGCCGATTGTTCAACCTTAGACTCAGTAGGAGTTTAAGGGGTGAAGGGGGACACAACAAGAGTATGCAATGACAGGGATGCTGGTAAGGGCTATCCAGTTATTCTATACTCAAATTAAGAGCCGTGTTCACATTCTTAGCAAAAGAGTCAATCTTGTTTCCAGTGCGGGTTCGAGTCTACCTAAGCTGCCCCTTCTCAGTGGCACCGTATATGGTGTTTACAGACAGTCTCTCAAGGCATAGCCGTGGGGAGGAGGATTTGTGGTTTGGACACCTCAGGATCTTTTCCTTGTACTTTGCAGATAAAGCCATGACCTTCAGCATTTACTGGGGCGGTTCACAGCAGAGTGTCACATGGCTTGGATGAGAGTCAGTTACTCCCCGTCTGAGCCAGTAGTTCTCAACCCAAATGTATTAACTGCCCTCTCCAAGTCAGGGTTGAGTCTATGCCTCAAGCTAGAAGAATTCAGACAAAGCCTAATCTGAAATAACGTAAATAGTTTGAAGTGAAGAAAAAAACATGAGCTTAACAGCAAAGTTCTCAAATTACTGGTCCAACCTTGACATTTGGTCAATGAGATATGGATACGAGATATGGAACGAAGGAATCAACTCCCAGATACAAGTGGCTGTTTTGAACTTCCTATATAGGGTGGGTGGAATAGGCCTTAAAGATTAATTAAGAAGCTCGGTCACCTATGGAGAGGAGTAGCATCGAGCACCTACTCTTTGACCTTAAAACAAGTCAGCTAAATTGGTTTGGCCTCATAGGTGCCTCCCATAGGAAGTTTTCAGAGCACGGGCCACTGGACGGAGACACTGGGATAGACCCAGAGCTCATAGGAGGATCTATATACATCCCTTTTGGTTTGGGAACACTGTGGGGTTCCCCTGTAGAGAGTTGCATGAAAGAGGGATTACTGAGTTTCCCTGCTGGACCCGATCTTGGATAAGTGGAAGACAATGAACGGAAAGATTGTAAAATATTATTTTAGCCAAGAAAACAAGGGATTGCCCCGTATATTAATTTCCTGCTCTGAGGAAGTAGCACTTAATAAGTTGCACCTATGAATTACAACATTTGCCAGTCATAAATTGTTTTGTCACTGTATTTGACAGAGTAAAGGTCACAAATGTAAATTTAGCCATATAAACTCACAAATCAACTAATGATATACACTGGAAATGTGGCTGTTAATAATACACAGTTTTTGATATCAAATTGTGGAATCACAATTGATCTGATTCTAGCCTTTGATTTTTAAAACCATAGTTCTCAAGTTAGCAGAGAGGGAACCCTCCTAACCTAGTAAGGTAGAGAAAAATCACTTTGTAGGAAAACCAGCACGACATAAGCATAATATTTTAGGCAGAAAAGGGGACAAATACACTTCACTGAGGCTGCACTGATTGGCTCCCTGAGGTGATGCTCACTGTACTCCACCATGAGTTGAAGATAGCTGAAGAAATAAAGGACCACATGTTGTAAAGGAGACTCAACTAAAAACAACAGAGTAAAGGTTGAGAGGGGTGGTCAAAGCCAGCTTCAGCATCATCCAACTACAAAGCCCACAAAAGTTAAAATGACACTGACTGGCCCATGCATGCAGACATATGCCCAACACAGCAGAGATGTGAGGCATGACACAGCAGCATTAGACAAATTAAAAAGCATGCAGAAACCTCAAAAAAGAAAACAGATAAAAATAAATAAGTAAATTTGAAAAAAGAGATGACATCTGGGAATTCAAAGAGAGCCACATATGTAGCAGAGATCTTGCTATAATTCGTAGAAAAAAATACTTTTTAGTATTTTTACAAAGATGTAGCAGTAATATTGTCAGATATACAACAGCTTTTCCTGGTAAACCTTGCACGGAAAAGCAACAAACCGACCATGCACTTGCAGGAACAAGATTGTAAATCTAGAATTTAAATATTGCAAAAGAATCGGTGGAGTAAATCCATTGGTTACGCTTTCAAGCATTTTCAGCAAGCAAGAGGAGAGAAGTATGACAATAAAATATGAGCAATGATAAAAAGTATAAATTTATATTTGGGACATTATGTTCAGATCATGTTAATTCGCTAAGCATTTCTCTTTAGTAAACTCACCTTTGTTGTTGGAGATGCCATAATCAAAGCCCTCTGCTCCATTTGAAGTTGTTGCTCTGTTGAAAGCTTGCACAGAAAAGGGGCTAGGTGGTGGGGTCTGATTCCCATGCTCGATCAAAGCTTGTTCTGGAACACCAAATTAGATCCCTTAGTTTTAAGATTTACACCTGAGATTTTTATTTAGTCAGAGAATCCAATTCATCCTTACAGTGGTTAGTTTCTTTTTCTCTGCTTATCAAAGTCCTCAAATTCTGTCGTATATCGAACATGGAGATGAAAAACAGCCTTTGTCCAACTATTGACCATCTTCAAGAATGATTATTCACGTACAATATCCCAGTCAAACCAATGAAAAACAGAAGTTCGATTTTACACTGAAAACTAAAAAAGCCAATATTTAATTTGAGTAATTTTATTTAGTGGACATAAGTTAAGAAATATGGATAACAAAACAACCAGTGCCACACCTATTGGTACCCCCCGTTGGTACTCTATACAGCCATCATTTGCCAATAGCGCAACACTTAAGGACTGGTTCACACGGCAAGATTTTTGAGCCGATTTCGGGCCCGATTCTCCCCTTCAGACAATCGCAAGGACGCCCCGATTATCTGGATGGCTCTTAAGATAATCCTGACAGATATTCATACCGTGTGTGGTGTATTCAGAGTGCTCTGGTCTGCTTGGAAGGATGTCGGGACAGCTCCGGTCGCAAATCGTTGGATATTTAACATGTTGGACAGTCTTGGCCCAAAATCGCAGCGTGTGGTGTGTTGCGAGGACAAACGAGCATGCAGCCTGTTGAATGTGAGCTGTAACGAATCAGAAAGTGAGGTGACAGGCAGGGATACGTGTCGGCTCACTTGACTGCAGTCCACAAAGGCATAGAAACAGAGATCTGTCAGAGCAAAGTGTGTAACGGCATTTCAGAGTACAGAAAAAAGAAGATAATTCACCTCCATATCTTTGTGTAGCAAGGTGAGCCCCTGCTACTGCTCGTCTCCACTCCTTTATGTAACGTCTTTTTTTCTCATTTTTTATCCGTTAAAACTAGTCCACAAACTATTGCCAACGCGTCCTCTTCGGCCGCCCTGTTTATTTACTCCGAAATCACGTTTTATCTCGTGAGGTTTTGGGATTTTTCCCAGCCGGCTGGGAATGCTCGTGAGTAAAATCGGTTTGTGTGCGGTGTCTTGTCATTGCTGTGTGGCCCCACACTGTAGGACCAAAACTGTCATATCCACAATTTTTTTAATTGCCATGTGCGCAGTCTCTCGAGGTTTGGAAATTGTACAAGCATTTTTTTATCTTGCCGTGTGAACCAGTCTCCTATAACATTTTGCAAGCTTGGAGCAAACAGAGTGAGAATCCTGGGTCCTCTCTTATGGTCTCCTCAACTCTTTGTATTACCCCACATGTCATAAGATTTAGATCCAGTTGATTGAGCTGACATTGAAAGAAGGTTGATTTTGTGTCTGTTGAACTATTTACATAGCGATTTAGCAGTAATGTTTCGATCAAGGTCCTGCTACAATATTGCTCTATTCTAAGGTGTCTGGCAGTGCCCTTGATATTTCAACGAGTCAATGATGCAGCATAATAGATTCTCCGCCATGCTTAGCAGTGGGCATGAGATACTTTTCCACATATTCATCCTTTTTTGCATGCCAGATGAGCCTAAAGTGTTTGTTGCCAAAAGAAAACCTCAATAAGTACATGATTCCAGTCAGAATCTCACCAGTCATTCATAAACTCCACAAGTTTGTGATGACAGGATGCCTGCTATACAGCTGGCATGAAGATGGCAACTAGTTGTGGTTGTGTTGAGGCTTGATGACACTGAGCTTTTACAACTTTTTAACCACTTCCACCATTCTGTAAAGTGTGGATGGTAGCAAGAAAAACATGGGTCCTCATCCACCCTATTTAAAGCCAGGGGAAATAGAAAGTCATGAATTAATAGTTTTTGAATACAAAACTTCAACAAAAAAAAGTATGAATAAAAAAAAAAGTTCAGATGCATTTATTGTAAGGGATTGTTATGGATTCAAGTACATGTGGTACCAGTGACTTTGTTAAAAGAAATTTTAACACATCCCCCTCTATGCCATAAAAGTTGTATTACTGTTATCTAAGGGTTTTTGCGTATATTAGGCGCAGCAATACATTTAACATTTCAGAAATGTTTTCAGTTGAGTTTTGAGGTCAAGTTAAACTCACCGTCATCGTGACGAAGGTACTGGTTCCCACCACGGTCTCTGGCCAACGACCACGCCTCCCCTTCGTCACTCTCACAGAACTCCACTACACTGTTCTTATCCAGCTGCACCCAGGTTCCCTCTGAGTTCACAACCTGATACACAAACGAGGCTTTTTATTCGTACTCTCAACACATCGTTCCCAGACATTCTGATCCAGTTCAGTGTTCAGCCACTCGACATCCAGTTTATTACAGCACATACAAAACCAAGCACAAAACTCTGTTACAGAAGGATCAATGACATGCAAGCATTCGGTGTCATCTCAGCGGAAGATTACACGAAACAGATTTCATCAGAAGATGCTGCTGGACAAAACGGTGGTTAAAATTTTTTTTTTTTTAAACAACTTACTCTATTATAGAGGTGTTTTATTGAAAGGTAAATGCATGAAGTTGTGTTTTCTCAACGCCCTGGAATATTATTGGTGTGGAAAAACATACACAGATGGAAATATTAGTATAGGCAGGCAGTATCTCTCCCAGATCCACACAGGGGCATTCAACTGCAGTCTCAGAAATCTACTGAACAGCATGACACACCACAACAGCCAAGGACAGGTCATAACCAAAAGGAAAGGAGGCTCTGCATCGATAGATTGAATGGAACACAGGCGCTTAAAGCAAACTTACAGAGCAGTGATAAGAACAAGAAAAAAGGAAGTCAAGTTACAGAAAGGCTCCTGGATTTGGTAAAAAGGTTTTTAGCGATAGGTCTCATTGGAGCTGAATTTGACACCCTGAGATCACCAGAAATTTACACATATGTTGGAATTAGTCAGGTGTTAAGTACTGCAGCCACAGAAGTTGATAAGAACTCAGACAATGCAAAGGCAGAGAGCAGACCTCATGCCAAGAAGCTACTGAGAACAGCTTTGAAAGTAAAGTAATAATGTAAGGAGATCTAAACAGACTAAATTACTGAGCTGCAGCCACAAAAACACATTGTATTATTTGGGGGTGAGTGCGTACCTCGCCTATGGCCTTGACTTTGTTGCCAAGTACTAACATTCCAATAGGGATACCCCTAAGGTTTGGACAGCTTCTGATGTTGTGACCAGAGGGGCCGGTCTTCACTACCTTATAAAGCCCCGGGCCGCCGCCCTGCCCCGCCCTGTTCTGCACCCGAATGGGAGCCTCTTGGGAAGGGCAGCTGCTCACCTCCTTTACGTTCTCCTCCGACTGGCCCCTGACCTCCTGCAAGAGGTAAAAGCAGGAATTAAAACACAGCAAAAAAAAAAAAAAAAAGGGGGGGGCCGAAAAGCTTTAAAGACCCCTTAATGCTGGAACAACTCTTAAGTACTCATACTGAACTTTGTTTTACTTTTTGACGTCTTACAAGCACAACCTTCAATATAATTTGCTGGAATTTTATTTTAAAGACCCACACAAAGTAGCGACGATTGTAAAACGGAAGCAAAAAGGCGTCATGAAGGCCTCAGAATGGACGCTAACTTGCCCACACCTGATATACAGTTTTAGAGGCTAAGACACTAAAGCTCACAGAAGACAGTGGGGATGTTGTGTAATAGATTCGTAGTGGTAAAAAAAGTAAAGGGTCAGAAAAATCTGGGTTAAACGTGATAAGGTTTTTACAGTAATTTTCTGCAACAGTATCACAATTACGTATTTTCCTATATCTTGTTTTTATCCTAGGTCTACTAGAATATCAGAGGCCAAAGGCCAAGGAACACACCAGAAATGTTAGGGATATTGTTATGGAAAGTTAGGTTATAAACATCCCCCTCAACGCAGGTCAACAAAGAAAATCAAAGGAGGATGGCACGACCACAAACCCTCTAAAGACATTGACTGTGCACCTAAACTGACAGGCCATGTAGATAGATTGTTAATCAAAGAAGCAGCCAAGAGGCACTCGACAGCTCTATGGGAGCTGCAGAGAGTCACAGCTCAAGTGGGAAAATTCTGTCTTCACCTAGTTGTGCACTGCCTAAATCTGGAGCAGGAAGCTACTGCTGAAAGAAAGCCATAAGAAACGAGTCCTGTTTGCAGTAGACCAAAAGTCGTGTAGAGAACACGTCAAACATGTGGAAGAAATGTTCTCTGCTCAGATGAGATCAAAATT
Source organism: Valencia hispanica (assembly GCA_963556495.2). Classification (NCBI taxonomy): domain Eukaryota; kingdom Metazoa; phylum Chordata; class Actinopteri; order Cyprinodontiformes; family Valenciidae; genus Valencia; species Valencia hispanica. The sequence goes on along the minus strand of OY747707.1, from coordinate 36,543,148 downwards.
GCATACAAAATTCCACATGTGGAAAACGAAGACTGGACATCATCCCAAAAACACCATCCCAGTGGTAAAACATGGTGGAAACAGGTCAAGAGTGTATGAAAAGGTTGATGCTGGTATTCAACCTATGGAGCTGGATTTAAGCATTTCCATTTGATACAATGTCCCAGTCGATGTCCAGACAGAGAGATCTGCTCTCTATCCAATCTGGCAGAGCTTTACCTGCTTTGCAAAGAAGAATGAGCAAAAATCTCAGTCTCTAGATGTGCAAAGATACTCCGAGTTGTAACAGCAGCTTAAAACCATGTATAATTTCCCTTCCACCTGACAATTATACACTACTTTGTATCAGTCTATCACAAAATTATTAAGCAGAATTCAATTTAGGGGTTGTTGTAATACAACCAAAGGTAAATAGAGTTTAATTTGTTGGCACCACAGAAACACAATCCATAAGCCAAGTTTGGCTTAAAACAAAGAAACCATCAACCCCTAACAAAAATATGCTAAAAATAGATGTTTTTCGTTCCATGACAAAAAAAGTATATGCTTCACTTTCCTTTTTGTGTCCAGGGTCAAAGTTCTCTCAGCAGACAAGAAATCAAGAATCTGAACACTAAAATAATGCAGATAAGCAACCAATCAATGGGCCTATGTATGTAAAGGAGAAGGCACAAATATTTGTACACAGTTTGAAAGGAGCCATGCTATGACAATCATGGATATTATGCTTTTACATCACAGGATCTCATGCAACAGACTGGAAATCAGTACCTGAAACCCATGCAGCTACCAACCCTTTAAAGCAATTACAGAACATTTCCAAACATGAACAATACAGTCGCCTACAGGGGGCGGTGTTAGCCTGAAATGCCGTAGCTTCGTAGTGTTCAGACAACCATGCAAGTATACGTCCAACTCACAAGGGGATCAAGGCCACATGTGGAACAACAGACAGACGTCAAGCTATTTATCCCCGATTCATAAAACTCACCTGTGGTGGGAATATAGTTAACGGGGTCCATGACAAAAAGGCGATTTCCCTGACTCCATGGCTTGCGTTAAAAACATTCTGAGCAAATCGTGAGAGAGTCAAGAAACACTAGACGACTCAGGAAGGAAGAAAATAGCAGGAAGGGGGACAAAAAGGTGCATGTATTTTTTTGGAAGAAGGAGGAAAATAAAAATAAAAAAGATAGGGCCTGGCCCTTCTGGTTTTACCACTCCAAGAAAAGAAATGAGGAACATAGGCTAGATTTGGTCTAATGTCAAAAACAGGTAGGATTATGTGGATTACCAATAAAAGGGCCCAACATGTTTAATAAAATAACAGAGGTTCACTCAAAACACTCTAGGGGGGGTTACCCCCAAAAGACAAAATATAAATCAAAAGGACACTTCCAAAAAAATTCCCCACTTGGATGATGTAGTGTGCCATGCTGTTCAGACAGAGACCTTTAAGTAAAGCCTCCTAGCAACTAAAGCATCCCAATACAGCTGAAGAGGAGGAGTCGTAGTGCTGTAAGGTTTAAATGTCACGCAGATTCTTTTTTATACACCATTGATATTTATTTTATTAAAAAAAAAAAAAACTGTTGAAATGTTAGGTTTTTAAAATATAAAATGCAATTTTATGCAATACTCAAATTGCTTCTTAGGCAGTTATTTGCATTAAGAAAAACAAAAAAGGTAGACACCATTACTTAAGATGCACTAACTAAAACAAACACCCCTCATTACAGGATAAACCTGCACCGCATGATGTCACTCTTCCTCTTTTTCCTCGACTGTCGATCGCTGCAGTGGGATTCTCAAAAATGCACAAAACAAAAACAAAGTGGAAACTACGAATTACGTGTTCTTTTAAGGTGTTCAGCTAGACACAGAACGAGACATGAGTTAACACATGCACACTGATTGGCAGCTGTTCCTTTGCAATGTGTTAGTGACCGTTTCACACTTCGATCTTTCTCAGTCAAACAGTTCCATGGGCAAGCACTCATTGCTCTTGAACTTGTCACATTTTAGTCCTGCTACAACCACAGCAGTCCATGTATTTCATTGGGATTTTATGCGATTGAGCAACGCAAAGTAGCAAATAACTATGAAGCGAAAGTTGCAAGCTTTTCAAACTTTCTTTTTTTTTAACGAATAAAGATCTGAAATGTGTGACATACATTTCTATTCAGCCCTCTTTACTCAAATACCCCAACATAAAATCCAGCGTAACAAATTGTTTTTAGAATTTATGTATAAATCAAGCTGATCTTAATTCAGATTAAGATGTGGAAAAGTCTGAAGTGGAATTTGGCTCGAAAACAATATCTCAAGCTTTGAACATCTCACGGGGCACTGTTCAATTCAATATTTGAAAAACAAAGAGTACGGCAAGACACGGCTGTCCGTCTGCTGCCTAGACTCAGAGCTCAGATGAGAGTTTGGGACAACAGAACAAATATTAGTAGTGTCAACCCTAAATCTGGCATTAATTTGGAACAGCAGCAAGAAGAAGGCCATAAGACATCCCGTTTGCAGTTTGCAACAAGGCATGTAGAGAACACAGCCAACATTTGGTGGAAGGTGCTCTAGGAACACAGCAGCCTAAACATGCAAGCCAGAACTACAATTGCATTGTTCAGATCAAAGTCTATTTGTGTGTAAGAAAGGCCCAATTAAAGTCCAACCACAACGGAGATTCTGTGACAAGACTGGAAAACTGATGTTCTCAGATACTCTCCATCCAATCTGAGACCGAAGAAAGGAGAATGGGCAAGGATTTTAATTTTTCTAGATATACAAAGCTGGTAGAGAAATCACAGGCTCCCATAAAATCCAATTAAACACAATGACGTTTGTGGTTGTGACGTGACACGAAAGTTCAAGAGGTATGAATAATCTTACAGGACACTGCAACATGCACAGAAACACCCCAACAGATACCACTTTAACTGATCTTTTACCATGCTACAGGGACGTGTAGGCATATCTTTGTATTATAAACACAAATGATCACTTTCCCAAATCCACAGTGCATGAGCCTGTCATTACCAGACTGAGTGAGGCTACTCAGCAGGCCGCCTTCTACTTACGTCAGCTGGGACCAGTAGGTTCCTGCCCAGGTGCTGATTAAAAGAGAGGCACCAGGCTTCTGTGTAACCATTCATGTTGGGAACATACTTCTTTACTGTTTCATCATTGAGCCTGAGCCATATTCCATCATCATTGTGGATCTAAGGGGGGAAAACAAGCAACAGAGCAGAGCACAGCCATGCCGGCTTGTTACTAAAGGAAACAGAAGGGGAAATCACCCAGATTACAAACATCTGACATCTCTGAGGCCGCAGGAAAGTTTTTACTGTTACGAGAGGCAAATGAGGGAAATCTGCAGAAATTGGCTCTAGAACATGTGGGCAGCTAATGAATTTATTTAAGATGCAACGCATCCTTCCTTCTGAAGTATTCAAAACGGCATCATAGTCTTTCATTTGGCCTCAGAGTGTCTTGCAAGATGAAATGAAGCAACTTAAAGGGAAAACATCAAAGTTATAAAAGGAAGTAATTATTACAGAGAAATAATGTTGTTCAATATATCAAAATCACAGAACGCCTTTAAAATTGACATTATTTGTATCATTTTCTTTTCTGAATTTCTTGATTTAAAGAAGAAAAGCTTGGATCACAGCAGTCCAGCTTCTGTATCTACAGACGTTTCTTTTTGGTCTTCATTGAGTTACCTCGTCAATAAACGTGATGGTGCCATTGACGTGCACTATGCCTATCTGTTCACTCTGCAAGGAGGGGTGACTACGGACACGCAGGCCCGCGCTGTCCTTGGACACAAATTTGCGGACCTGATAGAGTCAGAAGGGAGATGGAGATTCGAGATCAGCGGAAAGCAAAGAATAGAAGGAAATCAACAACAGGAGGTGCATCGCAAGGAAAGAAATGACAAGGGAGGCACTGATGGTGGGAGTTAACATGCAATTTTCCCCATACAGAGACTGCTTTGCATTATATGCATCGTCACAGCAGAAAATGATAGAATATTAGCAGGTGGATTTTCAGCAGGACCAGTTGGTGCTTCTTTAAACTCGCTTTTATGGAACCAAAGGTTCCAAACCTTCTTTATTTATTTATTGTTTTTTTACAAAACTGAACAGCACACAGTGTTGCTCGTTTCCCCATTATGAATTTCAAAAAACCTAAATCAGTTTCACAAAATGATGATGAAATCAAATTGCACCATAGTAGGTGAATTAATATACCTGAAGAGCTTTCTGGTCACAAAGCTTTCATAAAGGTTAATATTTGACTGTGACTGCATGAGCAGAAACTTTAACACAGCAGTCAGCATCCTTAAATGGCTACTCATCAATCAGTATCATCAACAAGCAAACTCTCACTGTCAGGCCTTTAATATGGATCTCTTCCAGACAACATACTAGAAGACATTTAGTGTTCTTTTTTTCAAAGATTTAAAACCGAACGGAAACATCAAACTGGGTTCTTCTTTCTCCTCACTTAATGGATATAAATGGTGACTTTATTCCACTTGTTTACTTTGAAACTCCTGGTGGAGTATAATATAGTTGAGGATTTACCAAAGCAGAGAAATCATGATTTCCTTCATAGGGCACATCCTGTTCTATTGCTGTTCCATAATCCTGCACATGTTTTATTTTCCCATTTTTCCTTTAGATTCATAAGCTACCGTTTTGTGTAGCAAGAGTACACTTTATGCGAGTGTCGTCTACCTTGTACATTAAAATACACACTTTTTGAGCCAAGTAAAACAGTCTCAAATCAAGTGTACAAGAAATAAATATGTCAACACTTGTCAACATTTATTAAAAGTCAGATAATATGTATATGTACAGATATGAGAGGCTGCACAGAGACGCAGCGGTTTACATTGTTGCACTGCAGCAACAAGGTATCTGGTTTCTGTATGGAGTTTGCATATTCTCCCTGTGCATGCATGGGTTCACCCCAGGTACTCCAGGTTCCTCCCATAGTACAACAACATGACTGTCATTTAATTGGCAACTCTAAGGTAATTGTGTAAACTGTTGTTTGTCCTGTGTGTCTCTGTGTTGCCCTGTGATGGACTAGCGACCAGTCCAGGGTGTACCCCGCCTATCTCCCAATGGCCGCTGGGTTTAGGCACCAGCGCACCCAAGACTCTGTATGAATAAGCAGGAATAGGATAATGGGTTGAAGAATGGATACTCTTTGGCTTAAATGCTTTGAAACAAGCTACGTTTCTGCATGTAAGGAGGACAAAATGTGTTAAGATCCCTTGTGAATTGTACCAAATGGGGGACTGTTGACTCCAAGGACACATAGATCCCTTTTGAATGTATTTTATTTGTGTGTGTTCATGTTAAATAGAAAGAAAAGGAAAACTCACCTTGCTTGGCTGAGGTTCAGCCTTCTGCTTCACCATCTGAGTCCCAGGAGGTATCATCCCTTTGGGAGGGTCTTTGACTTCTACCTCCAACCCAGCATCTTAAATAGAAAAGAGTCAGAACTCGGATCACTGACACATAACACACTGAACAGATGTTATTCAGAGCGTTCACGGTATACGCAGAGTTACACCAATTGGTGGCAGTGATGGGGGGGGGGGGGGGATACCTATTTCAATGCCATCGATGGTGACGTGGATTGTATAGAGGCCGACAGCTCCTGGAGTCCAGTTAGCACTGTAGGTCCCGTCAGTGTTAGCGCGGATGAGCATATTTTCACTGGGTCTGTTAAGGGAGAACTCAGTGAGAGGGCTGCATCTCTATGGAAAATGTGTTAGGGAGTTTTGGTTCCCACTGGTTACCTCTTTGGGGTGGGTGAGGCAAAACGGAGCTCTTCAAAAGAGTAGTTTTCATAAACCTAAAAGAGAGGTAACAAAGAAACTTTAGTCTGCACGTTATTTCCCTAAGTGGTCTACATTAAACTGAGAAACCGGTTTATGACAGAAATCAGATGATTTTACCCAAGTGTCACCGATCGTTAATCGGAAACTTAACTATTCCCTTCTTTTTTGTTTTAAAAATCAGTGAACACACCATCCCTAAAGAACAGGTTGAGATAACAATACTCCTCTCTGATGTGGAAGTCTTAAATGAGCAAAGAAGACCCAGCAACCTCTTTGTCTCTGTGAAGTACATTTAAACGAGGCCCGACGAAGTGCAAAAGCTGTAGGCTAAGTAACTTCTAGAGAGGAAAACTAAGAATGGAACGTCCTGGATTTAGAAAGTTTGGCAGCTTTTGAAAAGACTCTACAAACTCTAAAGGGAATATAAAGATAGCTGTTTCCACTGAGTCATGTTAAAAGTGCTAATCACTAATATAGGAGGATGCAGAAAAAATATCAACTCTGTAAGGATTGTCTTTTCTTTGAAATAATAGTGAAATCAGGTTTAACAGCAGAGCTGCAGTGAGACATTGCCTCTGCTACTATAAATGATTGATTCTCCATGACAGAAAAGCTGCCTGAGGGTCCTTAAATGTGAAATAAATAAATCCAATATTTAACAATCATACAGAGCTCTTTTCTTCAAAGTATTTATTTTAAATACATCTTGCTAAGAAATCAGATATTGGCACACTTTTTTACAGAGCCCCCAAGGAGACATAGGATTTTTTTCTTAGTGCGTTACCTCGCACTAAAAACATTATTACTTGTCAGTTCATGTGGCCTTCTGAATATTAAAAGTCTTCCAGTTAAAACATAAGGTTTTCTGTTAGACTTTTACATGTACATTATTATTTTGTTAGTGTGAGATATCTGAAGTTTTATATAGTTTTCTTTAAGACATAAATGCACCAAAAACTCATGTGCATAATGCCGGTCAAACATGGGCTTTCTATCCCTGCTCTAAAACATAAACATGACAAATATTTGGTGAAAAGGAAGGAAAGAAAGAAAAGAGAAATCCATGCTATTTGGACTATTCTGAGTTATCTTTATGGGGGAATAGTGCCAGTTGCTGACTCTCTTGGTTGTGGAGGAGTTGTTTTTTTGTGTTGGTAGTCCGGCTGGTTAATAAAGAACCTGTTTTTAATCCCGTCTCCTGTTTTTGAACCAGTTTTCTGCACCAAATATTTAAGAATGTATAAACACGTTTTCAATGAGGATCTTTAAAGATGTACTTACCAGTGCATGCAATTTTAAAATTATTGTACACAAAATAGACCAGAGTGTCTTTGCTAATTTCTTGCAAGGGAACGCAATAAGAAAATTACTCCATGTCCCCTAGGGGGCAAAATCTTTGAAACGATTTTGGAGACGGCTTATGGTAGAGAAATGAAGATTCATTTCACATTTCAACAGCTCTGGTAGACATTCCTGCAGTCACCATGCCAATTGCACGCTCCCTCCAAAGTTGCGACATCTGTGGCATTGTGCTGTGTGATCAAACTGCACATTTCAGAGTGGCCTTCTATTGTGGCCAGTCTAAGGCACACCTGTGCGATATTCATGCTGTCTAATAAGCCCCTTGATATGCCACACCTGTAAGGTGTAAGTGCTCACTAACACAGATTTAGACATATGTGAACAATATTTGAAAGTAGTGGGTCTTTTGACCTCATGAAAAAGGGGACCAAAAACAAAAATGTTGCGTTTATATTTTTGTTTAGCGCATACATATTTTGAACTAATATCTGTCTTTTTAAATGAGATATGCTCTAATTCTTTTTAGTTGAGTTTTTGATACATACCTCTGTCCCTTAACCTGGGGTATTTTACAGTCTTTATAGACATTCAGTGATGCAAACAGAGACAGACTGATGACTCTGGGTTATATTCAAGAAAACATTGCTTTATCTTTTCTATAATGCTAAGAGTTTCTATTTAAATGAGAACTAACACAAACATTTACAGTAAAGAAGAAGCTCTATATATGTCCAAGTGGTGCCCTTTGGCTCACAGCTGCTACAGCGTAGCTGATTAAAACGCTGGTGGTACAACTGCTGGACCAAACGGCTCTCATTTTGAGTTTCTTGCCACAAAAGTGTTAGAAAAACATACACATGACACCTCGAATAACTGGTAACCAAACAGATCCCTCCTCCTGAAAATCCACAACTTTTTTTGTGTTCAATGAAACAAACAAAATAGAGGTAATGAGTCGTGCTGACCTTCATCATAGTAATGGCAATGTATCGAGCTTCTTTTACTATAACAGGCTCATAGGTGGCTTCCAGCTTAGGTGTTGGCAGACCTCCAAAGGTGAGGTCAGGGCCGGCAGACGAAGGAGAGGAGGTTCCAGGAAGCCTCTGAAGTTTCTTCATGTTGTCTGTTTGAACCGACTTCTTCTGGGAAACTGGAACAGCCTTTACCTCCACCTACAGATGAAGCAGAAAATGGCTGAGTCAGACAGGTTTGGCTGTGAGCGTAACTGTATACATGGACAAATGTATATATTTGGAAGAAATTACATTTTTATTTCACTGAAAAGAGGAATAAAAAAAGCAGATATAATAACCTTCATGTTAGGAACATGAACCACATCCCCATACTGATCTTTAGTCTGTACGACCACAGTAGCTGGCCATCCACAGCATATATCATCTTTGTTCAGGATCAGAGAGGTCTTTTGAGGATCTGCGTAAGAGTCAGGCTGAAGCCATCTGGACCGAACAAGTGCTTCGTTAGAATTACATGCAACATTTTCAACTTTCATACTTCCCAGCACAAAGGGAGGGAAGCTAAAAATGTCATTTGAGTTTTCCTCACCTTTGTGAAGAATCCGTTTCAGAGCTACTGCACAAGCAGGGCTCTTATTTCAGACATTTTATCTGTTTAGTGTTTTCTATTATCTAATTATTGTCACGCTAGTATGCTTTTGATCTCAGAGAAATGGTCCATACACACCTGGCTAATCGCCCGCCGCTTGAGTTTGGTACACAGGTAATGAAGTCCTCCAGAAAAGAGTGCTCGTTTGTTTGGATGTGCAGGGGCAGATTGCCCTCAAGCGCCTCCAGTATTGTAGGAGAGTGAGAGAGGGCCAAACCTTTTCCCAGAATCCCAGAGTGGGCCTTGCACACCTAGGAAAGGCATTTTTTATATTTTTATATATATATATATATATATATATATATATATATATATATATATATATATATATATATATATATATATATATATATATATATATATATATATATATATATATATATATATATATATATATATATATATATTAGTGCAGAGGAAATGTATATTTCATCTAAGAAAAACATTCAATACACCCCAGGATTAACTTCACAGCTAACACACCTGAAGGGAGGCTTCTTCAAGAATCTCAAGATCTTCCTCCAACTCATTACCTAAAATATCAGAAACAAGATAAAACATAGATTGATACTTAAAATTCTAAAAACAGATAGATTCATTAATTTAATCACAAGGGAATTTAAAAGTGCACCAGAAAAAAAAATCCATTATGCTGTGTTTCTCATACCAATGGGGAGGGCCAAATCTTTCTTCATTAAAGCTGCGGCACACACGCTGCCCAGGAAAGCCAACTCTTTCTCCAACTGAATTATACCCTGAAAGTCCAAAAATAATTAGTTTGAGTTCAGATTAACCTAAATCATAAAGTAAGACTAATATAATATGGCAACAAGCCACAACACCGAACCAGAATCCAGACATGTAGTGGACCAGCCTGCAGCACATTTTCAGTGAAGAGTGTCGAGAAACATTAATCTAAAATGGCTGATCTGGAATAACGCCTGCATGCAAGACTGTTTTTCAAAGTATCACAAACAGGATTGTCAAAGTGGCAAGTTCTGATCACAGCTTTGCAAACATTAATGTGACGCATGCAGAACACATCAACAGATGTAAAATCATAGCGAATGCAACCATGTTCACTGTTCAGCTTGGTGCCATCCCGCTGCGTTATTTACCAGTATCCCCCTTTTAAAACTTTTGTGGTGAAACTTTGCGTCTTTACCTCATCGGGACCAGGATTAAATTCGTATCCAATAGCCACACACTTAAAGCCGTAGAAACAAGCTTTCTCGTCTTTCACGTAATCCGAGGCAGTTTCCAGCGAAAAGAGAACTTCATTTCCTGAAAGAAGAGAAGGCGTTGAATTATATTAAAGAGATTTAGAAGTTCAGCAGGTAAATGACAAGCAAAATGACACTCATTGAGTGATATGCAAGATTTTTACTACTAAATCACGGTCTTCAGCCTGAAGAGGATTCATTTTCAAACTACATTCTTTGTAGTTTGCATGTGGGTTTTCTGCCTCCTGTGATCTTCTGGCCCATCCTTTCTGAGACTTGACATCACAACATAACTGACTATTTCAGGACTTCTTTAAACCTCCCCTGCAGGATTGTAGCAATCCTCTTGAGCTAAGACCTCAGCAGTGTCTCAGAGACCTGAGGCTAAGTTCTGCGGTCTAGATTAGTTTTAACAAAGTAGTAACATAACACTCTGTGTCCATTCTTTATTTAACCTTGTAGGATGTTGACCAATAAAACTAGTATATTTGTAGATGGAAACACTACTCAAATGTATCATTTGTCATTTTTTGGGGTATCCTGTTTGAGAGCACTACCATGAGTGTCTGCACAGCGTTTCTCAACTCCTTGCCCCCCCCCCAACCTATCACTTTATTGAATAGTAATTTGACATTAAAAATTATACGTTTATTTTGTCTGCATCAGAAAAAGGACAGAAAAACGATCAACCTTTCCTCAACACTCTTTCATTTACTTCATCCACAGTACATCTTGTAACAGCTAAGGCTTTATTGTAAATGTGCTATTACACAAAGCCGAATTACGGTTTCCAAACCTTTTTTTCCATGTAAAAATTCAAGACTTTACCAGACTTCTCAGTGTTTAGGGATCATTTTAAAATATAAAGCATACAGTCACCATGAATTTATGGCAGACATTGGTACAGCAGACAGGGTCTGCATAATAAGAGAAAAAGAATTCAAGGAAAACAGGGAAGCAAGACACGCAGAAAAAAGGGCGTAAGGAAGAGAAGAATAAAGGACACAAGGAAGGAAAGAAAGAAGATTGAACGCCAGGAAGGAAGGAAGAACACATAGGAAAAAATGAGATGAAGGAAGGACACTGGAAAGAAAGAAGGACACGAGAAAAGAAGAATAGAAGGAAGGGGGGAAAAGGCAGACACAAGGATGGAATGGATGCAGGACATCAGGAAGGCAGAGAGGATAGGAATGAAGGAAAACCCCAAAGGAGGAATAGAAGTAAAGGCACAAGGAACAAATGAAGGGAAAAAGGAAGAACCTAAGAGAATAAGGATGGAAGGCAGGACACAAAATAAAAAAAGAGAAGGAAACAAAAAAAAAACACGATACAATAAAGAAAGGACATAAGAAGCGAGAGGGGATGGAAGGGTGGACACAAGTAAGAAAGGAGAAATATTTCTCCATACTCATCCAGACCTGGAAAATATTGAAGTCAAATTCCAGGCTTTTCCGGACTATGCAGGAACCCTATTTATGGTCAACCAAATAAAAGACCTGATTTTCCCAGGTGTTCTCATCTCACCTGGAAGAACCAGCACGGTGGTGGGCCAGCCGGTGGAACCTGAGAACTTCCTGAGTTCCGTCCATGTGTTGATGGTGTCGTGCATTAAAGGTTTCCCGCCCAGGTTTGACAGGTGGAGCGTGCGGCTGGGGATGAGCAGCCGAAGGGCGTCCTCTGGCTGCGCGGTCCCGCATTGAGGATCAAACTCAATGGTGGTCCACCGAACGCAGTCTGGGAAGGATACCTGAGAGCAGACGGTACGGACAGAAGCAATCACTCAAGTGTCGCTCTGTTGTTTTGATGATTTGAGTTTCTTGGTACGGTTAAAGACGCAGTACCCTATACTGTGTGACACCAGCTTGTTTGTAAGGGTGGTCGCTCTCAATCACTGAGTAGTGGTTTGAAGTGGTGCAAGCTGACAGGCCTATCTCGGGCTGGTTGCCGGTGGTGCTGTCCGTGGACTGGTTGGGGTTAAAGGAGGGTGGGGCGTATTTTTGGTTGAGGGCAGAAACGGCAGGTAGCAGCTCTTGAACTAGCCCAAAGACCTCAACAGCAGCCTGCGAGAAGAACAGGAGACATCACACCTTATGATGACAGTGATGCCAATTAAGGAGCTTTTAGCACTGCAGAAAGCTTGTAACTTCTACCTTTGGCACAGAGGCAGCAACAGGTCCAATGTAGGCCAGAATGAGCGGCAGTAGCATGGAGAAAAGGCTGGAAGAACTTAACAGCTCTGGAATATCCTCAGCTGGAAAGAAGAAAGGACAAACAACTACTTTAGAAAAGCCGAATACATGCATCTTCAGTCCCGGAGTTTCTCCGAAAATTATTCTTTTAGAATATTGCTGCACTTACCATCCACTGCGAACGCCCTGTGGAGAAGGTCCTTGGCAGCTCTGACCACAGCGCTAACCACAGACAGAGCTCTGCTACAGTTCTTGTCCTCCTCGTTGGCTTTACTGAGCAGCTGAGACTGGAGGTCCCCGTCGTACTCACTCCTTCAGTAAAAAACACAAGTTAAATAAAATTTTTAAAACATTTTAAATGATGTAAAAGAAAAGGCTGGCTCAGTGTTTACCTGTAGTAGAGAATCTGTGGGATCTGACCCCTGGTCTGATTGGTTCCATTGCTACTCAAGCTGCAAGTGCTGAAGGTGAAGGAAACACTATCTGAGCACTGCACCGTTGTCATACCTCCGTCCCCATTGGCTGTTCTGCTGCCGTAGTTTCGTAACCGAACTGCATATTTCACCCCTTCCTACAACAGGAAATAGATTGCACTTTAACACTCACCCACTGCTGGAAGTTAGAAAACAGAATCTTGGACTAAACATACTGCTGTAGATGAACCAAATACCTTTAGCGGCACCGCCTTGTCCAGACGAATCTCTGCTATATCACTGGGAGAGTCGTCTGTGCTGTAGGTGCCCTTCACCAGCTCTAAAGACGTCCACCTGTGAGAATGTGCTGAGTCGCCCGGGTGTTCCGTCTGTGCCTGAAGGACACGCATACGAAAGTTGGAAACACTATCTTCTTTTTTTGAAAACAAGCCAAACAACCAAACACAAGTGAGTTATGGAAAGCTAATCGAGGCGGAAAAGATTCATGAGCGCTTACATCATCAGCTAGCACCTCTAGCTCATACTCATGGATGCCCCCTCCTCCGTAGACGCAGACCCCTACCAGCACAATGCCTGGCTTGTCCACCGTCAGACAGATGGCATCTGGGGAGCCGTTGCCTGTGTTCCAGCTGCGACCTTGGCTTGTTTTGGTGAAGCGGTTTGGAGATGCTTTCACAGAGTGGAGCGAGTTTAGTCCATCAACCTAATAAAACAAGTGCATAGTAAGAAATAAACCCAAGGTAGGTTTAATGACAAATTAACAACAATGGCTATAGCATAGCAACAGGGAATACATGACATTAATCAGGTAAAATGTTAAAGAATTAAATAAATACAACTAGAGATGCACAGATATGAAAGAATTTTGGCCGATATCGAAATCCGATGATAATAGTGATGCTATAACCAATATTTTATGTATTTCCCTACCATTTCAACACGGTAAAAAACAACCACAGGTCCTACAATGCTTCTCTGATTCAGTTAAACACCCGATAATCCAGAGCTGTATCACTGGCACCGTTACAAAAAAAATAACCAGAATGGTGAACCCCCTCCCCTTCCCGAAACACAAACAGGAACAAAATAGAAATAAATTTCGGTTGTGAATATTGCACTAGTTTTACTCATGGGACCAACATGAGCAGATACCGATGTTGATGCAGATATACTGTGCATCCATATATATGCAACATGTTTCAAAGAGAGTTCTAAAATGAATATTGGATAAAACATTTTTATAAACTCCAAACTCTATCCGGTGATACCTTATTTACAATATTTTCCAGACTTACTTCACAAAAAAATGTTGCCTTGTGTAAATCAGGAGAACAAAAAAGTAGAACAAAGCAAAATATGTTTCAATGACGTGACAGAACGATAAAAATAATGTTACATCTAAATTTTTTAATATTTCTAAAATAATAGACTAGTTTCAACTTGATGATTTTGACCCATGTGGCCAGATGTTTGGTCACTACCAGTTTACATCCTCACATGGCTGTTGTGATGTTGTTTACAGCTCGTTAGGCTGACCGCACCAATTGCCAATATAAGATGCTAAAAGAGTTTAAAACATCAACTCGATTATTTTGTCTTCGTTTTAGGATAAAAGTAAAATATCCTTTTACAGTGACTCCTGTGCTAATTACAGAAAGTAATTATGGTGGTTCATGGCAGAAAGGCTAAAAAAAAAAAAAATTCTGAATGATCTTAATTATAATTGTTAGAGAAATCGGATTTAGCTAAAACTGTTTTTAGCAGGTCAGGCCTTCACAACTGAGACCAGAAACGAGTCTCTGATCGGTGAATCTCTGCTCTACTTATTCCAAATGATATAATTAAAGAAAGGTCTGGGACTTTTAACTTACTTAAAGCTACTTTTTATATTCGACCCTGATGAGAGTTAAGGACCAGACGACTGCTGGGAGACCTAATCGGGTACATTGTGGAGGAAAAAGTAGTTTCCCTGACAACAGACTGAAGAGAAAAACATTGCTCTGTGTGTGTGTGTGTGGGGGGGGGGGGTCTGCTGTCAAGTGACATTGCTATGGCAACAGGTGTCCTGACTGCAGCGACTGATGATAATAATAGGGAGAGTGCATGCAAGGAAGGTGACAAACATTTGGCCACTCCTACCTAATGACTCATCATAACAAAGAAAGCAGAATGCCCCCCACCCCCTCCCAACCCCACACCGCTTCAGTTTGCTACTGTTTTTTAAGAGCAGGAAGGACAGAGCATCTGTTACCATCATAAGCTATTTTGATGACAGCTTAAATGAAATAAAATAGCAAAGAACCGTCAAATAGGAAACCGTTAAGGAAGAAGAGGTCCGAGTGTCACATTGGATTAAATAATAAGGAAGGAGAGCTAAGTCATTTGATAAACTAAAGGGACAGAAACATGAAATGAAAATGCACAAAACATAAACAAACATGATCAAATTCACATTTGACACTAAAAGGTTGTTTTTCTATTTATGCTCTTAAATAAACAACAACAAAAAAACAGATCACTGAGTGAACAAAAAAGCTTATGATGATGAGGTGTTTGCCAAATCATCCTGTTGTTTGTGTTCTGCAGATCTTGGTGAAGTGACTGTGAAGCTACCTCAGAGCCCATGGCGGACGCAGTGAGTTCAGAGACGATGGAGGCCAGCAGCCCGCAGGTATTGGAGACCAAGTGAGGGGAGAACAGCTCGACTTCCTTCCTCAAAGCCTTCCTCACCGGCAGCACCACGATCACCAGCATCTTCTCCAAGACTTCCCGGAAACTAGTCATGCCCATCAGGTTCTCTTCGGTCTGAAACCGTAAGCATTACATGTGAAATTCCTTAAAGAGGCTATATGCAACTTCTTCCCCAAAATAAACGCAACAATAGCCTTTTTATTTGACCATTTATGACTCAAACATCTCCCGATGAGCATACTGACACCTTGTCAGCTCACAGTGGGTGCATTTATAAGCCTGTATTCAATTTTTTCTATTTTGTGTCAGGTCCGATTTTCCCACGCTGTCTGCGGATGTGACGTCAAGCGAGTTCATGTTAAATGTTTCAGATCACTCTGCCACCACCGCTAGTCAGCACTCGCAAGCAGTTCAATGGATTTTGTGAATACACAGAAGAGACCAAGGACAACTTTGACACCAACAGTAACTCCACATAAGACTAAAACAGTTAAACCCCTGACAAATGCCCGGAAAAGATCGAAGATTGAGAGCGACCGGCGCACGAGCGCACGCTTGCGAGAGCGAGCAGAAAGATAGAGCAGTTCCGTTTTTTGGCCACAGGTGTCAGTCGCGAGTTTAAATTTCAGAAAATTGCATATAGCCCCTTTAAATGCTCATATAACTGTGCAACAACAGTTTTCTTTCTGGTTGAAAATGTCACTTTTCTAGACCCAAATGAGTAGATTTTTGTCAGTTTTTTTTACATTCTACTTTACTATCTATGTCCTTAAAATTATTAAACAATATGATGCTCAATTTGGCTCCAGATTAGAGTGACAGTCAATGACAAAACTGATGTTGCGTTTTGCCAAATCAAACCTAGAATATATTTAATTTTTATACAATTTAATGAATACATGTTAAAAATAATAAATCAGCTCTTTTAGATTATGAAATAAAAAGTGTTGAAACTTAAACATTCCCCATAATTAGTTTTTCTTTTTTATATAACCAGTGATCCCAAAAAATGTAAATGATAAACACAAACCCCATGCTCTTCCAGACTGCGTAGGAACTGTGATAATAGATTTGATGAAATGCTGCTCTAAGCTCATTCCAGAGCAATTTACAGGGTGAATATCCTTGGAGTGAAAGACAGGTGAAAACTTACATGGCTTAGTTTCTCCATATGGGCCACCAGCAGGGGGAAGCGATGAGCGAGGGCAGAGTCATTCTCAGTGCTGACTTGTTTCACCAGTGAACGCAACAGCACTTCTCCATCGTATGCAATGGGCAAGATGGATGTCAGCTTGACTGAAGTGTTACAAAGAGCTGACATTACTGCTGCCAGCAGACGGCTGCTGGACGTGCGAAAATTGGCCTCTGCAATATCCTGAATTACAAAGAGAAAAAGGATCTTGTTTTAGTTTCCTTTTAGGTTGAAGGAAATTTTACCTTCTTGGAAGAATGAAATCATCCTACCTGGTCTAGACAGTTGAGCAGATCACAAAGACAAGCCCATTGCAGAGCTGGAGTTGGGTAGAAGGAGTGAAAGCAAGCAGTGAATGTGTTGTGGCACTCCTGCAGCACAGCTTCCAGCAAGGTAAGAGGCTGAGACAGGTAGCCCTGAGGGTCGTTATCCAGTTTAGTCAGGCAGTTATCCATTCCTTCTGACAGGATCTTCTTCAGCAGGCTGCGTGTCTTTCCCACACACTCTGCCAGCTTGCTCGACTCCTCCACCACAGCTTTGGTGCTGGCTACAAATCAAAGAGAAGAAAGCATTAGTATCCCTGTAATTAACATACTGGTGTTATTTTGTTTTTTTTACTGTTATTTTATAAGAATACCTGCATGTAATCTTTTTTGAAAAGATATAACATCTTGCATTCCAAATATTATGAGTTTTTTTTATCTCAAATTTCTTTAGCTAATTTTTAACGCATAACTAAAAAAAGTTCACAATGAACTCATACAATAAATTTTCTTCAGAGGTCAGTCTTTAACTATGTAGGGTTCCAGCAATTTTTTCCCATATCTTACAATGCATGGTTTTTGCAAGTTTTTATGAAATTCTGGACAATTGAACAAAACAGTCAAAACATCGAGGGATGGATGGATGGATGGATGGATGGATGGATGGATGGATGGATGGATGGATGGATGGATGGATGGATGGATGGATGGATGGATGGATGGATGGATGGATGGATGGATGGATGGATGGATGGATGGATGGATGGATGGATGGATAGATAAACAGAAGAATAGATTCATTTGAACAAGGGAAAATATTTTCCTGTACTTTGTCGTTATCCGGACTTGGAAAATACTGAAATCAAGTAAATCCCACATTTTTCCAGAGCACGCAGGCGTTCCTACCTGCAATGGGGAATATCTCACAGATGTAAACCCTGAGCAGGCGGAGGCAGCACGTGCCAACAAAGCGAAGCCTCTCCAGGTCCAGCAGTGTGGCTGTGTATTGGAAACCCTTCAGCCCTCGAAGCTCCTCAACCCCCAACACCAACGTGGTCCAGCTCCAGTGAAGAACACTCAGCAGAGACTCAAAACACTCCTACAAGCAAAGTAACAATTATATGCAGTAGCAAAACAACAACAAAAAAAGACAAAACATTCTGAAAACTTAGCCCGTATCAAAATACAAATATAAATACTCACCACCGAGACCGTACGAGCAAATGACCGTTTCAGGATATGAACTGGTTCGCTGGTCTGCTGTTTTCCTTTGGATGCATTGCCATCATTGGAGGGAAGCCTAATGTTAAACAACAAAATTATTCACCTGACAAACCTACAGTCAGACACAGAGCATTGGAAATAATAAAACCCAAATTGTACATGTTGGCCTACATGCTAAACACTGTGTGTGGCGGAAAAGTAAAACTGCACATTACTTTGAGCACATTGCATTGCTGGGTGAATGGTGGTTGCAGCATCATGCTATGGGGATGCTTTTCTTCAGCAGGGAATGATAAAAGTTGTCACAATTGATGGAAACATGAAGGGAGCTAAATACAGGACGATGATGGGCGAAGCATTCAGTCTAAATGCACACCACACTTTTAAGATTTTCCTTCTACTTCACAGTTATGTATTACTTTGGCTTGGTCTATAACGATGGAATCTCAGTGAAATGTTTGTGGTTAAATACAAAGGGTATGAAGACTTTTTCAAGGCGCTGTAATGCTTGAATCACTTTCAACAGAATGCAGAGAGATTTGCTTGCCTGTAAAGCAGCTGAGGTATCTGACCCGCATTAACATCTGTACCATTGTTGGATTTCTTGGAGCTTTTGAACTGAAAGACAACGCTAAAACAAAGACACGACAGATTCAAAGTGATATTCATCAGTAAATTTGAGGATAAAAATTGTTATTGGCTTAATCGCAAGCAACGTCTTACCCATCATCAGTGGTGATGGTTGCCTGTCCGTGGGAACCGCAGTCACTGCTGGGACCAGAAACTCTGGCCCATGCCACGTACCACCAGCCAAGCTGCAGCAGCACCGGCTCATCAAACATCATGGCGTATTTCTCCCTGGAAACAAAAGGAACTGTCATTTATACCAAGCAAGAAACATTCCCTTACAAAAAAAAAACACCAGCAAAGGATATTATGGAGAACTTTTTCAAACCAAACAAAACAGTGAAACATCAGCTGTACCTGGCAGCACAGTCATAAGCCAGAACATCCGTCTCAGCTAGCAGATCCCCATCAGTCTCATGGTCGCCTCCATCGGGTCCCAGCTCAAAAAGCTACACATTTCATTTGAGAAACGAGTCTGACTTAATTCTTTTTTTTAACGGTTCGGATGAAAATTATTCTATTACAACTTCCAACATCATCTATATGTGTAAAACATTCCAAGCAGCACATGTTAGAAGGGCTGTATATCAGCACATTTCAATAACTATACAGACTTAAGTACAAAAAAAATAATCATTTATCTTGTTAAAAATACACAAAGGAATCCCCACCTTGATCTTGGCGGTGTACTCCCCTCGTCCACCGAACAGGCCCAGCCCACCCAGCAGGATGTCGGCATCAGCACAGAAACGGATGGCCTCCACAGAGTGAGCCGAGTAACCCCAGCCACCTCCGTGACCTGTGTGATCAATCATTGGATCAATAAAGCTATACAGACTAAAAAGAGGCTCAACAGCTCATCTACTATAAAGTTGTAATGTGGGTTCCTGGCAGATTTTTGTCAAGATTCCCTAGTATTCTAGTCTCATATTCAAAGAGTTTCAAAACAGTTTTTAAAATATAAATAAAAACGGGAATCTCTGACACACTCTTTCATATTTATGGACTTAATTATAGGACAGAAAAACTAAACTAAATGGTGGCAAAGATAGATATAAAGAAGTTTTAAACCACATGTGAACTAGGGATGGGCATAATTAATCGAAGATCGATTAATTGATCATTAAGAATTTCATCCATCACATTTTTTTAACCGATCAATTAACGCATGTTCTGTTGCATAATGTGAGTTTTGAAGGAATGTAATTAATGTTGCTATGTGGCAGTAATTAAACACTTCACCACACGAGGGCGATGACTGAAAATAAAACCCACAGGCCGACTCAGTTTCTTGCCAGTTTCTGTGTATTTCAAAAGTAGCATTGTCATGAAGAGGTCGCAGCAAAATGTGGCGTGGGATCACTTTGACTAAAGAAACTAACAAACAAAAAAGTCTCTGTTCACTGCCAATAGTGCGAAGCTCTGTATAAGTACTTGAACGCACTTCCGACCCTGGTTAGAAGCGGAGCATCCTGCTCTTGGTCTCAACCTAGCATCAAGTCGGTGTTAGCACGGAGGAGCCGAGATGCACAATGAGCAGAGAAACTTACTCACCGATTACTTTCTGAGGGAGGCGACGCCACCCCTGGATTGTACCCCTAAAGACTGGTGGAAAATGAATTAAACAAGATTCCAGAGGCTTGCCAAGTTAGGACGGAGGAATGTGTATCACAGCGACGTCTGTCCCCTCACAGCAGGTGATCTCGGCGCTGCAGGTCAGACGCGACAGCAGCCTGGTGACAGTCAGTCTGCTCACCAGGCTGCTTTCGCTTCTGATCCCAGCAGCATGTTAACAAGCTCAACTTTCTCAACAAAAATCAGTAGACTGGTGCTAAAGTTGTATATAAGTTACGGTTTCTTTGTTTGTGTCTTTTTTACTCTGTTAATGAGCCTAATTCATTGTTAGGTACGCTGATCTCTCTCATCCTCTTTCTCGACTCTTTTTGCCAAATGTAACACAAAACTATCAGACCTATAAGTATTACAGATTTTTTTTATTAAGTTATTGTTTAACATTACTTTTTTTTTTTGGAGAAGAAAAACAAATATGAGCGTGAGTTGTGTTAATGACTACCGTCTTTTAGCTGTCGGCTCCGCTGCTTATAGCATTTTCTTTGCAACTACCCTGAATTAATTCCGTTTAACTTCCACAAGAGGTGTCCCACTTGTAATGAAGATCTCAATGAGGAAACACGCTATTTTTTTTATTCTCACTGCATTTTAATATAGCATATGAACACTGAATTTTAATATAAAAATATCAATGATTAGTCGAAAATCGATCGTTAATTCTCCCGATGATCGATGAAGACAGTTTAATCGAATGCCCATCCCTAATGTGAACTCAAACAAATATCTGCCAATAGGTTGGTTTATAAACTCAAAAGATGAAACTTTTGTTTCTGGATATTTTTTCAAAAATTCAAGGATCTAACAGCAAAAATATGTGCATTAGGCTTTCACTCAGAGCATGAACTCCATCTTACTTTCAAAGCGGTTTACGACGCTGTAGTCCTCTTTGGAGTAGACCTTCATCACTGCCTGGGTTTCTTCTTCTGCACTCGCTACACCCATCTTCAGTTCCTGCATGGCTGCTAATGTATCCAGGCAACCTGCAGTGAGAAAAAGGTTTTATTGCTCCTTTCATAAGATGCAGACATGACAATGTTTATTTAAACAAAATTAAGTTTAATAAAAAATGTGTCTTTTTCTGGGGAACCAGATGGATTCACTGGACATCCAAACAAGTCTTCATTGCATACTGTGTGAGGCGCTTAAGGATTACCAAGGATGTGCAGGGCTCCATGAGAGCGAGTGGTGGTTGCATGCGATCCCGAGGGCAATGCAAGTTCTGGACTGAGGATGCTACAGCGAGCCTGTAGATCTGTTGCAGAGGGCATCCTAGCATCGGCTATTACTGCGTTATAACACCACATCTCTTTTGACGCTGGTAGGAACCTAGAAAATAGATGGGGGTCCAATAATGTTAAGTTTGAAGTCTTACTTTAACTGTCAAACAAATAATGAGTTGGTAATTTTATATTTTAAAATTCCAAGGATTTACCTCCATATAACATCATAAACCGGGTCCAAACAGAGGCCGAAACCCTGCAGATCCTCCTGCTCAGAGTCGTTGAATGTTCTGCAGCTTCCATCCATTTTGTTGATAAGCAAACATTTAAATGGAGGTGGCTCGGACACAGAGGACGGAACAAGCCCGATGATGTGTTTGCTAGCAAAGATCTCAGAAGTGGCGAGGACATGAGAGTTGATGAGGGCCTCGTCGATCCGCAGGAACGTCTGATCTCCGCTGGCGCCGATCCAGGTGGCCTTTCGACCGTATTTGGCACCGATATTGGGCATTGGTGACGGCTTGGCATTCCAGTAGGGCATGTCCAGGATGGGCCGGCCCAACTGCCCTTTCTATAAAAGCAACAAGCAAGCATTTAGAAATGCACTCAGAGAATAAGCGGTTATTGCCAAAAGGCTCGGACCAGGTATCACGGTGTATCAAAAATTGGACGATTTCAAAACCGCTGAAATTTTCCATCAAATGGTTAAGTCCTTTTAATGAAATGGCAGAGTTGCTTTTGTTATTGTCGTTATTTTACATAAAACCAATTACATCACGTCATTCATTTTCGTTTTTTCTACCAATATCTTGAAATTATATTCAAATTTATTTTAACTCAGCGTTTATCATGCCATGAGAATCCTGGACCGTGCTCTGGTGGAAGACTATATGGACACATTTTCTCACCGAGAAGCTCCCAAAAGTGAAGACCTGCCCATCCATGAGAAGAACGGCCGTGTGGTTACTGCCCGCCGTCACCTGGACACTTGGCCCCGGCAGAGCCTGAACCAGAGTCGGAGACCCCCTACATGATAGAAATGCTGAGTTAGTTGGCTTGTTAGAACTGCCTGTGTTTCAACAACCTAACACATTAAACAGACCTGGGCTTCAGAATGCAGTAACAGAGCTACAGCAAGTGTGGTCGTTCCTATAAATTGCAACTTTGCAAGTCATTTCTTCCAGCTCAAAATAAGTACCTGGAGTTGACGTCTCCATGACCGAGCTGACCGTGTTGGCCGTACCCAAACGTGAAGACATCTCCGTTCTCCATCAGCACCACTGTAAAGGGCGTTTTGTTTTCAGCAACACTGAGACCAAACACCATCTTGGCGAATGAGCAAAAGCAGCAACGATGAGAAAAGCACCTACCCGAGTGGTGAAAACCGCAGCTGACCTGAACGGCTCGCAGCTCACTGTCGAATCTCACCGCGCCTGGGGGATAAGTGGTAATTTTGCTGGCATCCTTCTCTCCGTGCTCACTGCTACCATCTAGAAGGAAAAAAATTAAGTCAGCACATGTGAGCGGAGGGCAAACAGTGAGAAGTAGGGTGGCGGCTTTAGACAGCCGAGGTGGGTGTCTCTGCAGAGTCCTGAGAAACAGAGCTGGAGGGAAAAGAGGACTCAAAAGAAAATGAGAGGAAGAGGGGAAAACATGCTTTAAGAGAAGGGGGGGGGCAACGGTTCTGCAGCAAAAGGGCTGTTTGGTCACAGGGCTTTCAAATTGGCTGATTTTATTTTAATATCAATTTCCTAAAATGCATTCGTCCAAAAAAAAAACCCCCCAAAAAACGAAATCACAGGGGATGAAGTCTGATGGCACATTTTCTCAACCATTTGACCACAGAACTGTTCACAAAATCAGTTTTTAAGAGTGAAGGAATAATCAGCTGATAACTTCAACGCTCTCGCTCAGCAAAATAACCCTACTTCTTTTTTTTAGGATGAGGCTTAAGACACAAATTTCTGAAGGTTCTGAAAAAGGTGCCCACTGGCTGGGTCTGCAACGCGACAATCCTCTGCAAGTCGGAACTGTTCACCAATCAAGATACTTTCAGAATCAGGCAGCTCAAAACAAACTAACAAGAGTGTGTCGCAGTTTTTGAGCTGGCAGGTATGTCATGCAGCAAAATAAAACAAAGTAAAAAAATAAAAAATATCACGAACATTAACTGCGCAGCAAAGTATACAGCAATATCATTACTGTGTAGAACAATAGGGAATTCACAAATGACAACTGTCATACAGAGGCAGGGTATTCTCTGCAGAAAGTTTAGATAAACCGCTTGTTATTTCAGATTTTTAAGCCTTATAGAAGTTTTTCTAGAGATAAACAATCAACAGATGTCTGACAGAGGCAGAACATTAACTCTAAATATTATATTTTACAATAACTTGGAAAGGTTTGGGACTGCCCTGTTCATTTTAGAAAGCGAAAGGTAGAAATATTAATCTGCAAAGTTAATGAATTATTCATGAGAGTTCAACTCATTACTAAGTTCATCATAATTTTGCTCTTGTGCTTTTTTTAAATGAATTTTTAAAATTCCTAAAATAGATATTATTTTGTGTAATTTGGGGAAACATCGTCAAATATTATCCTTATGTAGCACTATTTGGTCTGTAACAAAAACTGTGATAATCTGGCTAAACAAGGTCATTGGTTTCTACTTGGCAGCAAACAGCCATGAGAAGAGCAGACATATATTGCAAGGGTCAGAAGTTCTTTAAATAGGAAATTATTCAGTAGAGTACATTGGTGATATTCTGATTACAAGTATCGGATCGACACTTTAACTCCTGATCTTTGTTGTTGGAGCGCACCTCTGCCGTCAAAAGTTTGCTCAGCCATCTTTTAATAAGAACCTTCTGTGCACTTTGCACATAACTTTATTGAACTTTGTGGAAAAAAATGTTTAAAAAAATAAAATAAAATTCTGTGTTTTCTCTCAACAATCTTAAAATGTTTTATTATTTAGAATGAGAGAGACCGTATTAGCTGCTGCAGCTTTCTGCATCCACGCGTCTCCCGACAACTTCCAGTTTAGTAGAGAGCTGCTTAGGGGGCAGCAGAAACACCAGTCGATAAATTTGACGACTTTTGAACCACAGCGGTGAGTTTATCAAGCAGGAAACAACTCTTTGTCTAGGTTTTGTCTGCACACAGTTACGTAGCACACGCCTAAAATATGTTACAAGTGTTACTAAATTAGCAATGACACATCTAGACAAAGAGCAAACATGCAAGTCTTAGTCTATGAATGGGTAATTATCGCATTGTTTGTAATTATCTGGATATTTTTTTTGATCATGACAAGATTTCGTATGTATGTGAGCCCAGAAAAGTTTAAATAATGGCAAAATTTTTAAAAGTAACAATGTGGTTGGGATTGTTACTTGAAAATTTGATAAAATGCAAAAAGTTTACGCTTTTCAGCACTACTTAATGTCCAGATGCCCTGGAAGTAGCCTGTTTTTTGAAAAGTAGGTTTTTATTTTTAGCAGTAGAAATTGTGTCTATGGGCTTTAACTGTATGTAGCGATACAAAAATGATTCAATCTAAAAATTCGACACTTGTGTCGGCAGGCCAACATTAGCGTACCAACTAACTAAAACTGCTGCTCATAAAAATACAATGAAAAAAACCTCAGCAGGAGCAAGTCATGAGCTTACTGATGACTAGCTGTATGTGTCAAATCAGATGCATGTTTAGAAACAAAACGTCCCGCGGAGCCTTTTGCTTGGAGAAAACATGCAGAAAAATGGCTACTGCAGCATCAAGAACGTCATTGATGAGTGAGCTGATACATGATGAGGAAATTGTGTTAATTTATTGCACTTTTAGGCTACTTATTCTTTAGGTTTATACGTAATATTGTTTTAATGAAGCAGATTGGTATTAGGGAACATTTAAAGATCCTAATAATAAACATAATCTGTAACGCATCACAGTCTGTTCATATGGTAACTAACTAGTGTCACTACATGCAAGAGGAGCATTTAACTAGCGCTACTGAGTTTACAGTCATCCATGCCAGCAGGGTTTTCTCCTGGTGCAGACATAGAGAGTCCTTCCTTCAGAGAGTGAAAGGAGGTGGACGGGACAGCCAGATTGGGAGATGGGTCAAAGGGGCGTCTCCGCACCCACTGAATTAGTGAAGACCATAGTACCTTTGTGCTTGTCCCGTTTATGCCTGAGTGCCTGAAGGGGTCTTATTCTGGCTAGGGCCTGCTCACGCTGGTTCATAAAAATGGGACCAGGAAAAACAAGGGGGCCTGGGGGAGAAAAAAACTTTCACATGCATGCACAATGCTCACAAATGGGATAGAATACATGGTAATACTACATCACAACATTAGACAGACAAGGAAAAATATGTAACAAGGAAGAGGGAAGTCACCAAGGCACACAACACTCAAGCTCTTGCCTTACATGTGTAAACAATCTGAAACTATAAGGGATAGGCCTACTGTCTGTAAATGCCCATGTTTATTATCCATCCTACCAACAGGTAAAGTCTGAATAAATGAAAAACGATCTTTCCAAACCGCATTTTTATCCATCTTTGCCCCATACCTCTTCCCTCTTCCAACCTATGCCGGCGGTTGATTCTCTGACGTTTCTCCTCCTGTCGGATCTGAATGTGCTCCTCGATGTTAACTCCTGGAGGGGGAGGGACAGGCACAGCTGAAAACATAAAAGGCCCCGGGAAAAGGCCGCCCAAACGGGATGAAGGCGAAGGTGGGAGGATGAGGCAGAGCAGAGCAGAACAAGACAAACATCAATGAGCGAAGGAGGGACTTGATGGAGAAGCAGTGATTGTGCAACACACGCATTTTAACCAAGAGTGAACACTGACAAGTCTATGAAATACAGCATTCAGGCAACTCGAAAGGAGAATGTACAGTAACATTGGTAGAGCATCACAAATTCAGGGCCTAAGATAACAGTTCGTATCTCTTGAACTTTTTCACATTACAACTACAAACTAAAATGTATGTTTCTGGGAGTTTATGACAGACGAACACAAACTAGTGGACAATTGTATAATAGAAGGAAAAGGATTAATGATTTTCCATTAAAAACAAAAAAAAATGTAGATTATATCTGTAAGCAATCCCCTTTAGCCAATACTTTGTAGAACGGCCTTTCACAGCTGGAGACTGAAAGTTTTGGCAAAAAATAATTAAGCACTCTCAGATTGGATGGAGATCTTCTGCGAACATTACATTTCAAGTCTTGCCACGTATTTACAACTGCCTTTTACCGGGTCTTTGCAATACATGAACATGTTTCGATATACAGTGTTGCTCTGGCTGTACGTTTTGCAGCCTCCAACTGATTTCTTTTGCACAATCGTTCTGCATTTGGCTCCATCAGCTATGACTGGCCCCCCTGGTCCCTGCTGAAGAAAAACATCCCCACATCACAATTCTGCCAGCACCATATTTCACTGCGGGGATGAAATGTTCCGAATAATTCAGTGTTAGTTTTCCTCCACACAGTATTCAGCAGCCAGGTTAAAAAATCCAGGTCTGATCAGAGGACATTCTTGCACATGTTTGCTCTCCGTCCCCTACATGGCATGTAGTGAACGGCAAATGGGACATTTCTAAAAAAAAATTTTTAGGGGTATCAGAATAAACAGGGCTGAATATGAAAGACCACAATACTTTCCCAATCTTGAAAATCATGCATCCTTTTCGTTCCTCTTCAGTTATGCACTACATTTTGTTGATCCACGACATAAAACTCCAACAAAATACATTAAAGTCCGTCACTGTAACATGACGAAAGGGTAATAAGTTCAAGAGATAGACACTGGAAGAGCTCAGAAGTATACCGCTCACACACGTGTGCAGTACTATGCAAAGGGCTTGGTCATCCCTCATTTATTTAAATTTTTGCTTCAAAGCAGTCACACGGTAGGAAACTTTTAAAGAGATTTTCAGCCATGGTTCGTAGCTTGTCTTTTCTTTACATTTCTGATTAGTCCTTTTTTCCTGACAAGGAGAGAGCATTGCGCAGAATCTGTATAAAATGGAAAAAGGGAGCAAGTAGTGGGCAAAATAAATAGAATCAGGGCTAAGAAAATACTGCAACAACAACAAATAAGCAACATCTGAAAATGTACTTCAGGAAATTGGGAGAGAAAACAACCAACGCTTGACTGAACCTGGAAGGTACAGCATACTTTATTCATCACCTACTGAGTTGTCAAGTTGCCGTATTGCCTCTTATTTTTTTTTAGAAATTTAACAAAAGAAATGGAAACAAATTCCATGTGTGTGAAAGGGTGCAAGTCATAGAGTACCTGTAATGGGTTCTTAAAATTAAAATGTCTGTAATGTGATTCATCACTGCATTTACAAAACAGAAAATTTTAATGCTTAAATGATTCATAGGTGAGTTTCCTCTAAAAGAGTTGACAGATATTGATTAAAAATGAATAAATAAATAAACATATTCCTAATGGAGCAGTTGAACTAAATGGAAAAACTATAAAAAACTCTAAAAAGAAACCTGCTATGACAACTTTAAACAGTTGAAATAAATTCAAAATGCAAGGGATGAGTCAAAGCTTATGTATAGTACTGTAACTAGTCACCATCACTCTAATACAACCATTGACTTATAAATGTGCATGAGATCAAAACATGCATACAATCTGGATTTATATGCGAGACACAAACAAAGGGAGTGATGAGTCCACTTCAAAACATTTATGTGCAAAAGTAAAAAAGCATAGAGTGAAAAATTTAGTAGATGCAAGCACAAGCAGAACTTCCATGTTTTCATTTCTAGGAGAGAGGTTTGTTTAAAGCTACTCCAGGCTGTTCTCTTACATGAATTAAACTCACTTTGGATAAATAGAGCACATCGAGGTCAGTTTTTCTATTTGGTTTTCTTTTTTGTAAAACATCAAGATAAACTCTGCCCTCCCAAAAACAGGCACACGCCTCAGGTGACATTATATATGATATAGGGCAACTGAACTGAGTTCTTTCAGATAGCATCATTTGTATTTTTTTGGTTGCTGCTTTTCCTTTTTTATATCCAAGGTTTGTAAATTTATCCCCCCCAAAAAACGTTTCATTTTATTTTTGTAGAGCTGCAGCAAAACGTTTGAGTCGTATGTGTTAATACGGCATTGACTGTCAGGATAACTTGGCAACAATTTTTTAAAAAATGAAAGCTGTTTTTTTTCTTGTTTTATTAAGGGCATCAATTTGCATACAAATGCAGCTCAACTGTTTCTCAATCTATGTCGAAATGTGTGCCTCGTCTGCCATAGTGTTTAACAAATGTCAGCCGATCAGGTTGAGTAATCTGCCTGTTGTGATCTCATCGACACAAATACACACAAAGCTAAATTGTATTTTTCTACTTCAGGGTGCTTTTTAAAAACCTTGTATTTTTAATATGCTACCATAGAAATCCATACTGCCTTAAACCAGCCATGTCTTTATCATGAGTTTAGATCTGTTGGTGAAAAAAATGTATATACCCTATGGTATGTTTAAACACATAAACAAACTGAACTCTATGTGACAACAAAACTAGAGCCTCCCCTTTTAGCTGCAGGACTGTGGTACTGAACTGACTCTCCAGTTCTGCTGTATACAGATGACACTGAACTATGTTTGAACAGCTTTTAGTCCCTTCACCGTTGTCATAAACGCATTTATGATGTAAGCTATGGTATTAACAACTACAATACAATCATTTGTAATTACCCCTATCCAAGGCAAGAAAAGGGGAGGCAATGTCTTGACACTTTGATAGGTATACTGAAAAACACAAGGATCAATCCATAGACCTTTTAATTTCTTTCCATACATTCCATCTCAAGCAGGCACTTGCAAACGTCCATGCTTATATTTTTCTGAGAGCATGCTTAATTAGAATGAGGTTTACAGTGATGAGATATGCGATTAAATACCTAGCAGCAGATCCAGTGGAATCATCTCCTTCACAGCGTCAAAGATCCCCCTCTGCCTGGCTTCCTGACCATCAAGCTCCCTGGCGCAGGCCTTACAGCAGCCACATGCAGAGCAGCCAGACTCTCCAGACCCGCAACCACAGATGCTAGCCCGGAGATGAAGACGACCAGAATAAGATCATTTATCTATTACAATTAATAACTTTATGCAAGTAGTTTAAGGCATTTTTCCATCACTAGCTTACCCTCCTGGTACTCTGTCTGGCCGCCCACTGCTGACACAACTGGCACCATACCCGGTGCAGTCTCCACACACAGTGCAGACCATACACTGGTCCAGCTTCCACTTGTGCATGCCCGGCTGACACATCATGCTCTTCTCTTCCTTGTCCTCCAGCTCGTCCTCCAAGTCCTCATCCATGGCCGTGGCCATGCTCTCCACGCCAAATGCTACAATGAACGCAAGTATGAACGGAAAAAAGTTGATTAAACTAAGAACATCTCCGTGCTACCTATTGGAATCACTCGTGTTTATTCTTATGAATATTGGTCAGTCTGCTCACCTTTTCCTGCCTGGCTCATGGCTCCAGTGTCTCTGCCACACTGGCCCTTGTTATTCACCCCAAACGTCCACACCTCTCCGTTCTTAGTGAGAACACATGTATGAGCCTTCCCCATGGCAACCTGAGTTACAAAATGGCCTTTAAGGTCCGTCACTTGGCCTGTGGGAAGACATGAAATGATTATGACGAAATAAAAGTGTCAAACTCGCTGTTGGAAGAAAACCTGGAATCTTTCTGTCAACTTACAGGTGCTGTCACTGTAAATAGCATCCTTGCCAAACATGTAAAGCTCTCCATCCTTTGTGATGATGCTGCTGCTGCCGTTATTGCAGGCTGTGTACACAGCTGTCTTTGTCTCCAATTTTATCATCTTCTTGGGCTTGTAAGGCTTGGGCTGCCTGCGACTTTTAGCTGCAAAGAGGAAATAAGACGCTTATTTAACTCAACATCCAAGTTTACCTGATGAATATTTGCATGTAGATTGAAAATATCCTACTGGATTCCCCATCCTCTCCCTTGCTGGCAGAGCCTGTGAAGAAAACGCTTCCATCTTCGGCTACTAGAAGGGCGTGGGAACCATCATGGCCGACGGAGAACTGCATGATCTTTGGGGACTTTGTGATGGGCAGCTCAACCCATTTACCGGCTGATGGACCACCCTGCTTAATACCCAGGCTCTGGTACTTTCCAGTGTAGTAGATCTAAAACAAAACATGTAAACATTCCAAAATAAATACCTACTACAAAAAAAATACATTTTGAAAAATTGATGGAGAACTACTGATTAGGGAAATTGCTGGTCTATGTTCTGAAAAGGTTTTGGTCTAGGAGAATTTCCTCACCTTCCAAAGGCAGTATTTCTACCTCAAATAAATAAATAAATCAAGAAAATAACTTAAAACTGTTTTTACAATGATAGTCTGAAATCAGCGTATGTGTTTTGGTTGCGAATGCGTTGGAGTCTGCTACAGGCAGGGACTGAGACCAGATGTGGGTTTGCAGGAGAAACAAAGACGAGAAAAGGAAGGTATCTGGGGCTTAATATTACCTCTCAATTTGCTTTATAGTCATCGCTATCAGCAAGAAAACAGCACGGAAATCGTCTTTAATTTAGGCGAGTGACAACTGACCTGTGGCTCAGTCCCGCTCCCCAACAACCAACCCATAGAGACTTCTTCCTCTTGCTTTGTGATCTGCAGATCTGTCCCTCTAATTTCAGGTTTTTTTTCCCCATATAATTCCAGTTTGAAACTTTGTACATACACCCCCCATGGCACAATACTGACCTTTCTGAAGACTCTTCAAAGATATTAACTGTTGTTTTTGTTTCCAAAAGCTTCTTCAGTAATTGTTTTGGCACTGACCGCTCTCATTGTAAACCTGCAGTTAGCTTTGACGACTTGTCCGAGTAAGCAACGGTAACTAAAGATGGTGGGGCTTAGTGGGGACTGAGCTACAGGTGAAATATGTTAGTTTAAAATCATTTATGAGAAACTGCAATGTTGTAGTTATTTAGAAGTGGAGACGATTAAAATCTTACACTAAAAAGGCAAATTTCCCAATAAAACTTCAGAGTTATTTGGATTCCTTATAAATAAAGTAAGAACATTTTTGAATGACAGATTTAGTAAGAATTGATCCCAAATTTAAATACAGTTTATGTGAGCTAAGGGAAATGTAAATAACACTCAAAGGATGGGTTGTTATTGCAGGGTGATGAAATAATCCATATGCTAACTGAGGCCATGTACACACATAGCAGGATTTTTGTAAAACAGAATATCCTCCCTTTTCTATCTAGGAAAAAGACTGGGGTCCACATCACCTCGTTTTTAAAAGAAAAAATAATTAATCCACACCTAAACCACACCTAATCGCCCATTGTCCATTGTAAAGCATATTTATATCAAACCTGTAGGTGGGAGTAGCTCCCCAAATCCTATCCAGTCAGAATAACTTTCCGTCTCCCTGCGTCCTCCCTCCCTCTTCCACAAAGAGCAGTAATTGAACTTGTAAAAAACAAGCAAGCAGAAAGCGCTTAGACAATTGATGATGCCAACACAGCTCTGAGGGCATCCATGCTGTTTCTGAGTGTAGGTCGCAAATGTTAGGTCAAAAATAGATTATTTTTTTAAAGCTTTATGTAATTTAAAACAAGTTATGAATGAATGTTATCCAATTCTATTAGTTCCATCTGCTTAGGAATTGAACCATGCATATGAACTAATTTGGATTAAAAACCTGTGTGAACGTACAACTGGTCCTTGCTAAGTAATAGCACAATATGGAAGATGTGAATTCGATGTTTCGGGGTAGGTAAAACTGCAGATGAAGGGTGCTTTGAGATCAGCAGCTTTTTAGTGACAGACTGGTAAAATGTGCAGCATTTAGTTCACGTGGCCTGCAATCTACAAAACAAGAACAGTGCACCACACCTAGACTAAAGGCACAAACAACCACACCTTCCAACACACCCTAAACCACCCACATAGTGCGCATTCTCCTCACGATTAACACTTTCCAAAGATGTCTATATATTTACCTTAACATAGAACTTCCTGGACGTGCTCCAATGTTACAAAGCAAATTAGCTATTGTATAGATGAGTAACATAAGCTATGTATGAGGAAGTAATATTTTTAAAGATCTTGCATTAACAGATTCTATTCTATAAAAAAGAATTTGGCAGTCACCGATTGTGCAAGTTACAAAGATGAGAGGTCTGTAATTTTCATCATAGGTACACTTCAACTGTGAAATACAGAATGTAAAAAATATAGAGGAAATCACTGTGATTTTTAAAGAATTTATTAGTATAATGGTGCAGAAAATAAGTATTTAGCACCTACAAACAAGCAAAAATTACAGGCCCTCACAGATCTGTTACTTCTATAAGAAGCTCTTCTATCCATCCCTCGTTACCTGTGTTAATGTGACCTGTTTGAACTCGTTATCTGTATAAAAGACACCTGTCCACACCTTCAAACAGTCAAACTTCTACCTCTACCATGGCCAAGACCAGAGAGCCCTTTAAGGACACCAGGGACAAGATTTTACACCTGCACAAGACTGGGATGAGCCAATCTACAATAGGCAAACAGCTTGGTGAGAAGAGATCAACTGTTGGAGCAATTGTTAGAAAATGGAATAAATACAAGATCACTGACAATCTCCCTCGACCTGGGGCTCCATGCAAGATATCAACTTGTGGGGTACACATGAACTACACGGGGGAAACTGATCAATGACCTGAAGAGAGCTGGGACCACAGTAACAAAGGTTACTATTAGTAACACACTACGTCGTCATGGATTAAAATCCTGCAGCGCTCGAAAGGTCCCCCTGCTTAAGCCAGCACATGTCCAAGCCCGTCTAAAGTTTGCCAGAGACCAACTAGATGATTCAGAGGAGGATTGGGAGAATGTAATGTGGTCAGATTAGACCAAAATAGAACTCTTTGGTATAAACGCCACTCACTGTGTTTGAAGGGGGAAGAATGCTGAGTTGCATCCCAAGAACACAATACCCACTGTGAAGCATGGGGGTGGAAACATTAAGTTTGGGGATGCTTTTCTGCAAAGGGGGCAGGACGAGTGAACCGTATTAAGGAAAGGATGGGGCCATGAATCGTGAGATTTTGGACTAAAACCTCCTTCCATCAGTGAGACCACTGAAGATGAAATGTGACTGGATCTTCCAGCATGACAATGATTCCAAACACACAACCAGGCCAACGAAGGAGTGGCTATGTAAAAAGCATTTTAAGGCTCTGGAGTGACGTAGCCATTCTCCAGACCTCAATCCAATAAAGAATCTGTGGAAGGAGTTGAAAGTCAAAACATCACAGCTCTAGAGAAGATCTGCGTGGAAGAATGGGCCAAAATACCAGCTACAATGTGTGCAAACCTGGTGAAGACCTACAGGAAACGTTTGACCTCTGTCATTGACAACCAAGGTTACATGACAAAGTATTGAGGAGAACTTT
Organism: Valencia hispanica; assembly: GCA_963556495.2. NCBI lineage: Eukaryota > Metazoa > Chordata > Actinopteri > Cyprinodontiformes > Valenciidae > Valencia > Valencia hispanica. The sequence continues at coordinate 36,509,168 of OY747707.1, read as the reverse complement.
CATTGCTGACCAAATACTTATTTGCTGCACCATTATACAAATACATTACTTAAAAATCATACGTGATTTCCTGATTTTTTTAAATAGTTTTTTACATTCTGTCTTTCACAGTCGAAGTGTACCTATGATGAAAATTACAGACCTCTCTCATCTTTTTAAGTGGGACAACTTGCACAATTGGTGGCTGCCAAATACTTTTTTAATGTTGTTCAGATGATGATTAAAGGTTTCTGTAAAGTAAAAAAAAATTACAGTGATATTACTTATCACTAAAGAGGGTGGGGCTTAGTGGGGACTGAGCTACAGGTGAAATATGTTAGTTTAAAATCATTTAGAGCCAGAAGGTTTGGCCTACCCTTATCAAGATAAAAGCTTGGTTGTTGATGCTGCTCTAACTTTCATTACTCTTGAACGTTCAGACACCCAACTGCTCACCTTTCCAGAGGCAGTTTTCATCAGCGCAAACTCCCTCCCAGCTCCAAGCAATGCTGCTTCTTCATCAAAGCCAGTGCCTGGGAGAAAGACAAACAACTGAAAAACCACTTTGGAGAAAAAACATGAATTTTAAAAACATATTTTTCCAGTCTTTCACACACTTCTACGAAGCAAGGCATTTGTTGCAGCTGTAAAGCTCGTATGACCTTCAGCCCTGGCAGATTGCTGTATGCTGGTCCATTTTGTATCACTTACTGATGATGTGTAGATCCTTTTCAAGGTCAAAGAGAGAAATACCACAGGCATGCAGGCATTTCCTCGCCAGCTTCAGCTGCAGCTCCTGCTGCAGGGCCGGGTCTGAACTCATGGTGTAAATACGCACAACAAAACCATCCTGCAGGAGTTTTGGCACACAGGAGGACACATTGTTGGACTTCACAACACAACACTGTTACAGTTTCGCATTTAGAGCATATCAAACACAAACGCTTTCACCGAATGTTCAATGTTTACCCTGTTACAGTCATTTAAATGTTAAATAACTAGCATTTTGCAGGTACAACAAGAAGTTCACTTCTGGACTCATCTGACTAGAGCACTTTATTTCACATATTTGTTGTGCTCCTTACATGGCACATATGACTTATTTTGGCTTTATTTAAACATAGCTTTCCAATTTTTATTTATCGAGCACACAATTCACAGTTGTCCTGTCAACAAATTCTCTCATCTGAGATATGGAACTCTGCAGCTCCTCCCGAGTTACCATAGGATGCTTTCATGCTTCTTTGATTAATGCTCTCCACACCTGGCTCTGTACACTTAGGTTTGCACTTTTTAAAAACTATTGATATTGAGTGATTAGCGCTCTTTGAGATGTTCAAATCTTGGAACATTGTGTCATAAGTTAACCCTGCTTTAATCTTCTCTTCACCTTTATCCCTGCCTCATCGGCTCTGTTCTTTGGTCTTCATGATACAGCTTCCTCGCCAATTTTCTCTGACATACCTAAGGCCTACTCAGAACAGCTGGGTTTATAATTACATTAAATTATACACAGAGGGACTCGATTTGTTTATAAGTGGATCTCTGAAAGCATATGGTTGCACTGGATGCGTTTTAAAGGTCTAAGAGTAAAAAGGGCAGAATGCAAATGCATGCCACACTTTTCTGATTTTTATTTAGATATCAATGTTAAATTTTCCTTTTACTTCAGAATTATGGGCTCCATAAATGTATATGAAAAAAGTTTGCAAGTTGCTGCATGTTTGGACTTTTCGATATGCACAGATTTTTCATTTATTTCTTAGATTTCATAGATCTCATCTAAACCATATGTGACTCAGCTCTATGCATTTAGATAGTGAGGCAATTAAGTGAATAACAACTAGAACACTCATCATGGCAATGATCACGGTCATGTATCGTGGGCGTTCATTGCTTGACAGGAGAGGACACTCGTGTATCAGATCATTTAAAGGAACAGGGGGCAGGATTAGTAAATAAAGTAAACATCCATGTCCAGTTTTTTAATGCTGTTGGGTGATGAAGCGTTATAAACCAAAAAGAATTAGCCCACCCACGTATCGCTCCATTTTCTTAAAAGGGCTGTGTGCTGCAAAATGTGCTGCAGTTCGGGGCCCGAATTTCCCGCGCTGTCCTACGGATGTGACGTCAATTGACACGGCTTGCGCATTTTTGACAGCTTTAATTTACAATTTAAAATTGTCCATCATAATGTTTAAGACCTTTTAATGAGGCGCCAGAGAGACTAGATTGTTCTCTTGTTGTATGAAGCACCAAGTAATTCAGTGCTGTTGCTGTGCACTGCCAGTCAGCTGTCTAAAAGACCCCCACCCCTCAATCCTTTTCAGTATTAGTAATCAAAACGCAGAGACCCTTACAAAAATAGTCTTAGCCTAGAAAGATATGGAGCTTAAAATATTTGTACCATTACATTAGCTGAAAAAAGTAAGAAAAAAAAAACTAAAAACTTACGTCTTTGCAGGCTGCAATTTGGTTAATGTACTCTCCATCTGTGAATATAATGTTTTGTCCATCGGAATGTTGACCTGTACCAACAGACATAGTGAATGTAGTGTCATTTAAGCTGAAGCACATTGATGTAGACAAGTAAAGGTATTTTTTCCCTGTACCTGGCATGGTGACCACACCCTCATGTTCCAGAGTCTCAGGGTTGATTTTGATAGCCGACATACTGTGGTTACTTGTGTCTCGATACAACAAGTACCCCTGAGGACACAAAACAAACACTACTACTCATCTGAAATTGCAGCTGACTCTTCAGACTATAACCATCACAGCAAAAGTAATCAGGATTTTGAGTAGTACTGTAAAATGTTGCCACTATCAAACAAAAAAAAATATTCAACATCAACAAAGGAACACTGGTTATCTAAAATGCTACCATAACTTAAACTAGAGAGAAAACTGCATTTATTTATATTAAGTGCTGTGTGAATGCCATGAACTGAACGGGTGAACTGCTCTATAAAAAAAAGCAGAAACTGTTAAAAAAACTGTTGTATGTTGTAACTGTTGGGGGGAGCATTGCTTTATCAGACTACTTTTCGAACACTTATTGTGGAATATATTTTATGTACCAATATTTTACTGGACTTTACTAATTGTTTTTGTATGTCACTTTTTTCTCTTTTTTTCATTTTTTCCTTTATGTTGATTGCTTGTTTTATCTTTTTTGTGGCAATTTTGTAAATTTTGTTCTTGTTTTTCTTGTTCGAAATAAAATAAAAAAATATTTTTTTAACTATCTCAAATCTTCCCCAAAGAAATTTCTTTAAAAAAATTAATATTAAATGTTCAAAACATTTAATGTTTTATTAAGTAGCAAAAGTCATTGTCATCGTGTCTTGAAAAAGTAGAACTTGATATTTGATGCTTTGGAGCATTCACAACATGAATCATCATAAATGCTTTTTAAATGATTTTATGCAAAGTGGCAGCTGAACTACTTACCTGAGCAAAGCCAAGCCATGATCGTTTCTCCTTTCGATTCCTGATTCGAGACGTGGAATTGTAGACGTGTCCCTGTGAGCAATTCATCTTGTGTGAGCTGACAACCTCTACTGATGCTTTGTCAAATGTGATTTTTTTTCTTTTGTTTGTTGCTAAAGTTACATGTAATGAACCTCTGCCAACCACTTGTCTTATGTTTCTAACAACAGCTAGTCAGAAGCAAAATGCATCTGGAAGTGTCACGTACCCTGACAGTACCGCTATATCCAGATCCAACTTTGTACAGTCCATCCTTGCAGAGCAAATACAGAAAGGCACCATCAGTCTGTAGAAGACAGCGCTCGTCTTCATCGATGGACACTTCCTTTAGGACCCATTTGTTCATCAGTGCAGCGCGTTTGATGCCATTTCCAAACCAGTCCTGGATTTGGATTTTTCCCACCAGGACAGCCTGGACGCTTCTCTGTAGTGCATTCAGTATGGTGGGAACCTGGTTGGATTTAACAAAACAAGGAGACAAACCACTGATGAGAAAAAGGTGGAACGTCCTGCTATTTACATTTGTTGCTGATTTGAGTACCACTGTTCAAATGATTCATAAACTGTGGTTTTCTATATATTTACATCTCTGTCTGAATCCATTTTTACACAAAACACACACACTGCCATTATTGCCATGACAGCGATTACAAATGCCACTGATCTCGCAGTTTACCCACGCACAACCAATCAGCATGTGAGCCCACACGTTGTAGCCTGCCATTGTGATGATTCACGACTCAGTCAACCCAAAAAAAATAAGCAGCCAGGTGAAAAACATAGTGAAGGATAACATTTGTGAGTCTACAGAGCCTCAATGCACCCCTGGTCCTAAGTAGAGTTCTTTACACATACAATTAAAGCAGTTCTTCTTTTAGGCAGACAAAAACAAGATAAAAAGAAAGAAGATGCAGAAGCAAATAGGATATTAGCTAACCAACAGAGGAATTCAAGCTAACCAACAGAGGAATTCAAGGAAAGTAACATCATTATAAAAGGAGAATAAGAGCAACTTGACATTTTACAAAACTCGATTTGAGCTGTCCAGACAGAGCCTTGAGCATCTATGCACAGACGAAATAGATGAGGGCGGCTAAAGTTATTTTATGCAGCCCAGAATTGTCTCTTGTCTATTACATTACACCCCATATTCACTGAAATATTACAGGTTATGAGCCCTGATTAAGCCAAAATAACCTCCTGCAGGTAGATAATCATTAGTGGAATCACTTTAATTGCAACGGTGCAAAATGCCATTTGGATCCGTCACAAAAGGAGATCAACTCCAACCTGTTGAATGTAACCTGCTCTATTAGGTTTAGAGGTGAATTACCTGTATGGTCTGACAGGCATGGCTGCCATTATTGGTGAGAATGGCAGAGACAGCCAGCAGGATTTTGCCTGTATCTCCCCATGCCACCACAAGACTGAAAAGGCATGCACAGGACAGAGCGGTGATGTCCTGTCCAGTTGGGTCGTTTGGCCCTGTGCTCCGGACCGTGGTCTCTAACAGCAGCTGGAAAAGAGACTCTGAAATAGCAAAAAAAAATAAAAAAATGGTGGAGAAGTTAGACGTTTGGAAAACACATTAAAATAATAAATAATTACCATTTCAAGCAATGTATTTCCCGACTTTACCCAACACATCAGGAGGCTCCGTCTGGAAGCCCTCTGGCTGTTGTCCCTGCAGCATGTCCAACAACGCCTGCAGGCTGCGGAGGCACAGTAATGGGTGAGAGAACCGGGTCTCTTTGATCAACTCGAAAACCCCACACAGGCCGATGCCAATGATCTGCAGACGAGGAAGGAAGCAGGTTTATCCAAAGGTTCGTGGAAGCGAGACTGCACGCACCAGACGCCAAAGCCATGAGGAACATGTTGACATTTCGCACATCAGAAATCTCCTGCAGTATGTGCGGATATTTGGGCCAATTTAAATACCCACTTATTATATTTGGTAGAATAACAGCCGCAATTGGTTGTTTACATATGTGACAGAGTCTGGCCTGGAAACAAATGCGCCTCCTCCATCTTTTTAAATAGAGCTTGTTAGACAATCGAATAATGCTCCAATGTCATTTCTTATAAGTGAGGAACACAGTGAAAGGTCAGCCTTATTCCAGTCCAATAGAAAAAAAAAGATGGAAAACAATTAAATTAATCAGGAGTTTTTAGAACGAATTTCAAAATATACTCCAAACATTGCTTTAGAGCTTTAACTTCTCATCACTAACAGCACATATTTGTAACATATGGCTCGTCATACACAGTGACAACAGGATGGAATTAAAAACGAAATCCTAAAAAGCGCTGTCTCATCAAAAAGACTAAGCCTGAAGATCCCCCTCTTTACCAGAATGCAAATGACAAAAGCTACCCTGCAGTGGGTTATTTACATGGTAAACATTGCTTCAGTAACAGCAAACCAAAGAATCATTTTTTTTACTAAACGGAGGGTGTTGGAAAGGAGGATAAGATTCAGCAGGAGCAGTGTGGCCCTCCATCCTGGGGGTGGAACTACAGAGGAGGGTTGGGGGGAGTTCAGTTTTCCAGTCAACATGTGCTTTGTGGACCTGAAGAGGGGTTAGGACTGAATCCTAAGTGGCATTTGGTAGGGGGTTCGGAGATGAGACTTGGGATGCTTTATTTTCCCAAAGCTTTCTTGTGCGTGTGTGCGGTAGACTCCCATCATGGGCAAGATCATATTTGATGCTGTAGTCCTGGAGAGGAGAGCGTCTAATTTGGGAACCTAATTTTCTCTTCTCGCAGGTCATGTTCTGTTAGCATCTTTCTGTGTGCAGCGGAGCGCTTGGAAGCATACTGTGGCGTCGCTGAGAGGAGAATCGGCTCCTTAAGCACAAGGCCATGACGCTCCCGATTGAACAGTCCGTCTACGTCCCGACCCCTCAGCGAGGTTTATGAGACACAAATCATGAGAAAACAGAGTGAGATTCTGGACACGAGCCGGCAGAATGAGCTTTCTCCCCCGGATGGCCTCAGTTTTGGACTCAGTCCTATAGAATATAGCTGAATTATTCCACAAGGAGAAGAGCCCTGAGCACACTAGAGGGACCATGTCTCCTATTGTCCAGAGGAGGAGCTGAAGTGAGTCACTAACGAAAAGGGATAATTGGGTTTCCGTCCCTGATGCATTACCACAGGCCCTGATCTTGTTCAAGTGGAAGACAATGAATGGAAAGATGACTTTTCCAAAATGAAAGCAAATGAAAACCTTAAAACATGCACCACACAACAGGAAATAATAATGAATGTTAATTTTTAGGGGCACATTTATGATTGAGTAGGGCGAGAAGGTCGCTCATCCGGGAGTTCAGAGTAGAGCCGCTGCTCTACCACATCAAGAGGAGCCAGTTGAGGTGGCTCGGTCCATCTGGTTAGGACCTGGTGAGGTGTTCCAGCCATGTCCCGCCAGGAGGAGACCCAGAGGAAGACCTAGGACAAGTTGGACGGACTACGTTCCTCGGATGGCCTGGGAACATCTTCGGATTCCCCACGGATGACCTGGCCCAAGTGGCTGGGGAGAGAAACGTCAGGGCCTCTCCGTTAAAGCTGCTGCCGCCACGACCCGACCCCAGATTAAGCCGAATAACGGTTGGATGAACAGATTAACGAATGGAGAGCGGACGGAGGATGTGTTACAAACTGCTAGCCCGGTTCTGAAACTGTGATTCCAAGCATGACCCATGTCCAAGCTCCAACTGCATGACTAAATAAAAACAAGTCACCAACAAGCAGACATGTTAAGAATCAGTAGCATGTAATTGACACACATTAGATTTCTGGTAGCTGCCACACAGGCCATATAAGCATGAATAAACCTGCCTGTTCATGTATTTAGCAGCACTTACGAGATAAGAGAAAATAACATCAGGCACTGGGGATAATGTGGGCGAAATGTGGAAAATAAAAAAAACAAATGAATAATTATAGGAAAAGTTTGATACAGTATTTATTAACAAAAAAACTTTAGGTTATCTTTCTCCAAAAATGTCAGGTTAATGTGGCTTGGCTGTCATTCTGATCTTTTCCCATTCCAACCCCATTCCCACAAATGGAAAAACATCTTCCTGCTTATTTTCCTATTATCTCTGTGGTCGGTGCACAACACCTGCATCCTTGGTGCATCAGCTAACAATTTGGTCCAGAACAGAATCTTTTTCTCAGCAGCAAATTATTTCAAAATTGGCAGATAGTTATCAGGGTGAAGCCAAAATAACAAACGTGGCTGATTCATTCAAATGACCTGCACCCAAAAGGAAACTCCTTATGCAAAACGGTTGAGATTGAATTGGAAAACATTATTTTCCTCTTCCTTTGCAGTCTAAAAAATCTACACACAACAATAGCACACAAAAAGACAGAAAGAAAACCAAAAATAATAATAAATACATCAGGACTCCAGGTTTACCACCTTAACTGGTATTGGCCTGCAATAGGTGCAAAGAAATAGTAAAGACCCTTAGTCTCCAAACTGCTCCCCCCCACGCCGCCCTCGTTTCTGAGTTCTGAAAACTGTAGAAAGAGAAAAAAGATCAGCTGACTAGCAACTTTGTCTCACATAAGAAAATATGCCATCTTGTTACAGCAAATATCACTACCTAGGTATTTGATTACACCACTACCATAGCAAAATGGCAAAAGTCCACACTTTGACTCAGTTCTCACAAAGGCTCAATAGGTGAAATTAAACCAAGGTAAAAAACAAAAACAAAGGGATATTCCACCCCTAAATGAAATTTAATCTGTTCTGTTGCCATCTTCCCCAGAGTTAGATAAGAGAGAAACAAGCATTTTGTAACCAACCCAGCCACTCTCCTAATCTGCCAGCAGTCCATTTGCTTTATCTTAGCATAAACAATGTAAGTGAATTGTAACAGCTAGCATTTCGTGTGCAAAAGTCATAATGATCCTAATTATTCCTGGTGGCCTCAATAATCATATTGATTGCAAATGAATGTAATAAGTAACACGAAGGAATTACAGGAGCCGATTTAGACTTGGGACTACATTACGACAAAGCACCGCTGTAAGCCTCCGCTGCAAGGTGGGAGGACATGACGCAGCGCTCGTAAAAGACACCTACATCTGTAAACACAAGTGCGTGAGCTGCACTAAGTTATTATTGCTGTAGTTTAAGTACCCTAAAAGTCTAATGCAAGAAAATGGTTCTCGCTTGTGTAGCAAAGGGTTGCAAAAACAAGCTGAAAACAAACAGCGACACGATGTTTCACAGAAATCCATCTCATGTGGAACGAAGAAGACAACGGCTTGCTGCCCTGGGAATTCATCAACACCCCTGGAGAAAATTAGTCAGTATCTGGTTTGCGAGTAGCATTTCACACCAGAAGACTACGAAGGGAAAAAATGCAATATTCTACCAGAAAGATGGTACTCCGTCTGAAGAATAAGGCAGTCCCATCCATTTTTTGTTCAGATACTGAATGAAGTGCATCATCAATGGCCGCAAGTGATGTTCTCCATCCATCCATATATTTCTACAAAATTCCAAAGCTTACAGATTTTTCCCACTGCAGTGCGTTTACAAAACACCACCAAAGCAAGTCAATCTGGTGAAGTGCGACAAAGTTCAATCATAACAAAAAAGCAGAATAAGCATCGTTAGATCCAGTGAACATCAAAGCTCATCTAAAGTAGCGCCGTTTCTCCCATGACAAAAAGCAATGGCAGTGCTACAAAGAAAAAAGAAAAGCAACAAACTAAACTCTCGGTTCGTACCTTTGGAAGCTTGACCGCCGGCTCACGGTACTCTTCCTCCTCCTCGCTGTCCGAGTCGCCGCTCTGCACCGAGCTCCTGGAGGCCAGAGCTAGGGAGGCCTCCTTCTGCTGCCAGTCCAGAACGCAGTGTCGCACATTGCAGTAGACATTAAATGCAGAGGGGTTACTGTGCAGTTTGATGTCTGGCACGAAGAGAGCTCCATCTAGACTCTCGGCCTGTGGAAAGACAAAAAAAAAGAAGATAATTAAACACTTTGCTTGGTAACTAAAGTCTCAATTTGTGCATTCACTGGTACATTCTCAACCTAAAACACAGAGATGGGGAAAAAACTAACATTTTACAATGGCAATTAAACAGAAACCCAAACTTTTATTCATGTTCCTCCACTGTTGAAATCTGGAAACCAAAATGCATACTTCCTCCAAACCAGACATAATTTTTTCAACATACATCTTGACTTCACAGAAAAAAGAAATGTAAAAAATCTTAACACATGTCACCAAACAGACAACTAAAGTGATCTTCATATAGGGTCTCTGATTACATCTAATAAACTAGGGTTTCCTTTGCATACCAGCGCTTTTATTTCTAGCAAAACCTAACCACCATGTTGTTAGCTGTAATGAAACCGGAAATACTCTCACGTGAGCTGTGGAGGAAATATGTAAGGCGCAACAACCATCCACTATGTAGAATGAGTTTGTTTCAATATCAGTAATATGGCACTCTACACAATAATATGCACCTCTGGTAAATATTCATTGAAAAAAAAAATTAAATAGCAAGCACTAGGGATGTAAGAAAATATTGATACGCCGATATATTACAATATTTTAGGTCACTATATTGTATCATATTCAAAAACAATGTATTGATTTTTATATTATTGTTTGGAATTTGAATGGAAGCATTAATGATGACAGTAATTTTTGTAGTAAAAATAAAAGTATGACTGTTAGTTTGTGGCCTGTTTTCCCCTTCTTTGTTCCAGTGGATCAACTGGATGTGTTACAATATGAAAAAGGTGGGAGTCTTCAAAATGCTGTGACAGTTTTTCTACAGTTAAATACACTTTTTTTTATCACAATATATTGTCTTATTCATAGTATCGCAATATATCGTATAGTTTTTCTGAATTAACGGGATAAACTGTGAAAAAAACTGTTTTGTGCCATGAGCATCGCTCAGTCAGTCTCATGTGCTGGTATTGACTAAAACAAAACAAAAAAGGACGAAGAAAAAGACGTACTTTGGTTATATTGAAGCCTTTTTCCTTTCAGAGTAGAGCTACATCTCAGCTGTGTTAGAAGTGATTGCTAAACAAGTCAATGAGCATAGTTTCGTTTTGTAGGTAAGCCAATGTCGGTTAGCCATTCATTTGTAAAAATGATCTTGTTCATTCACAAAAATGTTTGGGGGTTTTTTCACGCGAATGCAACACTCTTCTGTAAAAAGTTCACAAATCTGCAAATTAGAGAAACACCCAGCCTGTAATTGGAGTAAATGTATTCGTTTGGCAAGAATCTGTGATTACTGATGTGACTGTTTAAAGATTGGAAACATAAGCAAGCTTGCCGTTTAAATATCTACCAATCTATCAACAGTTGGTAATAATTCAAAACAACTTTAACTCTAACACACGAAGTTGAGCGAGGGCCCAAGTTTATCTTGCCACCACAAACAGTAAATATGGAGAACCTTAAAATAATTTTTTTTTTTTAAGTCCATAAAAAGTTAATTTAAGGTTTTGTGTAAATGGTTCAGGGCCCTGTACGTACATCTGTTTACTATCTGAAAGCATCACACGGGAAATCTGAAAACACAGTGAACAGCAAATGTTTGTGCTCTTCTGCAAGCAGTAAAGCACGATATGCTGTAGAGAACTTGGAATTGTGACATATATTGTTCGTTAAGCAGCAGATTGGGTGTGAGTCATCGCAGTGTGTGGCATCTTAGAAAAGGCTAAAAGGACAGGAGGAGGGAATCTACTTCCAAAGTTTAACAAAATGAAATTATTTATGATACAGGTTTTGCCTGTTGATGTCAGAATCATCAACAGAACCTTTAACTACAATGGGGGGGCGATCTGAGCGTCAATTTTTTAAAAGGCCCACATCAGTTAACTAGTGCCTTCTTAACTAGCTGCCTTCTGTTCTTTCTTTGTTTAAGGCTGCACAATGTTTTGCCGTTGCCCCCAAAATTATCCCTCGGAACACAGTTTCCAACTTTAATTTACAGATACAGTACAGGGGGGAATTGGTTTATATGTTGCAAGAAAAAAAACTGTGCTGATTATTGCCTGAGCAATCGAACTGAGAAATAAAAACAATAGAACTTGTCTGGCAACATGAAATAGGCTAAAAGATTATGTCAGGATCTAAATAATTCAACAACAGATGACAGTCACTGAGATCCATCAGAACGTTAACAAGTCCTTTATAAGGTTTTATGATTTTAACAAACCACTCATAAGGATATGAAGATTAAAAGAATGGTCAACCTTCCTAAGGGGGTAACCAGAACCCAAAATTACTCCAATCGGTTGCAAAAGAACCTAGAACAACACCTAAAACACAATAGGCCTCAATTGCCTCAGTTAAGGTCAGAGTTGATGACTCAACAATAAGAAAGAGATGGAGCAAAAATGGCATCCATGGAAGCTTGACAGCTTCAAGGTTAAAACTACTGCTCACCAAAAGAACAAAGTTATGCTTCACATTTGACGGGAAACATCTTAATGATCCTAAACTTTGGGGACATCCTTGAAAAGGACAAAAATGGAACTTTTTAGAGTTTGGCAAGTAAAAGGAAGCAGATGTGGGAGGACAAAAACAAAAAACAAAAACATGGTGGTATTAGTGACACTGTGGGGCTACGTTGCTGCTTCAGGACCTGGACAAGTTCTCATAATTCAGAACCATGAATTCTGTTTTCTGCCAAAAATCCTAAAGATTTTGAAGTGGCCTAGTCAAAATCAGGACTTAAATCAGATTAAGATGCAGTGACTAAACCTTATACAGCTGCTCGAAAACCATACAGTGTGGCCAAATGAAATAAATTCTGCAAAGAGGAGCTGGCCAAAACTCCACCACGAGACACAAATACGCCATTGCTAGTTGCTTGACGTGAGGGGTTACCGCAAACTGTGGCAAAAACAGTTTTTCAACCGACATTACGGTTCAATAGACATGAAGAAAAACTGTATTAAACTAAAATATAGCCAACACACGGTTGCATATTTGGTTTGTGTTTCAATGGCATGTTACGATATATGGCTTAAAATAAGTAAATAGTCAGCGTCGACTTTCTATGCTTCGGAAACTTCAGAACATATAATGTGATCTCCAAGTAAAGCAAAGATGCTATGGATTCTTTAGGCAAGTCAAAAAAAATTATGCGCTATTAGCCCCCAACTCAGACACAATACTAACATAGCACATATATTGATTGAAGCAACTTAAGGTCAAGATCAGAGACAGCAAGGAGGCATACAGGAAGAAGCTGGAGAACAAACTACAGAGGAACAATATCAGAGATGTCTGGTCAGGAATGAGAAAGATCACAGGTTTTAAGGACAGGAAGGATTGGATAGATGGAAGTCTGGACAGAGCCAATGAACTGAACACATTCTTCAACAGGTTCAGTTCAGGAACTAGCTCAGCATCCCCCTCTCCTGTTCCCAGCCAAACAGACATCCCACTATCCTCTGATCAACAGCTTTCCTGTTACACCTCGGATGTTTTATCCTTCACCTCAGCCATGGACTCTTCTAATTCCACAAGTTTGACTTCAACCAAGTCAGGAAATGCTGCTACCCCCTTTGCCTCCCCCTCCCAAGATGATAATGCAAAGAAGGATTCTTCATAAAATCAAAAAAATTATGGACAACCCTGAGCATCCTCTTCATGAGACAGTCACACAACAACAGAGCATCTTCAGTCGGAGGCTTCTTCAGTTTCGCTGCAATACAGACCGCTACAGGAAATCCTTCCTGCCCACAGCCATCATTATCTACAACAACTCCTTAAAGAATTGATTATATGAGCTATACCAACACTTAATTTCCCTCTGGGATCAATAAAGTATTTTTGAATTGAATTGAATTGAATTGAATATGCCAATACTACAGAATATAAATTCTGTTCAATGACCTGGTAATAACGATACTTATACCATCCGCCTTCTACGCAAATGCAGTCACTCTGATGGTGAATATTCCTTCACCACAGGATGCTAAATGCTTAAGGTAGCTGGAACAGCAGGGAAATTAGACTCACTTCATGATGGAATCGACTAAAAAGTATTTGACAACTTAGAAACTCTCAGACTGTGCTTAGAGAATTGAACTTTTAGCCCAAGGCGGTCAGCCAACGGTTAAGTAGGGAGAAAGAGACGAGGTGGTGACAAGATCGCACAAACTCACTCTATCCCGGCCAGTCACAATTATAAGTTTAAGACCACTTGAAAAATGTCAAAAAAATCCTATTTTGCATGATGGTTGGATCTTAACAAGGTTCCAAGTAGAGCTTCAATATGCAACGAGAAAGAAATGGGAGTGAGACAAAAAAAATTTCAGCATGCAATTTATTGAAAACAACGCTTCAACTGAAACAGGCAATTTTACAGCAGATCAAAAGTTTAGGACACCACCTGCAAAATAAAAATGTGTAAACCCCCCAATACAGAAATCAAAGTTCCAAACATGAACTCAGTGATGAGTAGCTCCACTATAATAGTTGATCACTTCAAAAATTTGTTGTGCCATGCTTGATGCAAACGTTTCCATGAGGTTGAGTGGGAACATTTCTCCAAGTGGTGAAGACAGTCGCACGAAAAGCATCTACTGTCATGAATTGTTGTCCATTTTTGTTAACTTCCCTTCTCTTGCCTTCCATACCCAAAGGTTCTCAATAGGATTTAGATCGGGGAACACACAGGAAGGTCCAAAAGAGTGATGGTATTCTCCTGGAAAAAATCCCTTGTCCTGTGGGCATTGTGTACTGTAGCATTGTGCTGTTGAAAAACCCAGTAGTTACCACGGAGACAAGGGGCCTCAGTCACGAGGGATGCTCTCTGAAACATATGGACATAGCCAGTGGCCGTTTGATGCCCCTGTACCTCCAGAAGCTCCATTGATCCACTGAAGGAAAAAGCACCCCAGACCATCATGGTGCCCCCTCCACTGTGGCGCATGGAAAACATCTCAGGTTGGATCTGCTTGTCATTCCACTAACGTTGGAAAACATCAGGACCATGAAGGTTACATTTGTTTCCCATCAGAGAATAAAGCTTTCTTCCACCTTTCAAAATCCCATGTTTGGTGCTCTCTTGCAAAGTCCAAAAGGTCAGTTTTGTGGCTTTCAAGGAGACAGGGCATATAAAGATGTTTTTTGTTTTTGAAGCCCTTCGGACGCGTCTCAGAAGCGTTGTGTCCTCTCCTAAATTTACAAGGCAGGTCTTTTTTTTACGCCCTACGATTCTAAAACGCGTTAATCTCAGCAGTTTAGATCAGGCCAGACAGGATATCAGGCATGGAAGGAATGTAAAATAGCCGGAAATTTCAAAATGAAAGACAAGAATATTTCAGTATGCTTAACTACAGAAAAAAACTAAACCAAACGTCAGTCTTTGGGATCAATTTGTTGGTTTTTATCATGGACGACTAGAACTTAATCCTTGAAGTGGAGAATCCCCCAGATTATCTGATGCCAGTGATCATTTTTACAAGGACAACATGAAAAAGGAGAAGGCATGGACAGAAATATCTGGGTAGTGGATGGTGAGTTTAGATTACTTATTGACATAGAATGACATTTTTCCCCTACATACTATCCTTTAAGCTATGCAATTGCAAATCTCCTGTGATTTCGTGATCTCCGGAGACCAGCTGGGTGGAACGCTTTCGCGAGTGATACGCGTCTAAAACGCACCCAGTGTGAAGGGACGCTCTGCAGAATTTGCAAGTAAAACATGCGTCTACTACGTTATGTGCCGCTTATGTGTCGAGGGGAAAGCAGGGGTGATGGTTATGGGGCTGCAGTCGGCATCAGCAACGGCCTTAATTTGGGTCGAGGATCGTCCAGTGTCTTGATGGAGAGAAAGTTGGATCCTCTGGCTCATTGCTAGTGAAATTGTTTTGGCTCTTCCACTTGACTTTCTTTGTTCCGTAACCCTCAGGATAATTTAAGAAATTCCAAATGACTGTCCTCAGCAGCGATGGTGCGCTGCGAGAGACCCCATTTATGTAGTTCAACAACCTGACCACGTTCAAAGAGGGAAAGGATTTTTTTTTTGTCTTTGCCATCAGAACGTCATGACAGTGTGACTACCTGATAGAAAATTACAATGAATCCCCATTTTTTCACAGATTTGGCATTTTAAAGGTATGTGGTCTTTAACTTTTGATCAGCTATAAAACATTTCAGTTTAAGCATTGTTTACAATAAATTGCATGCTCAAAAAAATTTTTTGTCTCACTACCATTTCTTCTTGTTGCATGTTGAAGCTCTACTTGGAACCTTGTTAATATCCAACCAAGCAAAATATGATTTCTTTACAATTTTCTCAAGTGGTCTTCAACTTTCAATTGGGACTGTATTTAAACTATATACGCATTTTACACAGGTGACAGGAGTTGATGTTTTCAGCATATATCTTCTAAAACTGAGGTCAAGCAAATCAACTAAACCACTCCCCTCCATTACAGAGGTTTTACAATATGTGTTTTGTGTTTTTGTTTTTTTATTGACTTTACTCCAAATATAAATGAGGAGGGCAGCCCAACTGGGAAAATTAGGATTAAAATAACTATTCAGATTAAAAGATTTTCTATAATCATTATGACCAGACAAACTGCAGCTGACAGAGAAACTCGATAAACAATCTAACTAATTGCTGACTGCTTTCCCGGTCCCACCAAGTGAAGTATTTTAACCACAGTCCTGAGGCAACCTCTAGAGAATCGCATCGATCCACCGAGGCACTCTTGCACTGCTGTGCTTTTGGCATCCTGATCGCAGAAGGTGAGGTCATCCTACTGAGAGAGAGAGGGTCATTTATTATCAACTAAAACCTGTGAGGAGGAGAACGCCAGCTCCACTCTCCCCAAACAGTGCTGTCAGCTGATCTTGTGCCTCGTTAGTGGCGTAGTCTTTATAACTCGGGCTGCGGATTAAAGCACAACTAAAATCATGTTGAATCTGACAGAGAAAATAAAGCTCTGCATCAACATGCCATCCAAAATACAGCTCAATTAATGAAGGTATTCTTTTTCTACCTACAAGGAGTGTTTTAACGTGTCGGATGCAGAAACTCCATGTCCTTGGCCACACCTGTGAGAGGGCACGTTCATAAAGTTCACGGGAGCAGCATTGGTCAGTGAAGAGATTAACTGTTCTCAAATATCTGAAGGCGCACACACACACACGTGCAAAATGAAGATCCATTATGCAATATGCAAATCCAATCAGTACACTCATGGCCCTCTTCTCACTTTGCAAAAGTACAACACATGACTCAAGCCAGCTGCTCGCGTGCTTTCTTTTCTGCTTCTTTGAGCTCCACCCTGCTGATCTGTAGTCAGCACTGAAAAAGTTGCACGGAGTCACCGGCCGCCCTTAAAGACATCTAATGGCACACTTTGACCCTCAAGCAAAAGTCTTAAACTAATAAAAAAACTAAATACAGAGGGGCTGTTAGGCATCGTGGCAAAATAAAATCTAATTATATAATGGGCTTTATGAGAGCAAAACTCACTGAAGATTCCAGTCAAAGTGAAGTCCGTCTTACAAGCATCAGTTCAAGCTAATATTGACGGGGCCCCAGATATCCTGTTTCTATGTTTAAGGCTAATTTCGAAGTAAGAAAGGAAGATGTTCTTGAGTTGTGCTGCCACGTTGATAAAAAACACCAAAGATGGACGAGTCGAAGCTGATTATACATTTGCTAAAGAAAGACAGTAAAAAAGGAAAATATGCATCTGCAACACTGCTGCACAATACAGTCATACTGAATAAATTTGAATGTTACTGAAAAGTTCATTGGTTTCAGTAACTCACTAAGAGGAACACATATAGATTAATTACACATACACTGTTGTATAAACCTCTCTTTCTATTAATTAGGATGATTTTCTGCTTAAACTAATAAAAAAACAAGACTTTTAAAGTTTAAATATTAATCATACCATTTTTTTAAAGCATTTTTAATGCATAAAAATGGGCTTAATAAAAAAGTATGTTTATTACCTGCTTAAAGGCCAATATTTCCAAATGATCTTTTTAACCTTTAAAACTAGCCTTTTTTGAGCGCATATTTAAATTTATTGGATATGACTGTATATTGCAAATTCTTAATAGTTTCATCACTGCTAATCACAATATAAGCTTCTCATTAAATTACATTTTTTTTTCCTATAGCATAAAAATACTATAGAAAGTAACGGGCTGGTAAGATGTGGGGCTGGGCGATATAGAAAACTAAAATTCTTCATCTCAAATCTGATTTCTGAGAATTGATTTTTTTTCTTCCCTTTTTATTCTTGAAAAGAATTAACAAATGAAAGAAAATCCATTTTTAGACTTGCATTTATTTCAATCATCCCTTCTCTGAATTGCCCTGAATTCAAAGTCCAAATGGATACACACTGTAAAACAAGATGGTAGGCCTTGGACGGACTGACATCACTTTGGACTATACAGTTGTGGCCAAAAGTTTTGAGAATGACACAAATATTAGTTTTCACAAAGTTTGCTGCAAAACTACTTTTAGATCTTTGTTTCAGTTATTTCTGTGATGTACTGAAATATAATTACAAGCACTTTATACGTTTCAAAGGCTTTTATTAACAATTACATGACATTTATGCAAACAGTCAGTATTTGCAGTGTTGGCCCTTCTTTTTCAGGACCTCTACAATTCGACTGGGCATGCTGTCAATCAACTTCTGGGCCAAATCCTGACTGATAGCAACCCATTCTTTCATAATCACTTCTTGGAGTTTGTCAGAATTAGTGGGTTTTTGTTTGTCCACCCGCCTCTTGAGGACTGACCACAAGTTCTCAATGGGATTAAGATCTGGGGAGGTTTCAGGCCATGGACCCAAAATTTCAACGTTTTGGTCCCTGAGCCACTTATTTATCACTTTTGCCTTATGGCACGGTGCTCCATCGTGCTGGAAAATGCATTGTTCTTCACCAAACTTGTTGGAAGAAGTTGCTGTTGGAGGGTGTTTTGGTACCATTCTTTATTCATGGCTGTGTTTTTGGGCAAAATTGTAAGTAAGCCCACTCCTTTGGATGAGAAGCAACCCCACACATGAATGGTCTCAGGATGCTTTACTGTTGGCATGACACAGGACTGATGGTAGCGCTCACCTTTTCATCTCCGGACAAGCCTTTTTCCAGATGCCCCAAACAATCGGAAAGAGGCTTCATCGGAGAATATGACTTTGCCCCGGTCCTCAGCAGTCCATTCACCACACTTTCTGCAGAAGATCAATCTGTCCCTGATGTTTTTTTTGGAGAGAAGTGGCTTCTTTGCTGCCCTTCTTGACACCAGGCCATCTTCCAAAAGTCTTCGCCTCACTGTGCGTGCAGATGCGCTCACACCTGCCTGCTGCCATTCCTGAGCAAGCTCTGCACTGGTGGCACTCCGATCCCACAGCTGAATCCTCTTTAGGAGACGATCCTGGCGCTTGCTGGACTTTCTTGGACGCCCTGAAGCCTTCTTAACAAGAATTGAAGTTCTTGATAATCCTATAATTTGTTGATTTAGGTGCAATTTTAGTAGCCACAATATCCTTGCCTTTGAAGCCATTTTTATGCAACGCAATGATGGCTGCACGCGTTTCTTTGCAGGTCACCATGGTTAACAATGGAAGAACAATGATTTCAAGCATCACCCTCCTTTTAACATGTCAAGTCTGCCATTCTAGCCCATTCAGCCTGACATAATGATCTCCAGCCTTGTGCTCGTCAACATTCTCACCTGAGTTAACCAGACGATTACTGAAATGATCTCAGCAGGTCCTTTAATGACAGCAATGAAATGCAGTGGAATTTTCATGGCAAAGAAGGACTATGCAATTCATCTGATCACTGTTCATAACATTCTGGAGTATATGCAAATTGCTATTATAAAACCTTAAGCAGCAACTTTTCCAAATTCCAATATTTATGTCATTCTGAAAACTTTATAAGCTTTTCTTAATAGATTTTCTTAGATTTTGCAATAATTATCTCTTCATAAACAGAAAATTCGATAAAACGCTATGATCCATACATTGCCCAGCCCTAGTAAGATGGTGAAGTCATTAAGAAACATGTTGTGTGTTTGCAATGAACCCAAAGCAGAAAGACAGTTGAGTTAAGGATTTGAATATTTATCGCAGGTCCTATATTGTTATAGCAACAGTCACTGGCACCGCCGTGCTTTGCATGGCTTGCTAATAGCGTGCAGCCACTGATATTGATAGCGATTAACACACATTTAACTGACTCATGTCTTTCTTTCCCATTACGCAATGTCCCACTAACATGTGAGCTTTAGTTTCCCAGCCACTAAAAACATACATCAGGCGTAGCCATATCCTTTCTGTCGACATCCTTGAAGTCCTTTGCAATTGCGATAGCAGTGACAACTACAACTATAGCTGGTGTCCTTACTTTGTGATCTGTAAAATCGCCATCATTTGGAAAAACCTAAAGGAGTAGAGCTGCGTTTCGATTCAAATTTCAAGAATCGATTAGATTCCCAAGAGTTAGAAGCGATTATCATGATCCGATCCAATCCAATCTGTTCCAATTCGATACTGATATGGGTCAGTGGTATTAAAAAATTTTCTTTTGGGGGCGTAGCGTTGCGTAGTGGTAAGATGGGCGCCCCGTGTTCAGAGGCCACCGTCCTCAAAGCGGTTGTCCCGGGGTTCAATTCCACCCTGCGGACATTTGCCGAATGTCTCTTCCCCCGCTCCTCTCCCAATTCTGCACTATCCACTGCTAAATAAAGGCCGCTGTGGCCACAAAACCATTTTAAAATAAAAATGTTTCTTTTGAGCTGTTACCTTATTTATATGCCTGTAATTCAATGACAACACTGGGTGGGGTTACAGTTCACCGAGGGAAGCTGCATTAACCCTTTCAGACCTAAGCCTTAAAATGCCCGTCTCGACTTCTCCCCCCTATTTTAGCTGAAATAAGGGCAAAAAATGGTTAAACGATGACATCGATATTTGGACGTCCAAATCGATTTCCGGGAATTTTTATAAAAATCAATTCAGAATCGATTTTTTTCAGCACAGCAACATAAAGGAGGCCTTCCTGGTTTCCTTCAAAACAATCGCTAAACTCTCGTCTTGTTGTGTGTCGTCTCCTCTCGTGCTGAATGACTCTTTACACCCCCATTAAAGTACTACACATTGAGAAAATCATAATATAAAAAATCTAATATTACTTTTCGATGTTAACACAAATGACATCAGCAGAGAAAACATAAAAATTGCCCCTTTTTGTATTTACTTCTACAACGTCTCCTACCACTTAATCTCTACGCCTAGCGCTACATTTACTACACAGGGCTAAGCATTGCCCCATCTGTGAAGCTTCACTCTAAAACAGGGAGTCATTTTCTGAATGTTCAATATCTCTTCTAAGCTTTTTGAACCGTTTAAAAAAATGGAAAGACCTCTCTGCCTGCAGCGCAGAAAAGAAGATTACATCCTCTTTCCAAGGATCTGCTCTACATCAAACTGGCTGAAAGCTGAATTTTATTTAAATATTAAGGCCACGGGTTAGAAAAAGAAATGTATTAAAGATCACAGATAAACTTCATCAGTCCCAGCTATCTGTGCACTTGGGTAGGCACATCATATCCATGTCGCTGCGACACTAAATATGACTTTATAGAAATACACAACATCAGAAGCCCAAGTATCAGAGCGGGGTCCTGATTAGGAATGGGAGATCAGGACTTTAAATGTCATCGCCACGTTTTTGTTTTGTTTTTACTGATTACAATAAAAACGATGATAAAAAGAATTTACCGATGATAAAATACACATTATGAAATAGTTTACTTCAGCAAACCAGTTACATTAGGCATTTTGTGTTCTCATGTACCAGCAGTGGAGGTCAAAACAGTTCAAAACACACAAAGTAAAACAATCCGAACCCATGCAGTCAGTTTTAGCCGACACAGAGAGTTTATCCCGATCACAATTAAACCACTTTTAAACAATCATATCCCCATAATGACATGATATTTCCCAACCTTGGTCTCCATGAAGGCGTTTTTAAGAGCTTGTTAGAATTAGGCTTTCAAAAACTGATTACAGTTCATCCGCATTCATTTGTTGCTCTAAGAAATCCGCGTTTTCCCAAACAATCCAAGAGCTTTCCACACTTTACAAGGAAAGAAAGTCTTCTTCCTGCTGCAGTACTACCCATCTGTGTGTGTGATGTCACCTGACTGTGGGACTGTTGAACTTGAGGCAATTTTGATTCAAACATGTGCAGGTTTATTTTTGTGCGATATTACATTTAAAAATAAGTAACGAGGAAAGCAGACAATTTCTAACTTTGTGGGGTTTTTTAAATAACATTTAGCTTTTAGTTTATTTAAAATATCTTTATCTTTATGTTGTGAGAATTCTTGTGTGGCATTTTTTGGGGAAAAAAAAGATTGGAATATTTTTTTATGCATTTTCACGATACATGTTCTTTAAATGGCTACTAAACTTCTTTGAAGTTGTTCTGCTGCAATGTATCTGGAAAGTGAGAATTTTCATACACTGTCATTTTGACAGATATAAAGAAAAGAAAAGAATATATTGCAATAGACATCGTCACCGCACATGCTTTAGATTATATCGCAATATTGATTTGAGGCCATTTCGCCCACCTCTACGATAAAGCTAAACACATTTCAGGTGAGGCATTTTGAGAACACAGAGTAGCACTGTAAAATTATTCAAAGCCACGATGGAGTAGCATTTTAAAGTTGTTCTGCTGAAACTATAGGGGACAAAAAAAAAAAGAGAAAATCTATAGCGACCAGGAAAGACGGAAACTAAAGCCGCAAAGTACGTCCCAGGTATTCATTTTATTCCCTCAGTGTTGTATATTTAAATGAAATTACTCAGATCTGAACCTGAGGTTGTTTTTTTTTTTAAAGGAGTAATATAGTAACACAAGGAATAATAAAAAGCTCCAAAACAGAATGTAAATAAACATTGTTAAAGCTCAATATCAATACTCACTTAGCTTATAGGGTTGCCGTTTTGAGAGACAGAGGCCACCAGAAAAATGACACCAAACAGTTCTATTAATAAACTTCAAAGACACTAAAGAAAACTAGAAGTTTTCTGGTGACAAAAAAAAAAATGCATCTGAAGGAAAATGTTTAAAGGCACCACAAAACTGAGGGGGTGTCATGGTGCGCTCGCTTTGTATGACCACTTATCTCACCTTTATCACCGCCGGTTACAGACAGAGATTTTATTCATACAGAAATACTCATTTTAACTTTTCATCCTGCCTAATACCGCTGTTATAATTACACACAAACATAAGCCGTTTTGAAAGACAACAAATCACGCATCTGCCTACAAACAAGACGTTGCATAACCATCTTCAGAGCAACGACGGCAGCGCTAGTTTTTTGTTGGTTTTTTTTTGTTCTTCGCCCTACTTTCATGTTTCAACACAGCAGCAGAAGAGGAGCTGAAGAGATTTCAAACCATTCCACTGCCTGACTACTACAGTGTCAGATGCATGACGGAGCAAGAGTGAGCGTGACAAGAGCGAATACGACATGACTGCCCAACGCCCATTTAACGACGACCCACAGTTCCTGCATCTGCCTACCATCCAGCCTTGCTGAAAGCCTCCCTTCTCTGACACAAAGCTTTGGAAGAAATCATCTTAAAAAGTATATATTTTTTACTTGGACAAAACTTGAAAGATGACCCCCATATCAGTCAGGCTAAAATGTCCAGGGAGGCATGACACGTTTTTTTTTTTCCTTGAATCAACATAACCTTCAGCATAATTCACCTTCTTGTAAGTTTTGAAATAAACTGGTGAGTTTGGGGTTGAGACGACACAACGGCCTCCTTTTATCCAAGGCCTGGTTCCTTCTTTGGATGGAGGAGATGGAGGCAGGGAAACTGTTGCTGTGGAGATGTGGAACACATCAGGTCGCTTGGCAACAGCCCATCATGAGCGAGTCGGAGCCACTCCCCGAGTGCTCCACATTCAACCTCGCCGAGCTTCACGTTTGGAAGGGGCTGAACTGAACCTGACTGAGCTCAAACCAATGATTGTTAATTATCCTGCCCATCAGCCTAAGATCTGCAGGAAAAACAAACCTGGCCTTTCGATCGCAGCATCAGCCCAAACCAGCAGCGGGGAGTTACCGTAAGAAACATGAGGCTGTGACATCTTTAGACTATGTCATCTCCAACTATCTAGGAGGCTTGAAAACAACAATAAAGGGCGAAAAATAACCCTGACTCTGTGGTTTTGAGATTAAAGCACCAATACAAAATATTACATAGGAAAAAAAAGGGGGGGGGGACAACGCATTTTTAAAGCAAGTGCAGTATTTAGAAAAGCACAACAGAAAAAGTAAGCATCTCTTACCTTTGTTCTTGATTTGACTTTTGACTTGACTTTCTGTCGCCTTTTCAGCTTCTTCTTACTCAAAGCCTTCTTCCCTCTGGAAGTGAACAGAAACGAGGCAGATTGTGTAAAACAGAACCTTGTACATGCACTGTTTTTGTTTGTTTGTTTTTTTACCAAAAACAAAGACATTCAGTAGATCAAGATCAAACCACACAGGAACTGGAGCTTCGCTTGATCCAGAGGTGAGTGCTAATGCATGCTCTCCCTAATAGCACTTGCTTCTTTTGGATCGTCACGACACTAAAGGCTCGTTTAAACAAAAAAAAAAAAAAAGAAAAGAAAAGCACTCAGATCTGAACCCTGACTTTTTTCTTTTTTTTTCCATAAACAGGCTGAAGGATTATTTCAACTCTGGGACTTCAGCATTAGCATCAGATGCCAATGTTACAGACAAATCGAACCTGATGACGTGTACAACATCCCTCTAAATAAGAGCGTGAGAGCACGCTTAACAGAGGGCAAAACAAGGATATTGCAATAGTAAAACAGAATCTGCTTTGTTGCATATTTAACACTGTTTCAACCCTTTCTATTTGTGCCGTAGCACATCAGCGCTACTAAGAAGACAAAAAAAAAAAAAAGACAGCACTGGTTATTTAGCGCGACGACTGCTTCTTTTTGTCACGGCCGCATTACCAGGCAGCACAGATCCTGGGCTGTTCTTTGACCTCTACATCTGAATAATTATTTTTCCAACCTTTAAAACAGACCATACATGGTAATGTGGGGACTGATAAAAGGAAAGCAGGTTATTTAGTAACGTTCACAACAGTAGAGGTCAGGGAGTTTAAGCACAGGGTATACCAAATGTGTTTTTAGCAGCAGCAATTTAACATCAGCGGGAGGTATACCAAGGTTTTAACAACGCATGGCTTCAAAACCACCAAGATTTCTCATGATAAATGCCCCGGCAGTTGAAAGCTCTTTCCTGTGAAACAAAGAAATGGAGGGACTCTGTTTTCCCCCCCCCATGGCTGTATGCAGCGCTGACTATGGCAGCACTGTCTGTCGACCAACTCTTCCTGCATACTGCTGGTCAGCTGGCTCAAAGAAAGCTCCTATATTTCCTCCCCGCTACAAGGCGGACCAGTTTAGCTGCTCGGAAATACATCTACTAGTAACTTTCCCTGAGTGGGTAGAGTAGACGTTTTCCAATCGGAAGGTTGTGGGTTCAATTCCAGCTTCCTCCGTTACATAGCGATGTGCCCCTGGGCATGGCATTTAGCTCCAGGTTGTGTGTGCGTTAGTGAGTGTGACTGAGTGAATGTAAAGCGCTTCGAGTGGCCAGAATGACTAGAAAAGTGACACATAAATTCAGTCTACAGTTTATTATGGTAATGCTAATAAGGTAATACCTACAGTAGGACGTATGTCAAGTAGTGATGCTAGATATATCAATATCAACATCTGTATCAGCCGATTTGAAGTCATTTTTCAACATATTCAGTAGAAGTCCCATAGGTAAAACTGGGCTGATACCAACAACCGATGTTTATTTCCATCTTGTTGCCGTTTGGGTTTCAGGAGGGGAAGGGAAGGGGGGGGTCGCAGCAAAGGATTATGGGGTGTTTGACTGAAGCAGAGACGCAATGTCGGTGGGGGTGGTCATTTTACGATGTTGAAAGGGTAGGAAAATATGCGCAATATCTGTAAATATTAGTTATCGGTCAGCAAAATTAATATCTGATATCGGTATTGGCCTAAATTTTCCAATGGGTGCATCCTTAATTTCTATATATCAGAATCCAAGTAAAAATAAACAAACACTTTTTACATTGCTATACCAGCAATGATCAACATGCTATATTATATTTGGAGGAGTAAAATAAAATAATTTCGATCATGTTATGCCTTTTTTTTATGCAAATAGTGTGATAATATAGCTCCAAATGATGTGAACATAAAGACCTCATCCTGACACAAGCCTGTTCAGTAGATGCCTTTCTTTAGATTTAATACGGGGAAGGGGAAGATGAGGCAAACAGAAGCGAAACAGAGCAAAAAGGGGAAATAGCTGCATTATGGCAAATTCTAAGAGAAAAACATGATTTTGGCTTCAATTACAGTCCATTAGTCACCGCGGCGCTGTGAATAACGGACATCATTCAATAAAAAGCTCACACTGGTCATCCATTTAAAAACAACAACACTGAAGTAATATCACCTAGTAAATAACATTTGATCAGATGAAGTGTTCATTCATATTGATGTTCATACTTGTTCTTATGAGCATGGCAATCAAGAATACTAATATTAAATAAATGTCAAGTCAACAATCATCTCAGGTTGTTTATTCATTCAGAGTTTATCATCCAAGATTATAGAGTATTTCTTTGGTTTTTGAGCGAGAATTGGCTCTTATCAAACTAAACAACCTGACTGACCAGAATGACGTAAGTGTATTATGACAGAAAAGCAGATGAGTTCATCCAGCTGCCAACACGACTTCATCTAAACAGCTCTCAGATTTAACGCCATTTTGGTTCGTTTAGATGTAAAGTACACACATTTACAGTGTTATGCTCATGCCTATTATTATCCTAATTTCTTTGGAACCAACATGTTTAGATAACATAGGAAAGGGCTGATGCCAGGCATTTGTTAGCCCGATAACAGTGACGCTGTTGGGCCTAAAACCATATGCACGGCAACACTAAACGAATAAATTGACCAACGCGTGTTGTCAAGAGAAACTAGAGAGATTTATGACAAGTTTAGTAAAAGAAGAAAAACCCGCCAAAGATTAGGGAATGAGTCTGTTTACGTGCAGCAGGGTGTCACCCTCTGTCCAAAACAAACTGACAATCTGCTGTAATGACAGCTAGCTAGCTAGCTTATATGAGTGAACACGGCTTTTTATTCCCTACACATTAGCTCCTAATAATTATATTTATTCGTTTTTTCTTATTATTTTTGAGTCACTATTCAACTGAAAATCATATTACCCGGAATTTAAAAAAAGGAGCACCCACAGAAAGGGTGAAGCAACGGTAATGTTAGCTGGGGTTGTACCTCTAAGCTAAGGAAGTCACACAAAATTAACAAATAACAAAATAACCCCGCAAGGAAATAATTGAACAACCGGCGTGCTTGTTTGTATATTAAATACTGGACATTATTATAAGTCAGACTAATGTATATTCGGTTCATATTATTCGACTTAACGCCGCTGGTAAAGGGTTAAGGTTAGCTTAGAACAGTTAGCCGAAGTGACAGAGCGGCTCCATGTATCATCTTGGGTTTGACCACTTACCTTCCCTGATTTATCCCCTGCTCTTTATCATTGATGGCGGTGGTATAGATCCGTCTGTATCTTTCAGCGAGGGCTCGTCCTGAGAGTAAAAGCTGGTACCGAGTCCGACAATCCGACTGGGCTCCGAGAGCCGGGCAAGGACCCATTCCCGAACCTATGGTGGTGAGATCGGCTCCCAGTCCAGAAATTACCTTGACACCCAGCCCCATGGACGGCGATAAAGAGGGCAAAATCCCCCCTCCACCAGCGGCGGCAGCTGCCGCAGCAGCAGCACACATCATCGTTTAGCGGAACAATGCATATATCACACAGCCAGGCGATATCCAGCCATTGGATGCGATCCTCTTAACATCAAACCCGCCACATGTCACATCATATGTCCGCTCCGAGCTGCAGAAAAACGCCGCAATAAGCATCCAGTGTTCTCAGCTATTACAGACGCAGAATAGGAGGCTTTCTGACGGCGCTGCTGCTACGGGGCTCCGATGCGCAGTGTCAACACGTCGCTCTCCTCCCGAAGGCAGATCCTCTCAAGTCGCAAGGACAAAATGTAGCTGACGAGAAGAAACGAAATTTCTCCTGAGTAAAACTGCCGTGTTTCGGTTTCATTCGCTCCTTGAATATTTCTTGACCCCGAAGAGGCAGCACCCTCAGCAGGGCTGCCATCTTAGCTCCATCATTCCGCCCCTCCCAGACTCAGTCCTGCGTCGCTAGCATGCTGGGATATTATCATATAGGCAAACCTAAGCTTGTGCCACCATTGATTTGCCTAACAAGTTACCGCTCTGTGTAAACCATTCTGTTGTTTAAAAAAAAAAAAAAAACTGGTGCATTTTGGTCAATTATAACATCACAGAAAAGTTGACTTATTGCAGTCAATTAAATTCAAAAAGTGAAACTCATATGTTACATAAATAAATTGCACACAGAGTGCTTCAAATTCAAATTTCCTATATTGTCATTGTAACCTGTACAGCGACTTTTAAAGCGTTTATTTACAGTATGTTCGTTTTGATGATGCTTGAAACCAAAAATAGAAGAAGAATATTATAAGACTGGTTGATCATAACATCTGATTTAACTTTTAAACTGTGGTGTAATCACACAGACAACAATTAGAAATGATGTACAAATTCTGGTATTTTAAATACCTAAATAAAAATAAGTAAAAATAAGCAACATCATTACAAAATACTAAATTCAGGAAGATCAAACACACACACACACATTTCCATCCCTGGTTTTTACACAACATAAAGCATTGGAAACTAATACACTAGGTCATGAATATATGTTAAAACACCACAAAGTTCTTCATATGTCAATGACATCCAAATGGCACAGCAGCATAGAAAATAAAATTAGAATGATACAGGTTGTGCACAAACAAGAAGTCTCATTTTAACATAAACTGTGACTGAGTTTCTAAATAATTTCTTACCTGCTTCACCCTGGACCTCAAGCTACTTGGACTCTGTGTTTCTTCCCTTTTCCTCCACACTCTGGGACTTTGATTTCCAAATTAAATGCAAGTTTTACTTTCCCCTAAAAAGAGGACTTTGAAAAGAGGAGTGACTCAACTCAAGCAATGCAACGTTTGCATCCCACGCTGGAAGGCATCTGTGTGTGGTCGCACTTGAAGCTCTGACTCTAGCTCCAGGCCACAGCTGTTAAACTAACATCAAACACTTATATTGGCTTTGCTTCACAATCCTGTTAAGGCTGAAGTTATCTCTCTTGCTTTTGAACCTTTTCCCTTCCACACTTTTTCCTTCCACTTAACTTTCCATTAATATCCTTGAATACTCCTTGTTTTC
This sequence comes from Valencia hispanica, assembly GCA_963556495.2. Taxonomy (NCBI): domain Eukaryota; kingdom Metazoa; phylum Chordata; class Actinopteri; order Cyprinodontiformes; family Valenciidae; genus Valencia; species Valencia hispanica. The sequence goes on along the minus strand of OY747707.1, from coordinate 36,480,188 downwards.
CAGCACTATCTGCTGGACAAATTTTTGATTTATTTATTAGTAACCAGGTCAGTGCGTATTAACAACAGCATAACTGTAACATGCCAGAATTAGCCAAGGGCTGGTTTTCATCTGTAGTCCGGGCCAGATATACATTGCAGTCCTTGGAGAGACAAAACAACTTACAAACAATAAATAACAATCAAAATACAATTAAAAAACAATAAGACAATGTTAATCAGTTATAGAATAGCCATGGTAACAAAGACATGTAGTAAAATAGTCGAAACTACTGTTTACATATTTACATATAATTTCAAAAAAGCTACAGTAATGAACTGCAAATATGGTACCACATGACCTAAAACTCCGCTGATGCAATAACACTTACAGTTGTTTACTGTAAAAAATATTTTTACAGCTTCTTACTGATTAACTTACCTTCAAATATGCAGAAATAACTAACAGTTAACAGTAACTTACTGTAATTTCGAAAACTACGATAACAAACTGTAAACAAAGTACCACGTGACTTAAAAGTCCCAAAATCCAATGGAAATTACAGTTATTAACTTTAAAATTTCTTCTACAGCTTAGTACTGTACTGTATGATATATGGTAAATTACTGTAAAAATTACAGCAATGTCTAACAGTGTAGGAGAAGGGGGGAAAAAACACTGTACAAAGTAGAGGACACAGACTCAAGATTGAGACACAAAATGGCAGCAGCAAAGATTTGGTGCTGACCTGTCTGGTTACTGAGGATCAAACGTTTTAAATCACAGCAGAAGTTGTTATATGCAATAATGCATCTAATTGTTGCCAGAATTGTGTTCCATTCCTGCGAGGCTCTAACGGAGAAAGCTGACTGACCAAAAGTACTTTTTCTTCGTGGTATAACACAGTCACCTCTGGACACTCCTCTTGTGATCCTTTGTGTAGTCGTTCTGAAACTAGCAAATTCATTGAGAATTCATTCATTGAGTTATGGTGGGGCCATCCCATGTAGAATTGTATATGTCTGACAAATGTCAAGTCAGTAGTCATTCCATGATTATGTTGATCGAGTTTTTCCTCTCTACTGTCACCACATGCATGCTCAGAATGAGGGTTGGTCCAGAAGGAGTGAATGCTGCAAGTCATTGACACAAATGCAATCTGCTGGGTTTAATTAGATAGAAAACGTTTTCACACTAATTTGAATAATGAGCTTCACTTAATGCGCTGTTTAACAAGAAGGATCATTTGGAACGTGTGTATGATTGAATTGAAATTACTTTTTTTGTGGTAAAGTGCCTTGAGATGGCATGTGTTGCGAATTGGTGCTTTATACTAAACTAAATTGAAATGATAAGCCATAACATGTCAATCATATAACGTTTCTGTTTTAAAAAAATCAATAGGTCTTATTCCTTATTTACTTTTTTATTGAGAAACTGGGTTTTTATAGTTGTCAAAATGAACAGAAATAAATGCTTGAAGTCGCTCTAAATGTTGTTTATTGGAGGTTATGTGTGCCTGCTCCTCGAGGCACACTACACTGCATGTTTAAGATGTTTCCCTGCTTCAGTGTGCCGGATTTCAATTAATGGCTGAACTGCAATCATCTGAAGCAGGCGTGTTGAAGCGGGGAAACATCTAAAACATGTAGGGCAGTGTGCCTTGAGGATCAGGGTTGGAAAACTCTGGGGTGTACCCTGCCTCTCACTCCTTGACCGATGGAGGTAGCCACCAGCCAACCCCCTGCACCAAAGTACACGTATATTAGGTATGGAATTTGATGGCTGGAGTTGGATATGGGTAAATTATTTTTGAAAAGCCTTCATTTAGGACTCCAATCCAATACTTGGGATTTAATCAGATAGTTTGCATCAGATTCGGACATCTCTTGCAAAATGACTCTTTGAAACACAAATCAATCCTAATGCATGTTGAATGAAGTAACGTAAATAAAAACTGCAATTTTAAACTTTAAAAAAAAAAAGTTTTAAACTTTAATTCAGAAAAAGATCCAGTTTCTCCAAATACAACACGGCTGCAAAATGATGACAAAGTTGCACACAAGTATGCTGAATATCTGCGAGACAGACAGCAGTGAGAAAAAGCAAGGGGTCTCGTACACCTCTAATTGTACATTTCCATCAGCAGATAGATTTAGAGAGGGTTATTATCCATGTGACATTTGAAAACAAGGTTGGTTTATGTTGAAAATGATTTGTTTTTATTTGCCACACCATTTCCAATCTGTGGATTAGTCAACAAGATCGACATCATGTGCTTTTGACAAGTGTGTCACAGTGAGACTTTGATCACAGACATGCCCACTTAAATACGCCTTTGGTTGCGTATGAGCTGTAGCCTCCCTTTGATTTTATTATTATCCTTACTGCTGTTTTCTCTTCATCACCCCACTGATTTGGGGGGTTTGCCGCTGTGAACGCATATTCATTTCTGTCTAAATATTTTGGTTTTAAATGCATTGCATTGCTGGAATTCTTAGAAATGCACAATGTAGGTTCTGATTATATTTAGATATCCACTAGTTAGGTTGTAACAGAAGGATGCACAGGGAGCGGGTGTACTGCAGGACGGGGGGGCTGTGTTCGACAACATCAGTCAAAATGTCAGCAAAGGCCAAAACGCGCTGTGGTGCAGAGGTAGACAAGAACAGCAGGTACATGAAGAACATGTGGCAGACATGTCGATGATATAACACATGCGTGTTGGCAATTTGTGAAGATATTTTAAGCGAGAAAATAATCCTCCTGGACCTTGCTGTGCTCAGAGGGATATCTCCTGCTGTCTTTCAATTTAATTTTTCCCCCCCTTTTTTATGCAGCGCAGGCATAGAACTGAACATTTGCTGAGGCAGCGAGAGGAACAGAGATGTATGCAGCCGCTTGCGTTGTGTTATTGGCTGCGAGGCATTGCATCGGCCCAATGACTAGGGAGAGAAGTCCATCTATATTGTCTCTTTTCATAGCAACCCAGGAAGCATTTAGAGGGCTATCCGTATCAGTACCAGCATGTACCAGTGATGGTTACTCTTTTAATTTTAGAAAGAAGTGACAATCAAAATCCCTGAAGTGTATTTTCCTGTTCATCCTTAAGCAGAAGGAATGATTCAGTTCTGTTTGTGCATTCTGAACACACATTTACATCCGGAGTCTGTTGGTTTAACCCCCGGTCGTCTCAGATCTCTTTAGTTCCATCGAGGAGGAGGAGGAGGAGGAGGATTATCTAAGCCAAGATAATGCCACAGATCAGACAACACACAGGAATATAGCCAATATGAGATAGGATTCACTTGTTTTACACAAGTTTTGGAAGCGGGGCAGATGGTGAACTCAGAGTAGGATGTTATTTATTATACGCACTGTTGTTATCTCAGTTCTGCAGTCCGCCGCCATCATTATTTGTTCTCACATGACAAAATGCATTGTAGTTCAAGAGCACTCAGTCAGCTGGCTGAATAAACATTAATGTGGACTAAAGTTATTTATTCATTTATTAAAAACTATGCACCAATTACTACATTTAAGTTCAGTTATGTTCATTTTGACATCTACATGCATCAGAAACACATCAAAAACGGTTTTTTAAAACTTATTTTGAGCATCTATAACTCATTCTATAACATTTAGACTATCACAAGTATTACAATTAATAGGGCTGCAGAGCTTGAATAGTTATTACACATCAATTTATAGTGTTGTGGAAAAAGTGGAAGTAGGATGCGGATGGAACCCCTTCAGTTCGGGACCCCTGTTTGTTTGCAGGCGTGATGGACAGGTTGACAGAGGAGACCAGGCAGAAGTCTCCATAGACCAGGGGTTTCCGACCTCAGTCTTCAAGGGTCGCTGACCTTCATGTTTTTCATCTGTCCATCTGTCAGTAGGTCCTTAATAGACCGTAGCAGAATTTAAATACATGTTTAAGAGGTAATTTTGTCCTTTAAATCAGGTGTACTTGAGCAGGGACAAAACCTGCAAGCTCTGGAAAACTGGAATTTAACTCCAGTGGTGTAATGTTCACAGGTGACATTCTGATCTTTAGAGAGAGTAGAAAATGGGTGAAAGAGAGTCTGGAGAGGTACAGGCACGCTCTGGAGAAGAAAAAAAGGGGGCAGAAAGGAAGCCGAAGGAAGTAAGAATCCACATGTGTAAATAAGAGGGAAACGGATGGAACAGTGAAGCTGCAAGGAGTAGTGAAGTACTGAAGATGGGTGGTGAGTGTTCCACCACCCAAATGAACATGCAATGCACAAAAGAGGACAAGAGAGTGTAGGCAGGTTTGAAATGGATTGCTGAGAGTTACATCGCTGTAAGAGGGAAAGAAGGTTTGCAAAATTGTAATGAGAGCTGGTATGATATTTGGTATGGAGACAGCAGTGGCACACACGCACACACACAGTGAAGTGGAGACGTCCTCTCCTAGTAAGATTGCCAGTTGTCTGAAATAAAAGAATGGTGGGGCTCTGAGGTCATAATCGAACATAATAGAATTTAAAAACCTGTTTCTTCAAGAAAGCTTATAATATTTGGACGTTTGTGTGTTTTTGTGCCAAAAGTCTACTTCCTTTTCTACACCCAAGCATTGTCTGTTGCAGCTTTGGACAGTCTGACATTTTGATGTATCTAGTCTGACCAGCCGAGACACAACGAATGCTTCAAGTTATGATCTGTTACAGTGCATCGTATTACGATGTTTGGTTTAAGCTGGGCACTGTTTTTAAAAAATCCAGAAAAGGAGATATTTTCTGTTTCTTTTTCTGATTTTTTTCTGTAAATCTCAAAGCCAATAAAATGCATTTAAATGACAGAAGCTTTTGAAAATTTGAACGAATGATGCTTATGAAGTAGCCTTCATAAGAATGATTTTCCCTTGTATGTGTTTATTCAGAAAACCTGCATGTTTACGCTCAAATATTTGCTCTGCTTGAGCTTGGTGTGTTCGCCAGTAGAGGGCAGTGTGGCATGTTCTGTGAGCCATTCGTTGGAGGGAAGGTGGACCAATGGAGATGCCAGAGAAGAATACAAAGAAGTAAAGTTTTGTGCAGCAGTAGTCTGCTAAAATATGTGTTACTCATCTGTGATGAGTATCACATATAATAAAAAATACGTTTTGGATTTACATTTATTTCACAAATATTCATTCTTTTTATATTATAATGGTTGCCATAATGTTCAAATGTACTCCTTAGGTATTTAGCAGATATCTTGAATGATTATGTAAATGTTGGCATAAAAGAGCCATCTCTAGCCTTACTCAAACGAAGATAATAATACAAATTGTTTATTAGTGGGTTTAGGTAGTCTTATACTCACTAATATAATTAATTGTAACAAACTTTTACAGCAGAGACAATTAAAGTTAACTTATTTCTGTCTAAAGACTAATCCTAAATGGAAATTACATTACATTATTTTATTGCATTAATATTTAATAGATTTTCTTCTGTTAATTTGTTAAGTACATGGAAAAAATGTAAATGACAAAAATGTAATATAATTTACATAATTTATGTTAAAAAGATGACAAACCTGTATGAGTGAAAAAGAAGACGTTTTACACGTTTTAATAGAATACTACAAAAATGTTGACTTAAAAAAAATTCTGAGCATTATTGTTAAGTTTTAGATTAAAAAAAGTGTAGTTGCCCTGCATGTTTTAGTAATATGCATGTAATCTTATTGTTATACAATCACAAAGTAAAATTCAAAAACTGTAAAAAACAAAATAAAAAAAATCAGCTGATTATGTTTTTTATAGTTTTTCATTGTTTTCTGGCACTATGGCTACGGCCTATTTTACTGTTTGATATTACAGGGTTGTTGTTTTTTTTGGTTAAGTATTTATTTGCATTTTCTGTAGATTATTGCAAAACATTTCCATGTTCTACGCCACAGTTTTTCCTGTTTGTTAAGAATGGAAAATTTCAGTTGTTTTACAGCACAGATGATGAGTTTATAAGATAAAACATTTGCAAAAATGCTAAACATGAAGTAAACTGAAATTTTCGACATTAGTAGAGTGAGAACATTTTGTTCGGAGAGCCAACTTTGGTCCTTTTGGCAGCAGTGTTGTTGTAACAAACTAACATCCCACAAGTCACCATAGTAAAATAGGTCAGACACAGTTTGAGACACAGCTGACTTCTCTGAGTATCTGAGAGTAAAATCTGTTTCCAGTGAGTTGCATTTAGTGTTAATCCTGGGTTTTGCCATCTGTATTTTTGTTATTATAGATCCTGAGACGATTGGTGTTGAAAATCATCAGCAACTGAACATTATTCATGTTTGGGGAAAGTTATAATAGGTAGTTCAGAGCAAAAATAAGTTCAAGACCTTAAAAGCTTATCTTCAGGAGCAAATCACTATCATATAAAGCCTAAAATCAAAAGGAGCATAGAGAAAAATTATAGTGCAGATTTTTTCTTTGAAAACTTGTCATCAAGTAATCTAGAATTAACACAAAAAAAAGGTTCAACTGTCTTCTGATACTCACCTCAACTGTTACGTATATCATTCCAAGCCAGTCTGCATTCTTTCTTTACTGTCAGTGACTGGGAGGGGTTCAACTATCAGCAACATGCTGTCACACCCAAGCCAGGTATGAAAGTGACTGTGCACCTGTCATACCTCTGATCACCCAGAACACGGCACACCCAATGGCACATTTTTCTCTTGCTCAAAGTCTGAGCTTTTTCAGACTTCCATGGTTACTCCTGATGAGGAAATGGCCTAAATCTGTCCTACATCGCTTGCTTAGTACATCATGAGCGCATCGTGTTAAACAGAATTAGATTTAAGCTCACTTTCTTCGTCTAAGTTAGACCTTCATGTGCACGTTTACTGTGTTTACACAGGGCTTCTTATAGCTTTCTTTCAACTATGGCGTTCCTCTAGCAACTCTACCTAAAAGGCCAGATTTGAGGAGTACTGTAGTACTTTTATCAGCACACATGAGTAAAGTACAAAGTCTCCTGTGAGCTATAATGCGGTAAAAGACCAAGTCCAACAAGTCACTGCTGTATAATCACGTTACAAGGGGGACACCTTGTATCAGACACATGTGGGACAAGTCTGCTCACTTTATGTTCACTCATTAGGATTAAAATGCTAAGAGATCAGAGTTTGATAGTGTCCGTGTTGATTTGTTGTGTTAGAAAGATATACTTCAACACCAAAGCTGAGGAGCAGGTATTTCAGCACTCCACCCAGTTCCATTAAAAACTCAGCCCACAAGCAGAAACTGGTAATTAAGTGAATGACGACGATGGAGGAAGAAGCATGTAGAGCGACATGAAAAGAGAAAATTGTTTCTTTGATTCCTCACCTAGGCCACTCCCCAGGGTGGCCTCCCCTTGAGGTTAAAAGCAGAAGGAAAGACAAAGGTGTGACTGTGCCGTGACAAGTGATAGACAGGAGTTCAGACCTTGAGCTGAAGTGAGGATTTTAAAACCCAGGAACAGAGCAACCACCAGAGGGTACGCATCACATTTTCTGTCAGAACTAAGCAACCTTGCACATTTTTAAAATATTTTTTATTTGAGTTTTTTACTGGTAAAAAAAACGTTTAAACCCTTTCAATTTAAGAAGAAAAATGTAATTTATGTTGTTTAATTTAGTGTAAAGATATCATGTATCCTTAGCTATCTCTGTTCTGCTGTGTTTACTCAATCTTGCAGTGTTGCTCAGAATCCTTGCCTAAAAATTATAAACATTCTGCTGGCAACGAGCCACTTTTTACATGACATTAAAAAAAACATTTTTTAGCATCCTTTCGGATTTATGAGCAGTGAATATACTTTTCCCTGACTGATATGCATCGAGATGCTTAAAACATTCTTTAAGCGAAAGCAGTTTTAGTATGCGTCTCCTTCACTGAATGATGCCCCTTTGAGGAATGAAGCCACGTCTTTGGACTCGCTCTCGACACATGTAACACACTGAAACAATTTAAATGAAGCCAATAAAGGGATAGGTATTTCTCCAGTTGTTACAACTGTTCTGGTTCAGGCCGGTACGCTGAGATAGCAATCAGTTTTCACTCTGTTCAGGGAAAGCACTGATTTAATCCTGCAGCACTGTACGGTATTCATAAAGGTGTATATATGAAGGAGAATAAGAATGAAATTCCCCTTATTAGACAATGCTCTGGGATCACTGATGCATCCCTCTTTTTGCTTTTTATCACAAAGACTAGTTTCTTTCCCCAGCTATTTAGGATTTACTGAAATACACACTGGTTATAAAGGATAGAAACCTCCTACAAATAATTGATTCTGGACTGTGTGACTGATATTATTTGACCTTTTAAGATTATATCTGCCTTGTCGTTCTTTTTCAATGGGATTTACTACGTTTCGGTATGTTACTGTACGCCCCTCTTGTTTAGCTGACAATGGTGTGTTTGGAGAAGGAGTGTTGTGGAGGGTGGGTGTGTCTACATGTGGGCACAGATCAAGACAAACCAGTTTATGGCTTCATCACTGAGTCTGGATCGAAGGCACAGCGACAAACTTAACGGGGTCGCAAGCTGCTGATAAAAACGCTCAGAAAAGAGGAGAATGACACAAGTACGCAGAAGCTAAGAATGAGTGGCTTCAGAGCAGAGTTCACAGGTTCATTCAGATTGTGTTAAGATTCAACAAGCTCCTTGACATTCTAAGGCTGCAGTGCCACCTAGCGTCCATTTCACGCGTTCCATTTTCTTCTCTTGTCATTTTCAGGTGAGAGTCCAAAATGAGCTCCTACTCAACTTGTAAGTACTGACATTATTATGAAGATTAACAGTACCATACTGTGTCACATTATTCGCAATGTCTAAAAACAGACCCAAACATTCTCAACTATTTGAGGAGTAGATTTTAGCTGTTCTTGCTTTTTTCCCCCCTCATTCTTAAATGTTTAACATCCTCAAACTAATTTAAAAAGTAGATAAATATAAGTAAGAAATCTAGACCTACCTGGTCATTTGTGAAACTATAATGAATCCCCTTGATAAAATTAAACAGATCCTGATTTCTGATATGAAGTAAAAGAACTTCCGAAACACACAATCTGACCTGAAGGAATTCAAGTACAGATGAAGAAAAATTTCAGTGACATTTTTCAGTCTCGAACAGATTACAAAACCATTTCTCATGCTTTGGGACTCTATATTGTTAGTTAGAACAGTTCTCTTCAAACAGAGAAAATGTTTAGCTGTGGTGAAACCTTTCTCTTGCCTTCCCAAAATCACTCAGAAACAGCATAACCGATTCATCCATAAATAAAACCCAGAACAGCATCTGAAGCATTGCAGGCCCAGAGTTCATGATTCAACAATAAGTGAAAAACTCTGTAAAAATGACCAAAACTGACTAAGAAAAACAAACCAAAAGTAAAATCTCACCTTAACCAAAAAGTATCCTGATCATATTTATGACTTTTGAGAAAATACTTTTTGGGCTGAAGAGACAAATGCTGAACTTTTAGGAAGATGTGTATCCCATTACATCTCATATAAAGCTTACACAGTATATCAAAACAAGAGCTTCATGTCTGCAGTCAAACATGGTGGTGGTAGTAGTGGGATGGTCAGGAGCTGCTTTGTTGCTTCAGTACCTGGACAACTTGCTGTAATTGATGGAACCATATATTTTGCTTTCCAGCAGAAAATCCATAGAGAAAACTGTTCAGCAATCAGTTCATAACCTTAAGCTAGGATAATGAAGCAGAATATTGATCCAAAACACACCACCTTAAATCCCATGGATATGCTGTGGCATCACCTTCAGCAGTCAGTTTAGTTTAGATAACCCTCCAAGGTAGCTGAATTTAAACTATTATGGAAAGAAGAGTGCACCAAATTGTCTCCACAGTGATGTAAATAACTTGATGGCATGGGTGGTGCAACTAGCTATTTGGTTTAGGAGATGATTACTTTTTCTCACAGGAAAATGTAGGTTTGGATAGGTTTTTCCCCCTAATAAATGAAATTATCATTTGATAACAGTATTATATTTTATTAACTTGGGTTATCTTTGACTGATATTAATATTTGCTTGAAAATCTGAAACATTTGAAGAGTGACTGAGAAGGAAAAAACAGACATCTTTAATAGGGCAAAGACTTTCATAGCATTGTATATATGGAAAACTCTAGTTGTGGGGCCTAACATGCATATTTTCCTAAAAATGAAAAATCTGCAAGTTATCTTTAATCTAAAGCATTTTAATCAATAGACTGCATAATAATAATATTAATAATAATAATAATAATAATATTAATAATAATAATAATAATAATAATAATAATAATAATAATAATAATAATGTATTGTTGTATAGCAGCTGAAGAATATTTTTGATATGACTTTGATTTGATCTAAATGTTATATATATTATTCATAACCATTAAATCCTGCTGATTATATCTTAAAGTCATAAGCTTTCAGTAAAAATGTCACAAGTTCATGGTATTTGCAGTACAATTTGAAGCTAAATTGTTTTGCTGAAAAGCATCAATTATTCGCACTGCTTCCAAAATAATAACACATATAGGTTTATTACTGTTACGTTAGCTCTATATAAATATGATAGACATAGTTTTGAAGTCTCTATTGCACTAAATATTATACCTTTTTGCCAGGTTGCTCTTCATAGGGTCAATTAACTGGTTAATAAGTCAAGTGATCTGTTCAGGAAGTTGCCGTATAATTGGCTCTTCAACAGAAATGCTGCTTGTAGCTTGGCAACTGTCGTTTCAAAACAAGCTTATCTTAAAATGAGTGAAAGGTGGGGCTCCTTTTGATTCCACTCCGTGACTGTGTTTTTCCTAACCAGAAATATTTCCAAACAACTAAATCTGTCAGGTTTGTGAGCAAGGGAGACTTATTTCTGCCTGCTGGCCAGCAGTGCGTAGCAACGAGTCGGGGACGGTCAGCATGGCATTACTTTGCTTGCTCTGGCATTTTGTTAAAAAGACTTTAGGTTATATAATGTTATGAGGGAAGTGTTGAAACATTAACATACCCTGATACTGATAATTGGTTCATGCCAAACAAAGGTTTGTTTACTCTGGTAGAAGTTGTAAAATGTCCTCTGGTGACTCAAAACACCCTCTGCTTGATTAATTAAAAATGGACTATAATATACCAAATATGTATCTGAGTGATGATAGATTTTTTTGTTTTTTTGTTTTGTGTGTTTGCAGCCAAGGCCCGGGCGATCGAAGAAAACAAGAAGAAAACCTCCCTGCTGAAGGACAACAGCTGGATCCGAAAAACTGATGATGAAGACGAGCCTGTCGAGTAAGTATGACATGGTCAAAATGCAGATACTAAAGGCAAGCCGGCTCACACCCCTGAGGTTTGGCTGGCCAGACAAGAGTTACCTGTAGCCAGCGCACCTTCAGACACACTTACATTCCTGCTGCGAGTCACAGTGTTGATTCATAACTGCATGGATGAATGGATGTATTCAATATACCTTTTTTCCCCTCTCGCAGCCGAGACCCAAACTTTGGCAAAACTGTCTTGAGTCAAGTGAAAACCAGTGAACCTACTGTGAGGTAAAACCAACATACAAGTCTCCACCACAACCAGCGTATTAAGTGAAAAGAAATACACCTCATTGTTTTGTGTGCCATTAATCTTTTACGGTAATGCATGTTTTAATGATCTCTTACACAGTAGTTCAAAACCTGAGCCAGTGAAAACTACTAAGCCAACAAGTTCATCCACAACAGTGAATGCTCTCACCAAGAGGTAAGATCACTTAAGTATAATAAAAGGTTTTTAAGATTAACAATACATTAAGAGATTGCAATAAGAGCCCTAATTTCTGAGTTCTCCCACTGCAGGTTCAGTGGAAGTAAAGATGACCTGAAAACCATGTTAGTGACATCTTTGTTTGTCTTCTTCTTCTTTCTTTCTCTAATAACATTATTATTATTATTATTATTATTATTATTATTATTATTATTATTATTATTATTATTATTATTATTATTATTATTATTATTATCATTATCATTATCATTATTATTATTATTATTATTATTATTATTATTATTATTATTATTATTATTATTATTATTATTATTATAAGTAGTAGTAGTTGTTGTTGCAGTTGTAATACAACCACTCTGCTGTATTCATAATATTATTTAAGTTGGGTTACAATGTAGACCTGTGGCTAAACCATCTTTCTCTTCTACCGGCAGCACACCGTCTTACTACACAAAAAGGTACACGTTTAAATCTGAGCTTACTGACTATATAAATCCATATCTGTATAGATATACTATATATATATATATATATATATATATGCTTTTATATGTACTTTTTAGAATAAACTCCTTCTTTGTTTCACCAGATATTCCGGTGAGAAGACAGACACTTCTAGCACGTAAGCACTGCCCTCGTTTATCACAAACCACTCCCCGTACAATTTATTAAAACCCCTTGAAATCCTGTGTAATAATCCTTGAGTGAGATTAATCTTTAATTGCTCGGCCATCTTCTCACACTGAAAAATGGCAGCAATTCTCCAAAAGTGAGCTATGGAGACTTTTTTTTATTTACCCTCTTTACCATGCTCCTCATCGTGCATGTTGGTAAAATAGATTTGAATCCTCTTCCAGTCTTGTTTGTCACAGTTCCGGTTGTGTTAAACATCTTAATTGTGACGCTGACTGTAAATGTGTTCAAGTTTTGGTGAGAAGGTGAATTGGGCCTATGAACAAAACCCTGTCTTATATGATAGCCTTTTAAAGAGTAATTGACAAAAATGGGCCCTCTCGATCATATCATGTTTATCCCCAATAGTGGTTCTTGCATGAAAAGCACCCTGGGTGAGCTGCTCTTATCGTCTCACCCACCCACCAAACCATTTAAAATGCCAAAATTGATTGTCAAGTGGTATAAAATGCATTGGTGTGCTGCAGAAAGCACCCTGGCCAGCTTGAAAAGACCCTTCTCAAAAACCAGCATTGAGAAACCGGTGGTCAGCCGTTAGTAACAAAAATGTTGGTAGACACTTTCATTTTAAACATATACCTTATTTTTTTCTTCAACAGAACTGTTAGGGGGGGCAGGACTGGTGATCTTACCAAAACTAATTATTTCTTAACTTAACATTTTTGTACATTAATGTATAATTGTATTCAAATTGCATTTGTTCTAAAAACATTTTGTGAGATTGTGCTGCTGCATTGAAAGATGAATCTATTTTAAGGCTTTTTGCATGTCTTTATGTTTCACCAGAGGTGCCAATAAATGTATAGGATGATGTATAATGGAATTATAATCAACCACAAAAGCATTTGATATTTAAATGCATGTTTTTTAATGCTCCTTTATGTACACAGAATATAAACATTAAGAAAAATATAGCAAGGAAGTATGTTATTTATTGTCTTTTTTTTTCTCCTTTTAGCACCAAAACCACAACGGTGACCAAAGGGGGGACAACTGAAACCACCATGACCACCACCCAAAGTGTCAAGTAAGGAATAAAGCATCTTTACCCTGAGACCATATGTTTTGTTTTATCACTATATTATATGTATTTTATATCTATTTCCTTAGTCTCATGACTTTGTACTTCTGTCTCTGTACAGGTCTCCTGTGACCAAATCGGCCACTAAAACTGAGACGTTCATGGAGCGCGTCAAATCTTCTAGCAAAGGGTAAAAATCAATCTAGTCAGAGATGGAAGAAATACTTTGAACATATAAAAATAAACAAATAAAAAATATTGTACATAATAAACCTTACATTGTGTTGTTAGTTTAAAAAAATCTCCTGCCACGAATCGCAGATTGGCAGTGGAATTACCATCTATGTGAGTTTTAGAGTTCCATCAATAGCACTAATACCAGCCTCTTTTACTTACCATAGTAGTGTAGTAGTAATAGTGTTAAAGATCAGGAAAAGTTGAATAAATTATGTGTGTCTAAGTGTAACCAAGTTCCTCCACAGTCTGTGCACATATGATACTTTTGAAATGGAAGATTTGTCAGTTGTTATGTGTTCTCACACCAAGGCCACAGTATTCAAGCTACTCACCGACCAAGACAACAAAACCGACTATTACGACCACTGAAGAGTAAGATTTTAACTTAATAAATGGCACTGTTATTGTCATTTCTACCCTCTCTATAATATATTACCTTTAATGCTTTTGTACACAGTGCGGATGATGAACTTTCCAACTCACTAACCCAGCCTTCTGTGAAGGATGTCTCCCCAACTACAGACAGGTGATATTTTCATTTACCAAGCCTAAGATGATAAGAAATGGGTTTCAATATTTCAGTTTATTCTAATTATGATGATTTTTTTGTTCCTTTGTAGCAAAAAAACTGTGACCACAACTGAGACTGTGACGGTGAAAAGTAGCAGTGATACAAAGTAAGTTTAATCCCATATGACTGACTTTATTAATTTCACGTAAAATGACAGTATACTAAGGAAAAATAAGATGACAACCCAATACGCTGGAAAGTGATATAACATGCTGCAATACGATACAAAGCTTTATGAAATGATGCAATACTATGCAATGTAATAGATGCAAAATGTAGTTTTAGGCATAATATGAGGAGATATGACAAACATATGTTAAGATACGATGAGACATGATGTGATACAACAGCTAACATTTTAAAACAATATGATGTGACGTAGTGCATTGCTATGTGACATGACATGATACAATTCAACATGATAGGATGTGCTGCAATGCAATGCAGTGTAATTAAATTCTATATGACAATACAATGCAACGCAATATGATACATGATACGATACATTACGAGGTGATACAATAAGATACTATCTCATAAATTGTGATTAAAGTACAACACCATGTGATCCTAAGCAATTAGACGTGATGCAACACTATATGACAATATAATAGGTATATGATATGATGCAAGGCAATACCATACAGTATTTTAGAATCTGATACAATACAATGCAATGCAATACAATATATTATATTATATTATATTATATTATATTATATTATATTATATTATATTATATTATATTATATTATATTATATTATATTATATTATATTATATTATATTATATTATTTTATATTATATTATATTATATTATATTATATTATATTATATTATATTATATTATATTATATTATATTATATTATATTATATTATATCACATCATATCATATTATATTTTATTATATCACATCATATCATATTATATTTTATTATATTATTATATATGCACATGGAAAAGTCCCAGCACGTGGTTAAGTGATGGCAAATAATTGTCTCAATAGGGCTGAAGACAAGCTGTATGACTATCTCTTGCCTGATGCCATCACGTCTCCTGTCAGGTGAAATGTCTCACTCATTTCCGGGGGTGGGGGGGGGGGGGGGGACAACATTCCGGGCTGGTTCAAACATCCCATTTCTGTCTTAGCAGCACAAGCCCCACAAAGACTGTCATCAAGGACACCAGCAACAAGTAAGTTATTTTTTGGTAAATTAATTTTTGTTTAGAGATATACTTAGTTTTTTAAAAAGTTTTTAGTATCTGATAAAATACAATGCAATACAATATGATATGCTATATGATCAGAATATTATATTATATTATATTATATTATATTATATTATATTATATTATATTATATTATATTATATTATATTATATTATATTAATTTATATTATATTATATTATATTATATTATATTATATTATATTATATTATATTATATTATATTATATTATATTATATTATATTATATTATATTATATTATATGCACATGGAAAAGTCCCTGCATGTGGTTGAGTGATACCAAATAATTGATTCTACTGTTATATTTCACTTCAAGTGTACATTATGCTTTTGTCTCAATAGGGCTGATGAGAAGGTGTATGACAATTTCTTGCCTGATCCCATCACATCTCCTGTCAGGTGAAATGTCTCAGTCATTTTTTTGGGGAAAAAACAACATTCCGGGTTGGTTATTCTTTTGTTCAAACATCCCATTTCTGTCTCAGCAGCACAAGCACCACAAAGACTGTCATCAAGGACACCAGCAACAAGTAAGTGGCACAAAACTATTTTTTGGTAAATTAATTTTTGTTTAGAGATTTACTTAGTTAAAAAAAAAGTTTTTTAGTATCTGATAAAATACAATGCAATACAATATGATATGCTATATGATCAGAATATTATATTATATTATATTATATTATATTATATTATATTATATTATATTATATTATATTATATTATATTATATTATATTATATTATATTATATTATATTATATTATATTATATTATATTATATTATATTATATTATATTATATTATATTATATTATATGCACATGGAAAAGTCCCTGCATGTGGTTGAGTGATACCAAATAATTGATTCTACTGTTATATTTCACTTCAAGTGTACATTATGCTTTTGTCTCAATAGGGCTGATGAGAAGGTGTATGACAATTTCTTGCCTGATCCCATCACATCTCCTGTCAGGTGAAATGTCTCAGTCATTTTTTTGGGGAAAAAACAACATTCCGGGTTGGTTATTCTTTTGTTCAAACATCCCATTTCTGTCTCAGCAGCACAAGCACCACAAAGACTGTCATCAAGGACACCAGCAACAAGTAAGTGGCACAAAACTATTTTTTGGTAAATTAATTTTTGTTTAGAGATTTACTTAGTTAAAAAAAAAAGTTTTTTAGTATCTGATAAAATACAATGCAATACAATATGATATGCTATATGATCAGAATATTATATTATATTATATTATATTATATTATATTATATTATATGATATTATATTATATTATATTATATTATATTATATTATATTATATTATGTTATGTTATGTTATGTTATGTTATGTTATATTATATTATATTATATTATATTATATTATATTATATTATATTATATTATATTATATTATATTATATTATATTATATTATATTATATTATATTATATTATATCATATTCACATGGAAAAGTCCCAGCATGTGGTTGAGTGATGCCAAATAATTGATTCTACTGTTATATTTCACTTCATGTGTACATTGTGCTTTTGTCTCAATAGGGCTGAGGACAAGCTGTATGACTATCTCTTGCCTGATGCCATCACATCTCCTGTCAGGTGAAATGTCTCAGTCAGTTTTTTGGGGAAAAACAACATTCTGGGTTGGTTATTCTTTTGTTCAAACATCCCATTTCTGTCTCAGCAGCACAAGCACCACAAAGACTGTCATCAAGGACACCAGCAACGAGTAAGTGGCACAAAACTATTTTTAATTTCAATGTACCTAAGTGAAAGAGAAGCTCATTTTAAATATATACATGCACAACAATTTGCAATGTGTTGTAATTTTCTTGGAACATAAAATGTTCTCCTTCAATTTGAAAGCTGAGCTCAACAAAAACAACTAAGGTAAAAAGGCTGGTGTTTACATAAAAATCCAAATGTAAAATATATTTGCCACAGATTTTCTGCCTCGCGAGCTAAAACTCCCTCATATGAGACCTTATATAATGCTTTTTTCCATCTTCTAGTGAAAAAATGTAGGCTAAATCGATGCTCAGATGGTCTGTAGGTGTGTGAACAGTGGATGCGTGAGATTACAGTGTACTTGGTGACTTGCTCAGCTTGTATCTGCTCTGTACAGCCACAGAGCCAGGATGATAACTAATGGGCATAACAGTAAATGTTCATTACCATTTTATCATCCAGACATGGATTTTAGATATTAAAATAAGACATATGTCTTTCTTAATGTGGAGCAGCTTGGTAAATTAACATTTTTTTAGAATTTACTTTGTTTTAAAAAAAATTTTTTTTTAAAGCTTTTAAGGTTTTCAGGAGTTATGTTGAAAATGCTTTAAATATGCCTGTTTATTACAAAATATGTATGAAGTGTGATATGCTGTTGTTACCACACTGTGTTAGCACAATGGAAACTATTTACTTTTTTTTTGTTTTCTATTTCATATTTCCGTTGTATAGATTGATAACCAGAAACAGCAAGTTTGGTATTTATTTTGAATGTATTCTTTCTTGCAGTGCTAAGGAGCAACTCCATAATTCACTGATTCCCAGCACTATCAAGGATGGAGACAGGTAAAACATTCCTCTGGATTGCACATTTCAACTTTCATGAATACAAGTTGGTTAAATCCCAGTCATGCAAGGATGAGATAAGAGATGTGTAATTCTGGACGTTTTTTATAGTTTCATCTGACTAATTGATAAGATCTTCTCTTAATTACAGCAAAACAACTGTGTCCAGCAGTAAGATTGTGACGGTGAAGAGCTCCTGCGATGTGTGAGTTCATCTAAATTATATATAGTGCAGGTCGGAAGTTTTGTCTGGCTAAACATGAGCAAGAATCGCATGATAGGTTTGAGCTTTTAATGGCTTATTTGAAGTGTTCATTTTCAGGGTGGGCTGATCATATAACACACAACATTAAAGGTTTTAAAAAGCAATAATTAGGTGCACAAGTTTGAACCGCAGAGACAGTTGCACAGAAACTCCACACTTTTTTACTGTCACAAGTAGCACCCTGGTTTAATTCTGGCTGAATAGCTCATTTAGCTCATTGTTCTGGTTGATTTATTACCACAGACTTAGCATTTGGGCAATGTTTATAGGGTTTAGGGTGGGGCCCTTCCTATCCATTCCTAACCAGATCTGATGTGTGTTTGGGGATCACGGTTGTGACAAATTTGAAGGTAGTCCTCCTTCTTCATCATTAAATCTACTTTGTGCAATGCAGCACTACCTGTAGCAACGAAACAGCCCCACAGCACAATGCTACCACCACTATGCTTGACAGTTGGTACATTATTCTTAAACTGGCTGAAGTCTGCATAAAACATCTGGTTTCTCCGAAATTGGCAAAGGGATGTTTAAACGAATAATAATTGTGTATGTAACTGAGTCTGTATGTGTTAATGTGTCCATGTGAGAATGAGAGAAATTCCACAATAAATTAAAGTCAGTGCAATTAAGTTTTTTGAGTTTTTAAAATCATCGTGTGGTTTTTGTTGTATAATAACTTGACCTTGTCATGAGAACGGTTTAAATGTGGCATTGAAAGCCCAAAATGAATGCTTGAAGCACAATGAAAAGAGCGAATATGTTTTTTTAAATGCTACTAGTAAGATGACTACTTGTAAGATTAATAATAATAATAACATTAAGATTAGTGTTTATTGTGCCAAGCAGCCTATTTAAATGTTTTTTTTCTCTTTTTGATTTCAAGAGATGACACCAAAACAACAATCACAACAAAGACCTCCTCAACGTAAGATGAAACCTCCATATCCCATTTTTCTGTAACACCAAATCACAGTGTCTTAATTATAGCTGTGATGAACATTTGTGGATGATGTAATTTTCCTGGCAGGCCTGTGGATGACCTGTATGACACCCTTCTGCCTAAAGCTATCACATCTTCCGTCAGGTGAGATGTCTCAGCCATTATAAAATAACTAAAATAGACCAGCTGTTTATTGTATCAACAGTTCAAAAACATATAGTCTGACAGATTGGTTTGTGTTTTTTTTCAGGGAAGATAGCCCATCAACGCCATCCTCCACACGTACCCCCAGGTAAGAAAAGAATGATGGAGAATGGAACCTGAAAACCTGTGAAATAACCCAGATTAATTTCTTCCAATAAAAACCTAAAATAAATCTCCTGCCTTTTCATTTAAATGCACCTAACCCTTGTAGCTATGAAAAAGAGTGGGAAATTTAAATCCCTCACAGTGCCTTGCAAAAACATGCTCACACCGTTGAAATTTTTTCACATTCTGCCGAGTTGCAACCACAAATTTCAATATATTTTATCGGGATTTTGTTATTAACCAAGTTGAAGTTGTGCATAGTTGGGAAGTGTAGGAAATGATGCATGCCTTTTATTTGTTCATAAAAAAAAAAATAAAAAAAGAAAGCTCACCAAAAGGTGGTTTGAAATTTTTTTTGGGAATTACATCCATACATGCTTTGATCTAAACCCTTCGATTGCCATTCTGGCTGTGTTTAGGGGTCTATGTCCTGCTGGAACGTGAACTTTCTTTCTCATCCTCCTTTTTCTCAACATTAGCTTTCATCTTTCATTCCATAAGGCCAGATTTGTGGAGTTCCCAATAAATAGTTGTCCTGTCAACCAAACCTGAGCTGCAGATCTGAGCAGGTTCTCCAGACTTACCGTGGGCCTTTTGACGACTTTTTTGATTCTCTGTGAGATGTTCAAATCTTAGAAAATTATTTTAGCACCTGATCCAGCTTTAAGCTACTCTATAACCTCCTCCCTGATCTGTCTACAATGTTATTTGAACTTCATGATGCTGTTTGTTTGCTAATTTAACAAATTTTGTATTTTTTCAGCTATTGAATGTGTTTTTCTTTGTTGGTTCTTTTTCTTTTACCTTTTCCGATAGTGTAAGACTTTTTAACTAGATATTTTCAATTCAGCACAGGTTTCTTTTATTGTAATAATTAAAATAAAAATAAAAAGAGTTTCTTTACTGAATCCAACTAATTTCTCTGCTTTTTCTGATACACAGCTACAGCTCATACACTGACGATACTTCCTACACTCGGAGCAGCTCATACAAGTAATTATCTAATGTTATCTAGCGCCATAAAATGTCCTTGTGGTGTTTCTGTTATCTGTAATCTTTTCTGTGTTTGCACAAATACAGGAGTGACTATAAACCTTACTCCTACTCCAAACCGGACTCCAGGTGGGTGGCAGAAGAAGTGGACACCAATTGTTGATTGAAGAATAAGTGCAACAGAGAGGTAAACGTGTCTCTGGTTCTGTCTTTTTGCAGTTATGAGTACAGCAGCCTGAACAGCACCTCTCTCTACTCCTCAACAACATACAAGAGTACCAGGTATGAAAAGAATGCAACCAATGCTCCATCTTTTTTGGTGCAAATTATTTGTGATTAAAGGGTTAAAAAAGGGTTTTTAACTCTCCCAGCTTGTCCGATGACATTATGTCAGATCCAATCTACTCCAAGTCTTCCACGAAGAATGTTTATCAGTCCTCTGACAGGTAAGAAAAAACATCACCTGCATCTCTTGATTATACAGTGTAAAAAAAAACTAAGACAAATAGCTAATTACAGTGTTATTAGGCAGGTCAGTGCTAACTTTCAAAGCAGCCTATCAAACAGCTGTCTGAGACACTGCAAGGTGGCAAGGAGAGGACATGTGTCCACCAAAGCAGGGTTTACCATTTCAACAGGTTCATTCTCTGTAGAAATTTGCTGAGGATAACAACAAAGAGGAGTGGATTGAGATGAAGAATTAGACTGGGAGGTAGGGGTAAAAAGGAGGAGAGATGGGATGGGATGAAAACCAGAAAGGGAGATGAGGCGAGATCCAGTTGTGACGGGGATGGGTGAAATGGGTGTAAGTAGACTGCTGGATAATTAAATGTGTGGTTGAGACGTGACCTTGTTCCTGAACCTAAGTTAACACATTAACTTCCTGTCTAAGAATAACCTTTTTTTTACAAAGTTAAAGTTAAAATCACTTGTTTCACTAACTGATGTCTGTTTCAAAATAGGCCTGTGCTGGAGAAGGACCTGTGCACCTCCTGCCGTAAGCCCTTCACTGGAGATGCCAAGATGGTCCTGGATGACATGAAGATCAACTGCCATGCCACCTGCTTTAAAGTAAGCCCTTTGATTTCACGATACGACTTTCATACATTACCTTGAGCTTATAAAGTAATTAGGTGTTCAAACACAAAACTAAATAACTTACTGAGATTTTCTTAGTGATTTTCTCATAAAGGTATTCACACATTATGAACCTTTCCAAATTTTGTTAGCTTACCATCACAACCTACAAAGTATTTATATGGTAATGCTGCGTGATAGACCAACACAAAAGTGGATTTAAAATGTTACAGGGTTTTCACATTTGAAAAAATTCAAATCTGAAAAGTATGGCTTCCATTTTTTATTCTTTCAAACAAAATGCAATGCAACAGATTTTCTACAGAGATCCCCTCAATTAGGTAGCAGAGTCCATGTGTAATTTACTCTGAATATGAATCTGGCTAAGTTTGACACAAGTGCAAACATATCAAGACAAAGGTCATCCTCCTAATTTGAAAGGTTGCTCAAAGAGAGTATAATACCAGTGAAACCCATGATAACTGCACTAGCTGCAGAGATCCACAACTCAGGTTGTAGAATCTGTTGACAGGATCAACATTGGTTGGATATGGAAGAGTGTCAATAATAAAGCCAGGGTGTAAAGAAAAAAGTCCAGTTTGCGTTTTGCTACAAGTCATGTACGCGATGCAGCAAACATGTGGAAGAAGAATCTCTGGTCAGATTAGAATTAGGATTTCAGTCTTCATACAACACGTTGTGTGTGATTGAAAATGACGATGCACATTTCCCTGAACGCACCATCCCCATGGGTCAAACATGGTGGTGGTGGTGGCAGCAATATGCTCTGGAGATGCTTTTCTCCAACAGGGTCAAGGATGCTGATCAAAGCTGATCAAAGGGGTTAGTCTCGATGTTTGTTGTCGTAATATGACTTAATGTGCAAAAAATATAAGGGTTTTTAACACTTTTGCAAGTCTCTCTAAATACTGGATTCAGATAGGTTTGCAATCAGCACGTGGGCTGCACAGAAATCCAGAACACTTCCTGTGAACATATGTAAAACATCTGACATAGATAACTGAAGTCCTCCTATGGCATAATCCCATCTGCACAGAGTATTTCAAGCAGCTTTGAAATCCTTACATAAATATGCTTAGTGACATTTATCCAGAAGAAGGTGGATATTAACAGTCATCAGCTATGCTGCTGTGTGCTAAGCATGATTATCCTTCTTGATTTAAGCGTCTGTTTGTTTTGGCAGTGTGACATCTGCAACAGCTCTCTGAGTTATATGAAAGCTGGGGACAGCATGTGGATCTACAAACGCAAGGTGCACTGTGAGAACTGCTTCGAGACCACCAGAGGTAAATGTCTCGTCTCTTTGCTGACCTGTGCTCAGCTCTCCAATCAATAAATGTGAATAAACTCAATTCCTTTCCCTCCTGACAGATAAATGGCGCCGCTGAGCCTCCTCACAGATTATTGCATTCTGATGGTGTGGCTGATGTGGGTCATACTAAGACGTCTTTGAGTGGGTGCTTTAAAAATTCACAGTTACATCATGTAAATTGCGTTTTTTTTTCTGTGACTCTACAGGGCACACATGGCATGAAATCGACAAACTGTATCATTATACTGCTGTCTCTACCTCTACACTGTATCTTCTGTTTTTTTTTTTTTTTTTATACCCTCATTAATGAGTTGCTTCTTGGGGGACTCTTTTGAGTAAGATGAGAGGATATTTTACAATATTGAGGGCCGGGGGCTTTTCTTTGTGCAATAAAGGCAAATTAAAAACTTCTTTACAGACATTTTTTTCTTGAAAGTCCCTGTTCTGTTGGTCCATGCTTACTGCTAAGTTATTCTTTGATATACTGAACCCCAAAAGGTAATAATAACATCTGAAGAAAGGATTGTTCTTAAACAAGATTTAAAATGACTTACATAAACAAAAGGCATTTAGTGTTTTTTTTTTATTGAAGACAATGTTGTTTAATTGGATGCTAAAATCACAAGTAAATGGTGAGGCTGTCTTTGTTGTTGGCGGGGAATTTGAGAATATCTGTTTGCATTGTTATACTCAAGTGTGTCTTTGCCTTGTTAAAATCTGTAATTAAGCAAATAAAATTGCAATAACGAACGTTAAATGTATTTTCCAATCTTGGATGCCATGACAACCTAAATATTAAAACACACTGGAATTTATTATTTTTATTTTTCAATTGCAATGGAATATATTCAGTTTTGGAACAAAAAGCAGCATTTGATCAGCACTATGTCTACTACTCATTAAAAGAAGGACTAAAGAGTGGTACAATCACAAATTAATTACTTGGGGTGTATTGCTTGTTTTTCAATAACCTTGTCATTAAACAGAATTAAAAATCAACATGTTATACTGAATTTACTGACAGTTTACCCAGTTCCTTGGGAGGACACTCAGGGCCGACACAAGGCAAAAGCAAGCTAAGCGGCTGTTTGGGCCAACAGGGGCCGCAAGTCCACCAGACTTCTCCCTAGGAGTAAAGATGTCAAAACATGCAATTTGTCATTAGGGCTAAAAAGACATTTAAATTTGAGTTGAAGATTTATAAATAGCAAAAATGCAGTACTTTAAAATGATACCAACAATAGTTTCATTAGGTGTCAGAATAACAAAAAATGTTTTAGTAATAAAGGAAACTTTGATAGTTAAATTATCCATCATGATATATTTCATTCAGTTCACAACACAATCATTTCACGTGTTGGAGTCGTGTTGGGGCTATCTCCAGCAATCCTTGGGGCAAGAGCCGGGGTACACCCTGGACACCCAGTCCATCTCAGGGCAACACAGAGACATGCTGGACAAACAACCATGCACGCACACACTCATAACTAAGGGAAATTTAGATTTCAATTCAGTTATATTTATATAGCACCAATTCACAACAAATGTCATCTCAAGGCACTTAACAAGAAGTCATTTCAATACATTTATACAAACATTCCAATCAGTTAAAAAGTTTCCTATTTAAGGAATCCCAGCAGATTGCGTCAGTCATTGGCGTGAGGTTGGGCCCCGTTGATGCAGACTTTCCAACCACAGCAATCCTTCAGCAATGCCTCATACTGAGCAAGCATGTAGCGACGGTGGAGAGGAAAAACTCCCCTTTAACAGGAAGAAACCTCCAACAGAACCAGGCTCAGTAGGAGAGGCCATCTGCCACGACCGTCTGGGGGTTTGAGAAGACAGAGCAGAGACACAGAAGGAACAGAAGATCTGATAAAAGAGAACTTTCTAAGTTACAGAAAGTAGAAAGTTGATAACAGGACACAGTGGATGTTCAGCCACTGGGAGCACCATCCCAGTCGATGCCCCCCGTCCAACAGGGCATTCCAGCCAAGCAGGATACCAGACCAGGTATATCTTCTATGGAGAGAAAAACACTGAGAGAAAACAAAGTTAACAGTCGAAATAACAGAATGTACTGTAATACAACTGGAGAGTCGTAGGAGAAAAGGAAGTAGCAGAGTGAAGAAAATTGGTAAGTCTGTCCTCCATCAGTCTAAGCCTATAGCAGCATAACTACAGAGATAGCTCAGGATGACATAAGCCACTCTAACTATAAGCTTTATCAAAAAGAAAAGTTTTAAGCCTGGCCTTAAAAGTAAACAGAGTGTCTGCCTCACGGACTAAAACCGGGAGC
Organism: Valencia hispanica; assembly: GCA_963556495.2. Lineage (NCBI taxonomy): Eukaryota > Metazoa > Chordata > Actinopteri > Cyprinodontiformes > Valenciidae > Valencia > Valencia hispanica. Next base: position 36,454,848 of record OY747707.1, on the reverse strand, counting down.
TGGTTCCACAGGAGAGGAGCCTGATAACTAAAATATCTGCCTCCCATTCTACTTTTAGAAATCCTAGGAACTACAAGCAAACCTGCAGTCTGAGAGCGAAGTGCTCTGTTAGGAACATATGGAACAATAAGATCTCTGATGTGTGATGGAGCTTGATTATTAAGGGCTTTGTATGTAAGAAGGATGATCTTAAATTCTATTCTGGATTTAACAGGGAGCCAATGAAGGGAAGCTAAAGCAGGAGAAATGTGATCTCTCTTTTTAATATTCATTAGAACTCTTGCTGCCGCATTTTGAATCAACTGAAGGCTTTTAATGGCATTTTCTGGACTACCTGATAGTAAAGAATTACAGTAGTCCAGCCTTGAGGTAACAAATGCATGGAGTAGTTTCCCAGCATCACTCCTGGACAGGATGTTTCTAATTTTAGCAATATTCCGGAGGTGAAAGAAAGAAATCCTAGAAACCTGTTTAATATGGGATTTAAATGTCAAGTCTTGGCCAATTTAATGCCATCCAGATGAAGTGATTGACTAATCAGTTTCTGTTTTAGAACTTCTGGTCCAAAGACAGCAGCTTCTGTCTTGTCAGAATTTAAAAGCAAAAAGTTTAGATTCATCCATGTTTTTATGTCTTCCAGACATGCCTATAATCTACCTAACTGACTGGATTCATCGGGATTTATGGATAAATATAGTTGTGTATCATAGGCATAGCTAGTGAAATTTATCCCAGGCTGTCTAATGATTCTACCAATTGGAAGCATATATATGGTGAAAAGAATTGGTCCAAGCACAGAACCCTGTGGAACTCCACAAGTAACCCTTGAGAGTGAAGAAGATTGATCATTTAGATGAACAAACTGGAATCTGTCAGACAAATATGATTTAAACCAGCCTAGTGCTGTTCCTTTGATCCCTGCAACATGTTCAAGCCTTTCTAAGAGAATATTATGATCGACTGTGTCAAAAGCAGCACTGAGATCTAACAAAACCAGAACAGACACCAGTCCATTATTCTGAGGCCATGAGAATATCATTAGTAACCTTCACCAGTGCTGTTTCAGTGCTATGATGAGCTCTAAAACCTGACTGAAACTCTTCAAACAGCTCGTTACTGTTTAGATGCTCACAGACTTGATTAGCAACAATTTTCTCAAGGATTTTGGATAAGAAAGGAAGGTTAGATATAGGTCTGTAATTCACTAAGTCATCTTGATCAAGGGAAGGTTTCTTGAGTAAAGGTTTAATTACAGCTATTTTAAAGTCTTGTGGTACGTATCCGTTTACTAAGGAGAGATTCATCATATCCAAAATGGGGCCAGGAACCAAATGGAACACTTCCTTAAATAATTTGGTCGGGATTGGGTCCAACATACAAGTTGAAGGTTTAGATGAGGCTAATATTTTTGATAATTCCGAAAGCTTGACTGAATCAAAACAGCCTAAGCTCAAATGAGGTTCTACAGTTCTTTCTGATGCTGCCTCATTTATTGAGGAAGAAGTAATCATGTTTGGGAGGATGCCAATGATTTTAATTTTAATAGAATTTATTTTATTTATGAAGAATCGCATAAAATCATCACTGCTAAGAGCTGGGGGAATAGTTGGCTCAACAGAGCTATGACTCTGTGTAAGTTTGGCAACTGTACTAAAAAGAAACCTAGGATTGTTTTTATTTGCCTCTATTAATGATGAAAAATATGCTGTTCTAGCTTGTCGAAGGGTCGTTTTGTACAGCAGTGGACTGTTATTCCAGGTTAAATAGGAATCCTCTAGATGTGTAGAGCGCCATTTTCTCTCCAACTTCCTAGTATTCTGCTTTAAAGTACGCAACTCTGCGTTAAACCAAGGAGTCAGCCTCTTATGGCTAGCCACTTTATTTTTTAAGGGGGCTACACTATCTAATGCCAAACGCAATGAGGAAGTAACGCTGTGAACCAGATCATCAATTTCTGAAGGGTTAGAGATAGAATTGCTGCCATCCACTGTGTTACTCTGAGACACTGAGGAAAGTAAGAATGGAACAGATTCTTTAAAAATTGTTACAGCATTGTCTGATAAAGCTCTACTATAATGAAATTTTCTTTCAGATTTAAGATGGTCAGTTAAAGTAAATTCAAAAGTTATTAAGAAGTGGTCAGACAGGACCGGGTTATGGGGGTGGACTGTTATTTCCTCACACTCAATACCGTATGTCAGTACAAGGTCCAAAGTGTGTTTGCCCGAGTGGGTCGATCCCTGTACTTTTTGAGTATAGCCAATTGAGTCTAAAATAGCAATAAGGCTGCATTTAGGCTATCACTTTCAGTATCCACATGAATATTGAAGTCCCCCACTATAATGACCCTATCAGTATTTAATACTAAATTAGACAAAAAAAATTGAGATCTGATCCAAGAATTGAGAGTAAGGTCCTGGTGGACGATACAAAACCACAAACAAAACTGGTCTTAATGTTTTACAACTTGGATGAGGAAAATTAAGGGTTAGATGTTCAAAAGAACTGTAGCTATCAATTGGTCTGGGACTAATTAGTAAATCAGAACGAAAAATGCTTGCAACTCCTCCCCCTCACCCAGTATTTCTAGGAATGTGAAAATTTAAATGACTGGAAGGAGTTGACTTATTTATACTGACATAATCCTCCTGCTGCAACCAGGTTTCTGTGAGACAAAGCAAATCAATGTGATTATCACCAATCAAGTCATTTACTATCAAAGTCTTTGAGGAGGGAGATCTTATGTTTAATAAACCACATTTAATAGATTTATTTTTCTGTTCAGTCAATGTCGTATTTATCTTTATGAGATTTCCATAATTTTCTAGATTTCCATTATTTGTTGAGATGAGATGAGACCAATTCACCTAATGGTCATGTTTTTTGGACTGTGGGAGGAAGCCACAGTACCCAGAGAGAACCCACGCATGCACAGGGAAAACATGCAAACTCCATGCAGAAAGACCCCAGGCCGGGATTCAAACCCGGGTCCTTCTTACTGCAAGGCAACAGCGCTACAAACTGTGCAGCCCCATTAGCAGACAAACATTAAAAAAAAAAATATATATATATATATATATATATATATATATATATATATATATATATATGGAAACCAACTGAATACAAACAACAGTAACTACATACATGAATAGTTGCTAGAAACCACTAAAAACCTCTTAAACAGTGCTATGGCTTTGAATCAGTAGAAACGTTTCCGCTATTGGAACTTCAGGTTAATTTGACAGGACCTTCCCAATATGCGCGTGTCTCCACTTCATCAGCAGCAGAAATAGGAAGAAGTAGGGATGATTTCCGTGTTTCTGTTTGCTGTTGATATAAACTGCTTCACCAGCAACTTGTTTGGCAACATCTGCTCCTTTTCCTCGGAATTACATCCAATCAGGGCAACTTAACCGCAGGTCCTGGCCAGCGACTCTAGAGGGCCATTTCCGAGTACATACCCCAAGACATTCTCTGTTGGTTCCTGAAATAGCCCCAGAAAACAGCAGTGAAGTTCCAGAAAAATTACCCTGAAGTTCCGATAGTGAAAACGCGCCAGTTGTTACATTTGAAGAAAGTTAAAGTATGGATGGCAACATCATGTTGTATGGGAGTTTTGCTCCATTAGGGACTGATTAACTTTATGAAATATACAGTTGTGTGCGAAAGTCAGGGCACCCCTTTAAAAACAGCATATTTTATATATTTAAAAATGTATATTCATATTTACTGTCTCTCTGGTATATGGGAAAAAAAGACAATATTGTCAGGAAACATTAATGCATAGTTACATTTTATTTTATAAATTGAACAAAATTACAAAAATTAAAAACATAATTTTGGCATGTGCAAAAGTTGGGGCACCCTGAGAGTTTCAAAGTTTCAGATTCTTTTTACAAGCTCAGACCTCTACCAGCTCATTGGTCCTGAAGCATGTGTCAACAATTGTCATTAGGGAGTGCCAGCTGGTGCCAATTTGAGGGTTTCTTAAATACGGCGACTCCACAAACCTTGTACAAACACTCAGCAACCATGGGTTCCTCTAAGAAGCTGTGTAAGACAGAAAAAATGAAAGTAATTGATGCCCACAATGCCGGGGAGGGCTACAAGAAGATAGCAAAGCGTTTTCAGCTTGCAGTTTCCACAGTGCGAGGCATAATTAAGAGATGGCAGGTGAGGGGAACTGTGGAGGTCAAGAAGAGATCTGGAAGACCAAGGACACTCTCGGAGAGAACAGCTCGTAGTCTGATCAGAAAGGTAAACCAAAACCCACATTTGACTTCAAAAGACCTCCAGGAAGATTTAGCAGACTCAGGAGTGGTGGTGCACCCTTCCACTGTGCGCCGATACTTGCACAAACAAGACCTTCATGGAAGAGTCTGCAGAAAAAAACCGTATCTACGACCTCATCATAAAATACAACGTCAAAAATATGCAACAGAACATCTACAGAAGCCTGATGACTTTTGGAAACAAGTGCTGTGGACTGATGAAGTTAAAATAGAACTCTTTGGCCACAATAAGCAAAGGTATGTTTGGAGAAAAAAAGGAGCAGCATTTCATGAAAAGAACACCTTGCCAACTGTTAAATATGGGGGTGGATCCATCATGCTTTGGGGTTGTGTTGCAGCCAGTGGGACAGGAAACATTGCTCGGGTGGAGGGAAGAATGGATTCAATTAAATACCAGCAAATTCTGGAGGCAAATATCACAGCATCTGTAAAAAAGCTAAAGCTGAAAAGAGGATGGCTTCTACAACAGGATAATGATCCTAAACATACCTCCAAATCCACCATGGACTACCTCAAGAAACGCAAGCTGAAGGTTTTGGAATGGCCTTCACAGTCTCCCGACTTAAACATCATCGAAAATCTGTGGGTAGATCTTAAAAGAGCTGTGCATGCAAGACGTCCTAAGAATATTGCAGAACTGGAAGCCTTTTGCAAGGAAGAATGGGGAATAATCCCAAATAATAGAATCCAGAAACTTGTTGTTGGCTATAAAAAGCGTTTACAAGCTGTGATATCTGCCAGAGGGGGTGTTACTAAGTACTGAAGGTACTGATGCTGTAGGGTGCCCCGACTTTTGCACATGCCAAAATTATGTTTTTAATTTTTGTAATTTTGTTCAATTTATAAAATAAAATGTAACTATGCATTAATGTTTCCTGACAATATTGTCTTTTTTTCCCATATACCAGAGAGACAGTAAATATGAATATACATTTTTAAATATATAAAATATGCTGTTTTTAAAGGGGTGCCCTGACTTTCGCACACAACTGTATGCCGTCTTAAGGAAAGAACATCATGTGGAAATGTTGAAGCAACTTCTCAAAACATCAGCCAGGAAGTTAAAGCTTGAGTGACACATAGCACATCGCCAAACTAGCTACAAACTGGCATAAGGACAATAAAGTCACTGATTTGGAGCAGCCATCACACATTGCGTAAGGCGACTAATCAGAACTCTTTTGAATAAAATTAATTTCTATCTATATTGTTTTTATTCTTGTTCTTCGAATAATTTTGTCTAATTCTACCTTCAATGCTGTTGTCCTGTATTGTGTACAGTTGCGGCAGGATGTTTGGGATGTTTTTGTCAGGGGTCTGGGGTGTTTGTGATTGTGTTGTCTCTACTTCCTGCATTTCGCTCCACTTTCTGGATCTCTGAACTTTCTGCATTTTCACTATGAGACGGCATTTGAAGAAAAGAAATTCAGGAAATCCCATTGTCTGATTTTTAAAGAATTTATTTGTATTTTATTGTTGCACATAAGTATTTGAACACCTGAGAAAATCAGTGTTAATATTTGGTACAGAAGCCTTTGTTTGCAATTACAGAAGTCAAACGTTTCCTATAGTTCTTGACAAGGTTTGCACACACTGCAACAGGGATTTTGACCCACTCCTCCACACAGATTTTCTCGAGATCTGTCAGGTTTTGGGGCTGTCACTGAGCAACACAGAGTTTCAGCTCCCTCCAAAGATTTTCTATTGAATTTAGGTCTAGAGACTGGCTAGAGAATTTAGGTCTGGAGACTCTAGAACCTTGATATGCTTGTTAAGGAGCCACTCCTTGGTTATCCTTGCTGTGTGCTTTGGGTCATTGTCATGTAGGAAGACCCAGCGAAGACCCATCATCAATGCTCTGACTGAGGAAAGGAGGTTGTTGCTCAAAATCTCACGATACATGGCCCCATTCATCTTCTCCTTAATACAGTGCAGTCGTCCTGTCCCCTTTGCAGAAAAGCACCCCCAAAGCATGGGTGTTTCCACACCCATGCTTCACAGTGGGGATGGTGTTCTTGGGATGCATCCCATCCTTCTTTTTCCTCCAAACACGGCGAGTGAAGTTTAGACCAAAAAGTTATATTTTGGTCACATCTGACCACATGACTTTCTCCCATGCCTCCTCTGGATCATCCAGATGGTCAATGGCAAACTTCAGATGGGACTGAACATGTGATTTCTTTAACGAGTTCAGACAGGTGCTGCTAATTTAGATTATTAAGTGGAGTAGAGGTGGACTTTTTAAAGGCAGAGTAATAGGTGTTTGAGAGTCAGAATTCCTGCTGACTGCCAGGTGTTCAAATACTTATGTGCAGCATCAAAGCACAAATAAATTCCTATAAAAATCAGACAATGTTATTTCCTGAATTTAAAAAAATGCTGTCTCTCACAGTGGAAATGCACATACAATGTGAATTTCTGACCCCTCCATAATTTCTAAGTGGGAGAACTTTCAAAATCGCAGGGTGTTCAAAAATCTATGTTCATCACTGTATATTCCAGTTATGCTGATGATGCACAACTATATTTGTCCATAAATCCTGATAGATCCAGGCAGTTAGGTAAATTACAGGCATGTCTGGGAAACAGAAAAACATGGATGATTCAACTTTTTGCTCTTAGATTCTGACCAGACAGAAGTTGCCGCATTTGGACCAGAAGTTCTAAAAAGAAACTGGTTAGTCAATCACTTCATCTGGATGGTATTAAATTGGCCTCCAGTAATATATAGAACCCTCAGTGTCATTTTTGACCAAGACTTGACATTCAAATCCCACATTAAACAGGTTTCTAGGATTACATTCTTTCATCTCCAGAATATTGGTAAAATTAGAAACATCCTGTCCAGGAGGGATGCTGAGAAACTACTCCATGCATTTGTTTCTTCAAGGCTGGACTACCGTAATTTACTATCAGGAAGTCCTCATGCAATTAAAAACCTTCAATTGATCCAAAGTACTGCAGCAAGAGTTCTGATGAATATTAAAAAGAGAGATCACATTTCTCCTGTTTTAGCTTCCCTCCATTGGCTCCCTGTTAAACCCAGAATATAAATTAAGATCATCCTTCTTCCATATAAAGCCCTTAATAATCAAGCTCCATCATACATCAGAGATCTGATTGTTTCATATGTTCCTAACAGAGCACTTCGCTCTCAGACAGAAGGTTTACTGGTGGTTCCTAGGATTTCTAAAAGTAGAATGGGAGGCAGATATTTTAGTCATCAGGCTCCTCTCCTGTAGAACCAGCTCCCAGTTTTAGTCCATGAGGCAGACACTATGTTTACTTTTAAGGCCAGGCTTTAAGATAAAGCATATTAGAGTGACTTGGTCATCCTGAGCAATCTCTGTGGTTATGCTGCTATAGACTCAGACTGCTGGAGGACAAACTGACCAGTTTTCTTCACTCTGCTACTTTTCTCTTCTACTACTCTCCAGTTGGAGTATTTGCTGTTATTTCAACTGTTAACTTTGTCTTTTCTCAGTGTTTTTTCTCTCCATAGACGCTACACCTGGTCTGATATCCTGCTTGGCTACGTTGTCGGACAGGGGGCATCGACTGGGATGATGCTCCCAGTAACTGAGCATCATCCGTGTCCTGTTATAAACTTGTATGTTTGTATTGAAATGACTTTTCTTGTAAAGTGCCTTGAGATGACATCTGTTGTGAATCAGAGCTATATAAGTAAATTGAATTGAATAGTGATGCTTTTGTTTCCCTGTATGGGTTTAATGCAAAGACAAGGCTTCCTATTCGTCATATTTTAAGGCAATGAGTAAATAATTCCACTTTTTTCTTCAGATATATGCCTTAGCAAACACTGTTGCACCTATCTGTGCTTTGAATGTGTTCAGAGTGGCTATAATAGACACCTCCTCAGTTATGGTGTGGGATGGGAATTTAGCTCCCAGCTGCTGACCAATGAGATGCAGGCTGTGCAGTCATCCCAGCACCAGCAGCATCAGTGTGAGTCTGTCTGTGAGTAGTAGCTTTAAGGGAGGAATCTGGACACCCTCTCTGAATCGAAAAGGACCCTCTGCATGCAGGCCGTGCTTTCTGCTCCTCTCCAATGTGCTTGTTAGCAGATGGAAGTAGAGGTGCTGAACCCCCAGAGGATGGCGGACGTCAACAGCAACAATAAAATCGCCAACGCGGAGCTGGAGGTGCTGAAGCTCCAGGAGCTGGTCCGAAAATTGGAGAAGCAGAACGAACAATTGCGGAGCAGAGCGAACACTGTAAACAATTGCTCCGTCGGCCCTCATCTGCAGACCTCGTTGTCGTGTTTGCATGGGGCCACGGCGTGTTTGGGTGACGGTTTCTCCTGTAAATATGACGCTTCGAGTCCGACGCGGACTCATCCGTGTTTCTCCGCGCCACGGGGAACAGCGGAGGAGCCGTTCGCCTATTTTCAGCCGAGTTCAGCGTCTCCCGATGCCGCCGCGGAGGACAGCGACGCCGCTGGTGCCACAACCGTGCTGGATGAGGTTGATGTTTTGGACCTGAACACCGTGCTCCCCGTTGGAGAGCCCGATAGCTGGTAACCACTCTGTTCGCGTCAAACACATAATTGTGTTGTGTATTAACTCACCATGGAAAACTCTGTCCCATTTGTGTTTCAGTGACGTTAAGAGGAAAGACGTGTCTTTTTATAGCAATATCCAAAACTGCTTTGCAACAAAGAAAAGAACAATACATTAAAATCAATAAATATATTAAAAGAATAATCTATCTCAAATCTAATCTGTGCTGCTTGGTAGAACATATATGCTTGGAAATGAAGGGTCCCCAAGAACAGAGCTTTGAGGAACTCCACATATGTGATCTTTGTTTACTCAGATGTGATACCACCAAATTACACAATAGCTGCATTATGAGCAAATCATAAGCCAGAGTTTTATTGTTTGGTGGTAGCCATGGCAAAAGTGAACAAAGCCACTGCTTTGAATCCCCCAAAAATCTTGTACTCTCAGAGAAATATATCATAACTAAATGAATTTTTTTAAGAATAAGCAGACTATAAAATGCATTTTGATGCTTTCTAATCAGATAATTAAAATATTTTAAATTAATTTCAGATTTTTGCAGACTTCAAATATCTTACTTGCCATCATTCAAAGGAAAATCACAATAGTTTGATGATCATGTCTAGAGATGTAGCCTACCAATCGATCTGCCGAAGATCAAAATCAGGCAGTCTTCCCTTGATCATCAGTGATTGGCAGGTTGAATAGTGAAAACTCTGATCGATTTTTATTTCCCTATGGCCTTTAATTGCATCAAAACTAATAACCCCCATCATTTTCCTTCTATAAATACTTAAACCAAGCACTTGTACTTTGATGCACATTTTTGAATTTGAGAAAAATCAGAAAATGTCAAGGACCTATACTTTGAAACAGAAGTGGGGACAGTCTTGCCGTGCCTTTATTTTCAGGTGGATTCAAAGCTAGTACCTTTAACAAAAATCCCACAGCCGCTTTGAACTCCTCTATGTGTTACAGTCCTTATAAAAATTGGGAAAGAAAACTGAAAATCAGCATCGGCCAGGATTAGTCTGATTGCAGCATCTCTAGTTATGTTAAACGCTGTTATTTAGAGTAACAGTTGGTGTTTATTTTTGTAAATAAATAAATCAAGGAAATTAATTGATACATTTTGTTGTAAATTGCTGCACAGATAAGTAAATCAGAAAAATAAGTCTTTCTTTCTTTTAATTTCTTTACAGCTATCATAAATATTTTACGTCTTGTAGTTATTCATGCAAAGTGGCTGATCACATTCTCCAAGACCCTTGATTTTAAAGAATGCATTGCTAGTTCACTAGTTGACTAACAATAAATCACAAATGTTCAAGCTCGCACAATTTGTAAGAGATGTTAGTGATGCTGAGGTGACTGGTGGGCGATTTCTGGTAAATGGCACCAAAATCGATTTCTGCCTCCGGCCCCACACAATTTTGTGTCTACTTTGATTATGATGTTTTTTCTTCTCATGGATTACACTTTGAAACGCCAGAAAATAGTGTTGTTGTTTTTTCAGTAGGAAAAACAATATAATAGACCTGAATCCTAGGATGCAGTGTGCAGCATATGTTCTGGGATGTATTTAGAAACAATGACCCCCTTCAGTGTAGGATCAAACAGCTCAGCTTTGTGTGTGGTGTTCAGCCTCAGGCTGAACTTGTGTAAAGCGCAGTAGCTGCTGACTTGGGTTGCTCTCACTGACATGCTGACTACTGAAGCAGCTTTATGTATCTGATGTGATGATGTGGAAAATGTAGCACACAGCTGATTGCAGCACTGATGGGTTACAGCGCTCATCTCATGCCCTATCTTTTTTTCCATCTAGCATGACAAGCTGACCTTAAAATCCCTCTAACACTCTGGCCTAGTTGTTGAATTTAAGGTCACTCCTGTCTTATTTATGTTCTTTAACTTGTAGGGTCTAGGAATAGATTCATGTTAGGTTTATTTTAGCACTCTGTCAAAAAAGCGTAGTACAGTTCTATATAAAATACTTGGTGTACTATTTGTTTTCACTAAAAACAGATTTACAATCAGTTTTATAGAGCTAAAAAGGAAACAACCTTTATAAGTTTTGCTTTCTTGATAAACCATAGATTGTTACATTAGTTTTATTTGCTTTCATATATTCCTATTTAAGAGCCCTGGTCAAAGGTTTGTTTACCTTCATCACTGACATGATTGACATACTTATGTTTGGCTTTCAATAATTTATTTAAACTGTTATTTTTGGGGATGAATTTATAGTACAATCTTCTCTAATTGTTACAGGGTCAAGCCTCAAATACGTACAACTCAACTACTATTTGGTTAAACGTCCCTTAGCAAGTTGCAGAGAAACTACCTCGTTTTTGTGCTCATTATCTTCTGCTGTAGCCATCAATGTGTGGTATAACTCTGGCTGGAGTATGGGTGTCCAGCTCAAGTCCTTAAGGGCCAGTGTCCAGGCAGTTTTAGATGTGTTTCTGTTCCAGCACAGCTAATTCAATTGGTCCAACTACCTTCTCAGCATGTCAAAGTTCTGCAGAGGCCTGCTAACGAGCCATCGTTAGATTCAGGACTGTTGACCCAGAGAAATAACTCAAACTTGCAAGATACCGGCCCTTGAGGGCCGACTTTGGATACCACTGGGCTAGAGCTTTGACCAATCATCTTCTCAGAGTTGGTAGACCTCAATAAACTTGGATAGTTTAATGTCATATACTGAACTTTATGAACTGAACTTCATAGTCTATCAATTTTTTCAATGACTGAGGTTGGGGACATTTGGTAAATTTACATTTAGCCTGCTTGATCTTTGCCAAACCCAGTTTTAATGTGTGTTTGAGATCATTGACCAGTTGGATCAACCATCTAGATGTTGACTTGAGGTGAAGTTGAAGAATATGTACTTCCTCCTCCTTCCTGATTGTTACATCCACTTTGCAAATGCCCTTGTGCTAAATGCAGTAAAAACCAGCCCCGGTATGATACTCCAACTGCAATGCTTGGCAGTCAGGACAGGTGTACTGACTCACCTTGACTCTATCAATATATACTTCTGCTTAATTATTCCACCATGCAAAATGACATCTATGCTGCTTAGTACAAATTTAGACTTCTGGTCAGGACTGTGTATTACATATAGAACCAAACCAATATTAGAAGCTTTAGTTTGAGATTTGCTGCTTTACTTGCTTAATTAATTGAGTCAACATTTTAAGTGCAGCATAACCTAACCTTAGTACTGTGGTTTTGCTTATGCAGTCTGTCCAAAACATTTAGATTTTACTAAACTCCCCTTGGCAGTTGGTAAATGTCCATAAAACACTCACTAAGATGTTCAGTTTTTTATTATTGGTAGTCAGAGATTTCTCTGTAAATGAGTAAATATACCAGCAAGTGAGATTTAAAATTGTTTGTCTGTAAATGCTGCAGAACATGATTTAGGTGCTTCTGTGTCTCAGGCTGTATGTGAATCCCAGAGCCAAGCCACCAAGGGAAAGCATGCTCAGCCCTCTCCAGTGGTGCAGGCGGGTCCTGGACCACCCTGGGCCTGAGGTGGAGCTGGCTAAGATGACGCTCTGTCACAGACTGGACCAAGGTACAGTCTACTTATTACTCAGATTAATAGAGTTCATCTACCATCATATTTTTGCTTAGTTGGCTTATCAATTTTTGGGAATACTTGTAACATTTTAAAAGTTTAACCAGAGTTATTTTCTTTCATTTACAAATCTACCTGATTTACTTAATTTCCCTCTGGGATCAACAATGTATTTTTGAATATAATTTGAATTGAATTGATCTGTGTATAGTAATAAAATAAATTATCTATATAAAGTAGTTTAAATTTGATACGAACTTTGATTAAAGTTTAAGGAAAACAACATAGGGAAGCAGCTGAACCTACCTGTTATTTCAGTTGTTTTGCTCAGATCTTTACTAGGGATTGTAATTAATGTGGAGTATTCTGTATGCAAATGGAAAAAAAAAAATCTTACCTTTCCAGGATGAAGTCCCTTTTTTTAATGAACATCTTTCTTTCACATGGGCTTGAACGCTGTGATGAAGATCTTAAACTTTTTAGGAAGGTTTTGAAGAAAACGCTTTGCCACAAAACTTTTTATTTCCTTACAGAAGTTTTGGCCCCTGGAATCTGCAAATAGTTTATTATGATCGTTGGGGCCCAAAAGCATTACCACTCCCCAAACCAGTATTGTGTGTGGCACACAAATAATTGCTGAACTTGTTCCTTTAGTGTTTAAATTCATAAAACTGAGAGAAATACCTTGTTGTCAGCTTATATTGCTAATACTAGTTAGTACCACTGCAATTGGCAAATCTGACTGGTTTTTCCCAATTGCAACTAAATGAGCTCAACTCGGCAGTGATGTAATTCCCAGATCCAAGTTCTGACTTGAGGTAAATGAAACTCAGGATAAAAACATCATCCAGATGGTTCTTTAGTATCTGTTGCTAATAGTGGATTCTATTTGTATTTGAAAGTTATATTTTTAGGTTTTGTGTTTTCAGAAATTTTAATTGAACGTCCCTGAAGTCAGAAATGTTATTTGGAAAGCCAAAGGTTACCAGCCAACCCTAAATTCAGATTTAAAATGGCGGCTTTACTCGTTTAACTTGTAGAATAGAGAAGATTGTGTTACTGGCTTTTCTTGCTAATGGTACTTAGCCTGGACACTGAGCATATCAATTAACAAATCTGATCTTCCCGCTTGGAGCTATAGCGTGTTTCATTTTCTACAGCCAACGAATCTGTCATTTGTGTACTAATATGAGTCACATCAACAATTTACAATAAACCAAATCTGATTTCTGCCTGTCGAGAAAGAGATGGATAACCTCTTATCACTAAGGCCACAATCCAGTTTAAAATATATTATCACTATCTGGGACAAGGGATTATTAAAATTACCAAAATGATATTATCAGCTTTATTTATATAGTTTATGTATATAAATGTAATAAGTGGTACATATGTGTGCCAATAAATATTATTTGCTGCTGGACCAAACTCTTAGCTCTCATGCCTGGGGATGTTGTTACCATAGAAACACTGGCTACAATTAATGTATATATTTGAAGCAAATTTCACTGCTTCAACAGCCTGCTTAAGAGACTCTTTTGGAGTGAAAGCTCATAATTATTGAATACATGGGTACAAGATGTTCAGGTGTGTGATTTATTTTCAAAATATTTCCCTGTGATTAAATATTCTCAAACTGTGTGCTTGGGTCCACCCCGTGACTCAGTAATGAGCATCGGCGTGGACGTTTCAAGGACTTTTTTCTTTCTCTCAAGTTGGCTCTTCTCCCCTGGGTCCTGAATAGACCCTTGTGTCTTGAAGAAACCAGAAGCAGTTTTGTAACTTGCTGTGAATGCTGGTTTTATTCAGTAATGGTTGGGCCTAATTGTGTAATGAATGCAAAACTCTCCACTTTGTCAGGAAAGCACCTCTCAGACTGCTAATCAGTGAGGATGAACTCAGTGTTTACAGGTTGCACAGATCACACACTGAAGGCCAATTTACTCAGCATATAAGTGTAAAAATCTAAATATTATTGTCTGTAATGGTTTGTAATAGAGTTTGCTTATTATCTGCTAAATGCCATTCAGCCTTATTCAAAATATTTAAGTTCAGTGATCAGCTTAGAGAATATTAGAGCGTATATAACAGAAATTACTACCGTACTATTCACAAATGCTTGATATATTGTAAAGTAGTGCAGCTTTGTGAAATAAAAGATTGGAAACTTAAATAAATGTCAGCTCAGATTCTGAAGTTGTCCATGGATCTAATTTCATTTTTGGAAAGTAATGTAGCCCACATGCACAATCCCTGCTTAACCTAGGACCCATCCCCCCAAAAAATCTATGCTTTAGCCCAATAAGCTGCTATTGGAGGCTCAACCCTGTCTTACTGTCTCTGTCTTTTCTGATCCAATCATTTAAAACATCAATTCTGATCTGTAAAAGCCAGATTAACATGGGTCTGAGTTTGTTAAACTGTATTAATCAATGTGCTGTGTGTGAGTGTGTAACATAGGGGAGGCATTCCGTCTAACATGTCCTTCACTGCATGCAATCTTGTTTCTGTAGCGAAGCGATGGCGAGGGGTGTCCTCTGTCCGTCCGTACAGCTGCATAGAGGGACTCTCCACCATCAGCTGTCCCGTCCTGCCTTACACTAAACCTGCTGCACTAACTGAGACCCAAGGTAACACATAGCCGCACATGTCACTGCTACTAACCACAGGAATCACTCCAGGGCATCATTCTGAGACATCAGAATTTTGATTCTAACTAACCAGGCTGAAGTATTTGACTGAGACAAAATGCATTGCAGAAATATGAAGCCCATCGATCCTCAGCATTATGAGAAAGAGCCATCAGATTTTTTTTAGCTTGTTTTATTTGCGTTGTCTTTTTAATGATGTTTATCACAACAGAAAGCACTTGACACTGCTGTGCTTATCTCAAAATAAAATATGACGACAAAATATTACATTTTGTTGAAAGATTTACAGATGTTCCGAGATTAGCAGAAGAATAACTAATAGGTGGTATAGTGTCTTGCAGAGTTATTCATAGCACTTTAGTTTTTACCACAAACCTCACTGTATTTTTATTGGGATTTTATGGGATAGATCAACACTAAGTGGGTTGGGATTGAAAAGTGGTTTTGAAACGTTTATGCAAGTCTTGCCACAGATTATTAGTTACATTTAGATGTGGACTTTAATTGGGCCATTTAAACAAATGAATGTGCTTTGATCTTAATAATTACATTAATTTTTTTTGTAAAACACATATTCAAAGTGTTTATCATTTTTTTTCGCACTACTTAATGAGTCATTCCATAATTAGGGGTACATACCATGTCCATGGGGTGTATTTATCAATTTGACTAAATATTAATTTCAAGCAATGACCAATTTTATATTGGGTGATATTTCTCTTTCTTTTAATACAGAAGGTTAACAAGTTCTTTAATTTATTTAGCAAAAAATGCAAATTATATACTGGAATTTGCCGTTTTTGTGCTGTCCGATTTCATACAATTTAAGTTTGCTCTTAAAAAATTAGCCATAGAAGAAATATTTGTGTATATTATTTTCAGCATTATTTGTTCAAAATAATCATTATAACATGATGAAGGTGTTTTTTAAATTATTTGAATCCTTAATAAGCATAAAATTAGTCACTTTGTGTGTGTCCGAGAAATCTTTGTCAACTATGTTACCCATTGATATCACCCCTATAAATCAGCAATGGTTTGCTCCAAATTCAAATAAGCAACAAAGCAACAGATGCCACGCCCTTTTTGGCGGGAATTCTGAAGACTGTGGTAAATTTAAATTCCTCCTCTAAAATATTTCATCAAAATTATTGTCTGCATATCGAGTGGATTAATTTTTTGTCAACTATGTTATCAACATTGTCTTGTGTATTTACCTTAGATGTTATAATCAACAAAATGTAAAGAAAGTACATAAAAATATGAGTTGATCAAGCTTATATGGGGAGATGTTTTAGGTTTGTAGGGCCTAAAATGAGCCTAAAATGGAGGAAATGTCAGCTATGTTACCTGTCAACTATGTTACCCATAAAGTTTAACACAGTTGACAGGGAATAACACGGTTGATAATGTTGTCAGGGTTTACTGGGTTTATGCTTATTAAGTCCGTTGAATAAAAAACATTAACTTGATTAAATTGTTACTATACAGAAATTAAATGATCAAATATAAAATAATAAGGTAGTAATTACATAAATGTATAATACACTAAATAAATACACTCAAATCATGAGTGATACTTATCAGCGAAGAAGTCAGCTGATCCGAAGCCATTCATTAACTATTATTAAAATTATTTAGGTGACTGGAAGTGTAAATACATAGTAATTAGGGTACATAAAACATGATTTGAATGATACAGGGATTAACTCAACAATATTATCCATACACTGAATAAATCCTTACACTCTAACTAGACTTAACATCATTATAGATATTTTCCATTCCACCCTATAGCCTACTCATATTAACAAACAATGATTTCATGTGTCATTTTGATGTTTCAGTGATTTGAAATTACATATATAATTTTAGCCCTATCAATTATGCTATACACTATTACTAAACACAGACTCATTTCTGGTCTAGAGAGATGAGGTTATCTACTGCTGAGAAGCAGCGCCAGTACAGGCCTTGGGGTGATGCTGATCCTGACCAGAGAGAAGGGCTTCATATTTACAGAAACAACAAGAAAACAAGAATCTAAAAAATCTTATCAATTTATATTAAACTCACTGACTTAACTGCATCTGACAGATTGTAGATTTTTTATCAAAATAAAGTTTTTATCATAAAGCAAGGTTTCTCTCTTCTTTTTGTAATGCGTCCCGTCAACTGTGTTACTTTGTTGTCAACTGAGTTACTTGTTGTCAACCGTGTTACATGTGATTTTTGTGTCATAATTTGTTTAAATGTTGGCTGAACTGTAGTAAAAATGATGGGGGACATTTTTAGAGAGCAAGGTCTGACATAGTAATGTTGAATAACTCTAAATTCAACGTAATGTGGGTGAATGTAGAAAAAAATAATCATCCTTGATGATACTATCCCACAGAATATCCATTATCCAGCTCAAAATTCATATTTTCAAGGCAGTTAGACAAACAACCACAAAAACACTGAAGAATAGACTAAAGAACTTGCAAACAAATGTTTTATCAAATGTTTATTATTTCATGCATGTCTTCTATGACACAACTTTTGTCTAACACAGTTGACAAAATAATGAATCAGATGTTTATTTTTATTTAAATATTTAAGTAATCATTTGAGCTTAAGCTTGCCAATTAATGAATTTAGCACATTCCAGTGATATATTATGGAAACAAGTAGCATATTTAGCAAAAAAGCAAACTGATTTCTTCACTTATAGGTTGATATGAAATGTACCCCTAATTATGGAATGACTCTAATGTTGGTCTAACATGAAAATCCATTTGGTATAAATAATTTTGTGTTGCTACCCGCTGCTTGGAATATTAAAAGTCCATTAGATTCTGTGCATAATCATCAGACATAACCTCTTTCAACTTCAAATTCATATCTTGTTCTACTACAAATTAATCTGAAGGTTGTGCCAAAAGCAGCTGTTGCTTCCAAAATACATTTAGGCTTTACTGTTTTAACATAACCCAGATTTTCACATAACCAGCTTTGTGCAGATTGAAATCAGATTAAAGCAAACTGCAGAGAAGAGATTATATAGTCAGACCCTGAAGATGTCTGGAGATGAGCGATCTTATATTCTGCTGGAGGAAAACTCAGTGTAGCATATTTTAATGTAACAGAAAAATCAGTAAAGCTTAAATATTGTCTGTTCTGTTTCTTTTCTTTGAAGCCTCGGTTCCATCATCAGGCCAGCCTGTTGTCCTGCCAGCTCCCCCTCCCAGGGCCAGCTGCAGCCTCAACGACAGAGCGCCCACCTTTCTATCAAACGCAGCTCTTCACAGTAAGATTTTACTGGCATGTCTTCTCTGCTCTGCTAGTCCCTCTGTAGTTTCAGTAGGAGTGAATCAATGTGGGAGGATTCTACATGGCCCCCGGAGCATCTTTACTCGGTTTAAAAGTTATATGTCATCTGAAGGATTAATGTTTCCTTTTTTGTTTTAGATGTTGCTCGCCGTCATGCAGCCATCACACCCCAGTCTTCGCTGGACAGTGACATAGGCGTGTCAGAGCTGGAGGAGGACTCCAGGCCTATGAGCTACAAGCTGCAGGACATGACAGACGTGGAGGTCATGGCACGACTCCAAGAGGAGAGTGAGTCACCTGTAAAATTATATTTCATTAAAGATATAGATTTTTTCAATTTTTATATAACCTTTAATTAGCTAAATTAATTCACTAAGATTTAAAACATCTTTTTTAAGAGTCCTGAGCAAGGCACGTAGCAGGACAGGATAAGATAGGATGAGTTGCAGCAGTCTATATTCATAAATACAAATACATGCCCAGCAACAATCAATGTTCACATCAAAATCAAGAACTACTTCTACAGCCAACCAACATCTAAACGTGAAATGTAAAAGAGAGTATGTTGTTGAGTAGACGGCTCAAACACTTGTATGTGGAGTCAAATTCAATCGGTGAACCCTACAAAGTGGTCATTGTTTGCAGGCTAGGTGAAAAAAAAGTTGGATTTCAACACAACATAAGTGTTTTCTCTGAGTTTCCATTAAGTGTCAACTGATAAATTGTTTTTGTCGACATAGTAAAATAAAAATCTGCAGATTTACTTTGGTTTTGAGTCACAACACTCCTTTATATCAATAATATTTATGATGAACAAAAGTGATCCAAAGACCTGCCTCTGAGGGACACCATCCCCAAATAGGCCATTATCTAACTATCCAAGAAACCCGTAGGGGCCAATATATGTGTGTGCGTGTGTGTGTGGCAAAATTGTGAAAAATTGAAAAGAGCAAAGGAGGCAGGCATTAATCTGTGGTTCAGCAGAGGTTCTGATCAAGTAATTCAACATGTTGTAAGTTAAATGGGGAGTCAGCCGAACTGTAGGAATACTTTTTCCTCCATTTTGTCTTGGACTAGAAATCAATCATTTATAACAGAAATAAATATTGCACAAAGAATAATTCACTTTGGTTTGAACCCGCTGAGCATGGTAATGCTAAGAGCTCACTATTATGATTTATTAGATTAGCTGAAAATGCCTAAGTATACAATATTTTTTTATTGTTCAAGCCAGTGTAAACCATGCATCTCTAAATCAGTTCCTGCAATATTTTGTTTACTGAAAGCTTTCACCTGATTTTTATTCAAATCAATTCAACAAGATGCCAATGACTCCCAGAGAAAATGGTTCAAAGTATCTTAGATTCTCCAACTTACCCAACAGTGGGCATGAGCTTCTTTACCACATATTTATTCTTTGTCACACATATCCCAACGGGACTGATTGATGACAAGCTTAATCTCATTTGACCAAAGCACCCCGTTCTGGTTAAAGTCCCAGGATCATGTAACGAACTTCACATGTTTACCTTTGCGGTGGTAGGACAGAAAATACTTTTTTTGACTCCTGGTTGCCACTCATTGCTGTATAACATTGAGCTTTAGAGATGTATTTTCTTTACCTACCCTACCAGCCTGATTATGGTGCGGGGTCACAAAATAAACGCATGTCACAATTCCAGTTGTTTAAAATTTTTAAATAATTTATCTTACTATAGATATTAGAGAGTTGAAGCAAATAGGTGTTTTTTGTAATTTCCTTTATTCCAGACTTAATTAGGTCATCGGAGATCCACCTTAGTTGAATGGCATGTTCAATTGTCTTTTACAGTTTAAAGAGGGGCTAAGTGAAAATGAGTGTTAATTTCTAGTTAAATGTTCCTAGACACACTCAATTTAGAAACAATGATATCTTAATGAGGGATATTTTGATACATTGCAAAAAAATTTTTTTACTCAAATAAAAAATTAGATTTCCTAAATCTTTTGTGCACCACAATGAAAATGCTGATCTATAGTTGTATGTAGAGACTGAAAGGGGTATGTGACCTCTAAACAGTCGACTTTGAGCAGCCAACTCATAAATTATGTAGAGGATTTCGGAAATATGCCCTATATCAGTCTGGTTTACTTATACAGTACCTGAATAATGGATGAGTGGCGTGTTTTCTTCATAAGGAATATATTGTACACAGCATACTGTCTATATTCATGTTTTGCTCAGATAAAAATATCGATCCACTCTCCTTTAGGCCTCCGACAGGACTACGCCTCTACCTCATCCACAGCCGGCCGTCGCAGCTCCAGTTTCTCCTTGCACTCCCTCAGGCGCTGTGAGTTGGACCTGGAGGAGGAGGATGAGGAGGACGAGGGCTACGACCAGCTGCCGCCTCCCCAGCCTCGACTCTTTCGCACAGGCTCTATGCAGCGGGGCAGCATGTCCCATTCTCACACCTTCTCCAGCTTCAGAGACTGCAGGCGCAGCTCGCCCAGCCCTCAGTTTTCACTCAGCGGACTCTCTCAGCTGTCTGGACCCTCTAGCCTGATCACAGACATACACACAGCCTACAGGAGCAGCACAGGTGAGTGTTTTCTGTTTGACTTCAAAGCAAATTCAAAGCTGATTTTGGACTTTTGCAGGCAGCTCATTTCTGAGGTTTTTTAATTCAATATTGCAAGATCTAATCACAACTGTTGTTAAATAGATAAGCTACGGAGAAGCATGCCCAACCTGATCCGAGCTCCCAGCATGCCCAGTGTTCCCAGTATTCCGTGCCTGGCCTCCCCTGCCAACCCACTCTCCAATGGCCCTTCCTCTTTACCATCAATGCCCTCCCTCCGAAGCAGCCAGAGCTTTGACTCATCCAATGGCCTCCTCCGACTCCAGTCCTCCAGTAAGACCCTTGTGTCCACCAATAAATCAGCCACCTGGACCTCAGTTCTTTCATAATTCAAGCCTACCTGTGCTTCCCATTGTGTTTTAGTCCCTTCTCCAGGCCAGCTCAGTCAGAGAGTCCAGAGCGTCGGAAACTTCTCCAGCACTGCACGACAGCAGCTGAAAGCCACGGCGTATGTCAGTCCCACAGTGCAGCAGGGTCCCACCTCCCCTTCTCTGTCCACCTCCGCCAGTTTAAGCTGCATCCCGAGCAGCGGAGCACTTCCTCAGCCCCTCAAAGCCAGCGGAGGTATGCTGCCCCACGCCCTGAAAGCCGGCACCAGCCACTCGGCGACCCCACGCAGCTCCCTTCCTCGCCCAGCTTCCTTAGTGGGAGCCAGCGGACTTCCACGTGCAAGTAAACTCATGCAGCCTACACGCAGGTACGGTCCAAAGCACATCATCAAGTACACCTCAGAATCGGAACGTTCAGACTTATATTTTATTGAGGTGCTGTGGCATGACCGCACACAGGCTGTTCATGCTTAGTACCCTTTAGTGTGGCTGAAATGAAATAATTCAGCAAAGGGAAGTGGGCCAAAACTCTTCCACAGTGATGCAAAAGACTCGCTGCCAAGTATTTCAAACACTGAATGATATTTTTTTACTGCCAAGAGTGGCACAACCAGTGAAAATATCTGCAAAGCAATCATTTCTTGACTTAGGGCCAGGATGGTTTGGATGACTTGTTTCACTTAATTCATGAAATCATCTTTTGAGGACTTTTGGGAAGATTTATGTTAGGTTGTTACCTAACCTAACCTAACCTAACCTAACCTAACCTAACCTAACCTAACCTAACCTAACCTAAGAGAGGATAGGTTTCTTAAAGGTAACCGTGGGAAAAAAAAATTGTGCAGTGCTACAGAATGGACATCCATACAATCCATAAAATACAACACACAAACCAGACCATACATTAAAAAGGTGCTTCAAAGGCTTAAATTCAAACATGAAATAAAATAAAAACATGGGGCATTCTAATTACTTAAGAGTTGTCTAAGAGAATGATTGCAGCAGGAATAACGGTAGTCCTACACCGCTTAGTCTTGGACTTGGGGACCTGAAATCTTTTACCAGATGGCAGAAGTTTAAAATCACTGGACATCAGGTGAGTGCTATCAGTACATTTGCACTCGGCTAGACGCTGTAACTGCCTAGTGGACAGTAATTCAATGCTTAGCTGTGATTCCCCTATTAGTCGGCTTGACCATTTGACAATATGGTCCCATGATTTTCTCTCCTTCAGAGGCAGACTACCAAATCAAGAAGAGAGACAAAACAATAGAAACAACTGGATAAAAGCCTGATGAAAAAAAATGACATTATAGTTCTGTCTACGTGGAAGTACGATAACTTTCGTAGGCAGAAAAGACACTTCCTTCGCACTGCCTTACAATTTTCTTTAGAAGTTCATTTTGAACTAATATTGGTCCCAAGATACCTATCGTACCCTGCGAATGAGTTCCCTTTTTCCTATAGTTGATTACTATATCCTTGTCAGATTGCCGTATCTGTGTATTTATCCAGGCTATCTTTGTTACCTTCTCCAAGGAGGTTTTGTTTTTGCCAGGGTTTGTTTGTTTGTCTGTTAGCAACATAACTCAAAAAGTTATGGATGGATTTTGATGAAATCTTCGGGAAATGTCTGTAGTGGGACCAGGAACAAGCGATTCGATTTTGGGGGTGATCAGGTCAAAGACAGATCGCCATCTGGTCAGGGGAGGGGGTGATGATGATTTTTTTTTTATAATTTAAAAATTTAACTGGGACAAAAACACACAAAAAACAAAATGAAGCCAACTCTGTAGAGGAACAACCACTTTGTGTCAATGAAAAAGGCTGATTTTAGTAGTAGTTAAGAGCTTTTTTGTTGTTAGGCCTTTATAGGTTTTTTTCTTCTTAATTTTTCATATAAAACAGAGGTACTTAATCTTACTGAGCAAGTGTTGTGTTTTTTATCCAAAACAGAAATAAAATGGGGGCTCCTTAACTGTAAAACTGGATTCGTTGAGTAGGTGCTCATCAATTATTTTTGTCAAAGGGTCTAAACAAGTCTCATTAAGTAGAAGCAAATCCAAAAATGTGGTTTTTTTATTGTTGTAAAGTTTGTACAGTATGCTTTGTTCTTTAAGCCATAAAAGCATAAAGCATTGTGTGACTGGGCGCAGGCTTCAGATCTAAGTTAATTAAGCTTTATTGCTTAAGTTTGCAGCAATTTAAGTCAAACTTTAAACCAAGCAATTTTAATTTATATACTTAATGGCACAATATGCACAACACCCAGAGAGAGAGAAAGGAATAACATGGAACTACTTGTGATCAAAGGTCATGTGAGTTTATTATAACTGTTACAAATCAGAATTGATAACTGAGCATCAGCCTAGATGCAGTAATTTTCTCATGCCAGTAGGGGGTGATGCTGGGCCAGGGCTAGATTCAAACGCTGAGTCCATGCAGAAAGGGGTCATATAGCCCTGTAATCTCTCCTGCTCCACTTTGGCCCACATCTGTTGTGACTATCCCACCAGATCTGGCTCATTAGTGTTCACTTAGAGCTTTTCTCTAAGATGATCCTGGATGAACAATGCTGAATAGGAAAAGATGTCAGACCCCGTTGACCACACAAAGAGATCCACATGAGTCATTCTTTTGTTGAAAGACCGTGCCAGGATGCTGTCTCAGAAGGAGAAGGATGTTACTGGTGTACCACTGTGCCACAGGGGTCTCTTTGATCAGTGGCAGTAATAAGAAGAAGTCATGTAATAATGCTTAAACCCCTTAAACCCAACTGAGCTTCTGCCTTCCATTCAGTGTCGTAGGAAGGTATGCTGCCTTTGTTAAATAATGCTCCAACATCTCCTTCCTATGCAATTGGATCACGAGCTAATTCTAGTTGACAGATTTTTTTTTTGACAATTTGAAGAATTCTTTGCCATGGGCATCACAACTCTGATATCCCATATTTCCTGCATATACATCTGCCACTGCAGCAGAATCGGTACAAGTGCTACTGAAATATTGCAGCAATGCCCCAACAAAGAGCATTACATAATCTTATATTATACAACGCAGAAACCTTGATAGCACCGATGAAGTCAGTCTTCTGCTGGCTCCATCTGACGACAGCCTGACCTATTTTCTGATTAATTCAGCTAATAGTTATTTGACCTCTAGGAATCACTCCTGGACCGTGATTAGGGCATTGAAATTCCTTCCCCAGATGGTCAGTTGATGCCAAAAAAAGAAAAAGAATTAAACAACATGGCGACCGTAACATCCTCCATCCTTATGATGTAATTATGAATTCTACACGTTTTATCCTAATACATTCTACAGGTGGCAAAATAGTTGGCTGTCCAGGCAATTCTTCCTGATATGCATGTTGTGGACATACACTGATATTGCGATAATGATGAATTTAAAATATATTGTGCAACACTGGTAATCAGTTTGGAAATGGTTAAAGGACCTCAGGGCTGCAGAGAACGTTCAAGTTTTTAAGAGCAGGCTCAAGACTCACCTTTTAAGCCTAGCTTTTAACTGATTAGTATTTATTACTGTTTGTTTAATTGCTCTGCATGTTTAATATGATTATATTTTTATCAGTTTTACTATTTAATCTTAGCACATTAATTTACTGTTTATTTTTATACTTTAATTTATCTTAATCCCCGTTCCAGTGTTTCCTCTGTGGGAGCCCTCTGCCCCGGGAGCGGTGGTCGGCTGTGGCTGCCTGGGTGCTCTCCAGGTGGAGCTTGGGTGGAGGTGGGGTTCTTGGCCTTGCCTCCACTGGGTGCCCTGTGTCGGTGCCTCGGCTGCTGCTGTTAGTCTACCGCTGCCGGGGCAGATGGCTCCTCTGATGGCGTTTCCTTGTATGGTTCATCTGCACTCGGCCCAATGTCCTTTTTTACTTCTTCTTTGAACTGTGTGTGTGCATGGGAGATGGGTTGGGGGGAGGGGGGTATAACTGTGACCATGCTTTTAAATCTGTGGGGGAGGGAAGGGAAGGTGGTTTTGTGTGGGGTCATTTTAATCTGTAAAGCACTTTGTGATGCAACTTCTTCTATGAAAAGCGCTTTATAAATAAAGTTTGATTTGATTTGATTTTGATTTGATTAAAGAGAGCAGGGGGAATACATGCAGCAAAAGTTCCTAAGGTCTCTAATCAAAGCCGAGGCAGACAATGCATGTTAAGGAATAATAGCTTTCATAAAAGGGACACATGTCACATATGCTGTGACAACTTTCGTAATCTTTTTGTCAATGAGTGTATTAGATTTGACTAACCTCTTTTTTTTTATTACATGTTCATTTCAGTGCTCAGTAGACTTGTTTTCCTTCTGCCCACAGTTTGCTCACTCCTCCAAAGAGCCTGGCTGCTTTGAGCGCCCTGAGGGACAGTAGCTGGAAAGACGGTTGCTACTGAACCCAAACGGACTGAACTGAGGTGAAGTTTGAGGGCTGCACAGGGTTACTTTGCATGGGACCCTATTGATTATAAATGATGCTGCCAAGATGTCCCATAGAAAGTGACTGTTAACATGAACACAAAGACTGAAACAAGTGTGGATCCAGCAGGCTGGATCTGAACTACCTGCTTAAACACTGATAAGACAATGATAACAACAGGCAATACTCTGATAATAAGATGCTAAATGTGAAAACGAGAAATCCTCTTTATTGTTTTTTTAATTATTATTATTTTTCAGTTTTCATTGTTGATTATAACATTTATTCATTAGAATGAACATTTCTCTCAAGTCTAAAGCTTTCGCACACGCTTTGAATTATTTTCTGTGGTAATTTTGCAAGTCATATTATTTTTGACATTCTGTGTTAAGATATATAAGAAGAACCTGAAACTGGAATGAAGTTAATGTTAAAGTGTTGTGTTTCTTGATAGTTCTGTTTTATGACTGGACCTTGCAACAATTTAGATCAGAATTATGATTAACCTGTAAAAGTACACAATTTACTTTTTGTTCTGTTTTTTTACACCTAATGTGATATTTATTTGTGTGAGCGCACACATTTCATTTCAAGACTAATTTCTTTTATTTTCTGTATTTACATGAAGTGTTTTAAGTTGTTTGATAAATTTAATCGCTGCAGTAATATTGCACATGCTTTTTATGGATCACAAGAAAAAAAGAGGTGCTTAATTTTTAAAATGAATAAATCATTTCAAAGCATGTTTGTCCGCTCTTTCTCTGACCCAATAATGTAAGGAACAAAATGGATTGAAAAGCTTTTAAAGCATAAGTTTAGCTGCAGATTTCAGTGTAGTGTGTAAGGAGAAGCTAACATCTTAAACGTCTCTAATGTCTATCTCACAGCTGTATCCAGAATTGTTATTTCTAATAGGAAAATATATTTGAGCATTTTTATTTTGAAAGCGCAACCAACGCAGAGTAAAAACTGACAGAAACGAAAATGAATAGACAGTAATGCAGCAAAGAACTTCCACAAAATATTTTAGAAAAAAACTGTTTTAAAAAAAGAAAGAAAACAACAGCAATAACTTGGCAACAGGAGCCCAGCTTTCAAACAGAATTTATTTTTTGTTTTAAATTTAGAGAATTTTTTACTAAAGTTTGAGAAATAGATAGGATTGCTGCACTTTTGGGAAATATTTATGGCATATAATTGTTACCATGTTTGGGTTTTCATAAATGTTTGTGTTTCGATCACCTCATAGTTCTATATTATTATTTAACAGGTCTTGGCGTATTCAGTTCATTCTTTCGTGTTTAGTTACCTAGTTTATTCTTGTGTGCTATTCGTTGTCCAATTGGATTTGTTTCACCTTTTCCCCTTGGTTTGTAGTCTCTTTGATATCTACTTAATCTTCCTTTGTGTTTATCATTCATCTTCCCTCAGTTTGTAGCACAATTTTTAAATGTTCTTTGCTGGTTTCTCCTGTTACTCTGTCCATGCTCCGTGTCTGGTCTGCCTTGTTCTAGTTCTGTAAGTTTTGTGTTGTCATTAAATCCTTCACCATGCTCATTTTAAGTACATGTCTGCATTTTGGTCCTACTCAACCCGGAAAATATGACCATCATTTATTCTAAATGTTTTGCCCTTTTTTAATTTTTTTATTCAAAATTCAAAAATGCATAAAACATCCTACATTATAATCAGATTTTGAACAAATCGCTGGTTTTCTGTTTTTGAATTGAAAATCTAACTTGTAACAACTGATAAAAGCACATAAAACAGATTAAGAAAACCTGTCTTA
The DNA here is from genome assembly GCA_963556495.2 of Valencia hispanica. Taxonomy (NCBI): domain Eukaryota; kingdom Metazoa; phylum Chordata; class Actinopteri; order Cyprinodontiformes; family Valenciidae; genus Valencia; species Valencia hispanica. Next base: position 36,427,305 of record OY747707.1, on the reverse strand, counting down.
AGAATGTCAAAAATAATGTAGATCAATTTTTTTCTCCAATTATTGATAAGTCTTTATTCTGTCATGATGGTGCTGCAATTTTTTGTCCCCTTCTCCTGTCTGTAACCTTTTTGTAACCTCTCTTTGTAACTACTACGATAAAGGATACCAATGTCGAGAAAACCTACTAGGACAGAAGAATTTTGTCAATTAAAAAAATTGATCAGATCCTCCATTATTGATGGCAGGTGTCAACTCAAGAAGCCTGAATTCTTAATTTGAATCAAAAGGCATTTCAAGAAAGTAAGAGTAATGGTAAAGGCAGGTCTTTAATTACTTTACATTTTCCTAGTGACATGTTTATTTTTCGGTTGAATTCACAGCATAAATCTCAGACTAAATGAAGGAAAGGAGTGGCAGACTTTTTATATAGACTGTAGAAGTGAGGCGGAGCATTGAACCGGACAGACATTTGCTGCTGCAAAGACCCTGGAAGAGCTTAGCTGACTAATCTTTAACATGCTTGTGTTTTGATGGGAAGTCTCCCAAGTAACGTTCAGCCTTGTACAGTTTTATACAAACATCCTGTTGGAAGCCACGAACATATTCTGCTGTTGTTGGGGAAACTTGGTCTGTAGATGTGTTAAATCCTGGCCCGGTGTTTCTTAAAATGCCTAACAAAGCTCAAGAGGTATGTTTTAAGCTTGACGTATAGTACGTCTAAGATTGTTATAGCATTTATTGTGTCTTTTTAAACAATAAAAAAAAATCAGGATGCTGTGATCAACCTGAAGACCCTGCAGGAGCTTTCCGGACAACTGGGTTTTGAGTGGACAGTTCTGGCATCTGAACTTGGTTTCAGCAGGGCTGAAATACGCCAGTTCCACATCAGATCAAAAGAGAAGAGCGTACAGGCCAGGCTCTTGTTGGAAAGCTGGTACTCTGTGTGTGTGTGTGTGTGTGTGTGGGGGGGGGGGGGGGGGTGCATGTGTATGAACTTGATGTTATTGAAATAAGAATTTTTCTGTCACAATAGTTTTTTTGCACCAAATTTACTTTGTGCCATTAGATCCTGTATAGGATAAAACATTTGCACCACTCTCTCTCTCTCTCTTTGCTTTTGGATTGATTACCAGGTATGAGAGGGCATGGGACAAGCCGAATAAAACCAAACTGCTCCAAGACGGACTGGAGCGAGCGGGCCGGCGCGACCTGGCAGAGAAGCTCCGCTGTCTCCACTGGGGTCACCAGAAGTTGAGTAAAAAGGTGGAGCTTCCCTCAGCCTTTCCCTTCATCATCACCGTCCATAAGACCATCAGCAACCAAGATGCCCTGCGCAGAATCAACGACCTCAACCGCAGATTCACCTAAAGATTTGGACCAAAATCAATGTATGGAACTCTAATCATTTTTATTGATCTTACAATACACGTATAAACTAGAAGACTAGACTAGATCAATATCACTGACCAAACAAAAGAAGCATCATATGTAGAGCTGCTTGTCTTGTAAGTAAATGCAATAAAACTACAAAGCCGATATTAGGGCTCATTTTGAGTTCTTTTATTTCAAATTTTTTTTTTTTGTCATTGGGATTACTTGCAAATTGTTGGGTTGGTTTATTGGGTATGTCGACCAATTTGAAGTCCATGAAAACCAAGTAATAGATGTATTGCTAAGAATAAAATGAGGTGCTCGAAAAACATTTGTGTCAGGGCTGGTATTCTTTAATCAAAGCAAAAATATGATTAGTTTATCTTGAAAATGAAAGCCAAAAGCAAGGAAATTAACCCAGAAATTAAACACTATGGCTTTTAAATAAGCGTGTACCTTTTAGGCACAGCAGAGTTAAAGCAAAACGTCTAAATTTACTATTTTTTTCTTTTCCCCATTTTTAATGAATGCCCAAAGTAAATATAACACAGTTATGGATAAGCTTTAGTACATTATTAACAAGCTACAAATGGCTTTTTGTAAATCTAATTAATGTTCCCTGCTCTAGTATCTTTTCATTGCGGAACATTTTACCTCAAATGTTTATCATGTTTTATTAAGCTGTTGAGTGGTTTTGTTAAGATTCGGTTAATGGTCTTTTATCTATTTACATCATTTTTGCTTTCATCACTAGTAAAAGATGTGATTTTAGGCCTCTTCCGTTTATTATTTTAGAATATGATAAACAATACTTCTATTTAGACATAAAACACGTGTTTTTTTTTAAACCTTTATTTATCATTCAATGATGATTACAATAGAAAGGAGGAACAAAAAACAAATACACAGCCAAAGACATTCCAAACCATGACAAAGGCAAAGTTATATAAAAAACATACATTACCAAAACCTTTAAATAAAATATAGCAGGTAAATATAAGAAATATTGAGATGATAAAAAATAAACTGAAATAAATTAATAGGTAGGTCTAATAAGAGAAAATTGATATTTTTACAAAAGCTACAACTATCATCAATGTCAGAAAACTTAGATACATATGCATTAGTAGGGTAGATGTTATGCAAAAGCTTGAGATGTAATTCTCTAATTTTGTTTGAGATTAAAAATTTTAATGGGAGAAGCCAAGCTTTACTCCAGTTTATATCACTAAAGAGGGAGTTCCAATAAGTCTTTCCATGTGGGGTTATTTTCCTTTTGCTATAAAAGCATCTTCTAATATATTTATTGGTACATTTATAACTCATAAATTGGATCCCATCTAAGTAAAGTGTCTGTTGGGGGTTAATAACCTCTTGTAGATTACTACAACCTTTCATTAATTCTTTCAAACCATTTGGGATAGAGCTAACTATAAATCTATATTCCTTGGGTTTGATAGGAAATCCTTTTTTTTGTAAAAACATCACATATGACATCATATGACCTTCATTGGTAAAAAGATCCTTTAAAAGTATTATGTTTTTTTCAACCCAGTTTTGACAATAGAGGGACTTGTTTCCTTTAGTAATATATTCATTATTCCAAACTATTGTTTTGTGTGGGGAAAAATTATGTGAGTAACATGGAGTTTCCATGCTAATAAAGCCTGCTGATAGAATTTTGATAAATTGAGGGGAAGTTTGGATACATTATAATTACATGTTAACAGAAAATGAAGACCTCCTACTTCTTTAAATATGTTGTGAGGGATAAAATGCCATATTGAGTCAGGAGCTCTCAAACACTCTTTCACCCATTTCAGTTTAAATGTATATTTTAAGTCCAAAAGTTCGAAGCCACCTTCCTCCCTGGATCCAGACAAGATTTCCTTCCTCAGGCAATGGTGTTTGTTCTTTCATACAAAGTTGATGAAAATGTTGTTAATGTCTTTGCAGGTTGAGTCCAGGACAGTGAGGGAGAGAGCAGGATAGACAAAATGTGAAACTCCTTCAGCTTTGGTTAATAGGATTCTTCCTATGATGGAAAGGTCTCTTTGTTGCCACATGTTTAAGATGGATTTGGTTTCGTGTATTTTCGAGGAGAAGTTAAGAAGCTGTCGTTCCATCGGGTCCTTACAAATCTGAATTCCAAGGTATTTAACAGTTTTTAACAGGTATGTTATGCAAGCTTTTGTCCTCAGTTTGAAATAAACACAGAATTTCACACTTGGATTTGTTTAGTTTTAGGCCAGATGCAGCTGAAAATGAGTCTACAAGAGATATAGCATGTTCAATCTGTGGTTTATCCTTTGGAAATAAAGCCGTGTCATCCGCAAATTGAGTTATTTTTATCTCTTTACCAAAGATAGATAAACCTTTAAGAACAGGATCATGGAGAATATGCAATGACAATAATTCAACAACAATTAAAAATAAAAAAGGTGAGATGGGACAACCTTGACGAAGAGATGTCATAACAGGGAATCTTTGTGTAGTGTGTGGGTATAACAAAACATTGCTGTCAATATTCTTATAAAACATTTCAACTGTTGAAACAAAATTTGGACCAAAACCAAAAAATTGGAGAGCTTTGTATAAAAAAATTGTGTTCCACGGTGTCGAATGCTTTATAGAAGTCGAGAAAAACTACAAGGGCTTCAGATTCAATATAGTTTGAATAATCTAAAAGGTCAAGAACAAGTCTTATGTTAGAGCTTGTATGACGGTTGGCCATAAACCCAGTTTGAGTTTCACCTATAATCTCATTAAGACCTTTTTTTAAGCGTTTGGCAAAAAATTAAAGAGAAAATCTTGCAATCACAATTTAAAAGTGTGATGGGTCTCCAGTTTTCAATTAGTAAGTGGTCTTTTTCTGGTTTGGGGATTAGGGTTATTAAGCCCTGTTTCATAGTTGTAGACATTTCTTTTTTATCAAGACATTCATAAAATAATTCTGTTAAAGGGTTTTCAACTATGTTCCAAAAGTGGAGGTAAAACTCAACAGGAATCCCATCTATACCAGGCGACTTTCCTTTACTCAGATATTTAACAGCTTCTAAAATGTCCAGTTTTGTAATGGGTTCCTCAAAATCTTTTTTAAATTGCTCAGAGATAGAGGGAGTGAATGACTGAATTAAACTAAAAAAAATCCTCACAAGCTTCAATTTGAAAATTAGATTTATAGATATTACTATAAAAGGAGCAGACATACTTTGATATGTCTGAGGAATTATTGACTATGTTATCATTAATCTTGAGAGATACAATATTATTTCTTTTACAATTACGTTTCTCTAAGGAAAAAAAATAACTAGAATTTTTCTCTCCCTGCTCCAGCCATTTTGCTCTACATCTCATAAATGCACCCTTAGCCATATCAATATGTAAGATGTCTATGTCTTCTCTTAATTTTTTCATTTTGATTCGTTCTTCCTCTGATAGGGAAGAGTTAATTCATAATACCGATGTCTTTAACCAAATTATTTTTCTTTACATCTTTGGCCCGACTTATTGCTAATTCCCTAATTTTCCATTTTAAATATTCCCACTTTTGAGTGTGACTAGAATCAATGTAACCAAACATCTGTTTTGCAGTTGAATTGACTAAATTACAGAATAAATCATCTTTAAGCAGATTAGTATTTAATTTCCAGAAAACCCCGTAAATTACTGCTTTTTTGTTGAGTACCAATTAGACAAATAGTAATTGAATTATGATCTGATAAGGGGGCATATTCATGGGAGGCTTCTGAAACAAAATGGGCACTAGGGGGGGGGGGGGGATATAAACCATGAATCGATTCTTGATTGCAAAGATCTGTTAGCATTGCTCCAAGTTAATTCTTTTTTGTCAGGATTTAGGAAACGCCAGATGTCAACAAGAGAGAGTCGTTCAGAGAGAAAGCTTGTGCATTTAAATCTTGAGTTTTGAGTTGTTCTTGCAGGTATTCTATCTATAAAATCATTTGCTGCATCATTAAAATCACCACCAATTATGATGTGCGCTTCCTTGTATTTGTTTAAAGTCAACTAATTTGTTGCAAAGTGTTGTGAACATGATCTTTGCTTGAGCTGGGTGATTGTGGCTATATAAATTACATATTAGGAAGTAGGAGTTATTCAATTTGAGTATCAAGATTAACCATCTGCTCTCATCTGACTTAAAAGATTCGATTATATCACCATTAAATTTGTTAAGAAGGATGGCAACCCCTGCACTGTTGGGAGAAATGGCAAAAGTAGCTCTGATCACCCCATTGAGAATTCCAAAACTTAACATCACTGTCAACTGAATGAGTCTCTTGTGGGAATATTAAAATCAGCATTTTTTCGTTTACAAAAAATAAAGATAGCTTTCCTTTTGGTCATATCAGGAATGCCATTAACATTAAGTGATATCATTTTCAAAGTGTTAAAATTGTCTGCCATGAAAAGAAGGAGGGAAAATAAAGATGAATTGGATGTCTGTGAATGAAACAATGAAATATCAAAGCTCTTAACTGAGACTATCAGAGAATTATACTTTATGTAAAAGTATTGAACGAGTATTAAACGCTGAGACTTGAGTACCTTAAAGAAAACTGTAGCATATAGTATAAACTACAGAAGTGAGTATGAAGCCCTGTTTGCATAAACATGTAAAAAAAAAGAACACATAAAACATGGGCTACATGTTAAAAGTTAGTGGAACATCTAAATTAACAATGTCCTGACTTACGCAGTGAATCTCACACCGTCAATAATGGCAACAGGGCCCTGCCATTTAGTCTTTTTTTCCCCTCGATGTGTGCTTGCTTGATGCTTGACGAGAGGCCAAAGCTTGTTTCTGCTTTGCTTTTCCTGAAAGGTGAGATCTTCCGCCAAGCGAAGCTTTTGTTTCCTTCATAACATCTGCCGTGAGCGATGCTCTCCAAACCTTGAATCTGAAGGTGCGCATTGTTAACTGTATAATGACGGGGCGCATGCTCCGATTCTGTGGACTGTATCCACCATAAATCCAAGCTTGCTTCTTTCCTCTGGAACTATCTGGTTGATGATCTCCATCACTTCCTTTCTTACATCCTCGTTTGGTTTCTCAGGCAGATTTACAAGACGGAGATTCCACCTCCTGCTGTACCTTTCCGCTTCATCTTGCTTCTCCTGCATGGTGGCGAGTTGGTTTTTGAGTGACAACACAGAGTCACCTGTTTCTTTGCTTTGCATTTCCAGGCTTTTCATGTTTTCCTTCACCGTCTCTATCTCGGCAGAGTTTTTTAGTACCATTTTCAAAGTTGGAAAAGTGGTCATTCAGACTGTTAATGGCTTTTAGTATATACCCGAGTTGGAAACCGGCATTTCCTCAATATCTGAGAAGAGTTTTTGGGGATTAGGGCTTTGGAGAGGGGAGGCTGGTAAGGGAGTGCACAACCCAGCGTAAGCATGGTAGGGAATATTGTCCATTATTAATGTTCCTTTTTTCTGGTTTCTTGCGTCTCGTTTATTGGCCATATAGCATAATTTGACCCAGTTTTACAAACCAATCAGAACGTCGAGTTGTATTCTATCAAGGTTGTTAGAGCTGGCAAGTACACCAGGGAAGACTGGCTTCAAAATAAAAGACTTTCTATTTCTATTTTGGAGTTAGCAAGGTTTCAATTTTAAATAATCAAAGGAGCTGATGTGGTAAAAAAAAGTCAAACAATTATAAGTATTAAATGCATGGAATTGAAGCAGGTGAATAAGCAGGATTTGTGATAATTCATAAAGTGGGTACATTATTCTGAAACTCCTTCTCCCGGACGTAAGCAGCAGTCCACTCTAAACTGACGCTTCTTTTCTCGTAGGGTTGCTGCCTGCTTGCTTCCTATCACAACAAAAAGAAAAACGTACGAAAAGAACATGAAGTGCTGAGACTAGTAGATTACATTTCATCCAGAAGCGACGCGGAGCTCATTTGGAGAACAAGAAATGTTAGCTTTCGGACACTCTGGCGGACGTTCGGCTGTAGACTAGGGCTTTAACCAGAATCTATGTTGGATTTTTCACCCGACGGAGCGGGTACAGACCGCGGCATGCTCGCCGCCTGACAGCTTGCGATTTGGGCTTTCGAAGTGCGAGTTTGGGTTGCTTTTTTTTCTCTCCCAGTAATGGCTTCGTCGCTGGGTTGCTTCAACGGGCCGGAGGTGCTGGAGGACGCGAACCACGCTCGGGGTTTGGTGAACGAGCTGAAGCGGATGTACGACTCCCGGTTGCTCGGCGACGTTACCATTGGGGTAGAGTGTGAGGAGGAGGAGGAGGAGGACCACAGCGAGGGAGGAGGAAGAGGAAGAGTCGACGTGGGTCGAGTGTTTCTGTGCAGCCGTAACGTCCTGGCCGCCGCCAGCCCTTACTTCAAGAGCATGTTCACGGGCGGGCTGAACGAGAGCGCCCAGGAGAGAGTGCTCATCCGCGGCGTGGACTCCGAATCCATGTCGGTCATCATCGACTACTGCTACACGGGCAGGGTGACCATCACCGAGAGCAACGTGCAGAGGCTGTACGCGGCGGCCGACATGCTGCAGCTGGAGTACATCAGGAAAGCCTGCTCTGGCTTCATGACCAGGAGGCTGGATCACTCCAACTGCGTGGGGATGCTGAGGTTCGCCGACACCTACGACAACCCGGAACTCAAGGAGAACGCCCAAGCGTTCATAGCCAGGAACTTCAACCAGGTGTGCGGCGGAGGGGAGCTCTGCGAGCTGAACTCGGCTCAGTTCGAAGAGCTGCTGTCTCTGGACGCTTTGGACGTGGACCGCGAGGAGACAGTCTGCTCTGCGGCGATCCAGTGGCTGGAGGCGAACGCGCCCGTGGACGGAGATGACGCCCTGCGCGTGCTGAAGTGCGTGCGCTGGGGCTTGTTCGGCGAGAAGGACAAGTGTTACCTGGAGAGCCTCGTGGGGAGGCCTTTCATCGACACGTACCTGGCCTCTTTCTTCAGGAGGTCCGCGGAGGACGGCTGCGCCGCGTCCGCCCCCCTGGACGCACCGAAACACCGGATAGGCGTGAGCGCCAAAGAGATGATTCTGTTTTTCGGCCTGCCCAACGACAACATCATGTGCTGCGACCCTTACTCGGAGGACCTGTACTTCATGGCGCCGCCCCTGGAGGATCTCAGCAGTCAGGACTTCAAACGCTCCACCATGGAGTCACTCATCGCCTGCGCCACGCCCGACAACAACCTGTATCTGGCCTCCCACCTTTCCAAACACTTCTGGCTGTACAACCCTGTCCTCAACAGCTGGCAGGAGTTGGCGGAGAGGCTGCTGGGCAGAATCCACTCGGGGATGGGCTACCTGAACGGCCACGTGTACCTCCTGGGCGGGAGGAACCCGGTCACCGACGCCCGGCTGAAGGATGTGGAGTGTTACAGCGTCCAGAGGAACCAGTGGACGTTCGTGGCCCCTCTGCCCCACTCTCTGGGGAAAATGCAAGTGGTGGCCCTGAACGATCAGCTGTACGTGGTGAACAAACGGAGAATGCTCTGCTACGACCCGAGGAGGAACCGCTGGCGCCACTGCGGCTCGCTGCGAAGAGACAAGCTCCACAAGGCGTGCGTCTTCCAGGACCAGATCGTCTGCGTGTGCGACATCCCCGTGGTCAAAGCCTACAGCCCCACGCGGGGGGAGTGGAAGAGGCTGGGGGACATCCCCATCGACAGCCGGGCGCTCAACTACCAGGTGATCCGTCACGGCGGCAAGCTGCTGCTCCTGACACAGACGCTGCTGCAGCACAACAAGAACAGGGTCCTCATCCACGAGTACGAGCCGGCGCGGGACGCGTGGAAGAACATCATGGCGGTGTACGTGTCCACGCTGGGGCCGGTGTGCGTGTCGACGCGAGTGTACCCGGCGTGCCTCGGGTCCGCGCACAGCTTCTCCACGGAGGAGGACGACGACAGCGGCTCCAGCGCCGACTGGGACCTGGACGGACTGACTGACGCGGACTCTGATTCTGGCAGCTCGAGTTCGTTCTCGGACGAGAACTGGTAGTGAAGGGGTGTTCCCTTGTCAAAGAAGTGTTTATTTATATATATATTTTTAATTTATTATTTATTTTTAATCTGGGATTTTTGTTTGCCAAGGGTTATGTTAATTTCAGTATTAAAGCAGCCATTTACCTTGAAGACATGCATTAAGGACTGGGAGAAGGTTTTCTTTATTTTGTTCTGTTTCATCCAGTTACAGCATTAAACCATTTTCAGAGGAAGTAGATACAGCTTGATGTAATGTCATTGCTAAAATGTTTCTTTTATTTTTTCTTGTTTTTCTTTTTAAATTTAGATGTACAGCGGTTCCTTGCAAAAGCATTCACACCAGTTGGAGTTTTTGCATTTTGTCATTTTACAACCGCAACCTTCTGTTTGTTTGTTTTTTTGGGGGGGGGATTTATATGACAGACAAACACCAAAGGGCATGAATTGGAAGGGGAAAGACATCGCTCCGGAAGTGTTTTACAAATAATATTCCCAAAAAGGCGTGGCATGCATTTACCTTCTTTCACTGCTGGTACAGCTGCAGCTCTTTCAGATCAAGCTCGTCATTTCCAAGTGTCATCACATATTCTCAGTCTAGACCGGGCCACTCTAAACCTCTTAAAAATGTAGCTCCGGCTCTTTGTTTAGGGCCCAGTTGTTCTGCCGTAAACTCACAGACCTTCTGTTTTTTTCATGCCGGGAGAGGAAAGGCATCCCCACAGCATCATTCTGCCATCACCATGTGTCATTGTGCGGATAGCGTGTTCATGGTGATGTACAGTGTTTTTTTTTGGGGGGGGGGGGGGGGGGGGGGGGGGTTCTCATGTAGGTTATAAAGTCCAGTTTTGATCTAATCTGACTAGAGCACCTTCTTCCACTGTTTTCCCTACATGGCTTGTAGCAAACTGCCAGTTTTTAAAATCTTGATTTGTAGAGTCCACGACAAGTGGTTGTTCTGTTTAATCTGGGGGCGTTGGAGTAAAGTGAGGTGGATACAAATGCGCACCACGCTTTTGGGATTTTAGCTGGGGGGGGGTAATTAGCAAAACCCTGCATCAGTTCCCTTACACTTCAATACTATATGAAGGTTCAAGGGGTATGAATACAGCATGTCTAAGTTTCTATAATGCAAGGATCTTTTGTAAAGGTAAGATGCTGCGAAAAGTGGGGAATTTGTGGGAGAAATGTCAGCTCAACAGCAGGGAACGATACCTTTTTCTCGCCATAACCAGAGCCGTCTTTCACACCGCTTCCATCATTTTTTTTTCTGCGTGCTCTTTTTTGTAAAACTATTGTATTTACTTGAATATAGGTTCACACGCCTTCTTCAGATTGGTGTAAAATCCTATTTTTGAGGTCTGGAAGCTTAAGTGCATCTTGTTTATGACTTCAAACACAACTGGACAAACAACAGGGCTTTTTTTAATGACACCATAAAGCTAGCGTTTGCTGTGTTCTCTCAGGTTTGGGCTCAAAAGCCTCCTCGCCATGTTCAACTTTCCTTTTGTTTGGGCTATGAGTGTTTTATTTTGTGACGTGTATTCAGATTTACGCGCTTTCTTACGTATAAGGGTAATAATTTAGTTTCAGCATCCAAAAAGAAATTAAAATACTCTTGTGTTACGAGCGGTATTTGGTCCAAAATGCAAGGGGATGTTGGACATAAAATCTGTGAAATCCAGGACCAACAAACCATTTCAGCTTAAACAATCACGAGATGAAGATTAATCAGTATTTCTGTCACCAGACAATGCACAATTTGTAACAGTGGGGTTTACTTTACCCAAGGGGTGCAAAACGATGAGTGTAGGCCTGACTCTACATTTAAAAAAAGAAGATAATGTTGCTACTTTTCACAGATTAGGGAGTGTTTTTGTTGTATATGTCAAAATAAACTCGTTTATTGTATTAAAAAAATGTCATTACAGTGTTATCTGTTCTGTATTTAACCACTTGTGTTGAAAGCAGACTTCCTACACAGTCTGAACACTGAATGGAATTGCAGTACGGAGAACCATGTGCTAACGTGGAAAACCGACTCGGAGAAAATGTAATGCGGTAGTTTTAACAGTGAAGTTAAATGAAGGACAGGGTTTGTGTCAAGTATTTTTTTTTATGTGTTAAATTAGACCATTGACAGGACGATCTGAAATAACCATGAAAAATTATATCCATGCAGTTTCAGTGTTTGAAGAGCTGGATGTTGACTAACTTAGAGCCCACAGCCTCATACTGTACAGCCCTACCCACAGGTACTATGGGTTGCTGTGATATACTGGGTTTTAGGTTTAGATTGTGGGGGGTCCAAAAGGAGCCCAAAGAATTACAAATTTATCAATTAAAATCTGGAAAAGTAATGAATATTAAAATGGCAGATGAAAAGAAATGTGAGGGTGAAGAAAGGTCAAAGGAGGACAAACTAAATGTGAGAATGACATGAAGTAAAATAAATTGATTTACAATCTAGCTGTCGTAATTTTCTTACTGCTGGCTACAAAAATTTAGCAAGATCCCAAAAGATGGTGCTTTACTGGAGCTCCCTTTTCAATCTATTTTTTGACCAAATGTGATTTATATGGGAACGAACCAATATGAGATTCCCACTGTATGACTTTTAGTTTACATTGGACTGTTTTTCAATATCAGTATTCATATAAAAAAATTGAACAAAAATGCAAAACAGAATCTAGAAAAGCAACAATTACTCTTTTTTTGCTGGTTAAGATATAGAGCATCTTAACTGCAGTAATTATGTCATATATAACATTTGTTTATAGTTCTTTGAATTAAAATGTCAATTTAAAAAAAATATTGCTAGACATGTTTATTATTTATTTATATTTTCCCTTATGCCACAATGTTCTTCATGGAATAACAATTGGAGACTAATAAAATGATAATAGCTGGTTTATTGGACAGACTTCTTTACAAGCCAGACTGCAGTCGGTTGCTTAACAGACAGGGTGGCAGAGAGAAAATGGAGGAAAAATAAAATCATGATAAACCATTAAATACGCACAGAACTTCTTAAAGCATACAATAACACAGTAAGAAATTCGAGAAATGCATACTTTTCCAAAATAAATTCAAACCATAAAAATTCCCTCTTCATTTTTTAAGCCATTTTATGGATTGTTTAGAGATGAGATTTTAACCTTGATGAATTGCCCCCTTCAGACGGGGGTCTTTCCTGTCGCCTTTAAAGAGGTGGTGCTGAGACCCCCGTTAAAGAAGAGCAACTTGGATTTTAATGATTATAACAACTTTCGACCAATATCTAACTTAACGTTTTTAAGCAATTTTTTTTAGAAAAGCTTGTTTTAATTCAACTTCATGATTTTATTAATGTACATTATGTCCTGAGAAATTTCAGTCTGGTTTTAGGGTGAACCACAGCACCGAGACGGCTATTTTGAAGATTTTAAATGATGTCAGATTAAACTATGATGCGCAGAGTGGGACAGTGTTGGTTTTCCTGGATCTAAGCGCTGTCTCTGATAGTGGACCACACTATTCTTTAACCCCATTTGAAATAGATTTGGCCTCTCTGGTGTTGTGCACAAGTGGTTCACATCCTATCTCACAGACAGGACCTTTATGGAAAGTTTAGATACCTGCTCCTCTAAGGTCCACAGGATTACATGTGGTGTGCCCCAGGGTTCAATTTTAGGCCCAGTGGCTTTAACCTTTATATGCTCCCTCTTGGCAGTGTCATCAGAAGACATGGAGTTAACTTTCACAGTTATGCTGTTTAATTGCTCTGCATGTTTTATTTGCTTATATTTTATCAGTGTTTTACTACTTAGTCTTACCATATTTATCCACTGTTCATTTGTATATTTTAACCTGTTATGTTAATCTTGCTTCCAGTGTTTCCTCTGTGGGAGCCGTCTGCCTTGGGAGCGGTGGTCGGCTGTGGCTGCCTGGGTGATCGCCAGGTAGCGTTTGGGTGGAGGTGGGGGTCTCCGCCTTGTCTCCTCTGGTCGCCCTGGATCAGTGCCTTGGCGCCTGCTGTTGATGTGCTGCTGCTGGTGCAGATTGCTCCTTTGATAGCATTTCCATACCTCCCCTGGCTCATCTGAACTCCGCCCACTGTCTTTTTTAATGTTGCTCTTGAGTTTGTGCGTGCATGGGGGTTGGGGGGAGGGGGTATAAAATGGGATCATGCTTTTAAATCTGTGGGGAGGGATGGGAATGTGGTTTATGAGGGGTTGCAATCTTTGTATGACAAGCACTTTATAAATAAAGATTGATTGATTGATTGATTGATTGATTGATTGGTTGGTTGGTTGATTGATTGATTGATTGATTGATTGATTGATTGATTGATTGATTGATTGATTGATTGATTGATTGATTGATTGATTGATTGATTGGTTGGTTGGTTGGTTGGTTGGTTGGTTGGTTGGTTGATACATACTGCTTTGGCTTGCCAACTATAGTTTTGTCTTGTTAAGAACAATTTTTGCTGCTCCTTTTTTTAATTCCATGACTGTTGTGACAGGGTGACAGGGAATGTTTAAAAACACCAGAATGTGCCTTTCTTACAGGTGAGAAAAAGTACAGTAGCCTTCTATCAGCCAGCAACAGGTGGAGGAGGAGCAGTGCTACAATACTCCATGCTCTGTACAGCTAGAGACAATGTGGAGCCCTGCAACAAATTATCTGGCAACTCATTAAATGGTATTTAAACTACAGGAACAGTAGGATATAAAAATGTTGTGGTTTGTAACTAACCTTTAAAGACTTGGTATGCTTTGATACCAGTAACAAGCCCATGTCCAGATTTCTGGTAGTGAAAAACGTACATTTATTCAATATTTGGTCTAGAATTACTGTCAGCATTTGGAAAAAAACAAAAAAGTAAGTAAAAATTAGAAAGTGTTTTTATAATTATATTTGCTTGATTGTTCAGTAAAAGGAAAATGAATTAAAAACGTCAAAGGAAAGTAATATTGGAAAGTAATGTAATAGCCTATATAAATATAATATACATTAAATTGTTTGAAAATACACAGTGTGTGCTTTTTAATATGTCATAAATTAAGTGAAAGAAATGAAAAAAATATTAAATTAGATAGCATGAATGAAAAATATTTTACAGGAAGTGAATTTTCTATCTTTTTCATCATTCATTGCATATAAATGTGCATAGCCTACTGACAGCTAAGAACGGGGGGAAAACCCATGCTGATCATTTTCAGCTCAAGACGCATTTTAAATAGTATTAATTTAACCCAAAGAACTTCCTAAAGTGAAAATCATAACTACTGTTGGCAGATTTTGGGTATTTCCAAAGATTTCCTCTCTGTAATGCTGTCGGACGAGTTCAACACGTTCTTCGGGTGACATCTAGTGGTGTTTTTCTAAGTTCTCGCGATATCTTTACCTCCGTCCAGACAGCAACGAGATGAACCATGGCAATAGAAAACAAACCAGAGGAGGAATTTCACACAGTTTTCAGCCTAAATGACCACCTGGAGCTGTCCTCCCATTCAGAGCATGACTGCGGAAAGGCACGAATCTTCAAGATAATAGTCATAGGGGACTCGAACGTTGGGAAGACGTGCTTAACTTACCGCTTCTGCGGGGGCACTTTCTTGAAAAACCCAGAGGCAACTATCGGGGTGGATTTCAGGGAGAGGACGGTGGAGCTGGACGGAGAGACAATCAAGGTGAGGGGACACCGGGCGGGGACACACATCATCAATTTTCTGCAGAAAGGATAAGCATGTTCTGTCGGTTGTAAACGTTGTATTGAGAGGAACGCCAGTCTAATCATGACATTCATTATAGAAGATTTTATGAAAAATAGCCAAATGGCCTACAGCTTTCCACATTTCGTGATTTATTAAAATTTTTTTTTTACCATTATTATGTTTCCATTTGCCAAAGTCTAGAATTAAATGTATTCATTCAACACTTCTATATTTGATGTTGTCATCAGTGGAAAACAGAGGTGATACATCTTATGACACGGTGCTCTGCAAAAATATTTATATTTCTCTGGATTTTATAAGATAGACCATTAAAAAGCTGTTTAGAGACTGAAGTTGTGTCTTGTTCTTAGCAAACTAACTCACGGTTTGAACAACTAGATGGGTCCATAGACATCCATTTTCCGTGAACTTTGACTAGGCGATTCAAATACACGAATACACTTTCATTTGAACCCATCTTATTGTAACTTCAGGTGCATGTTTATGTTTGCTCCTACGCTGGATGGTGAACCTCTACCCAGGTTTGATGTCTTTTCAACTTCCAGCAAATCTTCTTCCCATCAGCTCTGACTGGTTCCTCTGTCCCTGCTAAAGAAAAGGGTCCTCATAACATGATAGTGCCACTACCATGTTTCACACTGAAGATGGTGTGTGTGTGGGTGATGTGCTGTGTTTCCTCCACATAGAAACTTACATGCAGTTTAAAAAGTTCTGCGTCTGTCTCATCTAACCAGATAATGACGAATCTGCTTTTGCTTCTCTTCCAGTTGCAGATTTGGGACACGGCGGGTCAGGAGCGCTTCAGGAAGAGCATGGTGGAGCACTACTACCGCAGCGTTCACGCAGTCATCTTTGTGTATGACGTGACCAATCTGCCATCCTTCGAAAGCATCCCTGAGTGGATTGAAGAGTGCAGCAAACACTCAGTGGGGCCCCTGGTGCCGCGCATCATAGTGGGAAACAAATGTGACCTGAGGGAACATCGTCAGGTGCCCGCCTCCACTGCTCACTGTCTTGCCGACAGCTACAACTTCCCCCTTTTCGAGACTTCGGCCAAGGACCCGGCCGAGAAGGAGCATGTTGATGCCATCTTTCTGACTTTAGCTTATCGGCTGAAGAGCCACAAACCTCTGAGACTGAAGCAGCTAAGCGAGAGCTGTGTCAGGGAGCTGGGGAACAAGAGAGAGCAGGAAACGACATCTTGTCAGTGCTGAGGTCTACTGCGGACCTATAGAGTGGACAAAGGTCACGGCAGCCGTCGGAGCATCTGTTCAAAACCAACACTGTCACTAAATTAGTGAGCCGCATTTAAAAAGTAGAAAGAAGCTTTCTGTTATTTCTAAAATATTCCCTGACACAACTCCCGGTCATCGCAGCAAGGAGCTGTAAGTCGGAGCGACGTTTAACCAACATCCAAAATTTCAATAAAATGCATGAGTGAATGTGGAGATATGTCAAGTGTTTGCACTTTAAAAGATAATTGTGAATGACGAGCAATGTCAAAATCATGCTCTCTGTCAGAATTATACTCTTGTGAATTAATTATTTAAACAGAAAATTGGACAGAAAATTAAAAGTAAATGTGTTTAAAGTCACCAAAGCAGATAGAATGATAATGAAACTGTGATGAAATTTGCAATAATTATTTCAAACAAAGGACTATTGCATTTCTAATGTTTGTTTGTATGTTTGTTTGCATTGGGAACACAAGTCTATAATAAGTATTATAATTGAAAGAAAGAAGTGGTAAAATGTTGTTTTTTGGGGACGAAGTATAAATTAATACAGCTGACTTGCAAATAATGTCCAAGAATAAGCTCTGAGTCCTTGAAATCAACATTAAACATATCAAACCTGACTGATTATTAAGTTGCATGTGAACAGTTTCAACACTTTACAAAAGTATGGCCATTTGAAACAGTACATGTATGAAAAACAGGCTCTATTATTATTACCTATACATGATTTTGCTGTTAGCTATAGATAGATGCAGTGCTGATAGCTTGCTGAAGAAGTTAGTCAAGATTATTAAAACATGCATGTGCATCAGTTTTGATCATTAAATTTGCAGATATCGCAGCAGTGGGACCAGTTCATGGGATTGGAAGTCAGAACAGCTAGAGGGCTGGTACAGAGGACGAAACAAAGGAAATTATCATCTAGTTCTGAAGGTCAACATCCAAACACAAAAGCCTCAGCATCAGCAACTGTCCAGGAGAGAAAAGTGAATGGAATTTAATTTAGAGTACCGATCTCTGATGACCTTTGCCTGATCGAAGAACCTCACTGCTGTTGTAAAATGGGCCAAACAGAGACTGCAATTTCTAAAGAAACTCAAACCAATATCACTCCCTACCAGCATCTCGCCTCCTTCCACAAAGCTGTGGTTCAGTTTTTGATCAGGCGACATGGAGTTCTTCCCAGGGAGGGGGTATACAACAGGAGTGTTCATTTAGGTAAAAAGAAAAATCTGTAAGTTGTGTATAAAAAGGGTTTTCTACGGCTTAATTGCATGTCCAATTGTGGGAATAGGTTCACCTTTCTGTGGTGTTCCTTCTTATACTTACAGTCTATGGGTGTACCATGTTTAACGTTACAGGAAAATATACAGTAAAGTTGGTATCAGATTCACAGCTTACCAGCGGCTATTTTGGTGCTTTCATAAAAAGAAGTTTTAAATCTGCCATGTTTAGTCTGATCAGTAGTAATAAATTAAATTTGACTATTATACACAAATTTGAAATTTGTAGAACATTTATTCAAAGCAGTAGTTTCAGTGTTTTCTTGACATTACCATCTTAGATAGGTGTGGAAAACATAATATATAGGTCAAACCAGGACTTCATTATTCTACTATTATTATGACTGCTTTAAGTCCATCTTATCTATTCACTAGATCAATTAATATCAGATCAATAATTTTTAGTTGTTAATATTGATGATAGATTTCACAATAAAGCTGATTTTTATTTATTTATCGGGGAGTAGTTTGTTTGTGGGGCAGCATGGACAGTATCATCATGATACTCCAGCTGCAATATGACAGAGAAAATAACCATGCAGTGGACCGTGAATGCAGCTGAAGAGGCAGTTAAAATGTCTCCACAATATGTTGTAGAGCTACTACAGGAACAGGGGTCCGAAAAATATCTTTTTTTTTTGGATGATGCCGCTCGTTAGATTTAGTACAGTTGAATAGAAATAAATTGATTTGATTTATTTATTATTATTTTTTTGAATTATTATTGTTGTTACGACTCATAAGGTGTAGTAAATGGATCTAATGTGTAGAGTAGGCCTACCCAGCTGTGCATCTCTAATGTTGGGACAGTTTGACCTAGTTTCAGCGCCGACCAGCGGCC
The DNA here is from genome assembly GCA_963556495.2 of Valencia hispanica. Taxonomy (NCBI): domain Eukaryota; kingdom Metazoa; phylum Chordata; class Actinopteri; order Cyprinodontiformes; family Valenciidae; genus Valencia; species Valencia hispanica. The sequence goes on along the minus strand of OY747707.1, from coordinate 36,408,880 downwards.
AACGCTTACGTAGCAACAGCCCTGATGAGGCGTTTACAAAACCCCGTAAAAAGGCAATTGTTTTACGTGTCGTGATTGGTTCGTTCGAGTCCTAAGAAAATGACAGACTAGTTAATCATGGATTACTAATGATATGTAAACACGTATTCACCGTCGGTTCATTGGTTTTGCTGCCCTCCGAAGTGGTCTTTCTCTTGAAAAACCTCATTTTCACGTGCCGCGTTCTCATCTTGACCATTTTCTTTGAACGCATCTCGGTAACCGAGGCTGGAGGCTGTCCGTATTCTTCACGCTGCGTCTTTCTGCGGCCATGGTAACCCTCTGCTCAACGTTAGACTGCTGATTCATATAAGACCTCACTAAGAGTCGCTTTTTATGCAGGTATAAGTAACACTTTCACTAAGAATGTGTGGCTAAATGAACGGGATTTGTCGCTTGTCTACATGTGTACGCTTTGTGGGAGGATTAGGGGAGTGTTTGCTTGCCTGACACACGGCGGCCAGTTGAATGTGTGTTTTTGTCTACAGTCTAGCAAAAAGAAAAAAAAAGCTAACGCCAAAGCGAGTGAAAATGTATACGTACAGTAATTTTGGGCGTTGATTAGTTTCTCTGTTGTTGTTTTTTGTATGTTTCTGAACTGCATGTTAATCGCATAAAAACAAATCAGTGTCCCTGTTATCAGCTAGCTTAATTATCATGTAGCAGGTGTTGCAGTTCAGTTATCTGATAGTAAGCTACATATACATTTAACCCTGCAATCATTTACACAAATGAGACTTAATGGATGATTGTAGAGTTGCTCGGAGTTTTCAGTTGCAAAAAAAAAAAAAAAAAAAGCGAACGCATTGTAAGCTTTAATCACGCAATTAATGCGGATACCTGTTTGCTCCCCTGCAGCTGCCTATAAAGCATGAATTTGGCAGATATATGTGACAACGCCAAGAAGGGCCGTGAGTATGCCCTGCTTGGAAACTATGACTCCTCCGTGGTGTACTACCAAGGCGTGATTCAGCAGATCCACAAGCACTCTCAGTCCCTCAAAGATCCAGCACTGAAAGTGAAATGGCAACAGGTCAGTCAGGCTTCCAGCTCACTTTGTAGTGACAGTTGTATTCATGTGGGATTATGTCCTTCTTTCTTGCTAACTTTTTTTAAATACTTTTTTTTTTTTTTTTTACAACTATTATCAGACTAAATATGTTTTTTTGTTTGTTTGTTTTTTTCATCTCCCATCTAACATGTTGGTCATCTGATATTTCAATAACGTAAGGGTTCTTATGCAGTCTGGAAAAGTTCAAAGTATTTTTCAGCTCTGGATAAAAGTGCTGTGTTGAAAAAAAAATTGATTCTTATAAAAATTCTAAGAATCAAATCGATTCACAAGTCCAAAAATTGGTTTAATTGTTTAACATTGTTTGCCCCTTTTTTACAGCTAAAACAGGACGGAAAAGTCCAGAGAGCTATTTTAAGGCCTAGGTTTTTCCCGGTGAACTGTTACTCACCCAGTGTTTCGTCATTGCATTACAGCCATATAATTAAGGTAACAGTTAAAGAAAACGTTTTTAATAGCACTTACCCATATTAATATTGAATTGGAACAGATTGGATTGGATCGGGATAATCGATTCTAACTCTTGAGAATTGGAATCGAATCGATTCTTGAAATTTGAATCGATCCCCGGCTATAATAAATATGGAAGAATATTTGTATTTCCACGCTTGTACTTTATCCCATTGTCTCACTGTGGTTTTCATTCATCCATTGACTCTTATATATGTTCATCCATCCATTCGCTCACGAATTTGTCCATTTTTTCATCTATTCATCCATCCTCACATTTATCCATCTGTTTGTCCATCTATTCATTTGTTTATTTATCCATTCATTTGTTTGTCCATCCTTCTATCCATCCATGCATGCAACTGTCTGTTTGGCTTTCAGTCCACTAATCCATCCATCGATCTGTCCAAGCATTCATACATGTCCTTATGTGTGTCTATCCTTTCATCCATCAATCTACTTGTTCAAACTGTTGTCTGTCAACTCATCTGTGTTTCCTTCTGTACGTTTGTTAATCCTTCTGTCCGTCCGCCCTTACCATCTCTGGTTTTTGCAGGATATACTTAAAGCCAGAGCACAACGGTAATATCTCTAAGAATTTAAGAAAGAACTTTTGTACTCGTACTTTGGCCAGATACATAAGCTAGCCTCAGCCTAAAAATCATGGAAATTGAACATGTGGGATGTTGTACAAAATCTGCACGGAACCCTGTAGTATGGTTATATTTTTTACATTTTCTAAAGTCACACCCATAATTAAGAAGATCTTCAAATATAAGAATAAATCAGTATTATTTTATCAGTATAAAAAACTATTCCAAACATAAATACACATTTAAAAAAAGTATAAAAATACAGAACTGCATGAGGAAGATGAGGTTATTGCTGCTGTGAATTTAAATTAGTTCTGAGTTTGGTAAAAGAGTTCCTTGTGCTTGATTTTTCTCTCTCACTCACTCACTCACTCACTCACCCAATGGAAACTAAACGGATCAAACTATAATGCAGCAGACTCATCGCTCCGTTGGAGAGCTGAACAACGCAACAGGATGTGACCCCAGATTCTGAACAGGGCATTGAATCCCCCCAAGGCTGATACAAGACAGACCTCCAATAGCCAAAAACATTAAGAGGAGGGATTTTACGAGTGTTTCTAACTGCTCTAGCTTCAGTAAATACTGACCCAATTTTTCCAAGTACCACCTTCCTGAAAGACGTTTTTAAAACAGTACAGTGTAGGACTTGGACTTCTTTTCGGGCAATTTCATAAAAAGAAGAAAAGACAGTTTCCGTCTGCAATTTTCAAGTTTTAAGATGGAGAAATTAACAGAAATGTCAGACGTTTCTCTCCCCTAGCGAGAACTTACCAAATAGCTGCATAAATAAAATAATTTTAAAAACAGTACTCTACAATCTTATTTAGTAATCATGCTGCTAAAGTGTTTAAAAGCAGAAAAATGCAGTGAAACACATTGGTATTAGCAAACTATTGCTATTTTAACTCAAATGGTTTTCTAAGTTCAAACTTGAACAGTTAAGTTGGGTCGGATGTCATTCCCAGATTGAGAACCGTAGAGCGAGGTTGTCTTTGTTGCATACATTTATCACTGTTGTGACACAATAGGTATGTTTGGCAGTGAATAATTATGAATGATTGCTTAGGGCAATTATTAATAAGATTAATAAGATTAGTTAATTCATTTATGTCAAAATTACCAAGTTTTGGGCACCTTCCTGGGATCCAGGAAAAATAATAACGGCCAAATAGTTCAGTCTCAGTTCATGTTTATGATTACCTGCCTGATAAGGCTGAGGTAATAAAACAATAGATGAACGAATACGTTCTTGACATACTTTGAACAGCAAGTTACGACATATGTATGTGGAATAATAACAAACAACTCTCCAAAATACAAGAGTTTATTAACGAAAATAATTCAACTTTCAAATTTTATGGATCTTCACCGCAGTGATGGATCTAATTTTAGGATTTTGACATACTAAGAAGGCGGTTTCAAAAATGACTTATAAGACTTTGTTGTTTAAACTATCTATTTTAAAACCAATCTTTATTTTGAATACCGTAAATAACAATCCTTACTGTTTATGAAAGCTAATGGTCTGCAAAAGCAGAAAAAGAAAAGAAATGATTTATTTGCTTGTAAAAATTTGTAATTAAAATTTCTACAAATCAGAGGTCGCGTATATGACTTCATGTAGCTAACATTAGCTAGCACTTGAAATTCTCACCCAGACCTTGTAGAGCTTGTCCCGCATGCCGGCTCTCACTTGACTGACGATTTCTCCCCCAGCATAGGTGCCACTTTCCACATGTCCAGATCTTTAGTGGTTTTCTCCATGTTTAATGCTCTTTCCTTCGTCCTGGAAGTAGAACGCGAAGCTCGCTAAACTCACTGCCATTTTTCTTGTTCTTCTTCAATTTTAGTCAGCTACGTGATTTCACACAAGCCCTTTTGCCGCCTGTCGAAAATTTGCGCTTTCTCTGCATCAAAGTTTGTCTTTAAAATTCACAGACATATGTTAAATCCGTGGAACATTTCAAACCGGATCAGAAAAAAACTTATTGCACCATTGACTCTATTTCTTTTTTGTTTTGGGCAGTAGGAGACTCATTGACCGGAAGTAGATGGGCGTGACTTAGGCTCTCCATCAGAACAAGCCTGCGGAGCTAATATAAGCTTAGCACCAAAGAACAAAGAATGACTGGTGGAATGGAGTAACTCTTGTTGCATAATTAAAATGACTCTGTCGGTCAATTCCTTTTGAAAAACACAGTTTGTACCATAGGTTGAAACAGCCTGTTCATACCCAAGCAATGTTAAAGATGAAATCTTACAAATGCAGCAATACACAGTGAAATAGGCAAGCGAAAAAACCTTTAAATTGTTTATACTAAGCTCATTTATCTCTGCCCAGACACAACCTTACTTGAACGATCTTTAGATGTCCATAACCGCGTGATGACGTTGTCTGGAAAAGTCAGCGATAAAAGGAAGCAGCTGTGGTTAGCAGATTCGGCTAGCAGCAAAACATGGGGGCGCAGCTAGCAGTCAGTCCTCGTAGGTGCATGGCTAACTAGCCACCGTTGGCTTGAACCTCGGGTCGTCTTCTCAGCAGCGATCTTCTCCTATGCAGGACCTAACACTGGCAGCCTTCAGGTCTTCTCTCGGCTCGGCAGCTTTGGGTGAGCAGATCGGCTTGTGCTGCGGGTTAGCAGATCGTCAGAGAGGCCATCTCTCGCTTTAGTGGAATCTGTCATTCAAAGATTCCTTCTGCAGAGTTTTGAGCAAGTCGGGTTCAGGAATTATTCTTTCAGCCAGATACGTGGGCCCGTCCACACGGAGACGCGTTTCACTGTATACGTATAAATTTTGTTATCGTATTAGGGTTTCGTTCACATGGATCCAGCGTTTTCGGAGACTGAAACCGCTATTTTTTGAAACCGGGTCCCAAAGTGGATAAATCTGAAAACGACACCCTTGCGGTTTCGTGTGTACAGCCAATCCGTATATTTTGTAAAACGATGATGTAATCACATCATGTTTCGGCTGGGTCACACGTAACTGCAACAACAATAATGGCGGACTACATGATTTTGTTCGTGCTGCAGAAGCTACTAAGCCTACAAGCTTTATTACAGCAAAATCTATTGCTTTGTTATAAATGTATTCTTGGTTCGTATACAGCGCGCAAGGTTATGCACATGCTCAAAGTCTTCTTCTCCGTGTATAGTGTATCTCTGTGGCAGAATTACAGCGCCCCATACTGGTCTGGCATATATACTACACTGTTTTCAGTCGGTTTCAGTGGTTTCGTGTGGACGCAGATATTTCATGAGACGACGCCGTGTTTACGGAATTTTCTTTTTTAGAACGAGGGAAAAAAAAATTGGATAGGGAACGCACCGGCTTCGTGTGGACGTGGTCCACGATCTGCAGACTCTACAGGTATTTTGGATCCAAAAGGCTCCAAATCTTGCCAGCAAGTCCGAGTGTATGCGCTGATTTCTTTCCCGATGCAAGTCTGGTGTTCACTCACTGTCAGAGAATGAGAACGGCGGAGCTTTGTGCTTAAATAGGGTGATGATGTCACACGAAGTTCCTCCTTTTCCTGTTGAAACTGGAAGTTTAATACAGTTCACTGTGGGATTATTCCTTACGGGAGGAGGTATTTGTTGTCCAGTTATGTCATCTCTGCTGTAGCACAACATCGTCTAAGATGTTATCAAGTGTTCAGATCGGACTTTGCTTATATTTCTCATTTTCTATGCTCCATCTGTGAATTAAACTATTCAACGCATCAGTGTGTTGCTTGAAACACGCACTTTTACTAGGGATGTCTATAAACATTAGAGGGTGTGTTTTCTAACTCATTGATTTAATGTCAGTGCAATGCTCTCCTTCCAGCTCAGACAGGAATTGACTGAGGAATACGAGCAGGTGAAAAGCATCATGGGAACACTTGAAAGCTTCAAGTCCGATAAGCCTGTAGACATCCTTGTCCCTCAGCCAGAGGAGCGACCAGAGGATCCTGCTGTTTGGCCCCCACCCATCCCAGCAGAACACAGGTGAGTGACGTTGTGTGCGGATTTATAAATACATAAATATTCCGTTTTACACACTGACCCCAGCTGACTTCCAGTTCTCGTTGCTTCTTTCTTTCCAAATGGCTGTCTTTGACAAAAGCTTATGTGATAAATGGCGCTTAATGGTAAGCAGGACAAAACATAGAAGGAAGCACACAAAACACCAAAGGCTGTATTTTGCATTGTCATACCTTATCACTCTACATCACTATTCCACTTACAGAACTGATTTTAAATAAGGGGGAAGCCTTTTCCTATTGGTTGGGTTGCTTTACCACTGTTTGCCTATCAGAAAAGATCTTCGATAGTATTTTTAACCATCTGTGTATCCGTCTATAGGAATCCTGTTGTGGTGAAGAGACCTAGCAGTGCAGTGAAGCAGCAGAGGAAGGACTCTCCTGGTTTGCAGCAGCGAGGAGCAGAAGGACATGCACAGGCCAACCCTAAAAGAGAACGGCGGAGAAACAGAGACGCCCAAGCTGCAAAGGCCAAAGATGATAAGGTCAGACAGCTACTGTTATTGCGCTTTGCTTGACCAGTAAATAAAAAGGGGTGTTTAAGGAATTTTTCTTTCTTTTAAAATTTTTTTATTATTACCAGGGGAAAAAAGTGGAGTCTTTGGGGGAGGGAGAACAGAAGAAGTTTGATGGTACTGGACATGACAGCGACTTGGTGGACTCACTAGAGAGAGATATCGTCTCCCGCAATCCAAATGTACACTGGTAGGGCATTTCATATGTATTTCTTTACATATTTTGCGACTCTTATTTGTTCCGCTCCCTGACTTTTTCCCTGGGATCTGTAGGGATGATATTGCTGATTTGGAAGATGCTAAGAAGCTTCTGCGAGAAGCTGTAGTGCTGCCCATGTGGATGCCTGACTTTTTCAAGGGGATTCGTCGACCGTGGAAGGTAGGTCTACAGTGCCTTGCAAAAATACTGATACCCCTTGGACTTTAAAAAAATTCTTTTTTAAATTTTCACAACTTCAGTTTAATTTATTTTATTTGTATTTGAATTTTGTTTTACAAATAGATTTTTTTTTACCTAAAAATCCTTTGAAAACAATTAGCTTCAAAGTCACCTCATAGTAGATGAAGTCTATCTGTGTGTAGTGCGGTTTGCATCAAACCATGTAGAGGACACAGCATACATGTGAAACAAGAGTTTCTGGTCACATGAAAGGAAATGTAACATTTTGACCTAAATGCAAATCATCGTGTGTGGTCAAAAAATGTATCACACACCACCCTGAACAAACATCCCCAGCGTGTAACTTGATGGTGGCAATATGCTGTCTGGAAACGCTTCTTTAACAAATAACAAGAAAGCTGGTCAGAGTTGTCAGGAAGATGAAGGGAGCTATAATTTGGGAATCCTGGAAGGAAACCTTTTATAGAGGCTGAAGAAGACTTGAGACTGTTGTGGACTTTCAGAAGGAAAACCGCTCTACATATACAGCCAGTGCTCCAATGGAACGTCTGTGGATGAATGCATAATAATGTGTTAAATTGGCCCAGTCAAAGTCCAGACCTAAATTCAGATGAGAATCTGTGGCAAGGCTTGAACTCATTCAGATTAGATGTGTGAACGTCTAATCTGAATGAGTTTCAGATTGAGCCAAATCTTCACATCTACGAAGCCGTTGGAGACGTACCCTAAAGGACTTGCAAGGAAAGCTAGTTCTGCAAAGCATTGAGTCAACAGGGATGAACATGGCGTTCTTTTCAGATTGGTATTGATCAAAAATGTTTATGTATCATTTACCCACTCCTTGTAAAATCCCCAGTACTTTGTGTTTAAGGGTCTATCCCATTCAATCTTTGAAGAGATTTATGGGGTATGAATGTATTTTGTCAGGCAGTGTATTAAAACGTGGCGTGTACACTTGGTTGTAAGTATTTATAAATGTCAGACATGTATGAGATGAGTGGATTGCTTCTGTTCAGATGCACCATGCCTAACTTCTAAACCTTAATGTGTTTTCAGCTAATTTATATTGTGCCTACACAAATCTTTTGGATCCTTGGCGTTTTGTGTCGGCCTCTGCTTAGCCTCATCATGTGAGGCTCTTTCCCCTCAGGCCTACCATTCGAGAATCAGCGCTTTACTTTGTTTTGCAACAGCGCAGTTCTTATCTAGTGTATGCACAGATAACTAGCAATTTAAACGGAAAACCAAGCAGTGCATATTTTTCTCAAAATGCTGAAAAGGCGAGTAAAATAGTAGCACTGATTGATATTAGAAAAGTAAGTTTCTTTAGTTTTAACATTCAGCCACATCGGTCCCTAGTATTTAGAACCATTACGCTGACTGTCTTTTCTCTTCCATCCTCAGTGTTTTACACTGGAAATCTGTCTTGTTACTAGAATTCCATAAATTACTGACTGAAATGCTTCCCGTGTGTATTTGAATGTGTTTCCCTATCTGTATTAAGCATTACAGATGCAGTCCAATTGTTTTCTTATATTTGTGCAAGTCTTTTTTTTTATCTATCAAATTCACTTCATATTGATTTGGTTGTTTGAATTGTTTTGTTTTCATAGTTGGTGAGGCTGCACACTGCAGATAAATTTGTCATTTTACTAATTTCTTTAGACAGATGCTATAGATCACGGATGTCCAAACTGTGGCCCGGGAACCATTTGTGTCCCTTGGAATCAGTTTGTGCAGTCCCCGACTGCAATTCAGAACTTATATAAAATTCGTCTCGCCACCACAGGTGGTTGATGCAGATGGACACTTTAAAACTTTAAAATCATCTTAAATGGGAAAATGTAACTCGTAGGTAGGACCACAAACATCCAGCAAATTAATAATAAAATAAAAAAATCCCAATAGTACTTTCAACTTGACTATTTTAGTAATTAATGACCATGTGCTTGGGTTTAATTTTATATTAAGTAGGACGACAAGCATACAGCAAAATGTGTTATTTGTTTATTTTTAATAATCTTAACTGTGATCCATGGGTACTTTGAACTTGACAATTTTGTGCTGCGTGGCAAAAAGTTTGGACACCAATACTATAGGATGATGATCGCAACAAGATTTTTGTTTTGTTTTTTACCAATCAAATCAAACAAAATCATTCAAATATCTTGACCTAAATTAACCACTCAGTAAGTATCCATAACCCAAATTAAGTAATGCAGTCAGATTTTTGACCACAGTTTGTAAAAAGGGGGAAAAATGAGACCAGTGGCTTTTAAGAAGGGACTAATTTTCAATCGGTAACTGTGCCTGGTACTATAACGGCACACGGCTTAGATTTATACAGTTATTTACACAATACAGGCCTAATTTAGTTACCACTGAAACATTCAACCAGACAACAAGGGACTTTACTGTAGAAAGTTGAGACCATTAGGTGATAAATACCACTTAATAACAAGCTGTTTTTGTTTTATTCACTCTAAAGACAAAGTAGTGAGCTACTCTGATTAAATCGGAGCCCCAAGAGATCCAGATCTGAATAAACAAGTCTCTTCGTTGTTTAGGAGTCCTCTGCATCCACCCAGCTGGGACTGCCAATCAGCTGCCTTCAACTGCATATAAAGGTCTATCTGATGTTATTCTTTTTACCCTGTTCTCCTCAGGGTGTACTAATGGTCGGCCCACCAGGCACAGGAAAGACGATGCTAGCCAAAGCCGTGGCCACAGAATGTGGAACTACTTTCTTCAACGTGTCCTCCTCCACCCTCACCTCCAAATACAGGGGCGAGTCAGAGAAGCTTGTCCGCCTGCTTTTTGAAATGGTGAGTGTTTCTGCACTCTCCTCTCCTGGTTAAAATATCCAACGTTTCCAACCTGACTTGATGCTTATCGTTTATCTGCATGTGAAAACAACTGTTTTCATCTTTTCTTTTCTTTTCTTTTTTTTTTTTCTTAGGCCAGATTTTACGCTCCTACGACTATCTTCATAGATGAAATTGACTCCATCTGTGGCCGGAGAGGAACGTCAGATGAACATGAAGCCAGCCGCCGTGTCAAATCAGAACTCCTGATTCAGATGGACGGTTAGTGGACCACAGGAAGAAGGTGTTTTGTTGTTGTAGTTGCTGATTTAGTGGATCAGCCAAGAAAAAAGGACAATTGAAAGTGTAAAACCTGTCACAGTGTGGGGTTGGTGCAATAGGTTTTCCTCTTGTCTTTTATGTGTTGAGGCTATCGCCTTTTACTGAATGAACTGCATCTCCCAGCATCCGTTGCGCCAACCTGAACCCATTCTCATTGGTCTGTGGCCAGTGATGACATCACAGAGTTGATAAAGGGGGTGCGAAAACTAAAATCATTGTCTTTTGGTTCCTACCCGCGGAGCCACAAGGAGACGCTTTACTTCATTGCTAGCAAACTTTCACCTTTTTCGTTCAAACCTGCTGGACCAGGAAGAACTCCCCTTTTTAATCTTCGAAATGAACCGGCCAAGCAAACAGACTTCCCGTCCTTACGACCAGGGAGTCCGCTGGCCTCTGAGCTCTATTGAAAACAGGCCTGAGTCCCTCAGCGCCTAAAAGTGGACGTCCACTTTCCGACCTCGGCTTTGCGCAAACCGCTCCATTAAACTGGACACTCTCAGGCCGTTCTTCGTCGTGGACTGTAAAGAGAGTCATCACCAAGTAGGATAAACCTGGTTTATTTCTGTTGGGTCTGGGTAGAGGAGAATTAGGTCAACGGGATAAATCCCGTCTTCTGTTGGTTGATATAAGTTTGTGAACTTGTAAACCACTGTTATTCTTGGTCGTCTGGTGTCGCCGTACGCCGACCCTGAATGCTTGCATGCTTTGTGTTTTTACTATTTTACTTTGGTTGCAACCAGAAACTGTACTGTATTATTTCCCTGCTTGTTGTATTGTCTGCTGCGGTCGGCGCGTGTCTGTTTAGACCAGTCGCGTGGCCTCCCGTTGATTCCCTTTTCCTGTCATTCCCGTTTCTTTTGTCTAAGCCACCATTGCTAATTGAAACTAGGCTTTGTTGAATCGCCACGCTGTCTTTCTTTGTCCTCCTTTGTGAACCGATCGCGCCAACTGATAAGACTTGGGTTATTGATCGTAATGAGGGTGTAAGCTAAACCCTCCTCATTCGCTCGCTGTCTCCCCCCCCCACACACACACCCACACACGCCACGCACACACGCCGTAACCCCTTCCCTCAACATTAACTTTGTTCTATATTTTTGCATGCGTTAGAATAGATGAAAATTAATAATGAAATGTTTGGCTGTAAGGTTGACCTATTTTATTAATAAATTTCCTTAATTAACGAAAAGTTTCTTACTCTATTTCAGTGTGTGCTGTAAAGTTTGTTAATCCTCGTGGACGGACTCCGCCCTTTCAGAAGAGACTGACGGTCTGGTTTAATTAAAAGTATCTCACTTATGAGATTGGTGCCCCGATGATCTTTAATAAACAGGTTAAACTCAAACGTCATCAATAATTATATCAATATTAATTTCTTGATTATAATTATTGATGCTCAGAAAACCAGACAACTTTTTTTAAAATTAATAGTTACAACATATGTATTTGGAACTTGACCTGCTTTGGTGCTGAATGAAAGCTGTGTGGTTTTCCTTTGTTTATTTGTAGTTCTGGGTGTTTTACAGGGGTTGGCGGAGCCTCGGAGAATGACGACCCCTCTAAAATGGTGATGGTGCTCGCTGCCACCAACTTCCCCTGGGACATCGATGAGGCGCTACGGCGACGGCTGGAGAAGCGGATCTACATCCCACTGCCCACAGGTGACCTTTTCCGACTTGTTTCGCTCAAGACGAGGACGACGCACGCGTATTGATGGTGTCGAACCATTCCGCTTAAGTGTTCCCGTAATGCCTGATCTGTTCTCTCTGCATGTAGCCGTGGGCCGCGTGGAGCTTTTAAAGATTAACCTAAGGGAGGTGGATTTGGCTCCTGACGTCAACCTCGACCTCATAGCTGAAAAGATCGAGGGATACTCAGGAGCAGACATCACCAACGTCTGCAGGTTTGTGTGGACTCAGACAAAATGATCAGACGTTGAAACTGAAGGTCAGCCTGTCATATGCTCATTTCTCATCCTTTTTCATGGAGTACACAATAATGTAAATGCTGTCATAATTCCACATCAGCTAGTAATCTGAACCTTGAACCGTAAAGCGGTTCTAAGAAGCGTTCACACACGGTGTCTTGCACAAGTACTCACTCCCTTAGAATAGATCCACAGCTTTGGTGGATAATCTGTTGTAATAACTGCCGCTCATGCACAAATATTGTCTAAATAAAAGTGTGGAAAGGAAGCCCTAAAATATCCTGTTTGTAGGTCACTATAGGCCATATAGGAGACATTGCAAACTTGTACAAGAAGGCGCTCTGGTCAGATGAGCTGAAGATGAAACTACAAAAAGTATGTTGCATGTGGAAAATTAACACTGCCCATCACTCCTGTGGTAAAGCAAGGTAGTGAGAGTATGATGCTGTGGGGATGCTTTTTATCAGCAAAGGACAGGGAAGCTGGTCACAGTTGAAGGCTGTAAACGACTTTGGATTGGGACAGAGGTTTACCTTCCGACAGGACAATGAGCCTAAACATGCAGCCCAGAGCGAAAGGGCAAAGTTTTAGTTCAAAACAAAATTAATGTGACAGAATGGTTCAATCAAAGTATAGACCTAAATCCAATTGATGATCTGACCTTTGGTTGGACTTGAAAATGTTCACAGAGGCTCTCCGTCCAGTCTGACTGAACTTGTGCTATTTTATGCAAAAAAATGAGCAAAAGCAACTATTTATATAACAGAACTCAATACATCACATTAAGGGTTTGTAATTGGATTTGAGCGACCCGATCTTCATCACCAAGGTGTTTACTGAAGGCTGAACATCTAGAGATTCAAATTCAGCAATCAGAGTTATGCAACCACTGTTGTCTTCTGCCGTTGCCTGCCTTCACACACATACTGGAAATCATTTGAAAATAGGTTCAGTTATTAGATTTTTCCACATTTATTAGTCTGTTACTGCTAATTAATGGTCATGAATACCGTTTTAAGGGCGTATTATGACCAGCTGTAGGCATGTGGCTTTGAGATGTTTTTTTTTTTTACAGTATGATAGCCTTTAGTAGAAATACCACAGCTTTACGTTGTTTCCCAAAAAACGAACACAAAATGTTTAATTATTGAAGGGATCCCATTTAGAATAGAAAAGCGCCAATTATTCCTACTATTGCAAAAATAAAACCCCTACTATTGCAGTTATAATAACGTTATCTATTAAACTTTGTGTTATTTCGATTGTAAGAGATAAACAAAAACTAAATATTTTTAAAGAGCTTGTTGCACAGAAATGTCTTTTAACTGTTTTATGCTGGGGTTTTTTTTTTGCAATTAGAAAACTTCGAATGAGTCAAATTCATCTTTGTTTTAAACAAGGGAAAGGTAAAGGAGTCCTCTTTAAGCCATCTGACTGGCAGTGCCCAGCAATAGATGGGGAAGGGCCACTACTGTGTTGTTCTTCTTTCCATTTTTTGGAATTTAAATGTAAAAATTTTTTGTTTTGTCTTTTAGTATGTGGATTAATTTTGCAACAGTTATGCAAGGAATTTCAGGACTTTGATGTTCTGGAATGATCTGTGTTTATCTCTGACTCATTTCAGTGACATTTGTGGATTTCATCTAGAGACAGCCTCGAGCTGTAGGCAGTATTTCTTCCTAGAAACTGGTCCATCTGATTTCTGAACCTTTAACTCTTACAATACTGAGTTCAGTAATGCATAGGTATTCGGTAACGGTCTTTTCTCGTGTGCCTGCATCAGAGATGCGTCCATGATGGCCATGCGTCGTCGGATCCAAGGCCTAAGCCCCGAGGAGATACGAGCCCTGTCTAAAGATGAGCTGCAGATGCCCGTCACCATGGAGGATTTCACCATGACTCTGAAGAAGATTTCAAAATCCGTCTCTGCTGCAGACCTGGTAAAATACAAATCCTGGATGGCTGAGTTTGGCTCAGTATAGAGAATAAATGCAAACTCGCACAGTTGGACCAGAGGGTTGAAAAGAGAATTCCCAGCTTTGAAGTGCTAAGGCTTTGAAGAGGAGGAGAACTCCGGTGTTTCCAGTGTTTGAGCCAAGAAGCACATCAGGGATGTTGGAGTTCACATCAGAAGGCTGGCATCTTTGACAGAGCGTCATGAAAACTTTGAGAAGCTCAACTTCTGCTCTTTTACATTTCTCCTTTTACACTATAAATAAAGACTTCTGACACCTTATATTCAGTTAACTTGAGGGATGTCTGTCAATATTACTAAGCTAAACATTTCTGACCCAAGAAACATAAAATAGTTGCCCAATAGTCAAAGGTAGAAAAAATA